>JAAONU010000012.1:1233029-2466058 GCA_012932295.1 Cyclina sinensis | reverse complement strand
TCTCTATTTTTCATATTTCTAGCAATCGCTAATAACATTATTTCGGCGGTACAGAGCTCAAGACGGACCATTATGGTCATTACGCCCTCATACGTCACAAGCGAGTTCACCAAGTTCGAATACCAGATGGCGCAACAAGAAATGCTAAAGAGAAAACACAGAATCATACCTATTCTTCTTGAAGATATAACAGAATGTAAAGAAACAATGGACCCAAACTTAAAAGTTATTCTAAACTCCGGTAAGTTGTTTTGCATCCTTCGTTAATTATTCCTTTCAGATATTCCAAAGACCCGAGAAATATTGATTTATTTTGACCGGTGTTCTTGAAAAAAAATAGGCAGTAATCTGTAACATTAAAATAACTTTCATAATATTGACTCTATAAGTGAAAATACCAAAGTCGCTGTAAACGAGTAATAACTGCCGGTCTAACTGTATCGTTCCCGACTGGTGTTCTAGGGGTTACTGGCTCGATCACTCTTTCCTCCACTCACAATGTGAATGACCAAGTTTTAAAGTTGAGGTCCAGTATCAGTTTAACACCGAGTTTGAAAAGTAAATGGCATGAACGTTTTTAAGGACGTGGGAGACGAAGAAAAAAAACATGTAAAAGAATGTGTGTAAAAATGTGCTTTTCATAGTTATAAGAATCTTAATGATAATAATAATAATAATGATAATAAAACGATTTCAGAGTAATATTTAACGATTTATTTTGTGTCACAAATTTAAAGAACTTCATAAAGTGAGTAATACGTTTACCAAAACCCAGAATGACTAAGAAACTGGTAATCTATCAAATCAAGTTATTATTCAGACTAAAAACATAACATAATTCCTATTGTTTTACTTTTTCAAAGTTACATACATAGAGTGGCCAAAAGATGGGAACGAGAAAAAGATGGACAAATTCTGGAAACGTATAGAGCTGTCCATGCCGAAAATTAAAAACCGATCCGTCGAATCGGACAACTCCAAGATTACCAGAAACGGCAATGTCTCCATGACAAAACCTGAGGATATAGATTTGTCTTTTTCTAAAATCAACAACAAAACAAATAATGAGCTGCCTAATGGAAACACACATATTTACAGTATTATTGATGAGAAAAAACTGGAACGGGAAGAAGTTTATGACACACTTAACGAAGACGAAATGCAGTCCAAAGTTATAATGAGGGAATCTGCCGACGGAAATCCTAAGCCAGATAATAACTTGAATGTATTGAAAGTTCAGGTTTAGGTATGACTTCATTGCTGTGAAGTGGTGGCAGACGAAAGACTGTTGGACAGAACCAAAGCAAGTTTTGCAACATCTTCGGTGTTTCCTTTTGCGTCAATGGAGGAGCTATTCTCAGATCAAGGGAAATGAGTTGTCGCGCTTGCGCTTGTTTAATTAGATGACGTCACCGGTTGTTTAGAGATGACAAATACAGCAATGGGGTACGTGTGAACTGCTGATAACTGGCAGTTGTGTATCATATGTGTGCGCATACATTCTGGTATTACCTTATCGTATTGGTAGAAAGGAAAGTTAAGTGTTCTTGGACCCAAGAACAACATGCCCACGCTACCGGTTACAAATACTCCGCTGTATATAGCTTTCCACGTGTAGCAATACGTATCACTACTGCTTTGTCAGAACTAATTTACAGCATAGTTGATAGGTGTAAATAATGATGTTTCATGGTATTTTGTGCAACTGGTAAACAAATATAGGGCCTCATTGTTCTTGCTTTTTAGCTTTGGAAATTTAACCTTCAGGGAAAGACTAAATATTGCTAAAATGTTTAAAACCCCGAATAGGACCTCGAATATTCGTTTAATATACTAAGAAAATTAACCGGAAAAAATACCATTACGCCGTTTAAAATTCTCGTATTTCCAGAACCAAGAACAGGAATGATTTACATAATTTAAAATGAGTTTTTATGTGTTTCATCACTATTTAATTTTCTACTGTCTCATTTTAGAACGGTAAAAATGACAATTAATTTGTAACATTTAATTATGATGAATACAATTATGCTGACATTTTAGATATAACCACAAGCTTCCGGCTTTTAAATACGCCCCAATTCCTGTGTTAAAATAAACAAAGTTGTTTAAAGTAAATTAAAAATGTTATATATATTCTTTCAGTTATTTTTTATATCTGCCAGGCACTGCCGTTTTATTTGTGAATATGAGAACTTTAGGAATACAGTAACACAGAAAGTTTCGTTATCATTTATGAATGGCTTTAATTGCCACAGTTAACAGTTTTTAAAAATCAAAATTGACTTTTTTTCACTTCATCAATATCCTGCAATGTACCATTATAAACATTGCCATGTGAGTGGCTATTCTGACATCATTTTGTGTAAAAGGTATCCCAGAACAAACTTGAATACTAGTTAGTGCTTTTGGTAAACCGCATGACTTCTGTTGCTTAACGTTAGGTGGACCATAGAAGATTTTGGAAGAGACATTATCTTTTCTTAACCTCATTTTTGTTTGAGATTACTGTGTAGGAAGTGAATCTTTACGTTTTTATATACCATATATTATACATAGATTGGTTGTTGGAAGAATAATTGTAAATGTCGTTTTGTATGACCTGTCGATATTTCTTTTGTCTTATAATAAACAAATGAAAATATAAATGCGTTTAGTAACTGAGTTTTCTTGCCATATGATAAGTGAATTGCGTAACCAATGAACAACCGCATAATCGTTTACATCAATCGACACTCAAATTACTTCGTCTTGAAAGGTGAAATGAAGGCCGCTGATAAAAAAAAACACGTCCTTCTTGTTCCTACAATGCATCGTCATTCTAGTTTGGTATAATCAGTTTATTTGGTAACAAACTGCTCAAATAAAAATGTCTATCAATGAAATGACAAAGTTGACAAAGTAATTACAAAATTTATTTCAAACAGTAATAAAGTATCAATGTCTCAGATAATACGCACGTTTTCCACGAGGTACTTTTGCATTATCGTTAATGAGATCTGCAACGATGAAATATTATACGCTGTTTATCACGTGAGTCTGCTCATTCAAGGTCTGGAAAAGTACACAAAGTCAGCGTTGATTGAATTGCAAATCCTGCCTCGTGGGGATACATTTATATCGTCTGAAATTTCAGTAATTTTGAAAATAAAAATATATCAAACTCATTTTAATTTCTTGTATACTTGACGACTTTTGTATCTGTTACAGATCAAAACACATGCACACTATTTAAAGACAATTACAACAAATTTTAAATAATTTACACAAATGGTCAAATGAAAATGGTTTTAAATTTTCTAAAATCAAAACAAAATGTATGCATTTTTGTAAACTTCAAAACCTACATCTAGATCGTGATCTAACCCTCGATGGCACGCCTATTGAAGTAGTGAAATAATTTAAATTTCTTGGTCTTTCATTTAATTCAAAATTATCTTTTATCCCCCACATCACATATCTTTCAGATAAATGTCAAAGAGCTCTTAATCTGTTGAGAGTGGTTTCCAGTCAGAATTGGGGAGCTGACGGTAAAGTTCTTCTTAGACTTTACAGATCTCTTATAAGATCTAAACTTGACTATGAATGTGTAGTGTATGGTTCAGCAAGAAATTCTTACATTAAAAAATTAGACACTATCCACCATCAGGGTCTTAGACTGGCACTTGGTGCTTTCAGAACATCTCCAGTTGCTAGCTTATATGCCGAAGCAAATGAACCATCTTTATATTTGAGAAGACAAAGGCTTGGTCTGCAGTATTTTCTTAAACTCAAATCAAATCCAAATAATCCTACCTATAAAACTGTTTTCAATCCTATGTACAAAGATCTTATTCTAAAAAGTGGGAAAAGTATACCTCCTTTTAACTTACGATACGGTCCATACCTTGATTGCCTAGACATAGACTTGGATGACATAGCAATTAATAAAGTACCAACAATTCCACCATGGACATGGAAATCTCCAATATACATATATGATTTTGCTAAAGATATAAAAGATACAACCAGTCCTGAAATATTCCAAATAAAACAATAGTTTTTCAATTATCAAAACATTTACATATTTACGAAGATAAAACAATCTCTTTTCATCTCCCTGACAATTCATCTATCTTTCCAGCAGAACTTAAGGCAATTGAACTCGCTTTGGATCATATTGAAACTGATGACTACTTTAGATATCTTATTTTCACACAAAACTTTCCTTTCTTCTTCAGGATTCTGAAATAGTATTCTGTTGGCTCCCAGCCACACTGGAATTCCAGGAAATGAGGCAGCAGATAGAGCTGCCAAAACAGCTCTAAATACTGAACTTTTACCTTTTAAAGTTCCTTATAGCGATTTTAAACCCATTGTAAACAGTTTTTTGCAAAACGTCTGGCAGACAACTTGGGAAGATCCTATGAATCAGAACAATAAACTGTTTACCATCAAACCTGTCCTAGGAGAGTGGCTGTTATCTTCTAGACCATCACGCAGAGAAGAAATTGTCCTTTGTCGTCTACGTATTGGACTTTCTTACCATCTTCTGAAATGGGAACCAGTCCCACAGTGTGTTCATTGTTTTACAGATCTTACAGCTAAACACATTCTTATTGACTGTGTAGACTTTGCTTCAATACGCAATAAATATTTCAATGTACAAAACATGAATGAGCTGTTCAATTCTCTTCGGCCAGACTTAATCTTTAAATTTTTAAAAGATATCAACATTTTTAACAAGATATAATCATTTTATTTTACATAAAGACCTTTAAACTACATCATATTTTACCTCCTATCGACAACTTTTGACCTTTACATCGTCGCAATTTTTTAACAAAATAGTTAATTATTATTATTCTTTTTTATACAATATTATATGCGCCCCAAATGACCGTAGTTGTCGACGGCCCATAAAACACCATTCATTCATTCATTCGTTCATTCATTCATTCATTCATTCAATTATTCACTTCTACGAGTAACAACATGTAAAGTAAATTTACAGACAGCGAAGTATTAAAAACGTAATCTAAAATTAGTTGTGTGTGATATATCGCAGAATAATTCACGGTCTGTACTTCAACATCGTAGGATACCCATTGCCCTTCATTCTCTATCACCATGACTGGAGTTTACGAAATGCAATAGACCGGGTATGTCTGTCGATGGTACTTCAGTTGCATAGTCATCTAAATACGACGGTCGTAGGTCTGAGTGATAAATTACAATGCTTCTTAAATATATGTCACGAAAATTATAAGTCTGTTACCACTCTAACAACTATATCTGTATAATCAATTCTAGGGGCGCTAGCATGTTGAGCTGTTTCAGTTACGTATAGAGCCAAAGACACTCTGTTGTCATGTCACATTTTTATGGGGTGTAGACGTGGGGGGGGGGGGTGCATATTAGTCACTCAGTTCTCAAACCTAGCTCACACTTGTAATTGGTGGTGATGCGTTAATGTGTGCGAGAGTTATACATCTTGTATTGATTAGGCAAGTTTGTAAAGTTCATGTAAATGTTTTAAAAAAGCACGAGTTGTGTTACGTTTGAGGATGTACTCATGTGTGACTAATATGCCAAAATATGATTTGACAACCGAGTGTCTGAGGATTAAAATGATAAAAAATTAATTAAATATTGTTACCTTAAAGTAATCTTTACATCCAGTATCGAAATGTTAAGTAAACAATAAAGTATATTAATCATATATTGATATTTATACATATACAAACATTTCGTAAAATTTATAAGTAACTCTACACAAAGACCTGAAATATCATATTATTTTAGGTGTTTGTTCTGTCTCTGTTAAAAAGTAAGGAATTACTTAAAGTTTATCTTTTCCTTATTTCCCTCTGTCCGTCTGGCTGTCTTGGAAAGAAGTATCACTTTTCGATCGTTCTTGAATATGTGTAAAATACGCACGCACGCACGCACGCACACTTTATTGCCTAGTCAGTACAAACTAGTGCAATTTAAGTCTTTAAAATAGTCACGCAATAACACTCATGACACTCAGTTAATTCTTTGGGGTTACAGTAATACAGTGTTGTAATTACTCTTCGAAGCGGAGCGTAATCGATTACACCTTTATCAATAGAAATTGCTTGTTACTAAATATTTATATAAAAAGAATTGAAAAATGCCTATAACTAATAACTAATACAAAAAGCAGAAATTAGAAATAAATTCCTCCCACACAGCTTGATATCATACGTGACAGTTTCCCTACGTCTTGATCATATCCTACAGAAACAGTCGGAGTTGTTTTAACGAGATTCTGGCAACAGACATGGCCAGACATAACAGACAGAGGGTAAATATCACTGTTTGCTTCATGTTCTAGATAGCCACCATTTTGAATACTCTCTTAAACAAGATTTGACAGTCAAGGGAAATAAACAGAAAACAGTAACATTGATCTGTCTTTACAGTTTTCTTATCTTTTAAGCACACCTGAACACAAGTTGCTCGTTGTCAGCTTTTGTGCTCGGACATTGTCCGCCGTCCGACGTCGAGCGTCCACTATTTACTTTAAGAGTATTTCATCCTTTACCACTGGGCAGAAGGTAATGACAGTTTGTAGAAATGATTCTTGTTTGTAGCTGTACAAAAATGTTCAAAGAATTCTATTTCTTGCGGAACTCTGTTTGCTATGGCAACCGGGAGGGAAAAAGGCTTAAGGTCTTCTGGCCATGCACATAGTTCTGAAAAAGAATGTAGCATTGTCTAGTAGACTTCTGCAAACATTGTTCGATTTACGGCAGTGCAGACAGACTATCCCCATTCAAAAATGTCACATATTTTACAAAGAACAATACAGGTGCCCTATAACAATGTGCATCATTCTTGGATCATAAGTTTATGAAGAAACATACCAGGAAATCGTTCCATTACTTGTCTGAAACAAGGTGGCCCAGAATGTTGGCAGCGTCTAGTAGACAATACTGAGATTGTCTGGTGTCATCATTAGCTCCTTCTAAGGAGTCACAAACTGTACAACGGATTATACAGAAGAACTCCTACAATTTACGTGAAAATATATAGGTAAATCTTTAAGCTGTTTTCTTGTCTAAAATACAAAGCGGTCTGTAGTTCTAAAATGTCCATTTCTAGTGAACTTATACTAAAATTGTTCAAATTTTGCCCCTAAAGGTCATTTTTAGCACCACCCCGCAAATCAGATGTTTTACACAGATTTAAATTGAAACACATTTTGTCTGAAACTCGGGCCCACTCGGGTGGGCTTTTCAACTTTGCAACGAAGCATTGTTTAATGAATGTTTACATAAATTGTTCAAACATATAACATAGTCCTATATTAAAATCAAACGACATCTTAGTCTGTGAATTGGGATGCAGGGTTGTCTAGTCAACATCTAAAAAGTATAGCATTGGGGTTATATTGCCCCAGTCTGGGAGGTCACAAGCTTTACAAAGACATTTATAAGAACTTCTTAAAAATCTTCTTTTTCCTAAAACTTTGATAATTTGCGGTTAACATTGCCTGGTTATTTTTATGTTTATTATTGAACCATTATATTTGTCGCTTCAAGCAGTTAAACCCAGGGCAGCAATAAAGGGCCATCATGGCCTTCTTGTTTTATTTATTCTTTTTAGTGAATATCTATCATGATTTTTTTCCTCTCTGTTCCATTCGTCTCTATGTGGTTAACATGATCTAATGTAAAACAGCTGTAAACCAGTGACATGACTTTTTTTTATAGATTTTATTAAACTAGATTTACTTTATTCTTCTTGAGGACGTAAGAAGCCTATGAACCACTTGGACTTCATTCTATTATGTCTATGACGACAAAACCGATCTACAGTATTTATATTAAAGTCGCTAAAAGGTCACAGGAAGTACATCTACATGCATGCTTAGATGTCTCTCCTATACATGTTTATCCTATCGGATGAGTGTGTGTCTATGTTGATGAATCTTAATTCATGCATGGGTGCATATATAAACCTCGTTTACCTCTCACGTACTGAAAAGGAACGTATCATTTTGTTTAAGTTGTATAAACATACTATAAAACCGGTTTTATAAAGAACAAAAAGTGAAATGTCGTCTGCATCATATAGCATTCAAACTGGTGAAACAAAAACTTTTCATCCAGCTGATTATGCTGTTTTCGGATGTACTTTGGCGCTGTCTGCAGCGATTGGGATTTTCTATGCAATCAAAGATAGAAGGAAGAATACAACTGAAGAGTACTTGCTGGCTGGACGCTCCATGAGCCCATTTCCGGTTGCAATGTCTCTGGTATCCAGTTTTGTTTCGGCGATTATGATAATTGGGACGCCGGCGGAAGTGTATGTGAACAACACGATGTACGGATGGATAGCAGTCGGAATGATTATCACGGCAATCGGCGCGGCACATATCTTTATCCCTGTATTCTACAAACTGGGTGTCATCAGTGTCTTTGAGGTACATTCATTAAACTTGATTCACAAATAACTTTTTTTGCAGATCTGTAAGAGCAGTAACTGGCGGTTAGTCAGTCTCTCTCCTCTTAAGATGGCATTCTTATGTCGCATGTCTTTATATTCAAATCTTACTTATTGTCTTAGACACAAGAAAACTTTATAATGGTTAACCAAGTCTCGTGTTTGTCCTGCCCTTCGAGCTTAATGTTAAAGATAATGGATAGGTAACGAAGTTGGTTTTCATTTTTGCAGCCTTTTATCTGAAACTAAAACGTAAAGTTGCAATCTATTTCATGAATTGCAACCCGACAGAATTGAGACTGCCATAATCCTTAGGCATTGCCTCGAAATTTATTCAGTGTCAAGCTAAAGTATAATTTGTCTCGAGAACCTTTTCTCCAGCCATTAGATTCTACCTTTAGACCTTTAAACATGCCAAAGTATGTGCAATATTGTGAGAGATAAAATAGGGAATAAGAATTTTTAACTGTTACTTAGCCACGTGACTGTATCTTTAACGTTGTCGATTGTATTACCCTCTGTAGAAATTATACTTGTGTAATAGAGTACTGTCGATCTTTGTCAAACAAGATAGTTTCTATCCTGTCCTCCTTTCCCGGCTTGTCCAGTTCACCTTTCCTGACCTGTCCTGCCCTCCTTTCCTGGCCTGTCCTGTTCGACTGATCACGGATTTCTTAACTTATTTATTTCCAGTACGTAGAGATACGATTTGGACGTCTGACAAGAACACTTGCAAGTGTTGTATACATCATATGGATGGTAAGATGTCTTTCCTAAATACTATAAGAAGTAGCAGAAACAATTTGCATTTATTTTTCCGCATAGTAATTATCCTTTCAGACTCTTATTATGTGGTGTCGGATAAGTGGTCCAATGGTAATGACCGGTGCTGATACGGAACACAAGTGATCGCATCTTTCAGCATAAAACGCCTTAAAGTCACTTTTTACTTGTATATGTACAAGGTGTATTTCATGCAAGACCGTCGATTTGTCGAAGTAGCATAATCTTTATAAACGACAGTTAGGTTTTCACAAAATATACTATTTAATAAAAGTTCTGCAGTCTTATATTTAGTGAACAGTTACACGAAATGTAAAATTTCTTTTCGAGAACATCATTGAGGTGATACGATGTCTAAGTAAAACCACATCTTATCATATTCTGTGTCTTTGGTTCTGTCTCAGTAGAAATATATTTATGTCAAATGTCATTAACAGAATATCATTTTTACTCGCTAAAACACCTTTACCTGTACTGTGTGCTTGTACTTTGCGTTCTTTGCGTACTTTGCGTCATTTACCTTTTTATATCATTTTCTCCATTCCTACTGCCATGTCTATTCAGAATCGACCAAATGACGTCAGGAAATTCCATTCTGTGTATTTTTTTCATTGGCTACACGAAAACTGTCCCAGATAATTAACTAATGAAAACTGTCATAGCAAAAAACATTCGGGATATTTCGAAAGCGATTCGTCTTTCTCCAAAACTGCAGCACGAAATCATCTTTAGCATTCAAGAAAGAACCAGCAAAGATTACGGGAAGAAAATACTGTTATAGATATAAGAAAACCATGTCAGTGCATTCGTTTGTTCATTATGTTGGTACACCGTTACCACGTTGAGCTTTTACATAGTACTATTGTTGAACAAAAATAAATAAATGAATAAATAAATGTCAAAATTTGGAAAACAGAGGTCACCTCAGTAGTGTTCCTGGTTCTACCGTGTGAATTAAAGCTTGTGGACGTATAGGTAAAAAAGAACAAAACTTTTTTGTTTGTTTTCTCTTCTTCGTTTTTTTAGGTTTTGTACGCTCAATGATACTTTCACCTGTGGTAATGAGGACAATTATTTATTAAGAAATTTAAGCATGTCTTTACTTGTGATTAAGTTTAATGTCTGGAATATATATGTTTTCTGAAA
This sequence comes from Cyclina sinensis, assembly GCA_012932295.1. Lineage (NCBI taxonomy): Eukaryota > Metazoa > Mollusca > Bivalvia > Venerida > Veneridae > Cyclina > Cyclina sinensis. The sequence goes on along the minus strand of JAAONU010000012.1, from coordinate 2,455,675 downwards.
GTGAAAATAATGTATTAAGATGCTTTTTATTTTTTAACGTGTTGAACATGATTTTAGTTGTTAACATGCATGTGTCAGTACTGTTTAATATATGTATAATGATTTGTGGAACCATGGAAACAAATTAGTTACACATAGAGCTTGCGTCAGTTTAATCGTTACAATATTTTAAGCTAGAATAAACTGTGTTGCATGTCACTAATTTTCTGTATTGAAACTCTTCAGATGTTTTACATGGCAATTGTATTGTATGGACCTTCCTTGGCATTGAATGCAGGTATTATTTGCAACCTTATCACCTTATTAGTAACAACCGGATCCTCTAACGAAAATAATATGCTTGTTTTCATTACATTGTTAATTGAAACACATTTCGCAAAACATAAATTTTGCTCTACATTTACAAAATTCATTTTTATGACGAAACCATGTCGAAAGATAACTTACTGAATAAACTATTTAATTGATTAAATTACCTTATTCCTTTGAAGCTTCTATTTCATCAAGGAGATTTTCGATAGATTAAAAACGTAATTATGTTACATTTTTTTGCACTTCATTTTCAAGAAGGACATCTAATTAAACGTTTATGTCTACGATAACGTTTCGACGATTTGTTATACCCTGATATCATAGCTTTTTTGTTGCTTTTTAATGCGTTGCAAATGTAGTCGTATGCAATTTTAAACCTGAAATATTTCAAAACCTTATATAAAAATTTGTTATAGTGTAGATTTAAGGTTTAATATTTAACTAGAATAGTACACTTTTAAATCTAACATCTTCACTCTACTATTTGTCATAATTGCAAGCCTATATTATAGATGATTAACTTTTTACCATCATGTTTAGTAACATCACTGAGAAAATGTAAAGGAAATTTGCTTTATTCGAGAACAAGATCTTTTCTCGGTGGACGTGACGCTTCTTGTAGAGGAGGACACTATGGGAAAGTTATGAAAATACGTGGGCATTATTGTACAACTCCGGAGAGGCAAATAGGGTCCTTAGAGTACTGGAGGCACTAGATAAGCACTCAAACACACTTGTGCAAAGGTATATGGGACACTACGGCACACTTTTTCCAAAGTACAGGGGGCATCATGCACTTTTTGACAAAAGTGTGAAAAGAAATCAACAAACAGATTAAATGTATTTTACTTTTCGTATCTTAGTTATTTTAACAGAGAGTTAACAAGTTAAGGTTCTTTAAAATTCTAAAGGCTTAACGCTTTGTGTACAAGTCTGCTGAACAACATTGGCGTTACCCTGATTTTTAACCTCTTTTTTTCTTGTTGGTAGAGCTGCAGAACTGTTGTTTGAATCACAAAGCAAGCCGTTGCGGCTTTATCCTAGCATATATTTTCCTTGGTACTCTAGGACAACTTGATAGTACCGTTGAATGTGAAGATTACCCTTCTCCAAAGGTAAAGCGGGACATTTTACGAGGAATCGTGACTTGTTCACTGAATAGTTGCTGTGTCTTCTGCGGTCGATGGTAGTGCTGATGTTTATGAGGAGTGAGTCAAACTAGGCTGTAGTTTTACGGTTTTCTTATTATACTCGAACGCTTTCTGTATCTTCACGGTTAGCACGCCTGTGGTAGGAGATGTTCTGTTTTTATGCTCGTTATTACTTCAGACGTTCGTAAGGGACGGTAACCATCGCTAAACCGCATGCATTAGTTATTTCAGCTCTGGTGTTGAACTAGACACCAAGATGAAATCTTGGTAGGAGGCAAGTGAATACGGCTGCTTGGTCTGACTCACTAACATCATGATCAGACCTTTATCTCTGGTATTTTGAAACAGAACCATGTGATGAGCATTAAAACTGAACGACTGAAAGATGTTTTCTACAATATATGCCGCACCGTTTCAAACTGATCATATGCTTGTCAAACTGCGTTTTGCTCGATCAACTCTGACCCAATATAAATGTATTAGTGATGTTGATAAAGCAACGCTCTCGATGAGACAGAACATTGATTCTTTTTAATTTTCCTTTATTTTATGAATCATCAATATTTCAGTGTTGTCACAAAAGCTTAAAGACAGCAGGAAGTCATCGAAAACGCATCTACTATGTTAAGCTCACTTAAGGCTGTTCTTGTTCGAGCCAGGAAGGAAATATTTTTTACCCATCTTAATCTATCCGGAAGCTAGTAAGATAATCTACAGCTCCTGTGCTAATGACTTAGCTGAAGCTGATTCTTAAGATTTGTTCTTTTGAATACGTCCCATTTGTTCCTGTACACACTCCTCGTTTCCGGTCCTAAAGATGCAAAGCGTATCCATATTAGCGAATGAATGGCATCTTTACTAAAGCGAACACCCAACCGCTTTAACGTTTGTGTTAGCCTTAAAAGTGTCCAAGAAGGAAGAGTCCTTTAGCCTCGGTTTAATGTCTCGCTCTTGGTTCCGTGTAAAAAGTTGGAATAAGATATAGCGCAGTGAAATGCGTGGACGTTGAATCCATTCCCTGTAGTAGACACGCTTTGTCAAAGCTGGTGGTAATACGTCTGTCATGGTAGAGAAATGCGTCCCAATCATTTCCCTGCGCACAAACCTCGGTGCTGACTGCTTGTCAAATCGTGCCTTCAATAAAGGAAATGCAAAACTCCTCTATTCTCATTTTTCACTTGATTCAATTGCACAGATATCGAAAACAATGTGCCAGAATGCCACAACTTACGATCGGAAGTGTGTCACAGTTCCGTACACCTCCGCCGTACTAGCGACGCTTTAACCTTTGATTGCTAAAAAGATTCTATAAGTAATTATACAATCAGGACAAATATTATAACACGAACAACAACAGCAATTATATCAGCTACAAGAATAGCCATATTATAAAATATTTTTTTTATTTCAAATGGATAGAATAGACGTACTATAAAAGAAAGGACCCCTTCCAAGAATTAAACGTACAGTTCATCTGCATTCAATGTTTTAGATCTTTCGTTTTTGTTTCAGTGACCAAATTGTCTCTCTGGGGATCCTTACTAGCTGTCAGTATTGTATGTATCTTCTACACTGCGTTGGTAAGTGCCAGTGCCATGCCTTCACAGTACAAGCGAGTTTTAACAGACCAAATGATTATTTAAGTGTTCTTAATCACAAGCTAAGTGCTTTAGTAGGAAACAAGTAGGACCATTATCAGATTTTACGGACTCCCAGGAAGACCGTGCTCTGTCTTGATCATAAAAACATCATACTTAAAAGGTAAATGTAAACAAATAACTTGTTACTGATTTGTCTACAGCGCTAAAAAGGGCTACGTAGAACAATAAATGCCACTTCGTCCAGTCTTTGAGCTAAATATTTGCATCTTTGACTGTTTTAATTTTTTTATCTCTACACTCGATACAAATAAATATTTCTATTGCAAATAAAGACTTCTTATAAATTATCTAATGCACATTATCTTGATTACACAAGTATATATTACTGTTGCATATGAATTGTGTGTTGAAATAATGAACAAGTAACTTTTTCTACCACATCGATTGTAATTAGATAAAACTTGTTAAATGTATTTGGAATTTAAAAAATATTTTTTAACAATATTTGGTGAGTCAATATGTTTTTAGACACTTGTTCAATGTAATAAGCACTTGATGTTTTTCTTCAGCACTTGGGAAGTCAGTATGTTTGAAGACAAGTGTTCTTTGTATACGCACTTGAATGTTGTTTTTTCAACACTTGAACACTGTAAACCCACTTCCGTTGTGAGAATCTTTCTACTATCACCTAAACAAATTATGCGTTTAGGGGTTTTTTTTTTAAGTGGAGGTAATGCATGAGACATTTATACTGCCTACAGTAATACTACAAAATCATTCTAAATCATTTTTCAGGGTGGTATGAAAGCTGTGCTTTGGGCAGACACCCTTCAGGTGTTGATAATGTTTGCTGGCCTTTTTGCAATTTTGATTGAGGGCTGCAGGGTGCTTGGAGGTGTAGATAAAGCGTGGGATATTGCAAAAGATAATGGAAGAATAGTGCTGACAGAGTGAGGTTTTTGACCTTTAAAGAAGACATGGTTGTATGACAAAAAATAAAGTGCAATCGACCATTTGTAGTTGCTTTCACTTAAACATTATTCAAAATAAATGAAGCTACAGTATTTTATTATGTGCAAGCTATATCATTATATTTCTAAAGTTTCATAAAACATATAATCTTAAAAAAAACTAAAATAATAATATCAACAAAACAGAATTTGAAATAATGGATTATCAAAATTCTTGTAAGAGAAAATAAGCATGTCGTTTTTCGAGGAATACATAGGCTTATCTAAAGGTACATACAGTTTGTTTTACTAAAAATAAACCAGGCTTGCGGAAATATAAGCCAAAGCCAGCAAGACTTTGAAAAACATTGATACAGAATGCTTCAACTTCTGAAACATTGACAGATTTGATCCTGACCCACGTGTAAGACATTCAGTTTGGAACTTAGTGGTTGGCGGGGGAATTTTTTGGTGTGCGGTGTACGGAACCAATCAAGCGCAAGTTCAAAGGGCTATCTCAGTAAGAAACGTTCAAAATGCAAAAATGTAAGATTGTTTCTATTTATCTCGATAGCTGTTCAAAACTTACGCATTTTTTTCTTTCTTAATTTTGTAAATTAACTGCAAAGTTAAGCTAAATTCCACTGACATACATTTTTATTTGTCTTTAGTCACGGTATATTTTTGTTTGCATTAAATACCTTAATAGTGTTTTTAATACCAGTCTTTTTTCTGTTATTAAGTATGTTAAGCTAATGCTGTCGTGCTTCAGAAACAAAAACATCCATGTGTTTGATATTTAAGACTGTAATCATAGCTGTATAGCCTAAACTTGTACCAAACTATGTGACAGAGCTATTTGGCTGAACGTTATTGGTTATGATGCAATCCTTCTTCTCTGCTGCCTGATTGGTGTCGTCATGTTTGCCTTCTATTCCGAATGTGATCCTGTCAAATCAGGGCTTGTTAAAAAGGCTGATCAGGTAAGTCTAGATTATCCTATTTTATTGGGTTTGAAATTTTATTTGATCCAGCTGCTTGTGTTAAACCCCTTTGTAAATAGGAGATGGTATAATATGTACCTATATCAGAGATAAAACTATGACTCGGAATCTTTAGTTGCACCTATATTTTATGAAAACAATGCTGTAGTATTTGACATTGTACAGGCGGGCTTTGGATTTGTTAATCCCTAATATTTAACTCAGAGATAATACTAGGTAAATATGTTGACATTTTTTCATACATTCTTTAAATTTGTCTTTCTTGAATTGTTTGAGATCTGTTTGAATTCTTAATTTTTGTAATGCATTAGCATTGTGTGCTTCTATTTGTTTCATTGTTTTTATCTTGTTCTGATTCAGCTCGTGCCATTATGGATGATGGATCTGCTCAGTGACTTTCCGGGTGTTCCGGGTTTATTTCTTTCCACAATATTCAGTGGAAGTCTAAGGTTTGTACAGAAGCTGAAATCTATTCAGAGGTCTTTCGTAACCTACAAAAATCATTCTTCTCTCTACATACAGTTTCATCCGTTCTGACATGTTACAACTAAGACTTATTTAGAACTTCTAGAATCATGTATTAAAAAGTATTTCTAAAAGGTATGATACTTTGTTTTATATGTCTTACTCAGTTCAGTGTCATCGGGATTGAATGCCATTGCAGCCGTCATGTTGGAGGACTTTTTTAAACCTGCATGTTGTAAGGACATTTCAAATAGCGCAGCAACCTGGCTTTCCAAAGGCTTTGGTAAGCAGTCTTGAGACATTAAATAGCGAACTATGTGGCAGTTCAAGTTAAAATCCTTTAAAAGACAACACAATTTCAATAAGCATACGTTATATTTGTGAACTGTAAGATTTTAGAATTTTTTTTAACGTATTTCATGTTAGCCAAAAATGCAAAATATCGTAACTGATCTATTTGAATACATTGCATTCTATAAAGCAACCCTGAACGTACTTCAGAAGAATACTTAGACTTCTGTCATGTGTCGGAAAAATTCTTTAACTATACTTTAACTCCATAAAACTTGGAATTAGCAGAACAATTTTACCTAATGTTAATAACACTCGAACAGATTAAGCAACCCTAAACGTATTTCAGAAGAATATTTACACTAGTGTCATGTTTCCGAAAAAAAACAACTTTACTTTAATTCTATAAAATTTAGGATTAGCAGAACAATTTTACCTAATGCTAATAACACTCGAACAGATTAAACAAAAAATCATGAAGTTTCGAACAATTATTATTTTCTGTTTTTCTAAAGTATCTTTTAAGATTCGTAAGTTTTATTTTATCTTGACAGTGGTGTTTTTCGGAGGATTGTCGATTGCCTTTGCTTTTGCAGTTTCTAAACTTGGTACCTTGATTTTAACAGTATGTATATTCCTGTGTTAAACTTCAGTGAGACGTTTTCTTTTGAATTTTTATTAAACATTGAAGACTCAGCAGAATGTCCTTTTCCAGAAGTTAGTGTTGATTTTTACAGGGTTATCATACCTATGTGTCATCTAACATAAACACGAAAAAATATAATGATTTAAATTTATTTTATTTAGGATTTAGTAAGATATGTATTTGGTTTCTAGCGGCTTGAGTCACAGACCTAACCCCTCGCTTTCTCAAACCAAATTATCTTTGTTTTAGATCAGTTAAATTGCATTCAAGAACAAGAGATTTTGAAATAAATTTTTCATCTATAATTATGTTTATTGCATTTTTAGTTGGCTAACACGCTTTTTGGAGCACTTGGCGGACCAATGCTTGGGCTATTCAGTCTAGGAATGCTTTTCCCATGGGCAAATAAGTGGGTAAGATAGTTTCTCTTTAGAGACATAAATAAGCATTTAATAAATACTCTTTAATGCGATATGGAGGGAGCTTTCTCCTCCAAAAACGAATGTGCTATAAGAACGAAAAGATATATTAAAACTACGAAAAATATATACCACTTTGTCGACGACAATGGAACGAATAGAAATGTTTCGTTTTCTCAGTTAAACAGAAACATCTTGTATCTGATCTTCTGTTATATCTATAGCAGTAAGTTACATGAATTGTAATTAAGCAGCGAGAACATACATTATATTCTTTTATCCACAGGGTGGTTGTATAGGTTTTGTTTGCGGTATTGGCATGAACGTGTGGATTTCATTTGGCACAGCTTTAACTAAGACACGTGTTAGCATTAAGTCTCATGTTTCTGTCGCTGGTTGTATCTGGAATATCAATGATACAGCAAGACTTTCTACATCAGTTCAACCAACACATCTCTCTACTGTATCGTCTACATTAGATACACTATCCACAACTAACATTTTTGATAAATACGAGTAAGAAAGTATTTGAGCTTTTGATTTTACAATATACCGTATAATGGTTTTTTTCGCGAGATGAATATTTTCGTTATTTTCGCAACCGGTATATTTTAATGCATTAATCCTAAGCGCAGAACCTTTATTAAATGTTGTATAAAAAGCTTTTCGTGGGACGGAACAGATTTTCAAGAAGATGTGATTTAAATTCTATTCTGGCTTGAATGTGAAATTTAACTTTTTTCACTAAACAAATACCTTTTGATTCACTGTTTATTTTAGTGGTATTCACCGTTTGTACACAGTGTCCTACATGTGGTATTCTGGTATAGGAGTTTTAACGGTTATTGTAGTTGGCATGGTTGTTAGTCTTCTCACAGGTACGTAGATTTACAGAATATAATATTGTAGTACAACTTTGTCTAAAGTTATATTTCTTTCGTTCAAGATATCTTATGTTATATGTAGCTCATAACACCTTGATACATTTTTAAAGGAATCTGTGTCTTATTTCAACCGAATCCTAATAATAGAAGTGAAAATGATGAATAGTGAAAAGATCGCATTTATTTGAAAATATTTCAGGAGTAACAGATACAACAAAGTTGAATCCTAAGCTCATCTGTCCATTTTTCGACATATTTTTTCCGTTTCTGCCCGAAAGTTGGCGAAAAAGACTTAGGTTTGGAGTACGGCATGGAGAAAAGGTATAACTGGTTTTATCTAAAACAAAAATGAATGTAGAGCTATGTTTAATTGTTTGTATGCCATTCTGTGTCTTGGCTAGTTAATCTCCTGATAGATTGCTGAGGCGGCGGTTAAAGTCTGTATTATGATAAATTGTTCTCCCTGTATTACTGCTCAATGGTCCTTCAGAAAATTTTTCACCAGAGGGGCTAAATCTATTCCGAATGCGGAAAGATAAAAACTGACTAACTCTTAATTAGTTGTAAAGTGCAAGTAAGAAGACAAAATTGTAAAGGCGTAACATAAATTTTAGAGCATTCCAATTCCTTCAGGAACATATAAATGTTTGAAAGAATAATTACAAAATGTAAATACGTTACCATACGATACGATATGATATGATACGATACAATATTTATTTATAGTGAGGTAATACATATACATGGTATTTATAGCTTTTGACCGACATACGATGTCAGTCAGTCCGTCAAAATCTTAATACAACGTGTAAACTGGATGCATAAAATTTAGTTTTAATATAGATAGATGTTGTTAAACGAACTTAGGTAGATTGCGATTTATAACAAATTAATATATCCTTCGTGTCTGTATGCCCTTTGAAGAAATATCAACATTTATTCTTCTTTCATACAAAAGTTTTCGTTGTACAAGATTGTACCGACTTTGGATGTTATAAATCACCATTTTATGCAATTTCCCATCATTGACACATATGAGCATCAGATATTGTCATGTACATGTTGAAAGCCAAGATAAATTTGATCTATGAGTTAACAAGTTGAAACTGCTTCAATGTTTGCAGGACTTTGGAGACTTTGATATTGCAGAGAAACGAAAGGAGCTTTTAGAAAGTTTAGCCGGATCATCTGTAATCGTTACGAATAACACAGGAGACATCAAAGACACTGGTGTAACAGGGCAAGCGAATACTGCATATATAGCTACCACATTTGACACAAAGCTTTAAATGTTAAACAGAAAAAAATTGCATATTTTCTTTTGTTATCAGTTTACAAAGATGTTTTTTTATTTGCTTGCTTGCTTTTTGACATATTTGATATCATTTAAACAAGGATACCGTCAGACGCAAGTGTTGCTGTACGAAGCTAAACGTGTTTGTTCCAGAGGAACATTCCAAATTGTACCAAGTAAGCAATTTTAAACAATCATACCTGGCATTAGCAGATAGTTAACACGAAGTTTAATTATTCGGGAAATTTGAAAACCCATTGTTGTAGTTTTAGGTTGTTGTAGAGATAAGGGAACCTTCGCCAATAATTCGATTGCTCTTTTAAAGATAGCTAAGCAAGGAGGCAACATACAATCTACAATCAAAGCACGATTTTACAAATCTCAAGGGGTACTACGAAACCTTTTTCTTTTTTTTGTATATGTGAAGAGTGATAGTTAAAGGGGCTTTACGAGTGATTTTATCGAAAACGGACTTTTAACCGAATCAAATAAATCAATCTTTTCTGCTACCGAAAATATTTAGAATGTATATAATACGCTTGCACAGCGGTTTTAGAGACAACGTGATGTAAAAGATGTCCAACGTAAGTCGAAGGTATTGTCAAAGTTATTTTGACGTTTCTTCATGTACACTTATTAGTTCCCTTTTGTCAAACACGTGACATATATTCAGTGTGAAATGACGCGATTAAAAAAAGCGATGATACGCAAATATGATAGAACGAATGCAGTTTTTAGGTCCAGAGAAATATCTTTTTATCTTTTTCAGCTATCAGATTAATATTAAATAATATATTTTATGTTTGTAACTAATTAAAATGAAAAAGGTATTTGTTTTATATGTTTATTATGTGTTAAAATCAGCAGTTACTTATGATTATGAAAATATAAAATACGTGTTTATTCATCGTCCGCTTCATGGTTAGTTTAAATGCATGCCATTGTTTAGAGCATTCAGACATATTTTTATTATGTTGATAAATTTAGTTTATTTATCTTTAAAGCAAAAGTGACCCTACCTAAATTCAGTTTTCTCATCGCCTATAACCTGAACTACCGCAAATCCAAACCGAGCATCCAAAGCCACCTATATTCTTATTTGATTGCTTCGACGGCATTTCCACAATTTCTCAACTGAAACAGTAAAGTCATCACAACTTTAATATACAGTTTATTTTTTAATAAAGATCTTTTTGTTGAGCGATCGACATTAAATTTATATTAAACTGGGTTAAATAAAAGGAAAAATTGAGGAGGAATTGCACAGTCTCTTTATGATTTTCACTTGCCTGACAGAACTTGGAAAAAAGAAATGGATTAAGATTTCTTTACTTGTCAGAGGACTGAATGTGTGGTGATTAACCGTGTTTAACGTATAACCAAATTTCATAAGATTCAGTTCTATGGCTTCTGACAAAATTCCTTTGAAAGTGTTTTTAAACATCTGACCGCTGTCGCGAAGCTGGAAAAACACATGGGGCAAAGTTTCAACAATCTTATGCAAGGTCTTCTTGCAAAATTTCAAAACTCTAGGCCTAACTGTTTCAAAGAAGAATTTAAAAATAATTTTACATATTTCAATGGAAAATATGTCACCACCAGAGTGAATTGAATAATGACTACATGGAAATAATAATTTGAACAATCTTGGTTGAGAACCACTAGATAATGTTACACAAAAAACTGCCTGGAATGAAATTCTTTGACAAACGCTTGGTAAGCTTCATGCAGGGAACATCCCTGCCTGTTTTCAACAACTTTGACGTGGTGGTTAAGAAGGTGTTATTAAAAAAGCAAAACAATGACGACGCTCCAGTACAGACACTAGACGATCACAAAATCTCACCTAAAGTAAATTGTGCTCAGGTGAGCTAAAAGTATTAGAAGTAATTATGATATACTGAACCTCTAGGCTATCGTAGTTTAGAACGTACTAACAAAACGATTCTAAAATGATTCGATCTAAGACCTTGAAAATCAAGCCCATTTTGTTCTGCTTAGTCCTAAGAATTCATACAACTAACTTTAGTACGTCAATCAATTTTAGAGTTTGATGAAAAAGGTACATATGACTTATAAAGGCTAGAAGCGTTTTGAATAGACAAAACTAAGGGCAAAGAAGGTAAGTTTGCTATTTTCGGTCTACAACAGAAGCAGAGTTTGCATGTCATTTATGACGAACCTTCACAGCAACACGAATGCAAACTCGGTTTAAGGATGTAGCTTCTTTGAACACTGTTAGTCCGTCTTATATGGTTCGAATATTATTCTTCATCCAGACTTCTTATGTAATAAGCCATAGGTGAAACAAAACTAATCGAAATCCACTGCTTCTCAAGACAAATTATAATTTTACTAGTTTTTTGAAGGTGTTAGCTTGTTCATGTTTTGTTTAAAATAAACAATCGAAAGAAACAATTTCACTCACATTTTTCCGTACCATTACAACTCAACTTCCCGCTATACCTTTGCGACTGAGAATTCCATTTTTGTTTACAACTGTCTAAATGTACCGAAACTTGAAAAAAAATGAAGATGTGTTCGACAAATTCTTGTTTTTTTGTGATACAGTATAAAACTTATTTTTAAATTAAGCACTATATTTCTAAACAACCAGACAGTTTTGTCATCTTACATCTCCACAAAATTGACTGGTTCCAGACAATACTGATTTGTAGTTGTTTTTATCTAAACAACCACTTCATTACTTATACATCTAGGTAATAAAACAATTAGATACAAACATTTTGGTGTTTTATTTCCATGTCTAATGAAAATAAAACCTTTATCAGAATGTTTTTTGTCATATGGCATGCCCATGTTTTCAGTCTAAGAAATGTTACATCAAACTAGTGAACATTCTGAATCAACAATATTTATGAATTTCCAACTCGTATATACCCAAACATATTTTTTCATAATACTTTGAGTACATACAAAGGATAGTCTAAAGTGTCTGAACAAATACAATCTAACTTAATGATACAATATGATACAATCTACTACTTCATGGCTTATATGCATCAAATAATTTGTTTTTAGATTATCTGAACAGAAATGAAAAATATATGATACAGCTTATGAAAAAAATATGTTTTATTATATGACCTATAAATAGACGCGATTCCATTGGTTCAAAGCGCAGTCGGCGACCAACAAAAATATATCGTTATATTCTTGCTTTCTGGTTTTTTCCCATATTATATTTTAGGTCTAAAAATAGATTGCTGTTGATACTCGTAGTAGTGCTGTCTGGTGCCCGGCACTCAGTTAACAAATTTACTCTAATGCCGGGAAATAAACAAAATACATCCGGGCACTTAGACTTTTTCTAAGTAATGGCGTCTGGTGTGTGTGTGTTTGTTTTTTTTTGGATGTTATATTGGATTTCAAAATAAGCTGTCAGACTTCTGAGTATTATTGTAATGTGAGAATGAGTATAAAAAGTCCTACAAAAAATGAAATGTAAAATCAGTCTGGAAGAAAACTTAGTAGAAACAATTGTATTTAGTCATATCAAAAACAGTGATTGACTAGTGTGCCATAGAATAAGATGTGATATTCACCGGCCAAATGTTATATTGACTGAGGCGAAGCCGAGGTCAATATAACAGTCAATATAACATTTGGCCGGTGAATATCACATCTTTTTCTATGGCACACTAATCAATAATTGTATAATACTGAATTACAAAACCCTAATGTCTCTAGTTCTGACACTACAGATGGAGCTGAAACAGTAAGCCCCAACATATACAAAACAATGATGCCCCATTGGTGTACCTAGAAATAGAAAATACATAACCGTAATCCCAGATCAATTATAACTTCATTTTAATCTTTTCTACTTGGATGCTAAAATCAGTAAACAAAATATTGACAAAGTCCCTACAAGTTATGGTCAGACCTAGAGGATACATAAAACTATATGCAGAAGAGCATTCATTTGTGAATGAGTGATCCTGGCCACAAGAGCAGACCCTTCTGGGACAGCTTCAGACGAGTTAAGGGTGGAGTCTGACTTTCTGTAGCCATGCTTAAACAAACTACATGACATTAGGCGAAAGCTAAAGAAATTGTGATAAAAAAGTAAAGAGAGATTATAAACCCTTTTCTAATGCAAGTAACATTTTTGTAGAATTAAATGTGGAAAGAAATTCTAATAATTCCGCATTTTTTCACAGATTTTTTTTCATTACTTAACGTTCTTAATTACTGAACGAGTTCAAGACTCAGACAAGTAGAATGTATAGTAAGTGTAAACCTTTCACTAACACTTCCACCAAACTGGGTTATATACTTCAAAAATAGTACGAATGTATACAAGATGCTTTTAAATGCAAGCGAGAGAAATAATGTATAAATGATTGATTAAAGAAAAAGTTAACTAACAATGTAACCACCTAAAAGCGAGCAACGACAGAACTGTTTCTTCCCAATGATACATGAAAACCTCCCAGAAACGACTAAAAAAGCCAGCGATATGGATTTATCCGGGATTTCCCAAAAAGTATTGAATAGGTACTTTCAGCGCATGTGCGCATGTATTAAGTCTAAAATCATAAAGTTGCAAACACCCGGCTATTTTATCATTAAACAAACTTGCAATACCGGCGTGGAATGATGAAGCAGTTGCTTTGTCAACTTCTAGATATTCTTATTACGGATGTCCAAGTTTGTTGATTCACCGACAATACTAAACATTGAAATGTGAGAATTCATAACTCATTAAAACTGAATACAGCAGTTTGACGTTTCGAATTTCTTTCATTAACACTGACTTAATGTTCTGAGTTTTATGTCTGGTGACATGTATTAATACTCTGCTTTTTCCAGATTATTAAGATTTGATAATCTCTGCTTGTACATTAGCGTCATACATCACAAAAACAGAAATTCTGTCAAATCAAAATTAAAAGGTTCAGTTAAAAAATAAGTTTGATGAAGATCTTCAATAAAATAACATGTAAATAAAGAAAGATTTTAAAGAAAGCAGAGTGGCTTTAGTCATCCTATTTGGTTGCAAAGCATTGTAACTATGATAATAACTTTGAAATGAAGTTAATATTTTAGAATCAACAGATCAGAACTTGTTATAAATCTCTAATCCTCTAAGGAACAAACATTCGTAATCCTGCATTCCTTTGTAAGGAAAAGAATGTATTTTTATATATTCATAGTGATACATAGAAGAATTATAAAAAAGATATTACAGATTTGAAGGATATTGGATGATTGTTGGAGGTGGGGTTCTGTCTACACAACCATGCCTGGCATTTGTTGAAAAGTATACAGTAAAAGATAATGTCTGTGAGCAAATATAATACTGATTTTTTTCATATCAGGCCTTTAAGTTTAGCCTGACTGTATACTTAACTATCATTTTAAAACCAAAGCAGCCATAAACTGTAATTGCCACAACGTGCACTGGGCGAGCACAAGCTTTAGATATGGATTGCAATACAAGAGTACATAGCTTGAGACACACACACACACACACTTCAGTCTCAAAGAAAAATGGCTGGAACAGATAATCAAAAATATTTGTTTAGATTTAAAATGATAAAAAAACTGTTGAATGGAAAATAACAATATTGCTGTTGTAAAATGGTATAATAATGATTCTGGAAGTTAGTCTTTGTTAATTATATTGAACTGTATTCTTCTAATATTCTAAATTCATCAGATACACCTAAACAAAAATTTTAATATCAAGTGATATTTTTCAGTGGTTAATGCATTTATTTTTTTTCTTAATGCTTGTTTGCTTGTTTTCGTTAGATTTATAACTTGACACTTGAAAGACTTTTCAAAATTTACTGTGCAGATTTAGACTGCGTTAATACTTAACAATAACGTATATTGCCATATAATTATATAATTGATATTGAATTTCAATGAAAAATAACTCATGTAAAACATATTCAGAGTGTTTGATTTATTAAAGACTCAATGAAGTGTTAATCTTAGAATTTTCGGTCTTGTGTTGGCTAGAATATACCAAGTTTCATACTATATTAATTTTTAATATTAAAGAGTTTGAGATAAATGAAATGATAAAATAATAATGTTTTCTTGACATTAAACAAAGATAAGACTTAAAATGCAATGCAAAACCATGTAAGTACATATTTAAGACCTTTAGTGACGTTCATCATGAGTTCTTTCATTCATTTTTTAAACAACAATAGTTTACTTTTGGCAGCAGTAATATTCAAGTTGCCATATTAATTGACTCACAAATATTGTCAAATAACGCGTGATAAACATATTTCAAAGACTGATATATTTCAAAATTTAAATGGCCGACTGAAACACAAAGAAATATATATCTGCAACCTGCATTTACAATGAAAATATCTAGTTTTTCAGCATATCAGGTCTAAAGGGCTCAGACAAAGTAATGTCTGACTAAATCCAGACATGATTTTACTGTTGCATTTCAACCTGATATAGAATTTGATACTGAAAAAAAGATGTTTCCAGAAGACATAAAGTATGTCTCATATTTTAACTATGGCTAACACTAGATATCATACTAGTAAAACACAAGAAAAGATTGAGCAATGAGACACTGGCCAGATACAAAAAGTAAAATTTTGAAATATTGTTCATCAAAGCTTTGAGAAAATGCTGTTAAATGAATTCTTGTATGTAAATAAAATTAACGGGAAATGAAAAAATATAACCTTTATCATGCAAAGTTCTTAAAATCATAGCCTGATAGTTCTAATTGTGTACAAGTAAAATACATTAGAATGTTAAGTATTTTCAAGTAAAGGAAGTTAAAAACCTATGTTATATCCAGTTACAAATATATATCATATGTAAAGCACTTAAGGAACTATGAATTTCTAAATCCCAAACATCCAAGGTAAGGTCAGGAACACACAAGACATAATCCCAATCCTTACTCTTTTTAAGACTTTTATTAGTGAAAGCTGAATGAATTCACATGGCTCTATCAGACAAAGCTATGGAGTTCTTATGATAGATGGCTGTTTTGGACAACACTATATCCGTCATCTGGCGCGTAGCCAGACATACTCTAATACCTACGGGTTCACTTCGATTTTGAAAAATAGAATTTGTAAATGACCTTAAGGTTATGTCAAACTTTAGGCTTAAGAGCTTCAGACCTGTATCTCCGTCCCTGAAATTACGCACACAAACACTTGTGGGAGTACTTTTAGATGCAAATTTTTTGGGGGTGTCCCGGTGTGTCCATATAAGCAGCATTCCTTTTTTTTGTTTTTCTTTGTCTGTGTGAAAAAAAAAACTACTGGCTGGAAAATATACCTACACAATTTTGTGTTTCTAAAAATACTTTCGTGTTTGCAAATTAGCATCTGAATAATGGCGATACAGAAAACGAAAGTAGGTGTATTCAAATCCGCTGACATTAACAAACCTATCCATGAAATAAGTGTAAATAAACAGCATATTTTCTTTTTAGAAAGATGTGACTCCATTTGTGTGAACATTTGAATAAACTGGTGATAATTTTGGGCAGTGTTGTAACTTAAAAGCCTGTTTGAGCGAAAAGCTGTTTAATTGTTTGAAGACTTGTTCTCATCAGCTACAGGCTTACGTGCTATTCTGATTAAGACAGATTCCAGCTAATATTAAAAATTTGAATCAACTGACGTGGAATAAAGATTCTTGTATTTTGTATCTTTAACCCAAGCTGTTCCCTGCCTCCGACCTTTGATCGTACTTGATTAGTAAAACCACAGTTATTATAATAGCAAAGCGCAAATGTACTGCTACTGCTTCCAACATCACGTTTTTCCTACTGATACTGTTATGTACTACTGCCAATATTACGTTTTTTCTACTGCCACTGCTATGTACTGCTACTCCCAGCTACATGTTTTTCTTACTGCTACTGATATGTACTGCTACTGCCAGCTTTACCTTTTTCTACTGTTACAGCTTTGTACTGCTACTCCCAGCTTCATGTTTTTCTTACTGCTACTGATATGTACTATTACTGCCAACATTACGTTTTTTCTACTGCCACTGCTATGTACTGCTACTGCCAGCTTTACCTTTTTCTAGCAATTACTAATTTGTATAATTCTGAATCCCTTCTCTGTAAAAATGCCCACAATCTGTCCCTGAAATCTTCGCCAACTAGTGACTTCATAATACGTCTATCAACAGCATCTTGAGCTATGGTGCGTAGAATATCCCAAAAAGGGTCTGTGGGGTCGTGGCTCCATGATGGTAACGTGTCATCACAGTTTCTTATTTGTTCGAACACTCTGGCAAAATACATTGGGTTCGCAGCCTTTTTGCACTCAGCTAGTACTTCGCTGGATTTAAGATCACAGTGGTAAAACATGCGATTTAGGAACGCCATTCTTTTTTGAGCAAAATGTTTCGCCCATGGTGCTGTGTTACATTGAAGTAACACTGGAGTTCTTTCTAGTAGTTGTAGTTCCTGGTTTTCTATGTTAACTGTTGTAAGGGAGTCCTTCAAATATTTTTTTGTTTCTTCTATTTGCTCCGCTTTTGTCAAGGTCAATTCTGGAATCATTATAATGTCTTTTCCGACGCACTTACACCACACAAAGTCCCCGCTTTGTACTTTGTGGCCTACCTGTTCTAAGTTGGGTGATAAAGCTTTGCTCCAATACGTTTCTTCAGCATTTGATTCGCCCTGAAGCATCTAAGTATTCTTCTTTTTATTTTTGCATCCTAATACTGTATACATCTCTACGAGGACATGTGTGTGACTCAAGTTCTGCTCTTCACACCACTTCATGAATGTCTCATTCGTCTCTGTAACTGTTAGATATTCTTCTAATGGGTATTGGCCTGCTTCCATTGCTATAAATTTGTCTAAGTACGTTAATCCGTCCATCTTTCTTGGTTTTTTAGTTCTAGTATTGCTTGCGCCCATATGTTTCGAAGGTTATTGGCTATTTGTAGATTTCTCCATTCTTTTAATGCTTGCGTACTGCCACTGGCTTGAATCTTCATGCATATTTCCTCTGGGTTGTGTGTGTCGTATAGTTTGATGTATTATTTTAATCGATCCACTCTGTTTACTGATTTGGTTATACCATTTTTTGCATTTCTGTTATGCGGTTTCATTGCTTCTTCATAATTCTGTGGTGGATGTTCCAATAGTTGCTGAATAGATCCTTGTTTGTTTTGATTGTTTTGCCATTTTAATACATCTCTCATATATGTGCCTGTATTTTCTTTAGGGTCGTCATCTTTTTCTGTTTGTAGAATATCTTCAACCATATCGTTGAAATATTTGGTACTTCCAAATAAATATGTACCTGACTCTGTTTCGCGAAAATAAGTCATCATGCGTGCGTTGTTACAGGCAAGTAACTCTCTTGGTGGCGTCTGTAGATATACTAGTAATGAATCTTTGCTTTTAACTTTTTGGTATCTCATATTCATGTTGTGTTTGTTCAAAATTCCTTTGAGATTCTTATACGCTCTATTATTTACGTCTTTGCATTTATCCACTGCCACAACTGCATGCAGATGTAAACCATTGAATTGGCACCCTGGGTCCTGGTGGCCATTGTGCCATACTAGACACATGGGTATATCATTAAAGAACCTTTTGAATGCATCTAAGCATTGTGTGTGGGATTCTTCTAGTGAATTGTACTCACTCACTGGTGTTGATAATTTGAAAGTCGGGCACTGTCTGATGTTGGAGTTATAATGAATTGATGTTGCATAGGTGGACCATGGTGTCCCCTTACTTCCAAATTGTAACTCTCCTTTTTTTGTCAAGTGCAAATATCTTGTTTTGCAAAGTTGACGGATTTATTACCTCTCCTAAATTGTCTTTTACAATTGTATATAGTTTTTTATCCTTGATTTCAACTGCGAGTTGACCCAACAGTGGGTTCTCTTTGTCTCTAATCTTGTCTATTCTTGACACTGACATTAAATAAAACCTCTACTCTAGATTTTCTGATTTATTATGGAAATATGCCTTTATACATTTTAGTTATAATATCAACATCTGGTTTTGCTTCTAGTAATTCTACTCTAGATGTTAAATTTTTAATTATTGGTATCCAGTCTTGTACTTCTTCTTGTCTTTTAAATACACCTTTTAGTATATCATTTAGTCCTTGTGTTAGTTCTTTTACATTTGTTATTTTATCACTTAATTTGAAATATGCCTCTATGTCTAGTTTTGTTTGTTTAGGTGGATCTAATCCTAATTTTCCTAATTTTGTTAATATTATATCTATTTTATTTTGGTCTTGTAATTGTTCTGATCTCATTCTTGTTACAAATTCGTATGATGTTTTTTGTGCTGCTTGCAAATCTGCTATCATCTGGCCATAATTCGTGTCCGATTTTCCTGTAAAACCATCTAATAATTCTTTGTGCCTTTTTAGTGTCATTTTATTGCTATGTATTTCTTGTTTAAATGCAGCTGCTGTATCATTTATATCATTTATTTTATCTTCTAATTGAATTTTAATTAAATTATATTGTGCTATGTTGTGTTGTAGTTGTACAAATTCTTCTTTTACTGATGAAATATCTGCTCTTAATTCTGGTATATTTAATAAGTCTGTGAATTTTGAATAAAATAAATCTATTCTGGCATTTGCTGCATTAATTTGTTGTTGTTAATTTTGTGTTATTTCTTTTGTTGCTTTTTCTTCCCATGCATTTGACCATTTCCTTATTGCGTCTGTGATTTCGTCTCTTTGCATGTAATGTTTTCCGTCATCATCGTCATCACTTGGTAGTTCAAAATCATCTGGATCAATTCCATCATCTACTGCCAGCTTCACTTTTTTCTTGCTGCTACTAATATGTACTGCTACTGCCACTTTCATTTTTTTCCACGGCTACTGCTGTACTGCTACTGCCAGCTTCACGTTTTTCTTACTGCCACTAATATGTACTGCTACTGCCACTTTCATTTTTTTCCACGGCTACTGCTGTACTGCTACTGCCAGCTTCACGTTTTTCTTACTGCCACTAATATGTACTGCTACTGCTAATTTCACATTTAGTTAATTTTCTGCCGCCCACGGCTACTGCGTACTACTACTGCCAACTTCCTACTAGTTGAAAATACCAGGTTCACATAATTTAGATCTAAATTTGATTGCACATTTCATGAATCGCATAGTTTTGAAAAGCAGTCGGTCATTCATATGCACAAATGCAATACCCCTCCAAACTTTGGTCACCTTACACAAAAGAAGAATTTTAGATTAAAAGAGCCAAAAAACAGAAATATAAAGACATTTAAATATAAGTTATAGTTTGAGCTACAAGATAAAGTTCTCTATCTATGAAATATTGAAAGTAAAATCAAACTCTTATCGAACTCATAACACAAGAGGGTAAAAGGGGACTGGGATGAGCCATTAATTAACTCAAACTCAAACAGTCTTTTTACTATGTGGCCACCGGCCCTAGCACAAATTTTTACAATTTATAAATCAACAGCTGAGTACATTAAACAGCATTCAAACAAAGGCATACATAAACCTTCTAGGTTTTCAACGTATCCGTTATCCATTTAATTTCAGCCTATGAATTCACTAAAGATTTTCTATGTTTAAATGCATAATATATATACATAGCAACATTTTGTACAATTTTCTCATTTTTTGCATGACATGAAAGCAGCAAAACTTATTTATGTATTTCTGAGGTATATATTTTTCTCGGAGGTCAACATAGGATGGACAAAAAGTAAAAAGTGACGCTCAGTCTCAACAACGTTTTTACAAAACGGACAATATCGCATGTCACGGTCTATATTCGTGTAACGACCTCTCTCAATTTGAAGATCGTGTGAAGACGTTCTGAAACATACTAAAGCATATCTGATTTTTTTTTAAAATTGTTTAAAATTACAATAACTAATCAATTTAGGACTATTCACACAGCTCGCATACCACATTTGTAAATACTGATCTTTTAATCGTTGCAAATACTGTACAATAAATAAATGAACATACTGATTTTCCCAAATGTACCCATATCATTTTCATACAAATTTGTACACACTGTGAAAAAACCTCACTGTCAAAAAAAAAAAAAAAAACAGCAGGGCGCGTAGTAGCTGATTTGACGCTTCCACCGCTGCAAGTTAGTCATAGATTATTGCATTAAAAGTTACCACTAGATATTAAATTCACTTCCTTTATTTAACTAAACAAACTTACTCGAATTATGCCTCGTTTATTTACTTAGCAACTAAGCTGAACACTATAGAATGAACAAACCAAAATTTAAATCCACCACATATACCTGCTATGAAATGCAATAATGCTAATGTCAACGGAAGTTAAACAGTGCTCTGTAGTCATTTTCTTTCCTTCTCACCACATGGTTACTCACTTTCAGTAACTGTCATTAGATGATTAAAGTAAGTAATGAGAAACGTTTTGTGCTACAGTTTATTTGACAGCGTTGAGCCATTACGATATTTCAGCTGTCTGCATGATTTTAGTAACGTTTCTAAGGCAAATACTGTCACTTATTTAATGCATGATTATCTGATACGCCTAAAGCAGGTTAATTGAAAGTAACTGTAGTTTTATGATACATAGATTTTATAAAGTAATGCTGTTTTACAATTTTCCCAACGTTCACACCAATGATATTTATGAAAAACTGAAAACTACATTTTTGTTTGGAAGATTGTTTGTTGCTTTTGCTTTTGAGCAATGAGATATAATCGTAAAGATATTTACGATTACGGTTAAAGGTGCCAATCTTAGAGTCTACAAGAGCAAAGCAACAGAAAATCTTCCGAACAAAACCACTACAAATATAGTGTGTGTGTATGGGGGTGGGGTAGGGGGCGGGGTTTGGAAAGACAAACGCTATTTGAAAAAGAAACTTTAATTAAGTCAGTGCATAATTCTTAAAATCGAGA
Source organism: Cyclina sinensis (assembly GCA_012932295.1). Classification (NCBI taxonomy): domain Eukaryota; kingdom Metazoa; phylum Mollusca; class Bivalvia; order Venerida; family Veneridae; genus Cyclina; species Cyclina sinensis. The sequence continues at coordinate 2,433,757 of JAAONU010000012.1, read as the reverse complement.
TTCGATCAAATCGTAAACATTAACAGCCTTTTTATTCTAAAATGTTCGAATTAAATAAAGAAGAATTTTTGTGTAATTGTTCAGGAATCGAATACGAAAAGAGAAACATTTTAACAGAATATAATTTGAAGTGCAACAGCGCTGACAAAATTGCATTTCCTAACAAAACTATTTAGACTTTACTACAGGTTTATAGGAGGGTAGTTGAAATGTTGACATATTACCACAGGCTTTATATTATATATTTTCTGTATTTTATTTTTAAAAATCAATCAATCGTTGTTTTTTGCTTCTGATCAAATGTGAAACGTCTTAAAGGATTTAAAGATTAATAGTTGAATATTATCAGAACTTCTTCCTTTCAGTTTTTTTCTTTGAACTATACACTTGCCTCTTATTTGCTCTGTACAAAAACTTACATATGATTGGCAGATTCCAGTCTTTTGTGAACTTTTCGATTCTGTCGACGATGTCTATCCTTGATGTTGTATTTTTCCTTTATTTAAGCTTTCTTCAATAGGTTTTATTCGTATATTCCTGCGCTCTTTCTTCTTGATTATTGCTTTAACTCATATATCTGATAGTCATTGTATTTTGCTCTATCTTGGTTTCCTATAATCATTGCTTCTAGCTGTTTGTTTCTTTTGTTAAGTTTATCATTCTCTTCTATAACCTTCTCTACTTCAAATTTTCTGTCACTTTCAATATTCATTAACCGCTCAATCTTTGACTCTGAGGTCTTTGTCTTAGATTCACGTAGACATTGTCGATTTCATACATATGCTTTTAAAGAAAGAAACTTATCATTTAGAAATTTTTCACTCACCAGATTCTTAAGTCTTGAATATGTGAAAATGTAAGCTTCAGACGTACCTAAGATTCACATAATGTGACTCTATGCACAATTTTATGTAGCTTTCAAGCGTGAAATTTGGTTAAGTTGTATAGGCATAGTTTGAAACCGGTTTATTAAACAGGGGTAAAATGTTGTCTGCATCATATAGCATTCAAACTGGTGAAACAAAAACTTTTCATCCAGCTGATTATGCTGTTTTTGGATGTACTTTGGCACTGTCAGCAGCGATTGGGATTTTCTATGCAATCAAAGATAGAAGGAAGAATACAACAGAAGAGTACTTGCTGGCTGGACGCTCCATGAGCCCATTTCCGGTTGCAATGTCTCTGGTATCCAGTTTTGTTTCGGCAATTATGTTTATCGGGACGCCGGCGGAAGTGTATGTGAACAACACGATGTTCGGATGGATGGCAGTCGGAATGATTATAACAGCAATCGGCGCCGCACATATCTTTATTCCTGTATTCTACAAACTGGGTGTTATCAGTGTGTATGAGGTACATGTATTGATCTTTATTCACATAGACTTTTTTGCAGGAACGAGCGTTTAGTCAGTGTCTCTCCTCTTTAGATAACAATCTAATGTCACATACCTTAATTTAAACTATATTTACTCTATTAGACTCAAGAACACTTTATAATGGTAAAACCAAGTCTCATGTCTCTCCTCTTAAGAAAACAATCTTATGTCACATACCTTTATTTAAACTATATTTATTCTATTAGACTCAAGAACACTTTATAATGGTTAAACCAAGTCTCATGTCTGTCCTGTCTTTTAAGCTTAATATTAAAAACAATGACCGCTATCAGTTTTTGCAGCCTTTTGTCTGAAATGAAAACGTGGAATTACAATCTATTTCATAAATTGCAAAACGATAGGTTGAGTCTGTCAGAATCTATAGATATATGTATTGCCTCGTAATTTATTCAGTGTCCGCCTGCTCTAAAGAAAATAGCTGGGGTGTAGATGGTTTGTCTCAAAAATCTCTTTTCCTGCCCTTAGATTCTGCCTTGTGACCTTTAAACATTCCTAAGTATGTGCAATAATGTGTATTTTCAACAACTGTATTGCCCTTTTTGATAACGATACAAGTAAAATAAAGTACTGTCGATCTGTGCCAACAAGGTAGTTCCAGGCGTGTCCTGTCTCGCCTTGTTCAGATGATCTTGGATCTAATACTATTTGTTTCCAGTATATAGAGATACGATTTGGACGTCTGACAAGAACACTCGCAAGTGTTGTATACATCATATGGATGGTAAGTTTTCTTTTTTAAATACTACAGGAAGTTTACAAAACAATTTCCATGTAGTTGTTATTTCAATTATGTAGGGTCGGATCAGTGGTCAAGTGGTAATGCACAAGACTAATAATCCAGAGGTCGTGAGTTTTATCTCCCGGTCATGCAGTAACACTAACTTTTAACGAGTCTCATGAATCGGTATAATTCACAGAGCAAGTACAATTATCTGAAGCAGTTCTTGAAGAGGATGTTTTCTTAATCTTGCAATATCCCCCACAAGCTTTCACCCGGTTTGAAAGACAAATTTACACAATACAGATAACAATGTTTAAGTTTGCCTTTATAGTTTGCCTTAACTTATAATAAAGTTTTGTTTATCATGTTGTTTTTAAATCAACCATGAATATGCTTTTAAGTTTTAATTTTCTTACCTTGTGCTTTAATATAATAAAACTGTTTTGCAGAACACAGAAACTATGAAATGAACAAACTTAAATAACTGCTTCCATCTGTTTAATCTTTATAGTATTTATTTTAAGCTAGAATCACTGTGTTGCATGTAACTAACATATTTTCTATATTGAAAAACTTCAGATGTTTTTCTTGGCTATTGTATTGTATGGACCTTCCTTGGCATTGAATGCAGGTACGGTTTGCACCCTTATATAGTAACATCTGAATCCCATAACGAAAATAATATGTTTGTTTTCATTACATTTATAATTAAAACACATTTTGAAAGAAGGTGATAGTTTTGCTCTACATTCATAGAATAACAAACTATTTCGAAAGATAACGAATTGAATTAAACTTTTAAAATGATTATTTTATTAAGCTTGGATTCCATCAAAGCAATGCTCGATAGACTTAAAATTATGTCTAACATTTTACATTTTTCATTATATTTCCTAAAGGTACATATCTATATTTAAAATGTATGTTAACGTTTCGACGACTTGCTATATCCCGATATCATATATCATATATATGATATGCAAACATAGCTGGTTTGTGTACAATTTTAAGCCTGGCAGGCTTGCTAATTACTACGCCCTGGCTGGATTCAGTCTCATGTTTCAAAACTTTGTATAGAAATGTGAGATTAAAGATTTAAGGTATAATATCTAACCAGAAATTTGAACGTTTAAATCTTACATCTTCACAATATTATTCCCTATCATGTTAAACATCTATCAAGTTAATTTATCCACAATATTTAGTAATATGAAGGAGGTTGTGTGTAATAAATAAATAAATAAGAATGTATAGGAAATCTGCTTTATTCGAGATCTTTTCTCGGTGGGTGTGACACTAGTAGTAGAGGGGTACGCTATGAAAGAGTTATGAAAGTACAGGCACACTATGGTACAATGCCGGTTTATAGGAACTGAAGTTGTTGGGACTTTCTAATTAGTCATCAGATTCTGTAAATGTTACATCGTACAACTGAACGATGTCGGGAGGTTTTTCCACTTTAAGACATACTCAAAGGCTTTCTGTATAACCATGGTTAGCACGACTTAGGTCGAACTATCTGTATTACTTCTGATTATTTCGTAAGAGACAGTGAGTATTCTTAAACATTAGTTATCAGTACTGGTATAAAACTTGGCAAAGTAAAAAGAAAAACGTTACTGAGAGTCTGACAGAAAGACAATGCCTTTGAAGATTTCCTGACAGCATCCTCTCCTGGGATGGCGGGTGTTGGGCTTCATTCAAAACTAAGTTAGGACTTGTCCCAAAGCAATCACCACTGTACCGAGCTTTTTATCACGAGTCTTTTACCTTTTACAAATGTGATCTTTTTTTAACCATCTTACTTTTACTCCGAAGCTTATGTAGAAATTAAAGCCAGGCTTTGGTTCGTCTCACTTTTAAAGAGGTGACAATGATCTTCAGGCACCTAGCTGGTATCTGGGTAGGAGGCAGTTTGGGACTGCTAGATCTCACTCGGCAACATTATGATCAGTCAATTATCTCTGGTATTTTTAAACAGAATCATGTAATGAACTGTCAAACTGAACGCCTGGATAATGTTTCTTTCAACAATATGCATCGCACTTGCAGTACAATGATGTCCTTTTTTTCTGGTTGACAAAAGCTTGAATTGGAATGCTATCGATAAATTTGATCGGCAAACTTTCTTACAATAGGGCTTAAGCTGTATCTTTATACCGCCTGATCTCTTGCCCTTGCACCGTTTCAAACAAATCTTTCTATTTGATTATACGTTTGACAAACTGTGTTATGCTAGATCAACTAAGACCCAAAAATGATATATGACGAACTTTGATATTTTTTCTGTTATTTAGTGAATCATCTATATTTCAGTGTTGTTACATGAGCTTGAGATCAACAGGAAGTCTTTGGAAATGCTTGTTTTGAGCTCATTTAAGACTGTTCTCGCTCGAGCTAGGCAGGAAATACTTCCTATAAAATATCGATTAATCACTTCATGCAATTCCGGAAGAAAAGATCATTTATCATTTCAAATAAAGCTGGTTCTTTTAAATACGCTCTATTTTAGTAGATGATGTCGAACAGCAGCTAGCCTTACCGTTTCTGTTAAGCGTCCAAAAAGAAAAGATCCTTTATCCAGGTGTTGTTTCCGTGTTAAAACTAGAATAGAGCTACCTTATACAAGTAAAGGTCCAAGATATAGTGTAGTGAAATACGTTGCCGTTGTATTTATTCCCTGTAGCTGACACACTTTGTTAGAGCTGCCGGCAATACGTCTTTAACTGTAGGTGGTAATATTTTAAATATGATGCTAATTCTAGTCAATTCATTGTGGCCGGACTTCGCTATCGTCTGCCTGTCAAATCACGCTGCTTGCCTAAAGTTGATACAGTAGCCTAGGTATCGAAAACAATGTGTCATTGCGCCACAACTAACGTTCGAAATTGTGCCACAGTGCCCCTAGCTTAAAAATATAGCCATATATAAATCCAAAAGATTTGTGAAATGTCAGTTAGATAGAATAGAATAGAAAAACTCTAAACGAATAGATTATTTTCAAAAATCCAACATACTGTTTAGAATTGCATTCAAAGTCAATGTATGTTTCAGATGTCTTTTTTTGTTTGTTTGTTTCAGTGACCAAATTGTCTCTATGGGGATCATTACTAGCTGTCAGTATTGTGTGTATCTTCTACACTGCGTTGGTAATTGCATGTTTTCACTTATAAACAAGTTTAAAAAGGCCGATTTAATATTTAAGTTTTTAAAGCTTATTGATTTAGTAGCAGACAAGGTGGACCACAATCAGATTTCACGGACTTGTAGGGTGGCCATGCTCATCCCTAATAAGGAAAACATTATACATTGTCATCAGCAGGTTAAAGGTAAATGATGAATTTTAAGTCGTTATTGATTTGTCTAGAGAGGACATCGTATAAATAAATGAACTAACATGCTACTTGCTTTAGTCTTGCGCTCAATCATTGATATCCATAACTTCTCAGTACTCTACACTAGATACAAATGAAGTTTTCTATTGCATATAAAGACGTCTTATCTCAGTATCCATTGCACCTTATCCTAATGAAACAAATTTATATTACTTCTGCATAGGAAGTTTGTTATGAAATAATGAACAAATAACGTTTTTTCAGTCGAATACAATAAATCCATGTTCACATTACTTGTTCAGTGTATTAGACACTTGGTAAGTCGATTTGTTTTTAGAAACTTGTTTGATGTATTTATTAATTTATAGGATTTCCTTAGCCTTTGGTGAGTCGATGTGTTTATAGACACTTGTTCAATATACACTTAAAGGGTTTTGCCATCACTCAGAGAGTCGATATGTTTTGAGAATCAGTCTTATTTATGACAAAATACAGACAATATAAGCCGTTTTTGCTACAAGCTTAAAGAGATAGAGCATATGCTCACTTCATTCCTCTTCTGATTTATTAAGTTTAAAGAAAGGAATATGAATTTAAAATCAATGTATTTTTTTCAGTTTGAATAATATAAGATTGCAATGAACCTTGATATGAGTTATGCCAAATAAATAAATTTTACATGCGATCACATCTTGATTCAATATTTATTGCGATATTGATAGATGCCCTCTTGCTTTAATGTTTCGGTCCATGTTAGTAAGTATTGTCAACGTGTAAACAAAGCAACATATAGTATTATAAGTCGTTACAAGCACAGGATATAATGAATACACTATGAAACATTATCTTTGAAAACTCAACAACGATCATCTATTTTAGAAATAATTCAAGCATTGTAAATAGAGCTAAGTGGAAAATAATAAAAAAGAACACATAACAATTTTATATATGATAAGACTAACATTTCCAGTGTGCATTATATTTACTTATACATTTGAAATGAAACCACTGTTTCTTGCATTTTTGTTGATACATTTCAACATGTTGTCTATAAGCCGGCATCCTGCAGGAGCAGTGGTCCTGTGGTAACGCGCTGAACCGGTAATCCAGGAGTTGCGATTTCGCTGCCAACTCCTCCACCTACCAAAATATCAAATCTAATCTTTTAGAAGTGTGAAAACATGTTTCTACGGCAAAAACAGTCTTTCAGCTGAGACGTTAAACTGAGGTCCCATATATCAGTGCTATACACTAAGCATGCAAAAGAACCAGTGCGTCATTGAAATAGGATGTTTTCTTTCCTTGCACTTACCCCAACAACCTAAAATAACTAACCTCTCCATGGGGCGTCGGTCGAATAGTCAACAGGTACCGACGATAAATTAAATTCAAATAGATAAAGCAATACATGGTTAATTAAGCAACGCTCACATCAACTGTTAGCATTATATGCATTCTCTGAATTCTGAGGAATTGTTCAAATTCTTGAGGTTCTACACAATAATTTAAATGAGGCTTCATTTTAACATATCAAACCTAATGTTTATATCAAATCATTTCAGAAGGTTCTGCTGCAAAAACAGTTGCAAAAATGCAAAAATCTGAATTGTAAGTCTGTTTTTTGACGTGCAGAAAAGACATGAATTCCAATTTGATTGCTATTGTTATTAAAAATTATGCAAAATGATATGTAAATTACAATCAATTTCTATGTTAAATTTAAATACTTCATTTATCTAGAAACACAAACATATATTTGCCAGTCACAATAATACAATCAGATTCAATACAATGAATCCTTTATTTTTTAATTCATCGTTAATAAACATTTAGAGAAATCAAATAATTCCACATTGTTAAGACTAGGGCCGCGAAAGGAGCCGCAAATAGGATCGCAGGGCCGCAGAATAAGGATTTCAGGAAACCTCCGGCTCCAGACGCTCTCCTGCACATTCATTTGCAAAAGACGCTCTCTCGCATTTTGAAAACTCGCCACTACACTAAAGGGCATAACCCAAAAATATATACCAAAATTACCTCCAGTATTGTGAACAATATAGTACTTCCTGCTGAAAGAAAAACATGAAAACAGTTTTCACAATATATAAGATTCTTTATTAATTAGTGTATTTTTTATTCGCATACTTTAGCAAATAAATTATTAAAGAGGTTTACATTTTCCTTAGTTTTGAGATTACAAATAACTCAAATCGTTTATACACCATATTCATCTAATTAACAATGTTTACAGGCGTGTTAATTAAAATTTAATAGATTTGAACAAAGTTAGTTTATTGTTTTGAAAGCAGAACAAAATAAATAGCAAAACAAAAGATAAAGAAAGAAGAAGAAAATGCTTCTAGACTATCTCCAGTGATGGAAATAAAAGATAAAACAGAAAAATCTTTTTCAGGGTGGTATGAAAGCCGTGCTTTGGGCAGACACCCTTCAAGTGTTGATAATGTTTGCTGGAATTTTTGCAATTTTAATTGAGGGTTGCAGGGTGCTTGGAGGTGTAGAGAAAGCATGGGATATTGCAAGGGATAATGGAAGAATTGTGTTGACAGAGTAAGGATTTTGAACTTTTAATAGGACATTGACTGTATGTCGAAGAGAAACAATCGACCATTTGTGCTCGCATTCACTTAAAAGCCATCTAAGAAAATGGAGTTATTGTATCTATGATGCGAAAAGCTTAATTATTGTATTTCTTAAGCCATATAAAACGTTTAACTAACTCTCAAATACTTAAACAATAATATAAAAGACGGAACTGAAAAACAATGCATACTTTAAATAAATACAAGGGGTAATGTCTTTGTCTTCTTCTAGAGTTACCTAAATATATCTAAAGTATCTAATGTACATACAGATTGCGTTACTAGAAATTTCAGCAGCCAGTCAGCGTATGTTAGTGAAGAATGATGATGAATGTCTCAACCTCATAAACATTTACAGATTCGATCCTGACCCACGTGTCAGACATTCAGTTTGGAACTTAGTGGTTGGTGGGGGAATTTACTGGTGTGCGGTGTACGGAACCAACCAGGCGCAAGTTCAAAGGGCTATCTCAGTAAGAAACGTCCAAAGTGCAAAAATGTAAGATATTTTCTATTTATCGTATACTTAGGCATTTTTCTTTCCTAATTTTGTTAGTGCATATTTCTGCTTGCCTCGACTTGCACTTTAATTTAAGCTATTTAAGTAACATTTTTAAATGCACTAACTACCTTTCAAACAATGCTTTTTTTTATCAATCTATTTCTGTTATAATGTATATTCAGCATATACTGTAGTGCTTGAGAAAAAAAAAACATTCATATGTATGATGTTAAAGACTGTCATTCTAGTTATCTAGTAATATAGCCTTAACTTATATCAAACTATGTGACAGAGCTATTTGGCTGAACGTTATTGGTTATGATGCAATCTTTCTTCTCTGCTGCCTGATTGGTGTCGTCATGTTTGCCTTCTATTCCGAGTGTGATCCTGTCAAATCAGGGCTTGTTACAAAGGCAGATCAGGTTAGTCTAGACTATCCTATTTTATTGGGTTTGAAATTTTATTCGTTCCAGTGGCGTTGTGTTAAACCCTTTGTAGACGGAAGATGGTATAATATTTGCCCATATCAGAGATAAAACTATGGCTTGACATCTTTAGTTGCAACTACTTTTTATAAAAACAGTAGTATTTGACATTGTCGAATATCAGAAAACGTTAATCCCTAATATTTAACAAGGCGATAACGTTAGGTAAATAATTTGCCTTTTTATGTCCCGAAGGGTGGGATATAGTAGTCGCACTGTCCGTTTATTAATCTGTCCGTCCGTCCGTCTCATTTTCTGTGGGTAGTTCCCCCTACAGTTCGCATTTGATTTTACAAAACTTACACACAATAATGATTATTAAGTGCCACAGTGCATATACTCCGGCTTTGCAATTCGAGTTATTGTCCTTTGTTTAATTTAACTTAATATATTTTGTGTGTGCAACTCCTCCAACATTTCCTATGCGATTTTCACCAAACTTTCAAAGAAGGACACTTACCAAGAACCGCAGTGCATATCTTAAAGCTTTTACCACTCGGTTGTTTTTGGGATAGTTATTGGCCTTTGTTCAATTTTATTAATTATTGCTTCTGTGAACAACTTCTCCTATAATTCTCATATGATATTCACCAAATATTCATAGAATGTTCATTATCAGTTGCCACAGTGCAAATAATCATGCTTTTGCAATTCAAGTTTTTGGCATAGTTATTGCCGTTTGTTACACTTACTTAATATTGCTTCTGTGCACAACTCCTCCTACATTTTTCATGCAGTTTTCACCATCTTTAACACAAAGATTATCATGTTCTGCAGGGCATAAACTCAGGCTTTTATGATTCGATCATTTTTACGGAGTTATTGCCCTTTGTTTAATTTTACTCAATAGTCCCTCTGTGCGCAACTCCTATAATTCTATATGAAATATATTTTCGCCTGTGGTGCTTAACAGGAACATAAAAATCCAAAAGTTAAAAGGTAAGAAAATGTTTTGAAATACTTTTTCTGTTAAAGACATGTGGTAACATATGGCTATGCAAACAGGTAAAGGACATATAATAGTCTTACCTTTAGAGGTATGGGTATCTTGTTCAGTTCACAGACTGCAACAAATTTTGGCACACACGATCAATGTTATATGAAGTAATAAACTACCATAACTGTGACCGTTGTGATGTTTCGGGAGCATTCATGTCTGTACAACATTTCTTAATTTTGATATACTTTAATTTTTTCTTTTTTGAATTGTTCGAAATATGTTTATATTCTTAATTTGTTTAATGCATAGGCGTGTTTTCTTCTTTTTCTTTTCTTTTTTTCTAAATTTTGATTTAATTCAGCTAGTACCATTATGGATGATGGACCTGCTCAGTGACTTTCCGGGTGTTCCGGGTTTATTTCTTTCCACAATATTTTGTGGAAGTCTAAGGTTTGTACAGAAGTTAAAATTTATTCAGGAGTCCGTTCTTTTTAACAATATTTTGTATGTAAGCCATAAACGTGTCATTTTTTGTTGAAAGCTTACAATATGTACGAAAATTTTGAAAAAAGCATTGCCCTCAAAACAGTACAGCTATATACGTCAGATATAGAAACCTTAATTTATATGTCCGACCACCATGACCTTCCAATATAAATGCCAGAAAAGCTCAAGCCACACAGTACAGAATTACAACAAAAAAATTTAGACTGATTTTTTTTCAAATTTTAACTGTACAAAAATGTAACAATGATTGACTGAGAACAATCAGGTCAACTTACTAAGAAGATCAGTTAATTTTTCCTATATCTGATTCGCCAAACAAAGCGACTTACTCTTCTTTGAAACGAAGGTCTTTGCGAAAGGTTACATGTACCATCCACATAACATTCACGCAGTCGGAAACATTCACATTGCTGTCATCTTCCTAGGAGTTATTATTCCTGACCTAGAAAATTATTCTACTCGTTTGATACTTCACTCTGTAAACAATGTCGTAAGCTTAGACATGTGACAAGTGTCTAGAACACCAAGAAACATGTATCAAAAATATTTTGCACCCATTCAAATTGACACGACAGCGAAACCCGGAAAATCGTTTGAATGCCACTTAAACATTTAAGCCGTCGTGGTGAACAGAAACACAAAAGAAAAGATAAAACTTAAACCAGGTGATGGAAACTTTATATACAAGCCACTGATGCTTAGTCATACATACTACAACAGATTAAAAAGCTCAAGCTATAAGGATATGATAACATCAAAGTTTAGCTACATGACTACTTAGATATTGCTCGGGGCCTGGGTATCCTCATTACCTATATATATCAAGAAACAAGATAAGAGATCTTAAGAAAAACAGACATGGCACTTTGTTCTATATGTCTTATTCAGTTCAGTATCATCGGGGTTGAATGCCATTGCAGCCGTCATGTTGGAGGACTTTTTTAAACCTGCATGTTGCAAGGACATTTCAAATAGCGCAGCGACCTGGCTTTCCAAAGGCTTTGGTATGCAGGCATGAGATTTACATTATATAACAAACTAAGAAGCAGTTTGAGTGCTTATCTTTTAAAAGACAACCTAATTTCAACAAGCAACGTTTTATTTGTTAACTGCATGATTTTAAAAATCATTTGAACGAATTTTGTTTGTAAAAGATGCATCATTCTCGGTTTTTACTTAATAATTCTATTTTATTTTAATATTCTATTCTATTCTATTAAGCAACCCTGAATGTATTTCAGAAGAATATTTACACTAGTGTCATGTGTCGGAAAATCTTTAACTTTACTTAAACTCTATAAAACTTAGAATTAGCTAAAAAAAAGTCTGTCTTTTTATAGATTAAACAATAAATCATAAAGATTTCAAACGATTATTATTTTCTTTTTTTACTAAACTATCTGTTGAGATTCTGAAGATTAACTTTATCTTGACAGTGGTACTTTTCGGAGGATTGTCGATTGCACTGGCTTTTGCAGTCTCTAAACTTGGAACCTTGATTCTAACAGTATGTACAATTATTCCTGTGTTGAACTTCAATGATAAGTTTTCTTTTGAAAGTGCGTTAAACGTTTTTATTTAAGCTCAGCAGTCTGGCCTTATCCATAATCTAATATTGATTTTTACAGGGTTATAACACCTTTGTTTCGTCTAACATAAGCACGAAATATTATAATGATATAATTGTTTTAGGATAATGTAATATATGAATTTGGTTTCTAACCTAAGAACATGTGTGGCTTGATTCACAGATCTAATTGCTTGTTTTGTTTTTCCAAACCTCAATTACCTTTGTTTTGATCAGTTATATTACATTAAGAACCAATCGTTTTGGAATAACTTTTTTCATATCTATTTATGCTAATCGCAATTTTAGTTGGTTACCACGCTTTTTGGTGCACTTGGCGGACCAATGCTTGGACTATTCAGTCTAGGAATGCTTTTTCCGTGGACAAATAAGTGGGTAAGAAAGTCTGTCTGCAAAGACGTTAAGAATTCAATAAATACACTTCGGTCTATTATCGAAGGATCTTTCTCCTTCAGATAGGAATGTGCAATAAGAACGAAAATATATACTAATACTGCTAAAAGTATACACTACTTTGTCGACACGACAATAAAGAAGCGAATAGGTAGGTTTCATTTTGTCAGTTTAACGGAAATCAGACCATGTATTTTACCTATACCAGTAAGTTATATGTACTGTAATTAAACATCTAGAACATATGTTATATTATTTTATCCACAGGGTGGTTGTATAGGTTTTGTCTGTGGTATTGCCTTGAACATGTGGATATCAATTGGCACGGCTTTAACTAAGACAAGTGTAAGCATTAAGTCTCCTGTTTCTGTCGCTGGTTGTATCTGGAATATCAATGATACAGCAAGACTTTCTACACAAACAGTACCAACGCATCTCTCTACTGTATCAACTACACTAGAAACGCTGTCTACAACAAACATTTTTGATAAATACGAGTAAGTAACTAAAAGGGCCGTAGAAAGATAATAGAGACAACAACAATGTATATGTGACGTATATAACTTTATAGTAAATTAATCTAAACTGTCATCCGTAAGTAACCGTTGTATAAAAAAGCGATCTGAACAAACAGATAGAAAATACCATTTCATGAAAGGGAACAAATTTTTAAGAAGATGTGAACATGAATTGAATGGTATTCTGGCTGGCATACCTAGTGAGTAAAACATTTAGCTTTTTTTCACTAAATACATTATTTTTAGTGGTGTTCAGCGTTTGTACACCGTGTCCTACATGTGGTATTCTGGTATAGGAGTTTTAACCGTTATTGTAGTTGGCATGGCTGTTAGTCTGCTCACAGGTAAGTAGATTTAGAGAAGATAATACTGTTCTACGGCTTTGTTAAGTGGTATTTTTCTTTCGTTCAAGTTGACTAAGATATATATAGATAAAAATTTGTTAAAAAAATGTGTATCTTGTGTCTACTGAAGTCTGTTAATAGAAGTGATAACGGTGAATATTTCAAAAGTAACGTTTATTGTAAATGTTTCAGGAGTAACAGATACAGCAAAGTTAAACCCGAAGCTCATCTGTCCATTTTTCGACATATTTTTCCCTTTTCTGCCTGAAAGTTGGCGAAAAAGCCTTAGGTTTGGAGTACGACATGAAGAAAAGGTATAACTCATTTATTTGAAGGGCATGTACATTTTCCTAAAAATGAATTTTAAGCTATGTTGAACTGTTTCGAATTTGAATCATTATCTCATTCTGTTTCTTGAGTAGTAAATGTGATGAAAGATGGTTGAGGCGGCGATTAATGTCTGCATTATTAAAGTAACGTTTTACCCTAGTATTACTCCTAACATTAGTGTTCCTTCTTCAAAAGTGACTTTTTAACAGCTATTTTTAAACTAGAAACATATTTGTACTAACATGCCTTTTTTCATTCTTTCATTTTTCATGTCAAGAGGTAAATTGTATTTTTGTTATAACAAGGTTTAGACAGAACATATTTCTTTAGGGGTGCTTTATCTATTCAAACACTGAAGATATAATATTTTTCTTAAACAGTTGTAAATTGCAAGATAGAAGACAAAATTGAAAAGGCATACCCAAATTTCAGAGCATTCCAGTTCCTACAGAATCATATAAATGTGAATGACTTGAAAGAATAATTACATAATGCTGCAATACGACAAAAAATTGATACAATAAGATACGATACGGTACGGTACGGTACGGTACGGCACGATACAGTACAGTATTTGTTTATAGTCAGGAAATATAAATATTTACAACTAAAGCTATTCATAGCTTTTGATCGATATAAGGTGTCAAGTCAGTCAAAGTCAATGTACAACAGGGTTTTGTCATAATGGTTGTTATAATTTACTAACATATTCATCCAGATCAACTTCCTTGACACGTATGAGCATCAATAATTGTAATGCACATGTTGAAAGCCGAAATAAACTTGATCTATTTATTAACAAGTTAAAATGCTTCTATATTTGCAGGACTTTAGAGACTTTGACATCGCAGAGAACAGAAAGGAGCTTTTAGCAAGTTTTGCCGGATTAACTGAAATCGTTACGAATAAAAAGGGAGATATCAAAGACTCAGGTGTAACAGGGCAAGCGAATACTGCGTATATAGCTACAGAATTTGACACGAAGCTTTAAATGATAAACAAATAACATGGCATATTTTCTTTTGTTATCAGCCTACACTGATGTGCTTTTTATTCGCACATATGACATATTTGATAACATTTAAATAAGAATGCCGTTAGACATGAATGTTGCTCTACAAGATTAAACGTGTTTCTGCAAGAGTAACATTCTAAATTATTTCAAGTAAGCAATTTTAAACAACCATACCTGGTATAAGTAGGTAGTTTACACGAAGTTTAATTTTTATGTATATTTGAAAACCCATTGTTGTAGTTTTGGGTGGTTGTAGAGATAAGGGAACCTTTGTCACTAATTTAATTGTTCTTCTTAAGAAAAGCAGTTCTAGAGACAACGTGATGTAAAGGACGTCCAACGTCGCAAGTTGTGAAGTTTCTTCATTCACACTCATAAGGTCCATTTTGTCAAAACACGTCACATATATTCAGTGTATATAGACAACATTTTAAAAAATGCGATAATACGCAAATATGATAGAACGAATATAGTTTTTAGGTCCCAGAGAAATAATATATTTATATTTTCAGCTGTCAGATATATATTATATTATTTTTGTATGTTTTTAAGTAATAAAAAATAAAAATGTTTATTTTTATATTAAAATCAGCAGTTACTTATGATTATAAAAATATAAAGTACGTGTTTATTCATCGTCCGTCATGTGTAAAATACAACTATAAGTAAACCAGGTCGCTAACATCTATAACAAATGAAGATTTTGTTTATGTCACGTAAAATCCCATTAGAAAACAGTTAGATTGAAAATATATGAACAAAGATTCTTACTTAACAATAAATACAGAATCTAAAACAATTATTGGGCAATGGTCATTTTCACGATTAGTTTAAATGCATGCCATTGTATGGGGCATTCAGAGAAATTTTCATAATGTACATAAAATTTAGTTTGTTTATCATTAAAGCAAAATTCGATATTTTCATCGCAAATAGCCTTAACTACCGCAAATCAAAACCGAGCATCCAAAGCCATCTGAATTCTCACATCGATTGCTTACAACGGCGTTTCCACCATTCCCCTTGCTGGAACAGTGATCAAGAATTGAAAGTAAAGTTATCATCATCATATCTAAATTTACAGATTTTTTTATATAAAGATCTATTTGTTAAGCGATCGAGATTAAGCAGACAAAACGCAGCAATCAACATTGACAATTTACATTTGATTTCTTTTTAATTTCATTAACAAAGATAAAAATACTCTTAAAAACAGAATAAACGTATGCCCTACAGTTTTGCCTTCTAACAGCCATACAGAAAAAAATATCTATATTAAACTGGGTAAAGTTAAAGGAAAAATAGAAGAAGAATTGTACAGTCTCTTTATGTTTTTCGATTGCTTGACAAAACTAGGACAAACGGAACAGATTAAGATTGACTTCATACTTTTTTCTTTACTGTCACATGACTGATTGTATAGTGATGCCGTGTTTAACGATTAACCAATTTTCATAAGATTCAGCTCTATGGCTTCTTTAAATAGTGTTTGTCTATTTAAACATCTGACCCCGGAGCCAAGCTATAAATAACCCTTGGTGCAAAGTTTCAACAATCTTTTGTAGAGGTCTACCGGGTTGAATTCAATAATGACGTGGAAATAATAATTTGAACAGTCTTGTTTGAGTACCACTGGAAAATGGTACACGCCGATTCTACTAGCTAAAGCTTTGCGGTTTCTGCTAAAAGGATTTTTTTAAATGTTTGCTTATAATATATTCTTATGAAATTTTAGTCGAGGTTCTTTATTTTAGAATGCTGAGCATTGTGGTTTCATTAAAGACGAATAAAAAAGTACGATCACAAAATCTCACCTTGAGTAAATTGTGTTCAGGTGAGCTAAAGTATTAGAAGCAGTTATGATATGGAGAACCTTAGGCAGACGTTAATAAAGTGTTAATAAAAAAATTTATCAAAATGATTCTAAAATGATTTGATCTAATACCTTGAAAATCAAGTCCACTTTGTTCTGCCAAAACGCAGTCGCCTAGTCCTAAGAATTCATACAGCTGGTTGTACACTATGTAAATCATTTTATTGGAGGCTTCCTATTAAAAGCTTGATGAAGAAGGTACATATGACAAAATAGGTTAGGAGTGTTGTGAATAGAAGAAAACTTTGGCGCAAAGAAGGTAAGTTTGCCATTTTCTGTCTACAACAGAAGCAGACTCTGCATTATAAATGTCGAACCTTCACAGTAACAGTGATGCAAACTCAATTTATAGATGTAGCTTCTTTGAACACTCTTTGTCCATCTATTATTGTTTGAATATTAATCTTCATCCAAACATGAACTGAGCCATAGGTTAAAAAAGCTAATCGAAATCGACTTTTTTCATCTTTTCAAGACAGATTATAATTTAACTAGCTTCTGAAGATGTCAGTGTTTTATTTCTTGAAATATACAATTAAAAGAAACAATTTCACACACATTTTCCATAGCATTACCACTCAACTTCCCGCTATACCTCAACGAATGAGCATTTCAACTGTCAATATGAACCGAAACCAAAAAAGGAGATATCTTCGACAAATTCTTGTTTGTTTTTTTATTTGTGCTACAGTATAAAACTTATTTTCAAAATTAGCTCTCTATCTCTAAACAATCAGACAGCTTTGTCATCTTATATCCACCAAAAGCCTTTAAGTAAAGTCACTGATTCCAGACAATACTAATTCGGTGTTGTTTTACATAAAATGCTTCTTCATTACTTATACTTATATGTAATAAAACAATTAGATACAAACATTTTGGTGTCTTATTTCCCATGTACAATGAAAACAAAACATTTAAAATTTTCTTAGCCATACGACATGCCCACGTTTTCAGTCTAAGAAATGCGACATCAAACTAGTGAACATTCTGAATCAACCATATTTATGAATTTTCAACCATATGAATTATTGGACTCTTGTAAGAACGTTAATATAGTTGCATTGTTCATTTTAGGATTAAGTTTTAATTGAAAATTTAATCAGTATTTAGAAGCTAATAAGAAGAAAGATTTGTATACCTTTACAATATATGTATAACACTGTTGTTGTCTACATCAAATTGCTTTGTGTGACACGTTGTGAAATTTGTATGTTTTGAATGTGCAATAAAAGAAATAAAAAAATATATGACGAAGCTTATCAAAAAACGTTTTATACTGAATTACAAAACCCTCTGACACTACAGATGGAGTTGAAACAGTAAGCCCCAATATTTTCAACAAGAGTCATGTTACACATGGTTAATCCCCCCGCTAGGAAGAAATTACCTGAAGGTTGTACTTTCAAAAACTAAATGTAATAATGCGCCTATGCAGTTTGAAAAAAGTCCCTCAAAAAAGGCAAGGTAGAGTTATGTTCTTGATACTGCACTTCCTACCGATGAGCCATGTCAGTGTATCAAGTTTGAAGAAAATCCCGCAAGTACTTTTGGAGTTATGCTCTGGATTTTTTCCCCAAGTAAATCTGATAAAAGAGAATAACTCTAAAAGTAGGCAAGATAGAGTTATTGTTTTTGTGCACAGCACTTCCTACTAATGTACTGTGTCAGTGTATTAAGTTTGAGGAAACTCCTTCAAGTACTTTTGGAGTTATGCTCTGGACAAAACTTTTAAGTAAAAGTGATAAAGGGTAATAACTCTAAAAGTAGGCAAGATATATTTATTGTTCTTGCATACTGCACTTCCTAGCAATGCGCTATGTCAGTGTATTAAGTTGAAGTAAATACTTCAAGTACATTTAAAGTTATGTTTCGGAAAAAGTTTTTCAAGTATATCTGATAAAGGGACATAACTCTAAAAGTAAGCAAGATAGAGTTATTGTTCTAACACACTGCACTTTCAACCAATGTACTCTACCAGTGTATTAAGTTTGAAGTAAATCCCTCAAGTACCTTTGGGGTTATGCTCTGCATAAAACCTTTAAAATAACTCTGATAAAGGAGAATAACTTTAAAAATAGGCTAGGTTTAGTTATCTTTCTAGCACACTACACTTCCTCTCAATGTGCTCTGTCAGTGTAAGAAGTTTGAAGAAAATTGCTCAAGCACTTTTGTAGTTATGCTTTGGACAAAGTTTTTCAAGTAAATCTGATTAAGGGGAATAACTCTAAAAGCAGGCAATGTAGAGTTATTGTTCTTGCACACTGCACTTCCTCCCAACGTACTCTTTCAGTGTATTGGAGTTATGCTCTGGACAAAATTGGAACGGACGCATGGACGGACGGGCGGAGATCATTTCTAATATCCCCTTCGCCTTTGGCGGGGGGGGGGGGGGGTAAAAAATGATGTCCCATTGGTGTACCTGGAAATATATAAAATACAAAACAGTAGTCCCAGATCAGTTATTACTTCATTTTAATCTGTACAACTTGGATGGTAAAATCAGAAAACAAAATATTGCCTAAGTCCCTACAAGTTATGATCAGACCTAGAGGATACGTAAGACTTTCTACCGAAGAGAAATCATTGGTGGATGAGAGACCCTTTCCGCAAGAGCACATTATTCTGGGGCGGCTTCGGACTAGTTAAGGGTAGAATATAAGTTTCTGCAGCCACGCTTGAACAAATTACATGACAAAAGCTAACAAAATCTGTTATACAAAGGTTAGGAGGGTTTATAAACCATATTCTAATGCAAGTAACATTTTTGAAAAATTAAATGTGGGAAGAAATTCTAATAATTCCGCATTTTTGCACAGAGAATAATTATGTTTTCATCACTAAACGTTCTTAATTACTCAAATTATTCAAGACTCAGACACATACTTGTATTTTACTAAAACATTAATCAAACTGGGTTAAATAGTCAAATGTGGTATCAAATACAAATGTATACAAGATGCTTTTAAATGCATGGGGGACAAATAAGGTTTAAATAATTGATTAAAGAAAAAGTTAACTAACTAATTATGTAACCACCTAAAATCATAAACCGATGTAGCGATATCAACTGTAGCGATATCAGGGCTGAATATGATTCATACCCCCTACCTCACTGGACGTGGATGTGAAAAGTGGCAAGGGTGTCTAGCCTTGAACTTTGCGAGAAAAAAGCATTTGGGTTTCTGTTAAAGAAAGAATGCTTTGTAACAGGTGTAGAAAAAAAGACTGATACTGACAGAAATAAATAACATGCGTGGTCGGGCACGAGTTATGAGTTCACTTAATTGATATAACAACACAATAGGCTATGGCCCAGAGTAAAACGCACACACTAAAACCCTGTCAAACAGATGGCGTCTGTTGTAATTAAAAACATTACCAGGAAATATCAAATCGTTAATATAGTACCTCTGCTACTAGAACTAATGACCTTTCATACAGCCACAAAGCTGAAACAGGGCATCAACGTAAAAATACAAGATAGATTAATTATACATAAAATACTCTTATTATACACATATACATAAGCGTGATGAATACAAATAACAATTGCACCAACGGTTGACTTCTTACTGACTTTTCAGATCATGCTGAAGAGAGTTTTTACACCTTTCCAATACGACTGAGTGTATCACTCGATTTTCCGGTGCCCTTGTACTCTACTAGTTTATGGATGCAAGTGCATATTATTACGCAGTGTACCAGTGTATATTCCAATTTTATAGATGTTTTATGTTAAACATGTCTTAAATTCTAGGACGCATACATAATTTTTCATATATATAGATTGTACATACTCAGCAAAAACTGCAAATTGATTTTATATATATTCTGTATCATTTTAACATTTACCCATTCAAGCTGCATGTATGTTTGAAATTTCCGTATGGCTGCATTAAATATCATAGTTTATGACTTTTATGTGAAAATTTAACATGATGCAGTTAAAGTCAAATCAATTCATGAACTGATGATCTCATAATTAGATAATTCAAACCAGTTTAAACCCATATTACTTATTAATTACCTAAAATATATAAAATATATGTGTTGACTTTCCGGTTGCACAACGCATTGATACAATATTTTTACACGTAATTTGCATATCAATTTATGAATTAATGATCTCATAATAAGGTAATTCAAATAATCGTACCAATCCATTTAAACCTTTATTATTTATTAATAATCTATATATATATTAGATACACACACACACACACACACACACACACACACATATATATATATGTGTGTGTTTTGACTTTCCGGTTGCAAAACACATTGATACACACACACACACATATATATATATATGTGTGTGTTTTGACTTTCCGGTTGCAAAACACATTGATACAATACAATGTTACACGTAATTTGCATTCATATCAAAACCCATTCTGTTTATCTGACTGGTTTATGAAAATGTAGCGCTTTAAAGTTGTCGAAAAGACATGCTCATGCTCAAATAAGCAGGACGGTCATCAGAGGAAGCTGGTTTTGGTGTTTATTTTATCAAGAAGCAAGAGCAAGCAAACTGGTTAACAGTATTAACGTACACCAGCGTTGAGAAAACTAGCTAGTGTCTGTTGTGCTTTAAGTTTACGAAGCCGCACTCTGATATAATGACGTAGATATTTTGAATCAATAAAAGCGTAAAAGAATAAATAAATATTTTAAGTATGGGTCACACTAGATATCATGCTAGTAAAACACAAGAGAAGGTTAAGCAATGTGACACTGGCCAGATACAAAAAAGGAAAACACATTGATCATCAAAGCTTTGAGAAAATGCTGTTAAATGAATTCTTATGCTGCACATGAAATTAACAGGAAAAGAAAAAAAAATAGAAACTGCATCATGCAAACTTCTTAAATCATAGCCTAAGAGTTCGAATTGTGTATCAGTAGAAAGCATTAGACTTTCAAGAATATTTGAGTTAAGTTAGATAAAGCCTTCAATTATATCCATGCACAAATATATATCAAAAGTTAAAGAACTTTTGGAACTATGAATTTCTAAACTGAAACATCTTAGAAAAGGTCAGGAACACAAAAACTTATTTACAATGCTTACTCTTTTTAAGACTTTTATTAGTGAATGCTGATGGCTCTATTTTGCCAAACCACGGAGTTCTCATAACAGAAACCTACTGGGCAAAGGATCATATGACTGGTCCACAGGCGCGTAGCCAGGCATCCTCTAAGACTTACAGAAACACATCGATTTGGAAAAATAAAATTTTAATGACCTAATATTATGCTACACTTTAAGCCTGTGGGCTTCAGGGCAGTACTTCTTTCCATGCAACTACACACACAAACGCTTGTGGAAGCACTTGGTAATAAGCCCTAGCTACGACGCTGCTGGAGGTTCTTCCACATCACCAGATTCAAAAGGGGATATAGCTATACTACTCAAAATTTGATAGGGATCACTTATAAGAATGTGTATATTTACTTCATAAGGTTGAAAGGTTACATTTTTTGTTGTGATTCTGAAAATATGTTTATATGACAACAGTTATACTAAAAATGAGTAAGTCTGTAAACCGTTGAAGCGTGACAGAGGCTGAGCCGTGCTAGGGGCACGAATTTGAGATAACACAGACAGGAGATGAAATGGAACTTTTTGGAAAAATCAAGTCTATGGCCTGAATTTTGCTTTAATATCGCGTGTGGTGTCCGTTTGCTTGGATAACTGCTCTGCACCGCCTTCTCATGCTGCTAATGAGTCTCCGGATGCTTTGTTGTTGTAGTCGAGCCAGCTCGTCCAGAAGGGCCTGCTGTAGCGCAGGGACCGTGGTTGGCTGGACTGGGTGAGCAGATATTGCAGTCTGCAGCATGTCACAGGCGTGCTCTACTGGATTGAGGTCTGGAGATCTTGCTAGCCAGTCCATTCTCTCTATGACTGCTGCCTCCAGGTACTCGTCGGTGACCCTTGCCCTGTGAGGCCGGGCGTTGTCGTCAATTAAAATGAACTCAGGGCCTATAGCACCAGCGTACAGACGAACGTACACATCTAAGATCGCATTGACGTATCGTACAGACGTCAATGTGCCGTTTTGAACAATGTGCAGGTCCGTTCTTCCCTGCATACTAATGCCCGCCCACAACATGACCGAGCCCCCGCCATGACGGTCATGGGTAGCAACACATACGGTTGCCAAACGCTCATTGGCGGATCTCCATACCCGCACTCGCCTATCAGTGAAGACCACACAAAATCTAGACTCGTCAGTGAATAGCACAGGGGTCCAGTCATGCAGCGTCCACCTGGCGTGATCGCGGGCCAATTGAAGACGTGCCTGGATGTGGTTTCGCGTTAATGGGATTCAGATTGCTGGCCTTCTAGCCCTCATGCTAGCTGTATGAAGACGGTTCCTGATGGTTTGAGTGGAAAGTCTTACACCAGTGGCATTCTGGAAGTCATTTTGGAGGGCAGTAGCGGTAACAAAGCGCTGACGTCGCGCTTGAACGACAATAAACCGGTCCTTACGCTGAGTTGTGGACCTCTGACGCCCTCCGCCATGCCAATGCGTGACATGCCCGTAAGTTTGAAATCGTCGCCACATCCTGGCAACGGTGTTCTGGGACACCCCAAGGACACCTGCCACGTGCCGTTGGGAACGCCCAGCCTCAAGCATCCCTACCCCCTATTCATCTCCTCATCGTCAATACGCCGTCATTTCCGTAGATTTGCCATGACTAGTGCAAGGTTCGATATAAACGTTACCATGCACAAGCGAAGTCTGAATGAAACGGATGTGTACATGAAGGTGCATGCCCGCGGTGCACCACTTTTTCAGGGGTATCGCTTTTCCCGTGCATCTCGACCCATGTACAGGTAAACTATCAATATCTGCTGGACAGGTCGGCTTTGCCATATGAATAAACTACACTTATGAGAAAAAATCAGTTATCTTGAGGTTATCATTAAAAAGATATTTAAGAAATAAGAAGTGATCTCTATCAAATTTCGAGTAGTATACATATTTATGGGGTTTGACCCTATAGGCAGCATTCCTTTGTTTTGTTTTTGTTTGTCTGTGTGAAACATAATTACTGGTAATTGGCTGGAAAATAAACCTACAGAATTCTGTGTTTCTTAAAATGACTTTCGTGTATGGAAATAAGTATTTGAGCGATGATGTTACAAGAAACGAATGTAGGTTTATTTATATCCGCTGACATCAACTAACCTTTCCATGAAATAATTAAAATAAACAGCAGATTTTCTTTTTATAAAGATGTGCATGCATTATTGTGAATATTTGCATAAACTGGTAATTATGATGGGCAGTGCTGCAACTTAAAAAACCTTTATGAGCGAAAAGGATTTTAATTGTTTGTAGACTTGTTCTCATCAGCTACAGACTAAGCAAGTGTCTACTTGTCTGTTTAAGAAAAGAAACGTAATATGCTACCAGAGTGGTCGTGTTGTGTGCGTGTGTGTATGTGTTGGGAGGGGGCGGGGGGGTCTTTTGTCGGTAAAAAGCTTCTAGCTAATGTAAAAAAATCCAATCAACTACTCTTGTATCTTTACCCCCACATCACGCTCAAGTCCTCCGCCTTTTGTCGTACTTGATTCGTCAAAACACAGTCATGATACTTGCAAGGTGCAGATGTACTGCCTACTTTCGTTTTTCTTACTGCTACTGCTATGCCCTGCTACTGTCAACTTCACGTTTTTCCTACTGCTCCTGTAATGTACTGCTACTGCTAACTTCATACCTGTCAAGGGTCTGGAGAAGGTTAGAGTGAGATAAAATAAAAGGGGGGGTCCGGGGGTCCTCCCCCGGAAAATTTTGAAATTCTAGGTCGTCTGTGGTGCATTCTGGGCTCATTTATACAACAAAATTAGGTAATTATTCACTTTGTTTACATTGACACCGTGCGATATTCTGATAATTTATAAATCTTATGCTATCACCGTTTCCGGATATTAGGTCATACACCACTAATAGCTCAATTTGGCGTAATCAGGAAGGAAAAAATACAATATTGCCGTTCAAAATTATTTTATAATTTGTTGATTTTTTTTTTCATTTTGTTTTTATAAAAATGAGTGAGAAATTATTTAATCAGCGTGAGGGTCCAAATTCACTATAAATAGCGTGAGACTCACGGCGAAACCGTGAGACTTGACAGGTATGTAACTTTCAGTAATAGTCGTTAGATAATTAAAGGGATACACAGGCAAATGGATGCCAAAAAATTAAAACTCATATTATTTGCTCAAATCACGTTCAATATGAAGAACTTTAAATTCCCCGTATGTTTGTCCATATAAGTGGAAAGCGGGCTAGAACGTAAATATTTGAACGTTCTTTAACTGAAAGTAAAACCCGAACGGTTATTTTAAATAGGTGACGTGACAAAAACAGCCAATCGTCGTTTCTCTTGGGTTGCTTTTTGCTGTAGAAAAGTGACAGGTTCTTAAACCGTCCAATCATTCACTGCAAAATTTAGCGCGAAACTAAATATTCTATCTTGGCCCACATCGGTAAGGTTAAGAAACCACCCGGTTTTTCATCTAAATAGCGGAAATCTTTGTCACTGGGACTGATCATTGTATTTATTTCGAGCACATTCATAGTATATTGATTGAAGAAACGTGAAAGAAAGCATAAAACCTTTGCCTGTTTATCCCTTTAAAGTAAGTAATGAAAAATGTTTTGTGCTACAGTCCATTTGACAGCGTTGGGGCATTACGATATTTCAGCTGTCTGCATGATTTGAGTAACGTTTTTAAGGCAAATACTGTCATTTATTTAATGCATGACTATCGAACACGCCTTAAGTAGGTTTATTGAAAATATTTGTGGTGTAATGATAGATAGATATAATTTTGAAATTTGATATGTTACCACATGGCTTTAAATATATTTTTCGTACTCTAATCACTTTTCTCTTATCTGTTCTATACAGAAACTTATATATGATCGGCATATTCCCGTCTTTTGTGAATTTTCCGATTATTTGGACAATGTCTATGCCTGATGTTGAATTTCTCCTTTAATAGATTTATAGCTTTTACTTCCGTTTATCTGGTTGATTCGTCTATATCAGTATCGTCTACTTCGTATTTTCTGACGCTCTTTCTTCATGATTAAATATATGATAGTCATTGTATTTTGCTATGTCTTGGTTTTCCCATAAACATTTCTTTTAGCTTTTTGTTTCTTTTATAAGGTTTATCATTCTCTTTTTTAACCTTCTCTACATCATATTTTCTTTCACTTTCAGTATTCATTAACCGCTCAATCTTTAACTCTGAGGTCTTTGTTTTAACTTTGACCCCTCGTAGACATTGTCCATTTCTTATTTCAAGCCACAAATTGCATATTCTTTTAAAGAATTAAACTTATCATTTAGCAATTCTTCACTCACCAGTTTCTTCAATCTTGATTATGTGAAAATGTAAGCTGCAGATGTACCTAAGATTCACATGGCGTGACTCTCACTTGTATGCAGCTTTCAAGCGTGAAATTTTGTTTATGTTGTATCAGAATTCTTTAATACTGGTTTATTAAACAGGGATATAATGTCGTCCAAATCATATAGCATTCAAACTGGTGAAACAAAAACTTTTCATTCAGCCGATTATGCTGTTTTCGGATGTACTTTGGCGCTTTCGGCAGCGATTGGGATTTTCTATGCAATCAAAGATAGAAGGAAGAATACAACTGAAGAGTACTTGCTGGCTGGACGCTCCATGAGCCCATTTCCGGTTGCAATGTCTCTGGTATCCAGTTTTGTTTCTGCAATTATGATAATTGGAACGCCGGCGGAAGTGTATGTGAACAACACGATGTTCGGATGGATGGCAGTCGGAATGATTATCACGGCAATCGGCGCGGCACATATCTTTATCCCTGTATTCTACAAACTGGGTGTTATCAGTGTGTATGAGGTACATTTATTGATTTTTATTCGCATAGATTTTTTTGCAGGAACTGGCGGTTTGTCGGTCTCTCTCCTTTTATGATGGCATTCTTATGTCGCACACCTTTATTCAAACTTTATTTATTCACTAAGACTGAAGAACACTTTATAATGGTAAAACAAAGTCTCATGTCTGTCTTGTCTGTTGAGCTTAATGTTGAAAACAATGACCGCTTTCAGTTTTGCAGCCTTTTATCTCATAAATTTCATAAATTGCAAAACGATAGAGTGAGACTGTCAGAAGCTATAGAAATTGCCTCGTAATTTATTCAGTGTCCGAATGCATAAAAGAGTATAGCTAGTGTATAGATAATCTGTCCCAACCTTTTTTCCACCCATTAGATTCTGCCTTGAGAACTTTAAACATACCTAAGTATGTGCGCTATTGCGAGATATTTGATAAGGGATATGAAAATACTACAGTTATCTAACCAAGTGAGTTTATATTTAACAATTTTATTGCCCTTTTTGACAACGAAAAAAGATAAATAAGGTATTGCTGATCTGTTTCAACAACGTAGTTCCAGTCTTATCCTGTCTTGCCTTGTTCAGATGATCTTGAATTTCGTATAATATTTATTTCCAGTACGTAGAGATACGATTTGGACGTCTGACAAGAACACTCGCAAGTGTTGTATACATCATATGGATGGTAAGTTTCCTTTTTCTTAAATAGTACAGGACGTTTATGAAGCTATTTACATTTAGCTTATTATATATGTAGGGCCAGATCCTTGGTCAAGTGGTAATGCACAAAACTTGTAATCGAGAGGTCGCGAGATCGATCCCCCGTTCCTGCAGTAACACAACAAATTATATTTCGGATGAGACTTTTAACCAGTCACATGAATTGGAATAATTCACAGAGCAAATACAATTATTTGAAACAGTTCTTGAGGGGGGTGTTTTCTTAATCTTGAAATATCCCCCACAACCTTTCACAGACAAATTTACACAATACAGATAGCAATGTTAAAGTTTGCCTTTATTGTTTGCCTTTACTTTTAATAAAGTTTAATGTTTGTTATGTATTTCTGAATATAACGCATGAATATGCTTTTAAGTTTTAATTTGCTTGCCCCGTGCTTTAATATAATAAAACTGTTTTACGGAACACAGAAACTATGAAGTGCACACGTTTATATAACTACTTTCATCTGTTTGATCTTTACAGAATTAATTTTATACTGGAATCACTGTGTTGCATGTTACAAACATATGTTCTGTATTGAACTCTTCAGATGGTTTACTTGGCTATTGTACTGTATGGGCCTTCCTTGGCATTGAATGCAGGTACGGTTTGCACCCTTATATAGTAACAACTGAATCCCATAACATAATATGCTTGTTTTCATTACATTGTTAATTAAAACACATGAGTTTTGCTCAACATTCATAGAATAACGAAATGATGTCGAGAAATGACGTATTGAATTAAACTTTTAAATTGATTATTTTATGAAGCTTGGATTCAATCAAAACAATGCTCGATAGACTTAAATTATGTATAAAATTTTACATTTTTTTTGCGTTATATTTCCTAAAGGGACATCTATATTTATAATTTATGTTAACGTTTCGACGACTTGTTATACCCTGATAACGTAGATTATTTTTGAATGCGCTGCGAACATAGCAGGTTTGTGTACAATTTTGAGCCTGACAGTCTTGCAAATTACTATGCCTTGGCTGAATTCAGTCTCATGTTTCAAAACTTTGTATAGAAATTTGAAAGATTTAAAGTTTAATATTTAAACAGAAATTTGCACTTTTAAATCTTACATCTTCACAATACTATTCCCTATAATGTTTAACCTCTATTTAAGTCTTGAGGAGTTGGGGTGAGGAGGCACTTAGATTTTTTAATAAGTACGGGGTGACATTATAGCACGTGTAGTAACTTGGTCCCCTCGAATGTGAAGATGACCTTTATCCATGTATTAAAGGTAGGCGGCTTTACGACAGATCGTGACTTGTTCACTGAATAGTTGCAGAATCTTCTGAGGCTGTGATGTGAATGTTTTAAGGAGCTGTAGTAGTTGGGGCTTTCGAATTAGTCATCTGAAATTCTGTAAATGTTACATCGTACACCTGAGCGATTTCGAGAGGACTTTCCATTTTAAAGAGGCATACCCTAAAATTTTGAGTATTCCAGTTTCTTTAGAATAATGTAGAAATGAATGATACTGAATGAAATATTACTCTATGTCAAGTTTTTAGTAAAAAATTCTAAGTACAACAGTTAAACTGACTGTATTAATATTATGGTTTAACCCTGAACCTGCTGATTTTTTTTAATGGATTTGTCCAGCTTTGAATTTGGAACAGTCCATTCAAAGTTTAAGGATTTCAATATCAAAATACAAAAATGGAGCTACCAACAGCATAGAGCCTGGTCAGACTGCACGGATGTGCAGGCTGGCCTGGCTCTATACTGGTGGCAAAGGCTTATCACTTTCGGTTCCAGCAGGTTAAGGGTTAAGCATTTATTCCAAATGAATACTGTTTAAGTTCTTTAAATTATCTATTATTTTCATTGTCTTTACAGTGAATGAGCCAATAAAATAGATATGAAGTATATCACAGATTAATTTTAGGGTATGCCCCTTTAAGACAATGGCTTTCTGTATAACCACAGTTAGCACGACTTAGGTGGAAATATCTGAATTACTTCTGATATTTCCAAAGGAGTGGTAACTATTCTTAAACAATATTCTTAAACATTACGCATTAGTTCTCAATTCTGGTATAAAATTTGGCAAAGTGAAATACGTTACTGAGACTCTGACGGTAAGACAATGCCTTTGAAGATTTTCTGACAGCATCCTCTCCTGATATGGCGGGGGGGGGTGTGGGGGGGCTTCATTCAAAACTAAGTTATGATTTGTGCCAAAGCAATCACCACTGTCCCGAGCTTTTTATCATGGGTCTTTCGCCTTTTACAAATGTGATCTTTTTGAACCATCTTACTCTTACTCCGAAGCTTATGTAGAAATTAAAGCCAGGCTTTGGTTCGTCTAACTTTTAAGAATTGACAATGATCTTCAGGCACCGAGCTAAAATCTGGAAAGGAGGCAGTTTGGGACAGCTAGATCTGACTCGGTAACATTATGATCAGCCCTTTATCTCTGGTATTTTTAAACAGAATCATGTGATGAGCTATCAAACTGAACGGCTGAAAAAAAATTTCCACAATATACATCGCACTTGCAGTACAATAATGTCCTTTTCCTGGTTGACAGAAGCTTGAATTTTCTCTTCGTTAGGAATGCTGTCTAAAAATTTGATTGACAAATTTAAATTTCAAATTCTTACAATACAGCTTAAGTCGACTGTCAATCTTTATATCACCTGATCTCTTGCTCCTGCACCGTTTCAGACAAATCTTTATTTTTGATCATACGCTTGGCACATTGTGTTTTGTAAGAAAAACTCAGACCCAAAATTAATGTATGATCAAACTATGATTTCTTTTTTTCCCTTTATTTAGTGAATTATCTATATTTCAGTGTTGTTACAAGAGCTTAAGATCAACCGAAAGTCTTCGGAAAAGCTTGTTTTGAGTTCATTTATGACTGTTTTCATTCGGGCTAGGCAAGAAATATTTCCTACAAAATATCGATTAATCACCTTATGCAATTCCGGAAGAAAGCAAGAAACGTGTACAGCTCCTACATTTATCATTTTGAATGAAGCTTTGGAATAATTTCCATTTTAGCGGATAGTGTCAGCTATATTAAGACGAACACTCGCTAACTATACCGTTTCTGTAAGCTTTAAAAGCGTCCAAAAAGGAAGAATCTTTTAACCTAAAATGAATGTCTAGGTCTTTCTTCCGTGAAAAAACTAGTATAAGGCTACTTTATACAAGTAAAAGTCCATGATATAGCGTAGTGAAATGCGTGGCCGTTGAATTTATTCTCTGTAGCTGACCCGCTTTATTAGAGCTGGCGGTAATACGTCTTTCACTGCAGGCGGTTATATTTAAAATAGTCAGTAGCACAGGTATCGAAAACAATGTGTCATTGCGCCACAACCAACGTTCGAAATTGTGGCACAGTGTCCCACGCTTAACAAAAGAGCCATATATAAAACCAAAAGATTTTTGAAATGTCAGTTTGATAGATTAGAATAGATTAACTCTAAACAATTAGATAATTTTCAAGAATTCAACAAACTGTTTCAAACTGCATTCAAAGGCAGTGTATGTTTCAGATGTTTTTTTTTTGTTTCAGTGACCAAATTGTCTCTGTGGGGATCATTACTAGCTGTCAGTATTGTGTGTGTCTTCTACACTGCGTTGGTAATTGCATGTTTTCACTTATAAATAAGTTTGAAAAGACCTATTTAATATTTAAGTTTTTTTAAGCTTATTGATTTAGTAGCAAACAAAGCGGACCATAATCAAATTTCACGTACTTGCTGGGTGGCCATAGTTGTCCCTAATCAGAAAAGCATTATACATGTACATTATCATAAGCAGGTTCAAGGTAATTGTAAACATTTAGGTCGTTATTGATTTGTCTACCGCGCTATAGAGGGCATCGTATTAATAAATGAACTAACATGCCACTTGCTTTAGTCTTGCGCTAACCATAACTGTTTAGTACTTCACACAAGATACAAATTACATTTTCTATTGCATAAAAAGACTTCTTGTCTCAGTATCCATTGCACCTTATCCTAATGAAACAAATTCATATTACTGTTGCATATGAAGTTTATTATGAAATAATGAACAAATAACGTTTTCTTTTCAGTCAAATACAATAAATTCATGTTCACATTTACTTGTTAATTGTATTAGACACTTGGTTACTCGATATGTTTTAGGAAACTTGTTCAATGTATTTATGCACTTAATAAATCTTTAAAGAGGTTTACATTTTCCTTAGTTTTTGAGATTACAAATAACTCAAATCGTTGATACACCATGTTCATCTAATTAACCATGTTTACAGGCGTGTTAATTAAAACTCAATTGATTTTAATACAGTTAGTTTACTGTTTTAAAACCAGAACAAAAAGCAAATAGCATAACAAAACATAAAGAAAGAAGAAATAAATGTTTCTAGACTACCTCCAATGATAGAAATGAAAGATACTACAGAAATTCTTTTTCAGGGTGGTATGAAAGCTGTCCTTTGGGCAGACACCCTTCAAGTGTTGATAATGTTTGCTGGACTTTTTGCAATTTTAATTGAGGGCTGCAGGGTGCTTGGAGGTGTAGAGAAAGCGTGGGATATTGCAAAGGATAATGGAAGAATTGTGCTGACAGAGTAAGTTGCTTGAACTTAGGACATTGTTGCATTTTGAATCCAGTCGACCATTTGTGCTTGCTTTCCCCTGAAAGTCATTTTAGATTAATAAAGTTATTTTATTTATAATGCAAAAAGCTATATTATTGTATTTCTTTAACCTCATAAAACGTATTACTCTAAAATAGTTAAACAATAATATAAAACAAAGAAACTGGAAACAATGCATACTTTAAATAAATACAAGGGGTAATGTTCATGTCTTTATCCAGAAATACATGTACCTTGTATTATTACTAAAAATTCCTGCAGGCTCACGATCATTTAAGCCAGTCAGCGTAAAATGTGTGAAGAATGATGACGAATGTCTCAACTTTTGAAACATTTACAGATTCGATCCTGACCCACGTGTCAGACATTCAGTTTGGAACTTAGTAGTTGGTGGGGGAATTTTCTGGTGTGCGGTGTACGGAACCAACCAGGCGCAAGTTCAAAGGGCTGTCTCAGTAAGAAACGTTCAAAGTGCAAAAATGTAAGACATTTTCTATTAATATATACTTAGGCTTTTTCTTTCCTGATTTTCGTAAATTGCACTGTTCTGCTAAATTGTATAGACAAACACTTTTATTTAATCCTTTACTCAAGTAATATTTTTGTATGCACAAACTACCTCTTTAGCTGTGATTTTTTATCAATCTATTTCTGTTATTAGGTATATCCAGCATATCCTGTAGAACTTCAGAAAAGAAACTTTCATATTCATGATGTTTAAGACTGTCATTCTAGCTATCTAGTAATATAGACTAAACTTGTACCAAACTATGTGACAGAGCTATTTGGCTGAACGTTATTGGTTTTGACGCCATCCTTCTTCTCTGCTGCCTGATTGGTGTCGTCATGTTTGCCTTCTACTCCGAGTGTGATCCTGTCAAATCAGGGCTTGTTAAAAAGGCTGATCAGGTAAGTCTAGATTATCATTTTATTGGGTTTGAAATTTTATTTGATCCAGCTGCGTTGTGTCAAACCCTTTGTAGACGGGAGATGATATTTCCCTATATCAGAGATAAAACTATGGCTCGGCATCTTTATGCACCTACATTTTATGAAAACAATGCTGTAGTATTTGACATTGTATAGCTGAGCTTAGGAATACGTTAATCCCTAATATTTAACAAGAAGATAGCATTAGGTAAATATTTTACAGAATGTTCATTTTATGACCCCTAAGGGTTGCATATAGTAGTCGCACTGTCTTTTGTTTGTTTGTTTGATTAATTCGTTAATATATACCATATAAATATATATACAAACATAAAAATACACAAGTATTATATTATATAATAACATCTTCTTTTATTATCACAGAATCTTATATCACAAAATTGTTATCTCTTATTTTCATCATCACATTATATCTGATTTTTCATTAAACTATAATCATATTTTCATATAAAATATAACATATAACAAGTTGACATATAATCACAGAATAACCCATAAAGTCGAAAATCCATAAATAATTGACTTATTTCCAATTGGATCCTAATTACATGACAATTGTAATTGTATTCAGTATATGCAATGGAAAATAAGGTTACTATACTCCATGAATAGATTCAAATATTACTAAATAGTAACTTACAAATTCAAAAAGCTATAAGATTTGAGATAGTACTTGAAACACTAGTATACTGCTGATATATTTTATGTCAAAACTTATATAAAAAGCTGAACGTTTAATGATAAAACACCTAAAAGACATTTATCTCACGAAATGGTAATTATAAACAGCATTTAGATAAGAAATCCTAAGTAGAATAAAAAAAACAACTAAAAACTTGTAAAATCAGACTTTTCCTTCTGTTCCATTGAGTATATAAAATGATCTTTCAATAACCTCTTAAATGATTGTTTAGATTTAACACTCTTAATACTAGATGGAAGGCTATTCCAGTCTTTAATGGCATTATAATAGAATGTTGCTGATGTAAAACTGTCAACCTGTGGAACATAAAAATTATGAGAACTATTCCTACTACTATAAGAATGAGTTTGAGAAACAATAGTAAAATTGTCTTTCGTATAAGATGGACACCTATCATTAAAAATTTTGTGTACATGATTGAGGCATAGTTGTTTTACCCTGTTTTCAACATTTAACCACCATATTTTTTATAATCCTGAACGTTAAGAGATATTTTGAAAGAATACCCATGTATGTATCTAAATATCTTATTCTGTGCCACCTGTAACCTGTTCTTCAGTTGCTTTGTAAGTCCACAATACCACGAAGAATTAGCATAGTCGGTCTATTAATTCGTTCGTCCATCTCATCTTCTGTGGGTAGTTCCTCCTACAATTTTCTTTTGATTTTTAACAAACTTTCACACAATGATCATTATTACGTGCCGCAGTGCATTTACTCCGGCTTTTGCGATTCGAGTTTTTGTTCTTTGTTTAATTGAACTTAATATATCTTGTGTGCACAACGATTTTTGACCAAACTTGCAAAGAATGACCATATCGAGGCTTTTTGTATAATTTTTGGCATACTTACTGCCCTTTGTTAAATTTTACTTCATATTGCTTCTGTGCAAAACTTCTCCTACAGTTCTCATATGATGTTCACCAAACTATCATAGAATGTTCATTATCAAATGCCACAGTGCAAATTATCAGGCTTTTGCAATTAGATTATTTTTGGCTTAGTAATTGCCCTTTGTTAAATTTTATTTAATATTGCTTCTGTGCACAACTTCTCCCACATTTTTCATGCAATTTTCACCATCTTTCACACAAAGATCATTATCATATGCCGCAGCGCATATACTCAGGTTTTTATGATTCGATCATTTTGGTGGAATTATTGCCCTTTGTTTAATTTTACTCAATAGTGCCTCTGTACGCAACTCCTATAATTTTATAATTGAAATATATTTTCGCCTGGGGTGTTCAACAAGAGCATAAAAAACAAAAAGTTTAAAGGTTAGAAACTGTTTTGACACACCTTTTCTGTGAAAGACATGTTGTGACATATGGGTATGCAACTAGGTAAAGGACAAATAATAGTCTTACCTTTAGAGGTATGGGTACTCTGTTCAGTTCACAGACTGCAACAAATTTTGGCACATATGATCAATATAACATCAAGTTTTAAGCTACTTATCATACCTGTGACCGCTGCCATGTTTCGGGGGCATTCGTGTCTGTGACACATTCCGTGTTTTCATTATACTTAAAATTCTTCTTTTTTTAATTGTTCGAGATTTTAATTATTTGTTTTAATTCAGCTCGTACCATTATGGATGATGGATCTGCTCAGTGACTTTCCGGGTGTTCCGGGTTTGTTTCTTTCCTCAATATTCAGTGGAAGTCTAAGGTTTGTACAGTTGAAATCTATTCAGGAGTCCGTTCTCTTTAACAATATATTGTTAGTAAGCCATAAACGTGTCATTTATTGAAACATTGCCCTTAAAACAGTAGAGCTATACGAGGGTTGTTTAATAAGGACGCGGACAAGGTGTATTATGAAGGAAAATGACAAAATACATATATAAAATTTATATGTGCAGGTTCCTAGATTCAATATAAATACAAAACACTGTAAATTAGCAACATAAACTATGCACATAAAATATAAAAATCTGGTACATATACATTCCACGTAGCACGACGTCGTAAATATCAATAAACGTAAACGTCAGAAAATAAACGTCCGTTCACTTCTCAACATAGTCACCTGACCGAGCAAAGCATTTCTCGTGACGACAAATCCACTGGTCATAAATGCAAGCATACCAGCTCTCAGGAAAGGATGACACAATTGAACGAACCTTCAAACTGAGTTCAATTGACGCCTAAATTCAGGAAAAATACTGCAATCCATGGACGAGATATCTGGCGAATATGGCGTCCATTGCGAAATCTTTCATGCGATATGAAAAAAGTACTTCTACAACATCGTGTTGATTGTATTTTCTGTAGCAATTTGAACGTTCCGTCGGTGTGTGGCCCAGGTTGACGGAAAACTTAATACTCGCCTTAGTTTCAGCTTCTAAAGTTGACGTCATTATTTTCTGTGTCATATAGAAATAATGTCCTTAACAGCGGATATAAACAGGATACGTCGTTGAAATTTACAGAAAATGACGTTATCAAACAACCCTCGTATACGTCAGATAACCTTAATTTATATGTCCAATCACCCTGACCTTCCAATATAGATACCAGAAATCAAGCTTAAACCACACACGGCGCTGACAACTAAAGTCACAAGCGTCATTTCTAGTACAGAATTACAGCAAAAACATTTAGACTGTTTTTTTTCCAATTTTAACTGTACACAAATGTACTAATAATTGACTGAGAACAGTCAGGTCAACTTACTAAGAGGATCAGTTAAATTTAAAGTAATTTCCAAATTATTGATTTTCTTCTATCTGATTTGCCTAAGGAAAGGACTTTCTCTTTTTCAAACGAAGGTTTTTGCGAAAGGTTGAAGCTTACTTACATGTACAATGCACATGACATTCACGCCGACTGAAGCTTATATTATATGGATATAAGTGACACATTCACATTGCTGTCTATCGAAGTTATTATCCGTCACCTAGAAAATAATTCTACTCGTTTGGTACTTCACTCTGTTAACAATGTCGAAAGTTCGGATATGTTACGAGTATCTAGAACTCGTAGAATAATTTATCAAAAATATTTTCCCCCAATTTACATTTTCATGACAGCGAAAACCAGAAAATCGTTGGATTCGCACTTAAAAATTTAAGCCATCGTGGCGAACAGATAAAACTTAGATCAGGTGATTGAAACCTTATTTACAAGCCACTGATGCTTAGGCATACGTACTACAGCAGATAAAACGCTTGAGCTATAAGGATATGATAACATCAAAGTTTAGCTACATGACTACTTAGACATTTCTCGGGACCTGGGTATCCTCATTAATTACATCTTTCATAAGACAAGACAGGAGATCTTAAGAAAAAAATATGGTACATTGTTAAATATGTCTTATTCAGTTCAGTGTCCTCGGGATTGAATGCCATTGCAGCTGTTATGTTGGAGGACTTTTTTAAACCTGCATGTTGCAAGGACATTTCAAATAGCGCAGCGACCTGGCTTTCCAAAGGCTTTGGTATGCAGTCTTGAGTTTACATTATGTAATAAACTAAGAAGCAGTTCGAGTGCTTATCTTTTAAAAGACACAATTGCAATAAGTAACGTTTTATTTATAAACCGCATGATTTTAAAGTTTTTTAAACGTATCTTGTTACGTATTTTGTATATCTTAATAGATGTATCAGTTTCGTTGTTTACTTAATAACGTTGCATTCTATAAAGCAACCCTGAACGTATTTCATAAGAATATTAACACTAGTGTCATGTGTCAGAAAAATCTTCAACTTTATTTTAACTCCATAAAACTTAGAATTAGCGAAACAGTTTTGTCTTTTTATATATAAAACAATAAATCATAAAGATTTCAAACGATTTTTTTTCTAAACTATCTTTTAAGATTCTTAAGTTTATTTTATCTTGACAGTGGTGTTTTTCGGAGGATTGTCGATTGCCTTGGCTTTTGCAGTCTCTAAACTTGGTACCTTGATTTTAACAGTATGTATACTCCTGTGTTAAACTTCAGTGATACGTTTTCTCTTGAAATTGCGTTAAACGTTTTATTACGCTCAACAGTCTAGGCTTATCTATAATTTAGTATTGATTTTTACAGGGTTATCACACCTATATTTCGTCTAATATAAGCACCAAATAATATAATGATTTACTTTTTTAAGATTTGAATAAATAAGATATGAATGTGGTTTCTAACCTAAGAACAGGTACCACTTGTTTTTTCCAAACCTCAATTACCTTTGTTTTGATCAGATATATTACATTCAAGAACCAATGGAATATTTTTTTTCATATCTAATTATGTTAATCACAATTGTAGTTGGCTACCACGCTTTTTGGTGCACTTGGCGGGCCAATGCTTGGACTATTCAGTCTAGGAATGCTTTTCCCGTGGGCAAATAAGTGGGTAAGAAAGTTTCTCTTCACAGACATTAAGAATTTGATAAATACTCCTTGGTCTATCATCGAATGATCTTTCTCCTTCAGATAGGAATAAGCAATGAGAACGAAAAGATCTACTAAAACTGCTAAAAATATACACTACATTGTCGACGATAAAGAAACGAATAGGTAGGTTTCATTTTCTCAGTTTAACGGAAATCAGACCATGTATTTTACCTATACCAGTAAGTTATATGTACTGTAATTCAACTTCTAGAACATATGTTATATTATTTTATCCATAGGGTGGTTGTATAGGTTTTGTCTGTGGTATTGCCTTGAACATGTGGATATCAATTGGCACAGTTTTAACTAAGACAAGTGTAAGCATTAAGTCTCCTGTTTCTGTCGCTGGTTGTATCTGGAATATCAATGATACAGCAAGACTTTCTACACAAACACTACCAACACATCTCTCTACTGTATCAACTACACTAGAAACGCTATCTAAAACAAACATTTTTGATAAATACGAGTAAGTAACTAATAGAGTCTTTGAAAGATATTAGATATATCATGAGCTGTTTATTTGAAGTCTATACAGTAAATTAATCTAAACTGTTTGCCCTTAGTAACCGTTGTATTAAAAAGTGATCTGAACAAACATAAAAATACTTTTTCTTGTAAGGGAACAAATTTTTAAGATGTGACTTGAATGTTATTCTGGCTGGCATACTTAGTGAGTAAAACATTTAGCTTTTTTCCACTAAATACCTTTTCATGTTTTATTTTTTAACCATTGATTATTTTAGTGGTGTTCAACGTTTGTACACAGTGTCCTACATGTGGGTTTCTGGTATAGGTGTTTTAACCGTTATTGTAGTTGGCATGGTTGTTAGTCTGCTCACAGGTAAGTAGATTTACAGAAGATACTTGTATGTAGGCTTATTTCAATGGTATGTTTCGTTTGTTAAAGATGTCTAAGATTATGTGTAAGTAAATTTTTGAAAGGGATGTCTGTCTTGTTTTTACTTAATTCTGTTGATAGAAGTAAAAACGATGGATAATGCGAATATGAACATTTAATGAACATGTTTCAGGAGTAACAGGTACAACAAAGTTGAATCCGAAGCTCATCTGTCCATTTTTTGACATAGTTTTCCCATTTCTGCCTGAAAGTTGGCTAAAAGGTCTACGGTTTGGAGTACGGCATGGCGAAAAGGTATAACTCGTTATATTTGAAAGGCATGTACATTTTCCTGAAAATGTATATAAAGCTATGTTGATTGTTTCGAATTTCGAATCATTCTGTGGTTTGACTAGTAACTGCCTGATAGATGATTGAGGCGGCGGTTAAGTCTGGATTATGAGAGAGCAACGTTCTACCCATGTAAACTCCTAAGTGTTTCTACTGTTAAAGTGGCATTTTAATAGCTATTTTTAAACTAGAACATATCCTTTCTTGAACTTTCATGTCTTTTGTCCTTATTTCATTTTTTAAGTCAAGAGGTAATTTGTAGTTTTGTTATTATATGATTTGAACAGAACATATTTCTTCAGTGGTACTTACTTTATTCAAAATGAAAAAAGATTAAAACTGAAGATATAATATCTTTCTTAAACAGTTGTTAAGTGCAAGTAAGTAGAAAAGATTGAAAAGGCATACCCCAAATTTCAAAGCAGAATCATATAAATGTGGATGATTTGAAGGAATAATTACAAAATGTCAATAAGAGACGATACAATACGATATGATACGATATATACAGTTCCGCACAGCACAGCACAGTGCAGTGCAGTGCAGTGCAGTACAGAACATACAGTATTCGTTTATTGTAATGAAATATACATATTTAAACATAAGCTATACCGGGTATATAGCCTTTGACCGACATAAGGTGTCAAGACAGTCAAAATTAATGTACAATGGGTAAACTGAATTCATAAAAAACTAGTCTTTATATGGATCTGTTGTTAAATGATTTTCATTTGATTGCATTATATACAATGAACATTTTCTTGCTGTCTGTATGCCCTAAGAAAAAATAATATCTGTTTTCCTTTCATACAAAAGTTTTCGTAGCACAAGTGTACCGACTATGGATGTCATAATTTACCCAAAACATTTATGCAGATCCCTTCCTTGACACATATGAGCATCAAGGATTGCCATACACATATTGAAAGCCAAGTTAACTAATTGATCTGTTTGTTTACCAGTTGAAACTGCTTCCATCTTTGCAGGAGTTTGGAGACTTTGACATGGCAGAGAAACGAAAGGAGCTTTTAGAGAGTTTAGCCGGATCAACTGTAATCGTTACGAATAAAAAAGGAGACATTAATGACTCTGGTGTAACAGAGCAAGCGAATACTGCATATATAGCTACCACATTTGACACAAAACTTTAAAATGTTAAACAGAAAACATTGGCATATTTTCTTTTTTTATCAGTTTACACTGGTGTGCTTTTATTTACATGCTTCCTTATATGATAATATTTAAAATAATATACTGTTAGACATAGTTGTTGCTCTACGAAGTTAAACGTGTTTGTTCAAGAGTAACACCCAAAATATTTTAACTAAACAATTTTAAACAATCATACTTGGCATAAGCAGATCGGGAAATTTAGAAACCCATTGTTGTAGTATTGGGTTGTTATAGAGATAAGGGAACCTTTGCCACTAATTTAATTGCTCTTCTTAACGTAGCTTAGCAAAGAGGCATTATAATGTCTACAATCCAAGCACGATTTTACGAATCTCAAATTTTACTACGATTTTTTTGGTATATGTGACGCTTGAAAATTAAAGGGGAATTATGAGTTCTTTTATCGAGATTTCACTTTCAAATAAATCTATCAATATTTTTTGTTACCAAAAATATTAAAAATGCATATAACATGCTTGCATTTCGGTTTAGAGACAACGTAATATAAATGACGTTTTACGTAAGTCGCAAGTACTGTCAAAGTTATTTTGACGTTACTTCATGCACACTCTTAAGATCTCTTTTGTCAAAACACGTCACATATATTCAGTGTACAAAGACTAAAACTAAATACGATAAAACGAGAATAGGATGGAACGAATACAGAGTTTAGGTCCCAGAATGGTAAACTTTTTTTTCAGTTATCAGATTAATATTATAATATTTTTGTATGCTTTTACTAATTAAAATGCAAAAGGTATTTGTTTCTGTATGTTTATTATATGGTAAAATCAGCAGTTACTTATGATTATGAAAATATAAAATACATGTTCATTCATCTCCCGCCATGTGTAAAATACAACTATAAGTAAACCAGATCACTAATTATTCTAACAAATTAAGGTTTTGTTAATGTCACGCGAAATCGTAACACAAAAACAGATTGAAAATAAGAAAAGGATTCTTACCTACCGTAAATCCAGAATCTGAAACAATTATTTGGCAATCGTCAGTTTCATGCTTAGTTTAAATGCATGCCATTGTTTAGAACAATTTTCATAATGTTGATAAATTTAAGTTTATTTATCTTTAAAGCAAAAGCGACCCTATCTTAACTCAGTTTTCTCATTGCCAATAGCCTTAACTACCGCAAATCCAAACAGAGCATCCTAATGAAATGTTAGCCAATTCTTAATTTTAGAACTCTGAGCCTTGTGGTTTCATTCAAGAAGAATTAAAAAAGTACCCTGTATTAATCTGTAAAAGATGTTTTCTCTCTGGCGGGACCAGTCGTAACCTTAGAGCATAATGTGAAGAAAATTTGAATAAGTCTTCTTGAAAATACTACATTTCACAGCATTGGGTCCGGTTATTTTAGACAAGAAGATTTTTAAAGTTTTTAATTCTTGTTGCCATTGCAACAAAAGAGCTGCATGGAATGGAATTCTTTGAAAATGCTTAGTAAGCTTCATGCAAGGAACATCCCTGCCTGGTTTCATCAACTTTGAGGAAGTGGTTAAGGAGAATTTTGTTTTTAAAAAAAGAAAAAAAACGTACACGGACACAGGGCGATCACAAAATCTCACCTTGAGTGCTAGTAAATTGTGCTCAGTTGAGCTAAAAATGTGAGAAAGAATTATGATATGCTGAACCTTAGGCTAGCGTATTTTAGTACTATTAATAAAGAAATTTATCAAAACGATTCTAAACAGATTCGATCTAAGACCTTAAAAATCAAGCTCATTCTGTTCTGCAAAAACTCAGTTGTCTAGTCGTAAGAATTCATACAGCTAACTTTAGTATGTCAATCATTTTGTTGAAAGTGTGAAGAAGAAGGTATGTTTGACAAATAAAGGTTAGGATTGTTGTGAATAGAAGAAAACTTAGTGCAATAAGGTAGGTTTGCCATTTTCAGTCTACAACAGAAGCATAGTATG
This sequence comes from Cyclina sinensis, assembly GCA_012932295.1. NCBI lineage: Eukaryota > Metazoa > Mollusca > Bivalvia > Venerida > Veneridae > Cyclina > Cyclina sinensis. Next base: position 2,391,602 of record JAAONU010000012.1, on the reverse strand, counting down.
TTTATCATAAATGATAAATTATACAATCAAAAGGCTGCAAACTCAGCTTAAGGATGTAGTTTCTTTGAACACTATTAGGTCGTCTTATATGGGTCGAATATTATTCTTTATCCAAACATCTTATGTACTGAGCCATAGATTAAACAAAACTAATCGAAATCCACTGCTTCTCAAGTTAAATTATAATTTTACTATCTTCTGAAGGTATGAGCTTTTATTATTTCTTGAAATAAACAATCAAAAGAAACAATTTCACTCACATTTTTCCATAGCATTACCACTCAACTTCCTGCTATACTACTGAGAATTCCATTTTTTGTTTACAACTTTCAAAATGTACCGGAAAAAACAGAAATATGTTCGACAAAGTCCTGTTTATTTTTATCTGTGCTACATTTTAAAACTTATTTTCAAATTAAGCACTCTATTTCTAAACAATCATACAGCTTTGTCACCTTATATCCCACAAAATCACTTAACTAAATTGACTAGTTACAGACAATACTGATTTGGTGTTGTTTTACCTAAAATGCCTCTTCATTAGTTATAATTCTAGGTAATAAAACAATTAGATACAAATATTTATTGGAATTTTCTTTATCATATGGCATGCCCACATTTTAAGTCTAAGAAATGCGACATCATACTAGTGAACATTCTGAATCAACTAATTTTATGAATTTCCAACTATACACCAATTCTTGCATATTTTTTCATAATACTTAATGATGCGTACGTAAAAAGGATAGTCTGAAGTATCTAAACAGATACAATCTGACTACAATGGTACTTTTACCCCTTCATGACTTATCTGCATAACATATTTTTTGTTTATTATTATTATTATTATTATTATTATTATCTTAACAGAAAAAATATTAAAGCAGCTTATCAAAATATGTTTTAATACTGAATTACAAACCCTTATTGCTGTATGTCCTTGACACTACTGATTGAACTGAAACTGTAAGTCTCAAATACGTTCCCAAAATGATGCCCTACTGGTGTACCTGGAAAAATGAAATACAAAACAGTGATCCAATATCAGTTATTAATATTGAGGAGCAGTGGTCTAGCGTTTGGAGTGCAGGTCTCCTGATCTGGAAGTTACTGGTTCTAATCACACCAGGGGTGAGAGCCTCCTGTGACATTCCACACTCCTCACTTTCAGCGGGTAAACTCAATTCATAAAAAACTTTGTTTGAACCCAGGAATCAGTCAGGGATTTATATTAGTTACGAGAACTTCTTTTCTGATCGATGGAAAATAAATAAGTTTAAACTAAATTATTGCTTCATTTTAATTTGTACCACTTGGATGCTAAAATTAGAAAACAAAATATTGCCAAAGTCGCTAGAAGTTACTGACAAACCTAGAACATACATAACACTATCTGTAGAAAAGCAATCATTCGTGAATGAGAGACCCTTTCCGCAAGAGCAGACCCTTCTGGGGCGGCTTCAGACGAGTCAAGGGTAGAGTATGAGTTTCTGTAGCCACTTTTAAACAAATTAAATGACGTTAGGCGAAAGCTAAAAAATCTGTGATACAAAGGTAAAGAGATTTTGTAAACCTTATTCTGGTGTATGTAACATTTTCGTAGAATTAAATGTGGAAAGAAATTCTAATAATTCCGCATGTTCGGACGGGGTACATTTTTCACTATTAAAGGTTTTTAATTACTAAAAGAATTCAAGATTCAGACACTTTTACACATGCACAATGTACAGTAAGCTTAAACCTTACTTGTTTTTAACTTACACTTTCACCAAGTTGGGTTATGATATTAAATACAGCATGCTTTTTTAATGCAAGGGACACAAATAATGTATAAAAAATAGATTACATAAAGAGTTAAATAACTATGTAACCTCCTAAAATCAGAAAGCAAGGCAGCGAATTCAACTGTTTTTATTTCAGGGTTGAATCTAATTTATACCCACTACTCCACTGGACGTGGAGGTGAAAAGTGGCAAGAAGATCTAGCCTTCTACTTTGCGAGAGAAAACAGTTTTGGCTTCTGGTGGATAAAAAAATGCTTTGCAACAGGTGGATGATAAGAAGAAAAGAAACCGAAACTTACAGAAACAAATAACATGCCTGGTCGGGCACGAATCATGAGTTTTCGCTTAAAAGAGATGGACTGTATAACAACAGTCTATGGTTCAGAGTAACACGCACACACTACGAGCCTATCACAAAGATGGCGTCTGTTGTAACTTAAAGCAATGCCGGGAAGCATCAAATCGTTAATGTGGAACTAGTAAACAAATTTAGTACCTCTGCTACTAGAACTAATGACCTTTCATATAACCACAAAGCTGCAACAGGGCATCAGTGTAAAAATACAAGGTGGATTAATTATGAATTATGTACAATTATACATATACATTTACATATATAAGCGTGATGAAAACTTTTCTCTCATAGTTAGTCGTATGAAATTCAAGAAGTAAATGACCGTGCCAAATACAGATTTATGTATTGCATAAACGATTGACTTCTTACTGGCAAGAGTTTAGAAGTCTGAGGCTTGAAGTTTCACTCAAGAATGCATATTTTAACAATATTGGAAGAGCTTCAGGCAAGAAACATCTTTGCCAGGTTTCATCAGTTTTGAGAGAATGGTTACACAGAAATATTGTAGCGGACATATCTTGGATTTATTTTCGCTTTTGAGATAATTTGAATATTTGTAAAGTTTGTAGACAAAAAAAAAACGCAATGCTATAGTTTTTAAACCGACGAGGTATAGCGGGTAATTTCACCCCTACTAAACGGTGGCTCTTTCACATTTTGGTGATCTGTTTAAATGAGAGCCCTCGACACTTCCGTTGTAGAGCCCTCGACCAAAACAAGGCTGAAAAAGGTAAGCACGTTTTATAAAAATATACGTTTTAAAAGAGCATGTTTGTTTCTCAAAAATCAAAGAATGTCATGCCACGTAGAACATTTTTCTCATCATTTTAGATGCAGTTTCGATAAGAAATACCCCATAATGACGTTGCTAGAACTTGTACCAAATATCAACTCGTGTGTTTTCTTTTACGAGGAGACACATCTTGAGTGATTTCTTTACCGTGAAATAGATGCTGGCCCACATAATCGTCATGTAACATTGTTCCAACCTCCTCTTTGGCTCAGCACTAAAAATATTTCACAGAGCTCGGTTAAAAACAAGATACTCACATTTTTTTCAAATGTGATCGAGCCATCGACAATGTGATGGCGCCATCGGCAATGTGAAAGAGCCCTCGAAAATGTGATGGAGCCAACACTATCATTCAATAAGTGTTAATATTGTATGTTAAAAAGCACGAAAAAAAGCTACGATCTGATTTCTTTTTTTTTTCAAAATTGGTAAAACTTTATTGAAAACAGCGGATATTCTTTTGTCTTCAATTCCAGCATCATTGGGTATATCGTTTTTAATGTCTTCTGCTTCATATTCCGAACTAATTGAGATAGGTTCTTCAATATCTGCTACATCGCTATCTGTAAAAAATCTCGTCTAATGGGTACAAATAACTTCTTCATCACTGATTGAATGGCTTTCAAGTGAACAATTCAATGTTCTTTTTGATGTTTTTCTAGGTGTAAAATGTTTAGTTGCCGAAAATATTGTCTTTAACATAGAGTATTTGATTTGCTTTGTAGAACTTGAACCTTGAATGCGTTTTCTTTCATTCGTTTTCGCCGATGTGGTGCCTTGAAAAAATTTCCACCCATGTTTCTTTTATTTATGTTCATTGTTTTGACAATAACTTCTGAGTCGTGTTGCATTGATTTGACGAAATTTTCTTTTTCGTGCTAATCGCTACTCTGTTCTTAGTTTACTTTTAAAGACCGTTATCTGTAATTAAACTATGCATATACAATTATAGATTATTGAAATACTAGTTCATATGAACGAATCTGATTGAACAATTATTCGAAACATTTCAAGACAGTAAGTATCAACTCATGCAATTTAATCTATACATGAATTTAATTGGTATAATTCCACAATATAAACACTTAATGAATGATGGTGTTGGCTCCATCACATTTTCAAGGGCTCTTTCACATTGCCGATGGCGCCATCACATTGTCGATGGCTCGATCACATTTGAAAAAATGTGAGTATTTTGTTTTTAACCGAACTCTGTGAAATATTTTTAGTGCTGAGCCAAAGAGGAGGTTGGAACAATGTTACATGACGATTATGTGGGCCAACACCTACTTCACGGTAAAGAAATCACTCAAGATGTGTCTCCTCGTAAGAGAAAACACACGAGTTGATATTTGGTACAAGTTCTAGCAACGTCATTGTGGGGTATTTCTTATCGCAATTGCATGTAAAATGATGAGAAAAATGTTCTACGTGGCATGACATTCTTCGATTTTTGAGAAACAAGCATGCTCTTTAATAACGTATATATTTATAAAATATGCTTACCATTTTCAGCTTTGTTTTGGTCGAGGGCTCTACAACGGAAGTGTCGAGGGCTCTCATTTAAACAGATCACCAAAATGTGAAAGAGCCACCGTTTAGTAGGGGTGAATTTGAGAAGTCATGCTATGGAAAATGTGAGTAAAATTGTTTTCACAAAACAAGTATTTAGATCAAGAATTCTAAACCTTTTTGCAATAGAAACGCACCAAAGTGTATACCGGAGAAGGGAATATATGTAATTTTAACCGAAATCCGCTGTCCATGACCTAATTAAGCGAATTCGGTGAAAACCGTTATTGTCACTACTTTCCTGTCTATTCTGAACCCGACACATATCTACATTGTATCATTACAAAACATTTTGCAAGACTGCATGGTAAAACGCCTGCAAAACTTTTGTTTATAAATTACACTCTGTGGTGTTTCAGTGACATCCAACGTCACGAGGCCGTCGGTGTGTTAGCCAGTTGAATGTCATACCGCAGGATGGCACACATGACACATTGCTCTCACTCCACTATATTGAGATAAAAGATATGACAGGAAAAATCTAGCTGTGTAGCTAACCAGCTGCCAAAGAGTGACGTCCCCACAATACGACCGTCATATTGTCCTTACCCACGTCCTTACCCACGAAATGCTAAGGAGGCAAGAGGATATAATCAACAACGTATCAGTCAAATTTCGGTCCGACAACGTTTCCTCGCTGAAGGGATAGAGGCCAATAATACGTTCAGGAGCTGCCTGTCCAGAGAGAGAAGTTAGCTGCTACCTGGCTACTTTTCAAGAGACAATTTAGCAACAGAATCTAAAATGTAGTAAAAAGGAATCAATAAAAGTTGACTAAACCTTCTAATTATACCCTTCCATGATGCGCAGGGTATCTCGGATATCGTTTTTCGTTGACTTACTTTAATTCACCTAACGCAAAAAATGGTTTACAGTGTTTCCCATTTGTAACTATCGAGCTCACCAGTTGCTTCGAGTTTGTACACATCAGTGTAAAATTATGCTACAGAAAGGTGGCATTTGTCTAATGTAAAAAGGCATGGTATCATAGACCAGGATATTAACTGGATAACTAGTTACCTTCAATAAGCTTACTTTGGGTAATGGTGTGATTTGTTTGAGCTGTACAAGTAACTGGTGAACATCTGCTAATGCCTAGACTCTAAAACTTTTCGCTTTGATTTCTCAATTTTGGTTGAAGCATTGCCAACTGGACGTCTACCACTTTTATTTAAATCATGCCCATTGTTAAGTTCGTTCTTTTTATGTTGATGATAAAAACATTTTTGACACTTGTCATTCTTAGCAGTTTTACTCCAGTGAGCGCTTTAGGTCCATCATGGCCTTCTTGTTTCAACCGCGTCAAACATTACTCATGATGCACACACATACATATAATAATATAGAGCAAATAGTGGTGGTATTATTTGGGAGCAAGAATAGAGTTATCCATGGTTATATATGTCATATGTACAAACAAATTATCACTGCTCAAAAGTGCATGTACACACACATAGAATAAAGATCTATTCTTTTTCTTATCTGATCTTGATAATTTAAGATCTATTGATGTCTCGAATAAAAACAAATGAAAGAAGTAAATACTTTTTAACCATCATCATGTGACATGCGAGATAGCATTGGTAACCTTACTGTTAAAGCTCGGTGTTTAATACCGGATATGTTAATCTTACGCTAAAACAAAGAACGATTTTATTTTTTTCTGGACTCGTGGCTGTTCTCTAGACAATAAGCAAGCTACTGGTTACTAGAGGCTAACTTTTCCTTACTCTATATATGTAACTTTTTTTATTTTTGGTTTTCCATGGAAACGGCTATATCATTAGGTGGTATAAAAAATACAAATCGCAAGTAAACGTTACCAGTTCTACGACTGCTTGAACCACTACTCATTTTGCCCTTTTACACTACTAGTATGCAGAGTATATGGATGCAGGCAAGTGCATATTATTGTGCAGTGTACTTTTAATGCCAATTTTACAGATAGTTTAAATGTTAAACTTGTCTCAAATTCAGGGAAGCATACATATCTTTTATCAAAATAGATTGCACATACTGAATAAAAACTGCAAATTGATTTTATATATTAAATGCAATTTGCTGTGTATCATATTAACACTATATCCAACATTTACTTACTCAAGCAGCATATATTTTTGTAATTTCTGTATGACTGCATGAAATATCATGGTTTTTGACTTTTATGTCAAATATGATGCAGATGCAATTAAGAGTTACAGTTAAATCAATTTATGAATTAATGATTTCATGAATAGGTGATCGTGCCAATCCAGTTAACTTCTTAATGACGTAACATACACGTCTGGTCTTTCCGGTTGCACCACGCATTGATACAATATTTGTTACACGTAATTTACATTCAAATCCAAACCATTTTTGTTCACCTGACTAACACATGAAAATGTAACTTTTGGCCAAGAATATCACACAATTAAGAGACACTTGTCTTTAAATCTCACTTAGTGTCGAAAGAAAGGGTCGAAATAAGCAGGACGGTTGTCAGGGATGTTGATCTCACCAAGCAAACTAGTTTACAGTACTAACGTACACTTTAACAGTCTACGAGTGTTGACAAAGTCCGGCTTCATTTTACTTACGTATGTTGTGCCTTGAAATCAATAAGCCGTGTTCTTTTCGTCTAGCATTATTTTGTATATATTTTGAATAAATAACAGCATCAAAGAATAGAAGAAAAAAGATGTTGAACTACTTCTGTGTTTGCATTCAAATAGAAATACAAACAAAAATGATTACAGAGTGCAAAAAGACGGGTGTATGCTAACACACTAATAAACATTGTTTAATTAAGTGAAAAGGCGTCACTGTGCACATGATTTACGATTATTTTAATTCAAGACACGAATAAAATAATGATTAAAGCTATCCTTTCTATTTTATATTTTAAATCTATGCCTTCTAGACAACCATTATCAGTCTGTTATGTTTATTAACAAAATATAAGGAAAAGAATTCTCACTTTAAGTGACAAATTCCCCTAAAAGACGGATATTTGTCCCGAAGTTTCGAACCAATGACACAACCATAATGGGTCTTATAATTCTTCAATTTTATGCATCATTTTACATTAACCTTGACCTCAGCTCTTTGTGATGAACATTTGTGTCAGTTTATTTCAAAGTCCTGTCATGCCCCACTGTGTTACGATAGGCAATAGATATAATTTGACCATATGTACGCATCTACCTTAAGGTCATGTAATATTAAAATCTTGTCAGGAATCATTAAAAGACGAAGCAGTTCAAACTTAAGGTAAACAGTATTCTAGGTTATTTAGCGGTAATGACGACGGACAAACATATTCAAAGACGATTTGCTGCTCAATGCCTCAGTGTGAGAACATAGTGCCAATATTATATTTAATCATGTAATGAAAAGTAAATGTGACACAATAAAGGTAGACAGTATTCTATATTATTTGGCTGTAAAGACAACGGAGCAACAGGCAGAGAAACACTCAACATTTCACAGTCGTAATAGGGTGAAAATTTTGACCAAGTTATTTAAGTCCTGTGATATTCCAATTTGTAACAGAGCTGACACAAACCTAAATGTAGACACGAACATAAAGGCAGACATGTTTTTTTATTATCATTTGACTTAACAGACTAACGGATAGACAGGCAGACATACGGCTGGTTTGCACACGTTATCTCTCGCTGGTGAACTCTTATGCCAAACTATTTCCTAAGTCAGTGTCGTATCACACAGTAACAAAACGGATATGGAAATAAAGGGTTATGTATTCTATATGATTTGGACAAGGGTTTGTGACATGATTTGTTACATTGACCTTAGCGGTCAGTTATGTTTGCTGCACGTTGTTGCAATGTGGTGTACATGGTGCAGGTATTAAAATCCTATAAAAATGGCAGTTACAAGCATAATAAGAATTTTAAACGGGCGAACGGACGCTAAAATATTATATGTCTTTCGGGAGTGGGACGTGCATCTAGTTGCATACATTGTTAGTTTATGAAAGCTGATTAAAGCTGCTCGAATGCGTATATAAATACAGATACCTTAACGTACACTTATAAAACAAAGAAGTTTTTCGTTCATCTTTGGATATATAATTGTTCAAACTGCTGACACAAATATGTTATAGGTTTTACTAAGATTGTTTAAAGTGAAAATACTGTTTTATGCCCTTTGTTGGGTCAAAACCAGGAATATAAAACATAGGCTTATCAGCTAGGTTCAATCTATTCTGTAAAGAATTGAAATCGAAGTTTCTTTATTGTTGATATAAACACGCTTAAAAGTTATATGGTAGAATTGTTAACCAGTAACCATGTCGTTGCATCTTAATACAAGCACAGGTAAAATGTAGCACTCTATAACATAAAGACTATAAACGTTGCGTACATAACATAAGACAAAGTGACTTTTTCTAACAGAAATATGCGAAATGTCTGCTTCTTATAGCTTTAAAACTGGTGAGATTAAAAAATTTCATCCGGCTGATAATGCTGTTTTTGGATGTATTTTGGCGCTGTCTGCAGCGATAGGGATTTTCTATGCAAGCAAAGATAGAAGGAAGAATACAACTGAAGAGTACTTGCTGGCTGGACGCTCCATGAGCCTATTTCCGGTTCTCATGTCTCTTGTATCGAGCTTTGTGTCAGCAGTTATGATAATTGGGACGCCGGCGGAGGTGTATGTGAACAACACGATGTTCGGATGGTTGGCAGTCGGAATTATTATAACAGCAGTCGGCGCCGCACATATCTTTATCCCTGTATTCTACAAACTCCGGCTCACCAGTGTTTTTCAGGTACACGTGTATAATTTATTTCTCTCGCAACAGTTTTATCTCTCTGAGCAATTACGCTTACGAAAACAATGTAATCAAAAAAAAATCTATTGTATGAAAATTTCTTATGACATCATTTCTTTTAGAGTTCTTCAAGAATCGGATATAAACAAGGTATAAATATGTTTCTCACTAACTAGACAGAAAAATCCGAAAATGTTACTAAAAATAGCCGTGGTGGAAAATCTTATCTCAAATCAGCTTATCTAGAATGGCTTTAGAATTCGTACAACTTTTTGTATTATTTCAGTCAATTTCGAGCATTCACATTTTAGATTTATCTGTGTTTACACTTTAAATCATATGTTCTCTGATTAATTTGTATTTAAATCACTTTAATCTATCAACTTTACTCATTCCTGATGTTTAAACCTACGTAAAACTTTTTTTAATCCATTTTACTTGAATCGTCAAACGTGTCTCCGCCATGTTGAATATTGTGTACTGGAAATTTGGTTCCTATGCGGTTCACAGGCCTGAATACGCATAAAAAAATAGTTCCAAATATTTTTTGCGTTTGTTAGTATTTTTTGTTCCATGAGTGAGTTAGTGAGAAAAATAATTAATCATTGGGCGTGTTTGAAGATCCCCTTGGGTTTGGATATCCCGATCTTCAACCACTCCCAATGATAGATTCTATTAATATAATATTAGATATGAGAAATTGACAAAAAATAGAAAACGTTTCTTAAGGTATATTTGCCAACCGGGGTATCGTAGAACATAAAGGCAATGAAAATTTGATGAACATACTTTTTCTGTGCATTCGTTATTGTTGAAAGACGTGTCAGACCAATATTCACTGACATTTTTTGTATAACAATGTCCTGTCTTGTTTTATTTTAGTACATAGAGATGCGGTTTGGCCGTCTTACTAGAACACTTGCTAGTATAGTGTACATTGTTTGGATGGTAACTTATTTTGAACTATATCATTTTTTATCTGTATTTTTAAAAAAGTAGTGTTTTGACTGAGAACTGATATTTTTCTGTGGTAAAATATATTCTTTTATCGAGATCAGAAATCATTGTCCAAATAATATAGAAAACTCTTGTTCGTTCTGTAACTCATAGGTTTATGTAAAAACTTAATAAAGGATAAATCAAATATATAAATAAATAATATATGATATTTATATGTTTTTGTTTGTGTTAATCGTGCTAAGCTGGTCATAGCTTTGATAAGAGCATAAAACCTTCTTCCAACTGAAAAACATGAAATAGACAAGCTAATGATGTATTTGAAAGAACGTGAGAGTAACTCATTATGAATAGATAGATTTTTAATATAAGACTGTCTTTGCGTTCCATAAAAAGAATAAAATGTGTTTTAAAGTCTATGAAAAGATTCCTTTGTTTCAGATGTTTTACATGGCTATCGTGATGTATGGGCCTTCTTTAGCTCTGAATGCAGGTATGCTTATTACAATAATTGACATTACATAACTACAACAGAAAAACGTTTTAAATTTAAACATTGCAATAAGATTATATCAATTTAACGTATTTTATGCTCTTCTGAAAACGAAAAAACTCCACTACACCTTGTCATCTGTCAACAGTAAGTAGAAAAAACACAAATATTCTCTAAGCATCAATGGGAGTGTCTCAGCTTCAGCAAATATTAAAAAGTAAGATAAATGAAAACTAAAATGGCAAGACAAACGCTCTTTTTTTACAAATAAGTAATCATTTTCTCAGATACACCTTTGAAGTGAAAAATTGTCAGAATTTGATAAAGTCTACAGGCTACTAAAACGTTTTCTTTCCAGTTCAAAGTTAATATTAATAATAGAAAATATAATGAAAGACGAAAACGAAAAATACAATATAGTATATAATATAAAATATAAAAATGATAGCTGGTATAAATAAACTGGAGTATCGCTCATTCGTGAATGCCAAATGAACTGACTGAATGCGTCATATTCATAGCTCACATTGTAAAATTTATCCCAGTCTTACAAATTTTTGTATACATACATTTATGTATTTTAGTGACCGGTCTTTCCCTGTGGGGTTCCATATCGGTAATTAGTTGCGTATGTATCTTCTACACAGCGTTGGTAAGTATTCAAAGTACTTTCATATGCGTTGTGGTCTCCATAGCAATGTGTGCTCGCATGTAGCACTACGACTGTAGCAATTTTGTAACCGCCTCTCCTGTCCGTGAGAAATTACGACGCAAGGCATCTTGCCATTATAAAAACAAATATCTTATTTTTAAAAATCTGTTACTCGATAAAAAATTTATAAGAAATGATAAATGTAAAAGCAGACACATCTTTGCCATTTTAAGGTTATATGGTACCTTTTATGTCAAAACTGCTTAAACAATGCACGTGCAAACACCGCCGTATTATTCTCTTTATTATTATTATTATTATTGTCGTCGTTGTTGTTGTAATTTAAAACGTATAGTATTCAGTTAACAAAATGGAATTTTTGTAGTAAAGTATGCATGGGGCCCATGCTCTTGATGCATAAAAGCCATATCGGCTTTAAGATTACCAATGTTTAACTAGTAAATTTATGAATTTTCTAAGGTGTTTTACTGACATATATATTCAGGGCGGAATGAAAGCGGTCCTGTGGGCGGACACAGTGCAAGTGCTGATAATGTTTACTGGAATTTTTGTCATTTTGATCGAGGGATGCAGGGTAATCGGAGGGATAGAGAAAGCTTGGAATATTGCGAGCGCTAATGGAAGAGTTGTGCTTACAGAGTGAGAATTATTTAAGTTAGATTAAAAACCACGAAATACGAAAATTGCACCCCATTCATTAGTTTGTCTTCTGTTTGATTTGAAAAGTAAGAAAAAAAACACGAACACATTGTACAGTGAGCAAAAGTTATTTCGGCCAAACACTGGCGCCATTTTAATTTCAGAAAAATTGTTTACCATCTTTGGCATCGAACCTATCGTTAATCAATCATGACGTAATCCCCAGCGTAAGCGCTTCGTATTAATTAATTTCTCTCGTATTAAACGATAATATGTGTGGCTGTCCGTGATTCACAGACATTGATCGCTTTCTTTTACTTGGTATTATAAGCTTGCTCTTTATGAATGACGTACTCGAACCCTTAGAGCTGTATCCTGTGGTCCCTGGTCATAAGCAGCCGGTGCTGCATCATCTCCCGTATAATGCAACAGCGATGTAATTCGTCTGCGTTGAGTAGAACCTAACAAGGTTCTTTTCTCCACACGGAATTTTATAATCAACAGATTTACTATATAAATAGTTTTAGGAGTATTGTCATGAATGACATATCTTCGTGAAATTATCAGATTATTTGTGGCCTACCAATGAAGAATACTTACCTATTTATAAGTTCTTATAATTCTATTTCACCGTTTTGTTTGAAAATTTTACGATCTTTTCGGATGAAGTACTTTATACCAGCGTCATTAACACTCCATTCTAAGTTGTCAGTAGTACCTCAAATATGCAAGTAATATTTTGATCTTATTTCTGTATTTTGAGCTTTCAGCCTTCGCAGCAGATGGAAAAGATGAAATAGATAGAGCAATTAACCAGCAGCGCATTCTAAAATAAATTTATCCATGCTTAAAATGTGTCGATCGCATCAAATGATAAATTTAATTCAGAAAATATAATTATTGCAAAAATAAGTAAAGAAACTTTCGAAAAAGCGAAAACGACTACAAAATACCGTATAAATGAGTTTTTGGTTTTACTGTCATTAGGTATGCATACTTTATTCGATGTCAACATACTTTATTAAATGTTTTAGGTATATAGTTTGCGTTTTATTTCATATATCAGATGGTAAACATTTTACCTTAATCATATGCAGTAGTTGTTAATGGCTGAAAAATAAACTTGTGATAATAAGTACATACACGATAGGTATGTATATTATTGTTTCACACAGTATATAAGATCAAAACAATAATCTGAAAATCAAAATCCGCCACACGAAGTCTCCTGCGTAAATAGCCCAATCATTTACATTGTATTTGAAAGTCACTTGCGTACATTTACGTCAATTAAGAGGCTATCAATGTAGACTATAACATCAAAGTGGGTGGGGTACCCTTTTATCTGTTTTCATGACAAAATGAATGTATAGAACTGAAGTTTACAGGAGCTTAAATGATATATATTTTGGAACAAATAATTCAAATTGCCACTAAATATACCCAAAAAATTTCAAAAATATTGTCATGTAAACCGATTTTCAGCATTATCTCCCTTGACTCCACTATTCGGGCACCTGCTATGTACAGAGTATTTACGATAACCCGCTATGATTTTGTTATTTCGATGCTTATTCTCCAAAACACAACTTTGATATTAAAGTTGACCTCATCACTTAAGTTAAGCTGCTTCAGCCTTTGCAGAAATCTTAGACATAAAACCTCCCCATAAGTCATGTATATTAATACAATGGAGCATAACGTCCAGATATATGCAGATATCAACAATATTACTAGACAGTCACGTGATTCTGTCCGAGAATTTCCGGAATAACACAACATCCGAATCAAGCATTCGCAAATTGATTCAGCAGGTAGTACATCGTAAAAATACGTAATGCTTCGGCAATAATCGGATCTTCTTACAGCCAGTCAAAACATAGAATTACATAATATTCGATAACACTAACCCCGCTCCAGTTGTACATATAGGAATATAATACTGGCAATTTTCCGTACAGAAAACAACCAAAAATACTGAGAACTATTTCTAGCTGCCATTATGCAGATACCTTTTGTTGAGCTCTGATAGATTGAAAAAGTCGTTTCATATATGCTGACAAGAAATCTAGTGTTACATACATGAATGAAACAAAAATGCATAACAGTTATGTGATAAGAGTTGCAGAAGGTAGAAACAACCAAATAAGCCACCTTATTAAAGGGTCTTGACCTTCAGCTGCATGTATCTAAAGTTTTTGCAAAAGACACTGCTTTATAAATGAAGTTCTTTAAATGATTAATATGGTCTTACAATGAAGTATCTGAAAGAAAACAAGAAGTATCTCTAAACTGACATTTTCAGTAACCCTAGTTAGGTTTTCTTTACAGTGACCAGGGACATATTACGATGGGCTGTTCTTGCCAATTCCGACGAATATCGATAAAAACCTTTAAGAGTTTGTTGTTCTCAGTGCAAATGATTATCATGCCGATTTTGTTTTTCGTTCAATTACTCTTTCTTCTATTGTATCTATTGTTTTACTGTGGTTTCGTTAACGAAAGAGCTTTACACATATTGATACTAAAAGAAAGCTAACACCTCTCTTACTTTTTACTTTTGAATATAGTTTACATATGAAAGTTGGTAATTTTAATCTTTGTCAGTATGTTGCGCTGTACACAATTTTCAACATGCCACTTGAAGGTATTTTCAAAGTATATTTCTGCTGCTTTTTAACTTTTAGAAAACTGTTGTGTAATTTTACTTACATACAAACACACGAGGTTTTCATGATTTTCATGATTCGACTTGTCTGAAATATTAACAGACTTGATCCTGACCCTCGAGTGAGGCATTCGATTCTGAATTTAGTGGTTGGCGGTGGTATATTCAGATGTGCAGTTTACGGAATAAATCAAGCATAGGTTCAAAGGGCACTTTCAGTAGGAAGCGTTCAAAGAGCAAAAATGTAAGACTTGTTTGTGATTTATTTTATACATAATAATTACCAAATTCTACCTTTATAAGAACCTGGATAATTAAATTGGTTTTAAAGTATATTTTTATGTATGTTTGAGAGTCATGTTTTTTTTTTTTTTTTTTTTTTTTTTTTTTTTTTTTTTTTTTTTTTTTTTTTTATACAATGTTCGTTTTCTTTTGATGTTGATTCAAGTACTTCAGATATGTTTGAAATACTTCAAGTTGTGTTTTTTTATCTGTTTTATTTTTTTTTTTTACTTTAATACATTGATACTTTAATACATTGATTTATTTAATTAGCTAAGAATACTGTTTTTCAGTTGAAATATGAATCACGAATTTTTATCAAATTTTATCAGGTGGTTATACAAACCGGTCAAATCTGTGTGGTAATTTGTTACAGAGTTATTTGGCTGAATGTTATTGGCTACGACGCTATCCTCATACTATGCTGCTTGGTTGGTGTTGTAATGTTTTCCTTCTATGCCGAATGCGATCCCGTCACAACAGGCCTCATCACAAAACCTGACCAGGTTTACGTGACTTCATAATATTTCCTCATTTACTTTGTCCTTTTCACAAAAGATAGACTTGGTAATGCGATTGTGTTGTTGTCCTGTCGCTTACTAGACTGGGTCATAAGAAGCAGGTTTGTCTTGCCGAGTATAAACACTTTTATGTTCGCACGCTTGCTAGGCAGCATGGCGACCTTGAAGCGCATTTTAAGGCATATAAAAGCGTATGCAACGGCTCCCGACAGCGTCGAATTCTTGAACTGAATTATGGTAGGTATCAAACAGTAAAAAAGTGCTTTTTATCTCCGAGATATAATAAAAATAACATTTAACAAGCGGCATTTTGTCCTTAAGATGACTTCTGATAAAGATCTGTTGAAAGATACGTTACCAATGCCAAGTCAGCAGTCACAGCAAAGCAATCAAAGAAAACGACTGTAGTATTTCTGCTTAATAGAGCAGATTTCTCCATAACCTTTTATGGAACGGTTGCATATGCTTCGAGAATGCCGTTCCGTGTAGTCTTATTTTAAAACAAGCTTTGATATTTTACAATGAATATCACAGTTAACTCAATTATTTAAAAAAAAAAGACCATTAAACATTTGTGTACGCGAATATCTGGCTTTTTGCAGTCTTTTATTGACCAGTGATACAATCATGCAGACATGTTGCCTGTTTCAGCTCGTACCATTATGGATGATGAACCTGCTCAGTGACTTTCCAGGTCTTCCGGGTTTATTTCTCTCCGCAATATTCAGCGGCAGTCTTGGGTATGTATTGAATTCAGAAATATATCTGACATTTTTATGTTCAGTATTTTCAATGCTACAAAACTTTAAATTATATTCAAGAAATATCGTCATTATATTAATTCCACGGGGGGAGGGTGTGGAGAGGTTGAAAGTCAGCGTAATGAGGTGCTTAAGTACGGGAAAAGTAGGTGTTGTATACATATTGCTGAAAATAAGGTAATGTTAGGCTTTGTGGTTCTCTGGGCAGGGAATGATCAAAAACAAGAAATGATAATAACTCTCCATTTCAAAATGTATTAATCCCACCAAAAACCAGTACATGTATAACAAGTATTCCATACAATCGCAACAACGAACCAAAGAGCAACTCAACAGACTAACTAATTACTAGCAAAGACGAATAAATAAAATACAAAATACTCATTGCTATATGAAACTGTTGTAAACGTAAACATATTATCACACTTGTCTATAGCACTGGTATTGTTTAAATCCGTTATGGGAGTGTACAGTTAATTGCTGTCGTGGTACTGATAAGCATAATGTTTAAACTCTTCCGGAAATAGTTCAAATAGATCCCATGGTGTCACTTCTTCGAAGTTAATGTTCTTACTATATCCAATTGAAGCTGCTCGGTTGACCTCAGTAGGTGTTCCGTTCACGAGTTTAACAATGCCCTGCAGTATCGGGTTAATCGCAAAGACAACATATTCCTCATGAGTTTCATCAGCGTTGTCGTCATCAATAATAGTGACATCATCATTCTCGACCGGCTCGCTGATATCCTCATATCCAACTGTGTTGACGCCATCGTTCACGAAACCACTGTCTTCTATAGTGGCATACGGATTTTCTGAGGCTACCTCATTTTCATTCTCAGCACATGAATTATTATTGATGTCACAGTGTTCACCCTGTATGTTTATCTCACAATATTCATCTTGTATGTTTATGTCACACTGTCCATCCTAAATGTTTATGTCACATTGTTCATCCTGTATGTTTATGTCACATTGTTCATCCTGTAGAAAAGTTTCATCACTGGCTACACTTTCAGTCCCATCACCACACTGCACAACAGTTTGATAACTATTTTGCACTATAAAATCAAGTCCTAGAATGTTTATTTCAGCGTGGCACGCAAGTAATCACTAAGATTTGATATATATCATACTTCCGTCAACACTTTTAGAATCAGTTGATGAAGGCACATTCTGTCGAGATGCAGGGGAAACCCCTTCACTGGACCTCATTAGTTGTTCAACAACCGGGTAACGTTGTTGCTGCTGATTAACATTAACATCATTGTCCGAATTTCCTCCTACTTAACTCTCAAATAAGTCCTCACTTGAACTAATGTCAGTATAGTAGGAGTCACGCCATTCTTTTTTCGTCATCTTCTGGGCACATGCACCAATGAGTTTAGATCTTTAAGAACTTTTTAGCCAACTTTCAGGCAGAAATGGGAATAATATGTCGAAAAATGGACAGATGAGCTTCGAATTAATCTTTGTTGTATCTGTTACACCTGAAACATGTTAATTAAACGTGCATCTTCGCATTATCCATCGTTTTTACTTCTATCAACAGAATTAAGTAAAAACAAGACAGACATCCCTTTCAAAAATTAACTCACATAATTATAATCTTAGACATCTTTAACGAACGAAACATACCATTGAACAAAGCCTTAAGTCCATGTTTTCGTTCCAGATGATGTCTCAAATAAGACTGCCTAATAAACAATCCATGACATTACTTTTCCGTGCACACATAACACATCTGTTGAAGATTGTGTCTTTCTTTGTATGTCTCTTCATATTGCTCTTATTGCTACACGTCTAGTTCGGGTGAAATCTTCAAAGCTACTGACACATGGGATTATTTTTTTGTTTTTCTCACCTTTTCCTGCACGGGAAGTCCGTGCTCGTTCCCTTTCAGGTGGCTGATCCGATTGATCCGTGATGTTCGTATGTACCAATTGATCCAACGGATCCTGTTGTACTGTTTGATCCGCTAAGCACTGTTCGTTTACATTTCTGTTTTGTCCGTCTGTAGGGCGTGCACCTTTTGTTTAACTGATTTCTGTCTATTCTATCGTCTTCAATAGAAGTTTCGTTACTTACAGAACTTCAGCACTATTTCCAACAGAATTTCTATCGTGATTTTCTGAATTATTCAAAATAAACTCTTGCAAATGCGGCTGCCGAACCTCTGTTGAAACATTGTGTTTTTGTAGGACATTCATGCTTCAACACCCATGGAACTTCTTTAGATTATACAAATAACTTTGACAGGTGGCGATGACTCTGAATGTTGAATTTTGAACAGCACATCACAAAGCTTTTCTGTAATAATCCATGGTCCCGTCCAATGACGCACAATCTACGATTTTACTCCTGGTACTGTCTTTTTCTAATTTCTCATTACCAAATCACCACCTTCATATTGATGTACCTTCATGAGGCAGTCGTAATGCTTCTTTTGTCTTTCACTGGACTTTGACAAATTGTCATGACTAGACTGTGTATTTTAGTCAATTTCTCTTGAAGGTCTTTGACGAAAGTGGGAATACTGTTACATGGTTCTTCCGTATTTCCATTTCATTAATATCCGGTCCACCGAACGTTTATTGGGAGCGACATTTCTTTTCCATAAGCTATTCTATCTGGGCTATAGCCTGTTCTTTCCTGCACCGCAATATTAAAGGCTATGACAACGTAATTTAAAAGTAAGTCCCAATCTGTTTGATTTTTAGCAACATATTTCGATGGCATATTTGAATACTTTTCTTGTTAATGTCTAACACATGACACATTTCACGAAACACTGAACTTTCAAATTCCCTCCCTTGATGAATGAAGTTCACGAGGACAACCGTTCCTTTTCACCCATCCTTGCACAACAAAATCAGCAACAGTTTCTGCCTGAATGTTCTGAAGAGGAAATATTTCCATCAATTTTGAAAATAATCTTTCACCCCTAAAACGTAGCCATTGCTACGTTCTCATGGTGTAGAACATATTTTGGTTCGATAAAAATTTTAGCGAGGCAAAAATGTTTGATGCATTAAAATGGCGGAACAAAAGGAAAGCGAAAGTAGGTAAATGATCGTTTTTCTCTTCGTATTTTACAATTTATGATACTGTGCGTTCAAAACACCACATGCAGTCGGTGAAGAACTTATCCCTGCGTCTTATTATATGAATGAAAACAAGCAATCCAACGGGATGGGAAGTTATTGAATGTGTTAACGGTTATGAATGTTAACAGCTTGTTTACATGTCTTTGAAAACGTTTTTTTTCTCATCCTTTTACATTTCTTCCTCCATTTTAAAAATGGAAATGTGTCTTATTTAGTATATATCAAATATATCACAACAAACTCTGCAACGTTTCACATAATCTTCCACCGACCGACGCATATTCACCCAGTAAAACAGATATATTCTGGCTCTATCCATCGTCTTTTTTATACCAAAACGTCCAGACGCTCTCGCATCATGAAAATATCACAACACACGTGCTACTTTTTTCCGTCGAAATGTATATTTTCAATTTTACATTCTTTCCTGAATATTCCCATTTAACGCACAGAAGTCAATCTCGTACCGACAAGGAATTCTACCTATATATCCAAAACTTTACCGCCGCTATATCGGGCCATGTCGGATTACTTGCTCCGGAACTGATTAAGTCTAACACATAAGAAATATCACTGTTCTCACCTTGTGCTTTATGCAATTCTTGTTTCCTGATGGAGATGTCTGGCTTTGGCACGTTTTCTAATCGCGCTGGTTTGTTAGCTTTCTTAACCACGTTTGCGTATAACTCTTCTTGGAATTTCAACTTCATTAACACTTTCTTCTATGTTTCTAAGTGCACTGATATCAACTTCGAAAGTTGTTTCAAGTGGACCACATTCTTCTCGGTCTAATGGCATATGACACTGTCTACATTCTCATGGCCGGCAAAATTTCTCTGTGATAACTGATCTCAGAGAATGCGTCTATAGGTCTGTAGGTCATTTGTCCCTCACCTCTGAAGCAAGTGAGGAAGTAGTCAGTCACTTGCGGAGAAACTGGTTAGTAAACTGGTTGGATATCCAGGAACACTGGTTAGGTGGAGTGACCCCCGGGATATACCCTTATCTGTTAAAACCGTCGTTAAACCCCAATAAAACAAAACGAAACCTGTCTAGATTCAATCACGTCACTACTGCTTACTCTAGATAAAAATATTCAGCAGCCTAATGTTTTGATCCGGGGCGATGTTCTATGTCTAAATCAAACTTACTAAGTTGTTCTGACCACCGGTGTACTTGGCCATCTGGATCTTTAAACTATTGAAGCCACCTGATCCGTCCGTATGAGGAATTTCCTTGTAAAGGCTGATCATTAACAGGTATAACTGAAAATATTTGGTAAAGTATACTATGGAAAAGATCTCACACCGTGTGACACAATAGTTTGTCTCTGCATTGTCAAGTACTCTACTTGCGTACGCTAGCACTCTTTCTACTCCTTGATGCTCATGTGAAAAACCGCTCCAATTTCGTAGCTACTAGCATCGCTGTCTAAAATGAATCCTCCACCTTCCACATCAGGATAGGCAAGAACCTGAGGAGATGTAAGCCTTAGCTTTAAAGAATCAAAGCTTTTTACAGTCATCATACTATTCCCATATGACATTTTTTGTCAGATTGTACAAAGGTCTTGCTATGACAGCATAGTCCTTAACAAACTTAACTTTCTGAAATAAGACGTGAAACACCGTTACTCTGTAATACTACCTGGCCTTTTTATGGATGTCACAGCTTCAACTTTTGATGGGTCTGGTTTAATACCATCATGTGACACAATGAGCACAAGAAATTTTACTTCTTGGCAAAAGAAGTGACATTTTTTACTTTGAGTTTCAGTCCACATTTCTCTAGTCGGTTAAACACGTTTTCTAAGTCTGCCAAGTTGGATTCAAACAAACGGCTGTACACAACGATACCATCCAAATAAAGAACTAGTATATTCAATTGTAATCCAACACAAACGTTATCTATGATTCTCTGGAACGTTGCCGGTGCATTACATAATCCGAACTGCATTACTGTATATTGTTATTACCTCTCTGTTGGCGTCGAAAAAGAGGTCTTAGGTTCACATTCCTCTAGAGGAATTTGGTGGTATGCCATATCACAGTCCAAACTTGAAAACCATTTGGCACCAACCAGTCAATCTAGATTGTCTTCTATCCCTTGAAATTGGGCATGTGTCTTTCACAGTTTTGTTTTGGTTAACGATAATGAACACACATCCTCAAGTATTATCTTTCTTGCGAACCATCACAAGTTGAGAACTCCAAAGGCTGTCTGATTTTTCTATCAATCATTTCTTCTCAAGATTTTCTTTTTCTTCCTCAAAATCTTTACGTTTGAACAGTGGTATCCTCCTTGGTGCATATTTAATGGGTGTCTCGTCAGTAGGAACTATTCTAGGTGAATCAATATCCGTAGGCTTTACTTCTCCAGGCTTTGCAAACACATTTTGACGTCTATTCAACAGTTGATAAAACTTCATTAACTGATCCGAATCAAGATTTTGCTTTCCATCTTCGAACGTTTGAGTTAAATACTCCGGTAAATCACCATAAGTATGTTCTGTAACATGAAACACAGTTGAGTCGTCACATGTATCATATTCGACAATCTCCTGAATTGGTTCGAATAAAGCAATCCAATTACTGTACCTTTTGGAATCGTAACCTTCACTTCACCTTTAACCTTCACCTTTGACTTCACCAGGACTTCACAACATGCTGGGACGTCACAAGTCTCCGTTGTACATACTTGAGAAAATTTTCTTACATCTTAGGTAAGTGCGTCTTGAAAACGTCATTTTCTACATCTATCAGAAACTTTCTGTTCGTATAATTGAAATTGCTCTGGATTTTTTTTTCAAAGACATCCTCTCCTAACAAATTCTCTGTAACACCACAGACAATAATTGGAATGAATTCTCTGTATCTTTAAAGTTAAGCACTACCAATGCTACTCCGTCACAGAAATTTTCATTTCCATTCGCAGCTTTGAATTTTCGTTTTGTTGGCTTAAGTCCAGGTCAGTACCGGTACTGAAATGCTTCTAAATGTATCCAAGGTAATAAACTTTCGTCTTGCACCTGTATCAAATTTCCAGTTCACTTGCTGATTACAAACTTTGCCTGAGACTTCCATGCCCCTCTTCAATCTTACCCGTATAAAACTTCTATTGTTTTCAGTCAACACTTTCTCAAGGAATTTCCTTAATATTGAGATCGACTGTGTTCTGACCTCCTGAGACGGCACTCCTAGTTTCCCGATGAATCCTAAGGATCCTGCTTGTTCGGAGAGTTCCTTTGATCCTTCTTATTGGAATATTCTATATTAGGTCTATTCGAACTCCGGATATTCTAAGACCAGTTTTTTTCGTCTCGGTCGATCTCTAAAACGCCCCAAACTTAAACACATCCACTTTTGTAGTGAACCCCATGGTTTTCCCGTTCCGTTTGCCTTAAGCACTCCTCTTATTTCGCAGCCGTTATCACACATCTTGCTAGATTTTAGGTCTTGTTCTTTTCATAGACAACCTAAAATCGGCTGAAGCATGACAGTTTTGAAGAAAAGTGCTCAGCGACAATTCTCCAACTATTCCTGAGTAATCTGGATAAGCTTTCCTGAGAAGATTCTCAATGGATTGCCAAATTCTCTGAATATCTCATTTTTTCTGCTTACTTCTTAATCTTGCGTCAGCTGTATAGCTTTCTTTCATAATGGTGATGCCAAATCTCTGTTCCATCCTTGAAAACAGCATATCAAAATCTTGACGGTATTCCGTATGCAAATGTTTCCGCTTGACCGAACAAAAAAAAACACAGAAAGGTTCTCCTGGATTGCTCTTTGGTCCAGTTATTTAAACTGGTCAAATTATCGAAGTACCTACTAAAATGATGTCATACATCACTTCCAGTTCCACTGAATGTCCTATGACACGGGAAATCACCGGAAGAAGACTTTGCAGTATTCTGCCATTTTTTTACAACGTTGTGCACAACAGAGGACTGTCCATCAGTTCCTGGCGAAAGCTAGTAGACAGAGTCAAAGCAGAAAAACAACAGAAAAACGAGAAAATACACACCACCATGGCAAATATTCTTGTATAGAAAATATCACCTTATCTAAAGCATATGTATGCATCTCCAGAATTCTCCTTCTGTAACACTAAAGTAAAACGTCCACTACGACGATTACTATCCAGAAAATTAAGAATTTTATTCGTCTTTTTGTAAAAACGGAAACACTGGGAGACAAATGGGAGACAAGGTGTTAACCTTGCTGTCGAAATCAGGTGGAAAGAATACTTGACTGATTCCTGAATCACTAGTTGAAACATGATGCTTCTTATTCTTTGCATCCGTATAACCCATCGGCGTTATACACGCGGTCGGAGAATCTATAGATGGTTTCATATTCACATCCTGTTCAGTCTGTTTTGAAACACTTCCTAAGGCGGACATTCTGAGAGCAGTTCGCACTTATTTTGTGCTGTCAATTTTAAACAAATATATATCATTCATTTGTGCACTACTAGGTTAACCGTACAGGTATACAAGTCAACTACACTCAACAAAATAAATTAAGAGTCAAGACTTAGGTTCATAGATTTTAAATGCAAAATTTTTCATGTAAAAGGTAAATTGTGTTTGCTTTACACACACCAGTACTTGTGTATATATGTTTTTATCTACCCGTCACAGCTCAATTATCCCGTGCAGCTCCGTGCAAACACATCCACCCCTCAAAATTCAATTGAAAATCAAATGTGTAGAATAAACTCAACGTGACATGAGCAGGTTTTAATTTGATTTTTTGATTCAATTATCAGTTACACTAAAAAACTGATTAGTGTGAAAAATCTCTGATGTCGTGAACACACATGTCGGAGGCTGAGGCAGCCAGAGCAGTCGGCCGTCTGCTGGCTAGGCAAACGCAGCGCGAGGTGGTCTATGAGCATGGTGTTAGCCAAAGTGTAATCCAACGATTTTGGCAAACGTACCTGGACAAATGCGCCGTCGCCAGACGTCCTCAGAGTGGACGTGCAAGGTCAACATCTGCTCGGGAAGACCGTGCCATCGTTGTCCTGGCAAAACGCCATAGTTTGACTAGGTTGTTGCTCCAGATAGAGACTTCCAGACGGCTTCCGGTGTTCGAATCTCGGCACAAACATATCGCAACAGATTCCACGACGCTAATTTACGTGCTCGCCGTCCTGTGGTACGTCCTCCTTTAACGCTAAGACACCATGCGGCCCGTCTGGAGTTTCCAAGAGATCACGTTAATTGCCTACTCAGGCAATTTCGTAATGCGTTATTCACCGACGAGTCCAAATTTTGCCTCGAATTCCTTGATGGACGTCGGCCTGTATAGCGTCAGCGGGTGTTGCATATCCAAACATGACAAGTTTGGTAGAGGCTCTGTTATTGTTTGGGCGGGCATTTCTTACGACTGGTGTTAAGACCTTTACGTGTTTGTTAACGGCACAGTTACTGCTAGACGTTATATTGACGAGATTTTACGACCACATGTCATTCCATATGCTGGTGCAATCGGCCAGGAATTCATGTTAATAGACTACAATGCTACAGCTCACCGTGCAAGAATCGCCAATCAGTACCTTGACGACCAAGGTGTTGAACGTATGGAATGGCCAGCCAGGTCTCCCGACATGAACCCAAAAGAACATGCCTGTGACATGCTGCAGCGCCGTGTTTCCGCACGACAACGTCAGCCGTCAACCAGAAATGAACTGGCTGCTGCCATTACTAAGGAATGGGGTCTCATACCACAAAGGGACATCAAATAGCTCATGTGCAGTTTCCAGACCCGTGTCAAAGAGGTTATCCGAGCACAAGGAGGTCATACCCGTTTCTAAATTTTAACTGGTTTCCATATTTCTTATGATAAGCTATTGTGTTTACCCCACCCACCAAGTCTCAAACACTTTAAAACTGATAGGGGTTGTCTTTGAGGATTAATCGTGCTGCTGTGTTTCTAGTTTAAATTGGTCACAGATATAATGAATTTTTTGTTAGATATAAACTTCAGCAAGTAAAAAAGTATGTCTTTAACCTATCTGGTCTTAAATTGATAAAATTTTTTTACATATATTTTTTCTTAAGCTCCTTAGCTTTTGATTGGACAGAAATGATTTGTTTGAAACTAAATTAAGGTGAAATGATCAAAAACAAAACAATATAACCCCACTTGTCTAGCACCCGGCCTAAGGTAGGTTAGGGGTAAGAGAGACCTGCAAATGTGAGTATACACTGCAAGTATGAGGCACTCTCTTAACCCAGGTTTATCTTGGCCCAAACTTAATTAGTGTGCAATCTCCCTAACCCGTCTCGAATTATGTTTCAAACGTCTTAAGTTTCGAACTCTTACTTAAACCAATTATGAATACCACGACCCGGACTTCAATAAATACAGCTATCAGGAGGACCCTGCAAGTCTGGGTATACACCGCAAGTATGAGGGAACCTCGCTAAGTCCTGCTAACAATAATGGTTTAAATTAAATAATTATTTATTTTCTCTACTTGATGTTGTCTCTTTGCCGACCATCGCAACTCTACCACTATCGCACTCCGATTCCGCTTTTTATAGTCGAAATAATCGGATATGTTCTGCTTTTTACCGTATTTGAGAGATACTTACCTATTTCAATAAGCGTCCGCTGAACTGTTTTATTTTAAGTTAATATACGTAATTTACTTCTGCTTACACATTGCCATGGTTAACGAGGGAAATTTAAACATTTAGAAAAATATACTAAATGCGTCATTTACTTACATCTCGTCTTAATTTAATTATATTGACTGTAAGAAATATACTCAAAAATCGTCTCCTAGACGCTTTACTCAACTTTTTTAATCCTAAGGAAATGAAAGTACCGGAAAGGATTATTTCTAGGAATGGGAACGAATATTCGAATATTCGAAAAACGACCGAATATTCAAATCTGAAAATCAAAATCGAATATTCCATAATGATTTTTTTTTCAAATAAAGCATCGTTGATTTTAGTAAATATAAGCATTCTGATTATGCAAAAATAAAGTCAAGTCAAGTCAAGTCAGTTTATTTGGCAATCGGCAAAACATTTGCCTTTGGCCATTTACAATTGTGTGCATGAAAATATGGCCAAGACAATAATATATATCTATGTACCATACAAACATAACATTAGAAATATAACATTATTTAAATAATACGTTATACCAATCAGTAAATATATTTTCAAACATTGCACCTATTTTACAATAATATGAAAGTACACTTTTATCGTACAACTGTTACTAAGTCATAAAAATTACAAAGCATTTCTAGTTTCCATAGCCACTTTAATAAATTTTGCTAAACATAGTTGTAATTTCTTACTTTTGGCAGACATAATATTGTTGAATTTATTAATTGTAGGCCATGCTGTGTTGATTTGTAATAAACGTTTACGCAAGTCCCTGTATTTCGGACACATTAGAAGAAAATGAAATTCTGTCTCAATTCGCCTTTGATTGCAAAAAATACAGTATCTATTTTCTCTAGGAGTATTATCATATCTACCAGTTTCTATTGCTAAGGTATGTGAGGATACTCTAAAACGTTTTAATTGTATTCTAAATAGATCACTTTCTATATTATCCAAGTACGACTCATATTCAAAGCTAGTTTTGAATTTGCTGTAATAAGACAATTTATTTGTACTTGAGATTGAAGCTAACCATTTTTGAATGTATTGGTCTCTTAATCTACGTCGTATTTGAGGAAAATATTGTACATTATTGTCAAATGAAGTCCAAATATTCGATAAACATAATATATCGAGTGACTGTTTTATTCTACCAGCCCAGATATTATTATATAACTGCACCTGTTCACACTGTTCTAAATAAACATTGTTGATTGTATCACTGCATAAAAACTTCTTAATCCTAATCCAGTATTTAAATGACCGTTCAGTAGCTATGACGGATAATGGGTACCGACCCAGTTCACCCATTATTGCTGCTATAGGAGTTTGTTTACGAACTCCAAGTATCCTTCTACAAAAATAGTTATGTATATTATCGATATCTTTATATCCATATATTCCCCATAATTCAGAACCATACAGTAAAATAGGACTAATCATTCTGTCAAAAAGCAACAATTTTGTTTTAAGTGTAACATTAATCCTTTTGAATAAAGAAAATAAATTGTTTGTAGCTCTCAGCGCTTGTTCACTTAATGCTTTAACTGCAAATCTCAGATTTCCAGATTTAACTAATTTTACACCTAAATAACAAAACGTGTCAACCTCTTCTAGCATTTCGATATTTATATACCAGGTAAAATTATGATTCTGTTTTCTTTTTTCAAAAACACAAACTTTTGTTTTGTTAACATTTATTTTAAGACCCCAACGCACTGAATATGCATGAATGTTATCGAGTTGCCTCTGTAAGCTATGTTTATCTGACGAAAAAACAACCATATCATAGGCGAATAACAATAAATAAAAAGACAATTCATTTAGATCAGATTCAGTCAAATTGTTAAAATCTAGTGAGTTGCTTACATCGTTCGCAAATAGAATAAATAATAGGGGAGATAAAGGTTCTCCTTGTTTTAAACCAATAGCAATGTCAAAAAAGTTAGACATTTCTTGGAAACCGGTTGTAGGATTTATCCATCTAACACACGAAGATACATTTCCATAAAGTGACTTCAAAATGGTCAAAAATTTACAACTAATACCCATATCAACTAGTTTCACCCACAATGCATCTTTCAAAATGGTGTCAAAACATCGTTCATAATCAATAAAAGCGCAGAATAATTTACGTTTGCGTAACAACATTTTTTGAATAATTGAGTGCAATATAAAGACACAATCAATCGTGCTACGTTTATCTCTAAATCCATATTGCAAATCATCAAGTTTATTATTTTCCTCACACCACGTATTTAGTCTATTTCTCAGGCATAGTGAAAAGATTTTACCCATCGAGTTCATAAGTGTAATCCCGCGATAATTTTTTGGATCATTACAATTTCCCTTTTTGTAGATCGGAACGATTACCCCTTTCGTCCATTGTAGAGGGTAAGTCCCAAATAAAAAATAAAAAACAATCTGTTTGGTATATGTTTGTTGATCGCGTATCAAAAACGATCCAATTAACAATAAAATTGTAATGCATTATTGGCAGGGGCAATCGTTATGGATTAACAGTTTGCAACAGACGTAATTGTGATTCTTTTTTATCTTTTGTTCATTTTAATTGGCGCCCGTTTATTTCACAAATTTTAGAAGATATTTGTCTCACAATATTCAAGGATTAACGTCATGTTTTACGAAAACGAACACCCAATCACGCTTATAACTCTGTTGATATTATTTTTAAGTTGCCCAATCAGTGGAATGGCTGAAATATTTTCCTCTTATAAGTGTATTTGAAAACCGGTGAGATAACGGAATAAGGTGAGAACATGGATTTTATGCTCAGTGAAATAATATATTAAATATGTGGTTAAATCGTGTAATTTCGCTAGTGAATGGATTTATTAACAAAACTCTACAATAAAGAAAAATAAAAGAACTTTGCCTTAGTTAGCGGACATTTCGGACACAACGATAATCACGTGCAACGATATTGACCGTAGTAATGTATATAGTGCTGATCAGAAAAGTGGTCAGTCAACAAAGAAATATAAACAACAGTGTGGAAATGATGTAAGTAATATAAGTGAATGTATAGACTTATCAACTTTTTATTATACAATGGCATTTCCACCACCATCACCTTTCGGTATAACACCATATATGACCAGCCCCACCTAGTCCCAGTTAAAAAGAGGCATGTTCAGTATGTCATCCCCCCCACCCCATTGGCTTCAGAACTTCTAGATGACATGAAGCAAATAAAACTAAATCTAATTCCGTTATAACGAAGAGTCGAAGTGTACTGTTAGTTCCTTTGTATAATGTAACACTCTTGGCAGTCGTGTAATGAAACATTTCATTTGAATAATAAACTACGTCACTTATATAATGAAACATTTCAGTCGTATAATAAACTACGTCAGTTGTATAATGAAACATTTCAGTCGTATAATAAACTACGTCAGTTGTATAATGAGACATTTTAGTCGTATAATAAGCTACGTCAGTTGTATAATGAAACATTTCAGTTGTATAATGAAATACGTCAGTCGAATAATGAAACACACGATGCTCAGCACAAAAACAAAGAACGAAGTAAGGGCATACTGACACAATCGCTATTTTGCCGAGTTTTAAACTATCAGTGGGGGAAAATGATAATGATATAATTGCAAAAGTAAATGTAGTCTCAAACTCCTCTTTTAAACAGATTGTCATTTTAATTAGTATGAAAATATCAAATTTGTAGTTGGCTAACACGCTGTTTGGTGCACTTGGCGGACCAATGCTGGGGCTGTTTAGTCTAGGAATCCCTGAGTCCCTTTTTCCGTGGGCAAATAATTGGGTAAGAAACTTTATCCTTGAATGCAGACCGTTTTCGTTTAAATCCTAACAAGGTCGATGCTGTTTTAGTTTTAATGGTCTCGAAGAAATCGTGCAAACATTTTACAAAACTGCGGTTTAACAATAATAGTTAAGGCATCAAAACGCTCACAATTATCATAAAAGAAAAGGATGTAAAAAATGAAAATACGAAAACACGTTACTGTTTCATACTTCTTTTATTGGCTCTTGTTCTTGAGAACAAACTTAAAATGAAGTAAGAACTGATAGGGTGGATGTATAGGTTTTATGTGTGGCCTTGTCATAAATATTTGGATAGCATTTGGCACAGTTATAACTAATACAAGTGTAAACGTCAAGTCTCAGGTATCTGTTGCCGGCTGTATGTGGAATATGAACGAAACAACACCGCACTCTTCATCAACAGTTCAAACACTGCCGTCAACGCCAGACACATTTCATACAACAAATCTTTATGATGAATATGAGTGAGTAATTGATGCCTAAGCTGAGCAATTTTTCATTTTATGTAAAAAATCACATTCAAATGGCGTTCCTGCTTACATCAGTCTGTAAATAATGTTTCTATTTTTTTAGGTATTACTTCTTTATTATTCTCTGATAAATAGTTGTTATTATGATTAGGTTGTGTTATGTGTATTGGCTTAATATTCATAGAATATCTCAACTTTGCGCAGTATTGTCTGTTTTCACTTTCAGAGTTTTGTCAAGACTGCTTTTTATGCCCCCGAAGGAGGGCATATACTTTTGGCCTGTCTGTCTGTTCGTAATTCCGTCCAAAAATATTAATATTACTCATAACTTCCTTATTAGTGAATGGATTTATTTTATACTTAAACACACATCCCCTTTGGACAAGGCCTATCAAATGACATGTATCTGTTTCACCTTGATCCCTGAATGAACTTGACCTCAAAGGTTCAACTGTCAAAAAAACTTCAACATTGCCAACAACTTCCTTATTATTGAATTGAGTTACTTCATACTTAAAAACACCATTTTTCAAAAGTCCTTTCTACTGACATATAATTGTAGGACTTTGACCCCTGAATGACCTTGACCTTAAATGTCTAATTGTCAGAAAACTTAATTTTATTGCCCATAACTTCATTATTAGTAAATGGATTTATTTCATACTTGAACACACGAATCCTTTGGACAAGGCCTTCCCACTGGCATATATTTAAATTGCCTTGACTTATAAGGTCAAGTTGTCAAAAATCCTTAATTTTGACCATAACTCATCTTATACTAAACAGATTTAGTCCATATTTGTACACAGCAACCCTTAGGGAGAAGTTTTTCAAATTAATATATTTTTATCTTGACCCCCTACATGACCTTGACCTTAATGTTCTATTGTCAAAAACTCCACGTTTTTTCAGGATCTACATTTTATCTTCATCTTGTACTCAGCTCAAAGGACAAAGTACCACTTCGGGGGAATTGTCATCTTTCAGTTAGAGTTCTTGTTTTATTTGATTAATTAAATGACAACTGCTTATCAGTTTTCTTTTCTCTCAGTGTCTATTTTACATAGGATAATAGTTACATGTTTATCAGATGAAAAGACTTTTAAATCTAATGTATGAGTTAATAGTTGTACTTTTGACCTATGTTATTACTGTTTTGCTTTTTGAACTGACTGTATACACAATGAATTCGTTAATTGACTGACGTAAATAAAAAAGATAAATAATATAAATATTCATCAATTTATCTTACTCTTATAGATGTATTGTTAATTTTATATATGTCTTCGGAGTAATTTTACCAAAACAGATATGTAGCTTTTATGGCCCAAAGGGTATCTAAATCCGAATCACACGTTTTAGTATACTAATAAACTTACTAAGTCTGAATAAATTTCTGTTTAGAGGTATTCAACGTTGTATACTCTATCGTACATCTGGTATACGAGCATAGGAGTCATAACTGTAGTTAGAGTTGGCATGCTTGTTAGTATGATCACAGGTGAGTCCATTTACCACTGATATTGTCCTTTAAATTTGCAAAGCATTTATTGTTAGAGAGGCAAGATTGATGTGACATTTTACTGTTGACAGACGTTTTTAGCTCACCTGTTACATAGTGACAGGGTGGGCTTTTGTAATCGCCTTTCGTCCGTCGTCCATCGTCCGTCCGTCCGTCCCTCGTCCGTTCACAATTGTTGTCCGCGCTCTAGCGGTCTTAATTTTGGTGTGATCTTCTTTAAACTTGGTCAAAATGTTTATCTCAATGATATCTAGGTCAGGTTCATAACTGGGTCAATTCACCCTTAAAACTAGGTCACTAGGTCAAATTATAGAAAAAGCTTGTCCGCACTCTAGCGGTCTTAATTTTGGTCCGATCTTCTTCAAACTTGGTCAAAATGTTAATCTCAATGTTTCTAGATCAAGTTCGAAACTGGGTCATGTGACCTTTAAAACTAGGTCACAAGGTCAAATTATAGAAAAAGCTTGTCCGCATTCTAGCAGTCTTAATTTTCGTCCGATCTTCTTCAAAATTGGTCAGATTGTTTATCTCAATGATATCTAGGTCAACCTTGTAACTGGGTTATGTGACCTTGAAAACAAGGTAACTAGTTCGAATTTTAGAAAAAGCTTGTCCGCACTCTAGCGGTCTTAATTTTGGTCCCATCTTCTTCAGGCTTGGTCAGAATGTGTATCTCAATGATATCTAGGTCAGGTTCAAAACTGGGTTATGTGACCTTGAAAACTAGGTCACTAGGTCAAATTATAGAAAAAGCTTGTCCGCACTGTGGTAGTCTTAGTTTTGCTCCAATCTTCTTCAAGCTTTGTCAGAATGTTTATCTCGATGATATCTAGGTCAAGTTTGAAACTGGGTCATGTGACTTTGAAATTTAGGTCACTAGGTCAAGTTATGATAAAAACTTTTCTGCACTCTTGTGGTCTGATCTTCACTTTCATTACCATAAGATCTTGGTTCCTTTCTTCAAATTGCCATATTGCATTATTGGTTCCAAAGTTATGGGCCCTGAAAGTGCCAAAATTAACTATTTAGACCTTGTCTGCACAATAGCAGCTTCATTTTTGATTTTGAATTTAATCAGACTTGAAAAGTATGGGAAATTTGATTTTTTTCTAGGTCAGGGAATTGTCAGGGAATTTTGAAAATTGGTCAGTGAAAAATAAAAATCCAGAAAAGTTAGTGAAAAGTCAGGGAAAAATAATTTTGAAGGGCTAATATTGTTCTATTTTATTAAAGATTGCATTTACACATTTTTTCCGTTATGAATCTTTTTCTTTATAATTGTGTACATTGTATTTTAATAAAAGTTCTAGTATTATAAATAACTTTACTTAAATACTGAAAGTCTCTGCAACCCTTACAACCAAAAATTAAAATAAGTATGTGTTACACTCGAAACCCATGTTTCTCCCTCCAAGATCCATGTCACAGCAACCCTCTGAACTTAGTAAGTTCTGCTATATAGGCCTTACTGCTGGTAGTTTGTGTCTTGCCCATATATTTTTTGCATCTATGGTTGGATTTTAAAATATTTAGCAGAATTGGCAATAGAGTGAACATGTGTCATGTACATAATCCCTGTTTGGAACGGTGTTATAACATTCATTTCACAGCAACTTAGTATAACGGCAGGATTTTTTAAAAAATATTGCGGCACAAACTTCTACATTTTTCAAGATACTGCTTTGAAACTTTAAACATGTTAGGTATCATGTGTATACGTGCCTGATATATTTTTTATGAGGCTCAGTCCATTATAGTCCGCGTTGTGCTTTAACAATCCTGATGACGCACAACATCTAGTGAAACTCTACCACAAATGACCCCATGGTCATAATTGCCTGCACCCTTTGAGTCAATTGGCAATTGTATTTGCATCCACTGACTCTTGCAACCATTGAGCAGTTTTTGGCAGGTGAGCGACTCAGGGTCCCATGGACCCTCTTGTTGATTGTTATTTGACTAATACGACCAGTGAAGTTTTGTAGAAACGTTAATGGACCCATACATTTTTATCAGCTTCAGTTCAACAATATGATTCAAACTAAAAATGACGAGAGTTGTTTGCCACGCTGAAAGATGCTTCTATTATTTTTGGGTAAAAGGTGAGGGTATTTACGAACAGAACTAAGAAAATCAAATGTTTACCTTAATATGAGTCTCAGTCTGTATAGATGTCGGACCGACGTATACTCGATGAAAGTGTAAAAACAAATCTGCCAAATCTTTTCTTAAATTGGAGTGTCTACAAAATATTGGCATTTTACTATAATTACGTTTACCTTTTATAAAGAAGTAAGAAAACAATTCATGAGTATGATAATGATGTTGTAATAAATAAGAAATAGCCATTTGATTTCCTGAAAACCTAAATGATTTGGCATACTCGAAAGTGCATATTTTAATTAATGAGATCATCAGTTTTGCTTGTTATGTAGTATCACTGTTCCGCAAAAGTTAAGCTATCAGATTCTTTTGTGTCGTATTGTAGGTGTAACAGATACAACAAAATTGAATCCCAGGCTGATTTGCCCGTACTTTGATGTATTTTTCCCATTTTGTCCAGAGAGTTGGCGTAAAGTTTTACGATTTGGAGTTCGGCATGGAGAAAAGGTATGTCTGTGTTGTTTCAAAGATTTTCAGTGTATAAGAACAAACAGTTTTCATTTGAATTCAAATCTGAGTTATTGTTAAATTAAATCGAATCAATTTCAGTTCTTATATTTAAAAGGTCAGTGTCAGTTGACATGATTCGACCTAACACATCTGAAAAAAGAAGGAATAAAAACCTTATAAAACCAGATTGGTACAGTAGGTTCAATAACAAAGTTGGTGATTGAACTTCTACTCGTAATGTTCAGCGTCTTTAACTTTTCATTGTCTTAAAAGCCTTTATAGTCGAATTTGATATTGCCCATGTCGTCGCTTGAAAACTGTAATGTTGTATCTCCAAATTTTCAAAAAAAATGTTAAATACATAATTTCGTCCGTAATGGGATGTTCTATCTCCTTGGCATGTTATATTAGTGTTACATAGCTTCATAAATAAATTACAACAGAACCATTCTGTTCTATCTCCATAAATTCAGTGTGTCTTGCAAAATAGACTGTTCTAACTTGTTTGACCATACATATCATCGATACATGTCACCTGACCTGTGGTGCATATGCAACAGACTGTTCTAAGTGAATATGAGCGAATTACATTTAAAAAACACAGTGTTCTAAATCCAAATTATCGAATCAAAGCGTCGCATTTAAATCACGTGATGACAGGACGCCCGCCTTATTGTATAAACATTTTTGTTTTGCAATGTTTGCTGTTTATTTCATATATATAATAAATGTAAGTATTGATTAATATTGTGTCTTTATTGATTAACTCCAATCACTCACAATTATTGTAAATTAACTGTAAGTAATTAAACAGCACATACAACTTATCATGCTTTCAAATGATTTCGGATGTGTTTTTTCGGATAGAAACACGTGTGATCATACGATTTCATCCAAATTTGTAAACAAGAAATGTGTGTATGTTCTTAACTTTCTCGAATAAAGAAATTTATACAAATTATACATTTATTTATTTTTATAATTCACTAATTCTCTAAATAATAGATGACATTAAAGTAAAAAAAAATATACCAAAGTCAATAGGAAGAAACATATTCTTCTTATCAAAACACTTTCAAATGATCAAATTGTATTGGCTAAACATCAGTCAATGTCCAATATCTATATTGTGTTTTTTGAAACAGTGCGTCAATTTACAAATGCTTTCTGTTGGTGGTTGTAAAAACCTAGTGGATGAAGACTTTTTAGCTATCCGATACTGCAACAAGATTGATCAACTGTATGTATCGTTTACGAGAATTTCCCCTAACACTATTATCCAGATATTAAAACAAAACCAGTTGACAGTGCTGGATGCTTGTGGGGTGCAGTTCTCATTGGAACAATGCTCAGCTGTCATGCAGACAAGCAAATCGCTTTTGTTCTTTCATCTATCACTTCGAGATTGGTCTAGTGAAGTAAGAGCACGATTTAAGAGGGAATTCATAGACATTTATAGAAATTGTAATTTTCACTTGTATAAAAATGAATCGCAGTAAATACGGTGTAGAAGAAGTTGTAGCAATTTTAGCTGATGATAATATTTCAGCAAATGAGTTTGAAGATAAATTCAACAGTTTTGTGGAGACAGCTGATGAAAATATAAATTCTGACGACAAACAAAACGCCGAATCTAACAAAGGTGAACATCTATTTAACACTGAAAATTCTATAAACTATTCGAATTTGGACACTGATCAGAAAATGCCGCACAGCAAGACGGTGAAAAAGATAAAGAAAATGTGCTTATTGAAATTTACATTTTGGACCAGCATGGTGACAATGAAAACAAGTTCAGCAAATTAGATACAAATGATAATTATTCAAACAATCATGAGTTTATTGAAAAGTCACCAGATCTGGATTGTACATTACAAGATTTTAACGGCGAATTAAATAATGATAGCATTAGCGAAGCAGAAAAGATTAACGAAAATGGCGTTCAGATAAATGAAACGGATATTGAAAGTCAAAAAGGAAGAAACAGTGTTAACAATAAAGAAATTGGAAACAGTGATCACAATAATGACTGTAATAACAATGTCAGACAGGGTCGCAAAAAGTTGAAAAATCCAAAGTTGTGGAAACAAAACATCAGAAAAAGAAGAAGGCAATCTGGCAAAGAATACATGGAAGTTAATGGTAAATTGCAAAGGGCTAGAGAATTACGGATAAAGAAAGACTGTACTGGTTGTAAATACCATTGCTCTCAGAAGCTTTCAAGGGAAAACCGGAAAGAAATATTTGACTATTTTTGGTCTCTAAATGATTCTGACAAAAATGTTTTTTATGCGCAAACAACATCAAAAGTGTTAAAAGCTCGTCAAAGAACGAATTCTGAGCAGTCCAGGAGACAATTTACATACATATATTACTTTATAAAGGGTCAAGATAAGATTAAAGTGTGTAAAAGTTTTTACTTACAAACATTAGCCAGAGGCGAATAGAATGGTTTCATAGAAAGTCTGATGAAAACAGAAGTTATGAAGATTGTAGGGGTAAAGCAACGAAAAAGAAAATTTCCGTTGCTGACGAAGATTTTATTAGAAATCACATAAATTCTTTCCCGACAATACCATCACATTACTGCCGCGCTACAACAAGTAAAAGCTATTTAGAATCCGGTTTATCTGTAACACAAATGTATCGTTTATATGTAGAAGAGTTAAAATGCAATGGGGATTCCAGGCCTATTCATCACTACAGACGGATTTTTAACACTGAGTTCAATATTGGATTTTTTCAACCGAAAAAGGATCGATGCGATTTATGTCAGCAGTATGACATTCAAACACAAAGTGTTCCTATCGCTGTTTCTGATGAATTTGCTCGTATATACGAGAATCATGTGAATGATAAGTTAGCAACTAAAGAAGAAAGAGACAAAGACCGTGGAGGCAATGAAGCAGTAATATCTTTTGATATGCAAAATGTCATCACTTGTCCAAGGGCTAATGTGTCTAACTTTTTTTTATAAAAGAAAATTAAACGTCTTCAATCTTACAGCACATTGTTCCATAGGTAAGATTGCATATAATGTTATCTGGAATGAATGTATAGCTGGTAGAGGTGCTAATGAAATCGCCAGTGCACTGATCTTAGTTTTAGAGGATGTTTTGAAGCAAAATCCTGGTATTCAACGTTTTGTATTGTGGTCAGATTCTTGTGTACCACAGAACAGAAATTCAGTTATGACGTTTGCTTTAAGAAATTTTTTATTTTGTCATAGTGAAGTCAGGGAAATTGTTCAAAAGTTTGGAACACCAGGACACTCTGCCATTCAGGAGGTGGATAATGTGCACTCACACATTGAGAAACACTTTAAATGTGTGCAGATATATAGCCCATGAAGCGTAGTAACAGAACTCAAAAAGGTCCGGCCTGCTAACATGAAAATTATTCAATTATCAGCAAAAGATTTACGTGGTTTCCAGACTGCTTCAACTTGTTTCAAATACAGTAGCGTACCATTTACAAAAGTAACATGCATTAAGCTAACATCTGAATTACCGATGCATGTTCAGTACAGATTGGGCTTTACTGAACCCTATTTCAACATAGTTTATCTTGTTCGTCAAAGCAGACTATTGGAATTGACAGAGCACCTTTCATTCATTATCTGAAAACCAAACTAAACATTTCTGATGATAAGTTAAAAGATATTGAATCCATGCTTAAGTTTCTTCCAGACACAGATAGAGCCTACTTTGAACATCTTTGTAAAATTGGAAAATGCAGACCAAAACGACTGTTTCCAGAATCAACTGCTACAAGCAGTAATACTAAAAAAATGAAAACATGTACAGAGAAATAAAAATGAGCATATGTATTGAATAAAACAGGTTTCCTGCTTTTATACTATTAAAACAGTATAAACAATTAAGACACATATTAGTCTGATACATTGGCCACAGACGCCAACATTTGAGTTAAACAAAATGTACTGTTTTGATTGAAGTTTAGTATTGATATTATTGCTTAGAATAAAGCAATTACGTGGATATAATTATACATGTATAATGCCATTGTCTTCATGTTTAAAGTTACAGATGTTTAACTTCAAGTAAAGTTCAAGTTTTAGTGTTCAGGGTTATATGTTGTTTAGCATTGTTTAAAAAAAAATAGATCTAACTATGTGTTATTGTTATAGATTATGCAAGTTTTGAAGAATGATTTCAATATATCTGTAGAAATGGTGATGTAATTTGCTTACATCTGATCAATGATTTAAGATTATTTCATTAGCTAAAGGCGGAGTTACACGTTTTTTGTCACAATATGATAAAGTTACCAGTTTCAAAAATTTAATTTATTAAAATCACTAAAAGATTTTGCGTTTGTATTTTATTAACTTCTTAAAACGTACTGTTCTATGTGACATTTATCAATTTAACTTAAAAGACATAATGTTCTAAGTCACAATAAACACTATCCCTTTGACAAATTTTAAAAAAAGTTACAAGGACTGTTCTATCTCCAAATGTTTTCTTGCATTTTTATGCAAAACAAATATTAAAATGCGCTTATTTTGTTGTTATTGAGTTGTTCTTTTAAAGACACGTTAAACAGTTTTTAAATTTTCAAAATCCAACAATAAATAAAAAAGTAATGCAAAATTGAATTTTTGAATGCCTTTTTCTCAAAAATGACAAAACGGCAGTTAGAACAAAACGTTTTTCAGGCGACGATGTCTGAATTCATGAAATGTGAATAATTTGATGAAAAAAAGGTCAGTCAGTTTACCCCGATCTATGACCATGACTTTGTATGCATAGAATAAGTTTCAGATATATGCATGTTTGCCAAAGCAGAACAATGAGAAGGCTTTCTTACAAACTGTTTGGAATGATGTTTTAGATCAAATATCTGTTGCACTACTGCATCATAAAACTAAAGATTTTAAATAATATTAAATGTAAATCATTCAGATCGTTCAGTTTTCTGTCAATCAGAAAAATATTTTTATATTCTGAGTCTTCAATGAATACATGAATTCATACAATAGCATGCCGATATATATAATAAAAAAAGCTTGTAAAGAATTAAACAATACTGTAACCCAATTTATATTCGCGAATACAAATTTCCGCGTTTTGCCGAGGTCGGACATATTCGCGAATATTAATTTACGCGTTTTCTTGATTTCCGAAAAAAAAATATTCGAGCATTCGAAAGTCCGATGGGGCCGTAAAATCTATGATTCCGACTATTAATCTTCAATAATTGAGCCCATTATTAGTGTCTTAAATGGGATTAACAATATGCTAGCCTTATATATTGTATTGTTGAGTGAATTGTGATCACAATTCAGGAAAACGTTTTCTCTATATTATATGTACATGTACGCATCGTTCGTCTTCATTTCTAAACATGTCGTTAAAAGGGTGGTTAAAAAAATAAACCTTCAGAATGGTTAGGGTTTTTTGCCCGATCACGATCTGGAAAGTACGCCAGAAAAGAAAAGAAAAAAATCACTAAAGCGGCAAACGAAGCTGTATTTGAAATTTTATCACCAAAGAGCGGTGTAAAACGTAAACGTGAAAGTTATGGACATTATGAGAATGAACAGAGAGCAAAGATTGCCAAATATGCGTGTGAAAATGGAAATGCAAGTGCGGTGCGACATTAACATTTTCGAAAGTTCTTGAGAGATCCATAAATGAGAGCACGGTGCGTTACATAAAAAAGCAATATCTGGAAACTGTTAAAAATACTGAAACAAACGTTGTTACATTGCCTGCTGGTAAACGTGGAAGACCAACACTCCTTGGGAAATATGAGAGCGATGTTCTGGATTGTATTAAAAAGTTAAGACAGTCCGATTCAATTGTTAATAAGCATATTCTTCTTGCTGGAGCAACTGGTATTGTTCAGGAAAAAGCTAAACATTTATTGAGAGAAAATGGAGGACCCTTAAATTTTGATCGCCCATGGGCAGAATCGTTTCTAAGGAGGCATGGATTTGTTCGCCGGAAGGGCACGAAAGCAGCTAGAAAACTACCGTTTGACTTTGATGAGCAAAAGTCAGAATTTGTTTCCAGTATTGAGAAGATTGTGTCGGATTTCAACATCCCTGATGATCTTATACTGAACTTCGATCAAACCAACCTTAGCATAGTACCATGTGGTAACTGGACTATGGATCAAAAAGGTAAATTAATTTCAACATCTTATGTTCAAAACATATTTATATTTTGTACCCACAGTTTAAATTCAAGAGTTTCATAAAACAAATATATTCCCCATTCAGGGATCGAACCCATGCCGAGAAAATTATAAGACTTGAGTGGGCAATCTAACCTATTGAGCTATACGGGCTGTTAAATATGATGGGTAAAAATCAATACTAGAAGTAAACCGTCTCGTATTTCACTGTTTGTAATTAAGTACACGCAATACCCTTTTGTGATGCTCGTTATGTTTTTATCACCTTTGTCTAACAATTCACTCAAACAATTATTTTATAGGATCCAATAACAATACCCTTTTGTGATGCTCGATAGGTTTTCCACTTTTGTCAAACAATTTATTCAAACATTTATTTTATAGGATCCAAACAGATCGAGGTCACTGGACTTGAAGACAAAAGGCAAATTACCGCACTTCTCACCTGTACTAAAAGCGGTATTCTACTGCCTCCACAACTTTTG
Source organism: Cyclina sinensis (assembly GCA_012932295.1). Taxonomy (NCBI): domain Eukaryota; kingdom Metazoa; phylum Mollusca; class Bivalvia; order Venerida; family Veneridae; genus Cyclina; species Cyclina sinensis. Next base: position 2,350,510 of record JAAONU010000012.1, on the reverse strand, counting down.
TATCAGGGAAAAACAGAGGCCTGCCACCCAGATGTTACGTTTCCGTAAGGATGGGACATATGGCATTCCGAAAATCATTGGTCGAACGAAACCACCATGCTTAGATTTGCAGAAAATATTCTCATCCCATATGTTCGCGAAACCAGGGATCGGTTTGATCTTGCTTTAAAACAACCAGCTTTAGCGATTTTTGATGTGTTTGCTGCCCATAGAGTTCAGTCCTTTATTGATAAGTTAACCAAATCTGGTATTCGCATTCGGTACGTACCAGGTGGATGTACTGGGGAATTAGCCCCTAGATTTATCAGGAAATGCGCAACTGAAAGAAAATGTTAAAAATCAGTTTACTAATTGGTATGCAAATCAGGTGTCTGAACAATTGTGTAAAAAAGACATTAAAGACATAAACATCGATCTGCGTCTGTCTCTCATCAAACCACAGCATGAAAAGTGGCTAATAAATGCATTTGACTCTGTAAAAGACAATTCAGAGCTCTTCCAGCTCGGCTGGAAAAAAGCTGGACTTCTAAAATAAGTGCTATGATACTTTGTATTCATATACTTAGAATTGTATAGAAAGTGTAAATATTAGGTCACTTAAAACTGACACGTGTTCCGTACAGTATACGGAACGTGATTGACAATACAGGATACTAATTATTTCATAAAATGGATTAAAATGTGAATATTATTTTGATTGATATATTGACATAGAGTTCTTTTGATATTTATTAAAATAGTAGTAGTCTTATTTTGTGTTTCTAATGCTTTATGGCAATACTTATAATATTCTTTGCTTCCTGACAGGTGACCGTAGACAATATATTTGTTTTACACGGGCTTATAAGTCACGTATTAAACGAAAGTAAAAAGTTATACGTATGTGTTATTGACTTTACTAAGGCCTTTGAATACTTAGTAAGACAAAACATTTTCTATAAACTTATTCAATATGGTGTTACCGGGAAAATGTTAACTATTATAAAATCTTTATACGCTGATATAAAGTCAAGGGTCAAGTTCAACAATGAACTAAGTGAAAGTTTCAGTTGCTTTATTGGCGTTCGTCAAGGGGATTGTTTGTCCCCTTTTATATTTTCTATTTACGTAAATGACTTACAAGAATATTTGTCCTTGAATGGTTTTGCTGGAGTTGAGATTGGGATGCTTAAACTTTTACTGTTATTATATGCAGACGATATTGTACTGTTTTCAGACTCTGAACAAAGTTTACAGGAAGGTTTAGATATATTGTACAGTTATTGTAGTAAATGGAAATTAGTACTTAATGTAAATAAAACTAAGATTATGATCTTTAGAAAAGGAAGAAACCTAAGACGAAATATGGTTTTTAGATATAAAAATGAAGTCATAGAAATTGTAACAAAGTTTACTTATCTAGGAATTGTATTCACAACTGGTGGTTCATTTAATGAAACTTTTAAGAGCCTAGGTGGACAGGCTATGAAAGCTCTTTTTGAAATGAAATCCTATCTAAGAAATTTCCCTATCATATCAGTAAGTCATACACTAGATATTTTTGATAAACTAATCTTACCGATTTTAAACTATGGATCTGAAGTATTTGGTTTTTCAAACGCTGAGTTTTTAGAAAAGGTACAATTGAAATTTTATAAACAGTTATTAGGAGTGAAAACCCAAACACAAAATAATTTCGTTTACGGGGAACTAGGTAGATACCCACTCCGAGTTCTTAGATTAATACATATTATTAGATATTGGATAAAGATCATTAGATCACAAAATCATAAGTATATTAAGATAATATACAATGTTATGTTAAATGATATAGAATTAAGTCCAAATAATAAAAATTGGGCTTCTTGTGTAAAACAATTACTAGAAACTACAGGATTTAATGATGTTTGGTTTTTTCAGAGTGTAGGTAATGTAAATCTATTTTTGACACTTTTTAAGCAACGTGTTACTGATATTTTTCTACAGAACTGGACATAGGATTTAAACAATTCATCAAGAGCTAGTACTTACAAAATTTTTTCTTCTTTTGGAATTAAAAGTTATCTAGATAATATTAATATTAAAAGATATAGAATTGCTTTTACAAAACTTAGAGTCTCAAGTTATAGGTTAGAAATCGAAAGTGGAAGATGGCATAGACCTAATAAGATACTCAGAAATGATTAGAAATGCAAGTTTTGTCAATTATTAGAAGATGAATTTCACTTTGTTTTAGAATGTCCGCTGTATCAAAATTTAAGGAAAACATATATCCGTAAATATTATTGGACAAGACCTAATGTCCCAAAATTTATCGAATTGTTCACAAGTGAAAACAAAACAACAGTCAGGAACCTGTCAATATTTGTTTACAAAGGCTTTAAATTGCGAGATGAGCTTTTACATAATTAATTAACACTTTCTCCGCAAAAAAAAAATAATAAAAAGGTGAACTTTCTTAAAATTATTTATAATACAGCAAGTTTATAAAACAGAAATATGTAATGAGTTATATAGTACTTCTATCTATTTGCTAAGATATGTTTAATTACATTATAACACCTTAAAATTTCTCATATGTACTGCCATTACCTTACCCCCTTTATGTATTACCGTGAATTCTTTTTGATAAATGATTATTGTCAATTACTATTACATGGATGTTACTTGTATCTGTATGAACTCATGGATGTAAATCTATTGTTCAAATAAACTATCTATCTATCTATATACAGTGCGCATCCAATGAAAATGTAAAAATAAGGTGAGTCTTCCCTTAACTGAAAATGTTACATATCTGATACAATACCGGATTTTTCTTGTAGTTAAGTACCAAGAATTGAACGAAAGTAATGAGATTTATGATGTAGCATTTGAAAAAAAGTTTTGCTTTTTAAAAATGCTTATTTAGAGAATCGTTGGTATTAAAATATATTCTACCGTATATATGTATGATATATGGCCAACTAAATTACTTTTGTTCTAATATTTTCTTCAGGATTTTGGAGGATTTGCCAGTGTTGAAAAGAGAAAGAAGCGGGTAGAGAGTTTAGCTCGACAATTAGAGATTCGACCGCGTTCAACTGCAGTTGATATACAATGTAATGGTTAATGACGAGAATATATTATATATATGCGCAAAATGTGACATTTGCAATGAACGATTTGATGACGCCTTAAACGTCATTTCAAATGCATTAAGTTTTCATTATGACTGAGAATTTTTCTCGACTGACATTTATTAGAGTTTTGTTTTCGGGTGGTAGTAAAGAAATTTATGAAAACGAGAAAGTTCATGACCAAAAAAACGGTATGAAGTCAACTGAGCATTAGTAACAAGCAATGTGATTTCACAATAACGTGACAAACCATTCCCATTAAGAGGAAACATTTAGCTTTATTCAGGAATGTCTAAGTTACTTCTGATATTCCTTTTATTACATGAGTATGATCTAAAATACAATGAGGCAATTAATCAGAGACATCGTTAATTCATTGCTCATTTGGCAGAAAGGCGGTGAATTTTTATCTATGCTGCTTTGTATCCGCTGCTAGCATTTTATAGCCTTCAAAATAAACCAGACATTTGAGAAATATAACTTCCGACAACTAACATGATTTAAAGGTTTTAAATGTTCGTATTCGATTGAACATATGTATTCATGACATTAGGAACCCCCTCTCCCTCTACAAAGATTAAAAACTGGAAAGTAGAATATTCATTACTAGCGTTATGGTGGCAATGAACTAATTGGTCGCTGGTTATTTTTCCGTGATACAGTCTTTATTAATTATGATTTGATTTTGCTTTCGGGGTAAACTGAAACTTAGTCACAGAATGGCATGGTTTAAATACGTGTTACGTCAAAACAAGGGCTGCTTTCAATAATTGTACTAAGATGCTTTGTGTAACTACTTTGAATCGTCTCGGGTATTCAAGGACCGCGAAATAACATTTTTTCTTTAAACTGTCAATTATTGACAAATAATTTTATGACATATTCGTTCGTTTCCTGATAGCGCGATGATTGGACTTTCACATCATTACTGTGTTTTTCAGGCAAACCTAAATTTACAAAGAAAGAATGTCATAGCTAATCGAATCAACAAAATATGTGAAGTTAACTGTTATATGATCAGCCGCAACTCTTATCGATGAAGCGCTTGCATTTATATTGTCAATAAAAAAAAATAAAAAAAAACAATGTGACAAGATAAATAGAATAATAGGTTGTTTTGTGAATAAAAAGGTTTATCTGGCTCGGCTTACCAGTTAAACTCCTACGCCCTGCCAGATAATTTTTCTCCATCCACAACACCAATATAATTATTATTCTGTGTATCTCAACTTTTTTTCAAATTACATAAGATCTCCTGAGAAAGACTTATATATATCGTCACGATACATTATATAGCTGTAGTCCCAGGCTTAATTATTTCGTTGCCACGACTTAATTATCTCGTTACCACGACATATTATTTCGCTACCACGACATGAATAAAAAAAACTACTCTTCAGTGCACTGTGACACCGTATTTACACCTGGTTTATCCAAGAATGATAGCAGGCGTATAACAGCTATTCTGTTGAACTCAGAGGTTAGCTGACTTATCATACCGGAACGTATGTGCTGTCTGTAAGGCAAAAGCACGTGCTTAGGTGTATTTTGAATTCATACTTTGTGGACTGAGTTAAAATTTGGTTTTGCCTCAATAAACCTGTCACAAAGTCAATTATACAGTCATGGACTCAAAACGGCTCACAATGCCACAACTCGATCAACGATTGAGTGCAAGTTATTGGAAGCTATTAGTATACAAGTCCAGAACGTTTGTAGTGAAAACGTTTGTTCTTCTGGGAATTTTTTGTCACATTTAAGAATAAAAAAAGACTCATGTAATATTAAAACGTAATGAATTTTAAACTCGCGTTTTGTTACCATATAGTAACAAAATAACAAATTCAGGAAGCAAGATATTGATGCTACACTTGCAATAAGCTCAGATATAATTAAATGAAACAAAACTGGCACGAATTACAAGCAGGATGGTTTCGAAAGAGAGTTGCATTTTGTTTTTCCTTGTTTTTGCTATCGGTGCGTATGGTGCGTTAAAAAGAAGTGTCACTTTTACGGAAGTACCAAGTGCAATAAGTAACAGCGTCAACGTGCATCAGAAAATAGCCTGTGCTGCAGCAATGATGGATGTCTCTTTTGTGGCTGTAAGAGTCCAAGATTCCACGGGCCTTTGTGAAGGTTTGACTTGGGACTGGGGAAGTAGTCCCCAGTTCGATACCGGTTACTCATACCTAGAAAAGCAAACGACTACAGATGACTACAATCCACCGGTATGTACCTGTCAAATTTAAATAATTAAGAAGGTCTATACGTTGTATACGCTTTATCATTTTTCATGTGTAAAACTGTGTTTTCTACAACACTGTTAGCAATGAATAAGACAAAACCATTGCTTATGGCAGAACTACTATTATTCCATCTTGTATATCTTTAAAACAAATTATCAATAGTCGAATGCTTCTCTCTATATCCAATTTGTACGGTTGTTTTTTTTATCCAGATTTGGCAGCAAACCTATTTGAACTGTCATTTGTAATCACTCAAGCAACTCAACAAAGAAATCGGTCTATAGTTTTCTGTTGACAGGCTCACCTTTTCCTGTATAAACTGAATTTGTTTTGCCTACTGTCCAGTTTTCAGGAGCATACCACCAGTTAAAAAATCGAGCTGCATAACTTTCAATTAATAATCTTTTATTTTTATTTATTTTCTTTTATTCAAAATATTGTCAATACCACGTGATTCATTATTATTTTTTGAGTATCTTTTGATCTGTTATATGAAGATTTATTTGTTCATCGAAAGTTGATGAGATGACTAATTTTAAATCTTAATTTTCATTTCCTTGCAAATATAAGCTTATATTTTTAGAGAAATATATTAAAAAAAAGTAATTCAACGACAGTTTGTTCTTTTCTTTCTTTTTTTATTTATTTATATATTGCTGTTGTTGTTGTTGTTGACCAATTATTTATAATTCCTTTGTATTAATTACTGGTTTTCTTTTTGGGTTGCATGGCGAACCGTTATAGGTTTATTAACTTATTTTACATTTGAATTCTTTCACCCTTTTCTCAGAACATTTTGAAATATTTTTACTAACGTTTTTCTTTGAATATTTATTTGAATATGAATTTTTACACTTGTCATAAAAACTTTTTAGCTGGTTTATATTTATTTCTCTTTTATTTAGCTACACCAATCAAATCAAGCATATTTGAATGTTTTTCTGTGTGAATTTTATTTTTTCTAAATATTTGCCTAGTAGCTGCTGAAACGTGTTCAAAAACGTCTTCAATTTCTGTACAAATCATGCAAATTTCTTCAGTGTCGTATTTTAATTTAGTTTCTATTTCTTGCATTTGGTTAAATCGAGACTGCCTACGAATTTTTCCTTGTTTTCAAGCCTAAGTTTGCGCATGTTTTGGCTTCTTTACAACTGAGGGTTAGTCAGCCAGGCACATTATTTTAGCATTGTTATATTTTGACTCTGGTAAGATCAATCAGTCTAAGCTTTCCTCTGCCTTTAAGGCGTTACTGACGTCATCTGCGATAATCATGGTGCCACTTTGGTTAACTGAAATGGTCAGCCGATAATTATTTGTTATATGCAAAGAAACATTAGTATTTAAAAGTTAATTGCCGTTTTCTGCTACTCTAAGCTTCTGTAATTATAATTGCAAAAATGAAGATCTTTATACATGTAAGCACCATCTTTTATACAGTTGCTTACCACGAACGAGCAGTGGCTACTTCCGGGAAAACTTGGTGTAGGCGGAAGACTGGACATTTACCTAACACCAACGCCGGACACAGTGAGGTTTGTTTATTTCATCTTGTCAATCTGTGTTAAATTCTTCTGATTAAATTGCGAGCGTTTATTTCTTTTTAAAACATTTGAGAAAACACAGTGCTACGTCATGCAGTTGTTCTAAATGCACATGTAAACGGTAATTGTTTTTTCTGCTAAAAAAGTACAACGATTTTTGGCATGTATATTAATTAATCATAAACATACGCGAGCAACAGCTAGAACTACGTCTCGATAAAAAAGTCTACAACAAAATATAAAAAAATCCGAGACCGATCTGACCTAACGTCGTGCATGTGCTATTCGCCGTCCCCAGCATGACAGCTGTTATACACGTAGAAGATGTACATTTGAATGTCATTAGGCAAAGTCAAAATACCCGTCAATGATTGTTACTTAAAATTATACGGTTTTCCCATGGCCTGAAACACATTTCCGTTCATAGATTATTTTCGTATTTTCTCAAACCTGGGCAATCAGGGGCTATCTGAAGGAATTCTTTCTATAGATAACATCCTACAAGTGGTTGATGGTGGTAAAGGTGCGTCTTTGATTATTGACGTCGACATGAGGAAAAAGTAAAGTAAAAAAGAATAGAAAATAAAAAAATGATCGAAGTGTTAATTAAAGATTAATATTTGTTGTATGGAGGAAAGAATTAAGATCAAATATTACACAGGAGAGTGAATAACTTGCTTGGTTATGTGTTGTTTCTTTTTTAAATTGGCTTATTGTCTATAATCAGACATCTGACTACAACTTCCGGTTTAGGTTTGAAAAGTCGCCATACTTTTTCTACTGTGAAAATTTTTGAAAATTGGAATTTATTGGAGGATTAAACAAAAATAATTTACAATTTATGAGTCCAATTGAAAAACTATTGTTGTCTTTTGAGAAAACGACTCTTATCTGATATATATGTGATCATTATGTCTCAAAACAAATCTGAATCAAAGGGAGCGGCAGGAAATATAAATAGTGATCAAACTTTGCTCGATCTTATGGAGAGTGATAGTACCACAGAGTGGACAGAGTGTGTAAATCGTAAGAAACGGACAAGAGCAAACACTGGAAGTAACAGTGATATTGGAACACAAATTAATATCCGTGAGTTTGAAATTCTTAACATAGATGATAAACTCTCTATTTTATTTGCTCAGTCAAATTGTATGAATGAAAAAATCGACGAATGTTTACAGCTACAAAATAAAGTTAAAAACATTGAAAATGAATTGTCAGAACATGATTTTCGCCTGAAAACACTCGAATATAAATCAATCGACCTAGAGGCTCGCTCTAGGCGAAACAACCTGATATTTGGTGGCATTTCAGAAAGAAAAAATGAAGATTGTTTTACGAGAGTGGCCGAATTCCTGCGAGAAAAGTTAAATATTTCTCCAGCTCCCCGTATGTCACGTCACGAGCACACCGCTTGGGAAAATACAACAGTAACACCACAAGGGCGATCATTGTTAACTTCATTGACACCCGTGATGTTGATCTAGTTCTGTCCAATGCTTCCATGTTGAAAAAGACTTCATATAACATAAATAGAGACTTTCCTCGTGAAATCGTTTTGGCAAGAAAACAGCTGTGGCCTAAGTTAAAATCATTACGTGAAGACTTTCCAGACAGTAAAATAAATATTGTTTTCCCTGCGAAACTCATCATGGATGGCAAAGTTGTTAGTGACGCGTTTCCACATTGGAATAGTATTATGAAGACAGACCGAGTCATTGTCAACAAGCCAGTGTTTACAAACATTCCAAACACTCGTTCAATGAGATCCAGCGAGGTCAAAATGCAGGACACACAAATGCCGCTTTCAGGTATATCCCGTGAAACACGAGAATCCACCGACATTAACACAGATTTGTCTGGCAAGGACAACATTCAGGTGCGTAGCCCAAGTAAAAGTTGTAGCAGCTCACCGTCTAGTCGTAATCCTAGAAATCCCAGGAGAGCCAAATCCAGGTCTCCTGGAAATACACGTGGAGCCCGAAACCGTGCGCCAAGCAGGCCTCGCATGAACACAAACAGTCCTAAATCGTCTACTTCTGAACGACAAATTAATTTCCAGCGTCCATGGATGGCAGACCCGTCTCAGTCTTCAACATTTGTGAATGTAAAAAATACTTCTCAGTAGGATTTATCGGGGAAAGAGACTCCAGTTTCTGATCTGAAAGACAGTAATATCCGTATTGGTGCTATCAATGTAAGTGGTCTCAAAAGACGTTTAAATTATACTGAATTCATAGATTTTGTAAATCAATATGACATTCTGTGCGTGTCTGAAACACATATTGACAAATTTGATATTGTAGATATTGAGGGTTACACCTTTTTTTCAAAACCTAGAAGTAAAGCATATCAGAGAAAATCAGGAGGCATTGGTATATACGCTAAAAATCACATCTCAGCCTCAATAGAATTTCAACCTAATAATTCTGATTATGTTTTATGGATATCTTTAGGCAAAGAACTAACAAAAGATAATGAACTGATGATAATAGGAGCCATCTACATTCCACCTGAAAACTCAAAATTCTTTAACGAGGATGATTTTAGTATTTTCGAAACAGAGGTTTCCGAAAAATGTAGTGACTACTCATGCGTATTCCTTGCAGGCGATGTAAATGGGAGGGTTGGTAGACTGAGAGATTTTGTTCCTTCTGATCCGCACTTGACAGACATTTTTAATATAGAACACGATTTACAGTTACAACTTGATAAATATCGCACGCTTGAGCAAATGACTATTCCGCTTGATCGAACATCTAGTGATAATCGGGTTAATTCGCATGGTCTCCGCTGGATACATATTTGTAGAAGTAATAACATTTTCCTATTCAATGGTAGACTTTTTCACGATAGAACACTTGGTAAACATACTTTTCGCGATAAAACTGTGATCGACTATGTAGCTGCGACATCTGATTGTTTTAAATTTGTAACAAATTTCGAAGTAATTGAAACGGACTCACTTTTATCAGACGGACATAGCGTTCTAAGCTGGGATGTAAGTGTAAGGTCTATAAACAGACAGACAAATATAAATAAAAATACTCATCTTGGCCCAAAATGGAAGCCTGAGCTGGCTGACATTTTCAGGAATAATTTAGACGTTGAACGCCTTGAAGATCTTAAATTACGAATCCAGTCCTCAAGCTTAACGCAAGAGTCTATTGACCTCTGTACATCTGAGCTGCAAACAATTTTTCAAGAAGCCGCCAATTCAAAATTCCCCTACAAAAATCAGGTACCAAAATCATTCACAAATAATAAAAAGCCTTGGTTTGGACCCCAATGCTTTAATGCTAGAAACAATTACCATGACGCTAAAGAATGCTATAACAAAAATAAATCTCTCTCGAATAAAACCAGGCTTAAAAATGCTAGTAAACAATACAAGAGAACGATGAATATGTATATTAAAAAACATAAATTTACAGTTTCTAACAAACTTAGGAATTTAAGCGAGAAAAATCCAAAAAGTTATTGGAATTTTTTGAAAAATCTTAAATATAAACAAAATGATAATCCATCTCCTTCAATTGAAAATTTCTTTGATTACTTTAAAGAAGTAAACCTAAATACTATAAATGATGATAGTATTACAGAAAACGAGATAATCGATCCAGGCAATGACAGTAACAAGTATCTCAACGAATCAATCACTGATGATGAAATCCTCAAGTGTATAATGAATTTAAATAACAATAAAGCATCAAGTCCATCTGATAATATTATAAACGAGTATATCAAAACAACAAAAGACTTACTTTTACCTTTTTACCGCTCTCTCTTTAATGGAGTATTTCACTCAGGCAATATTCCAACCAGATGGCTTGAAGGTTCAATTATTCCTATTTACAAAAATAAAGGAGATCCTATGTTACCGTCAAACTATAGGCCTATAACATTACTTAGCTGCCTAGGGAAACTTTTCACAGCCATTCTAAATCAACGTCTACAGACCTATCTAGAAAATAATAATATTCTTGAAGAAAATCAAGCAGGTTTCAGAAAAAGTTACTCCTGTACTGACCACATTTTTACACTTCATTCCCTTATTGAGTTATTAAAAAAGAAAAAGAAAAAGCTCTTCTGCACGTTTATTGATTTGAAACAAGCATTTGATAAAGTGTGGAGAATAGGTCTATGGTATAAACTTATACAAAATAACATCTGTGGCAGATTCTTTGCAGTTATTAGAAACATGTATAAAAATATTAAATCACAAGTTATGCATAACGGTCTGCTCTCAGCCCAGTTTATGTCTGAAATCGGCGTGCGACAAGGAGAAAACTTATCACCTGTACTATTTTCTCTTTTTCTTAATGACATACAAGAATACCTTTATGGCTATGGTTCAGCTGGCGTAGAACTTAAGGACCAAATTGATCCGTCTCTTTGTCTTAAACTGTTGGTCTTATTATACGCAGATGACACCATTATTCTTTCTGATTCAGCTCAGGACCTGCAAAATAGTTTGGATAATTTTTATAACTACTGTAAAAAATGGCACCTATCAATCAATACTAATAAAACTAAAGTCGTTATTTTTGGAGCAAGACAAACACGAAATTATGCATTTAAAATTGGAAATGAATCGATCGAAATTACTAATAATTATCATTACTTGGGGTTAACGTTTTCCTCAAGCGGTTCTTATCTGGCAGCAAGAAAACATATCGCAGCTCAGGCAAATAAAGCTATGCACCTTCTTTTCACAAAAATTTATAATGCTGACATCCTGTTTGACCTAATACTGAAACTTTTCGATCATACGGTTTTGCCGATACTGACTTATGGATGCGAAATATTTGGTTATGAAAATTTAGATTTACTTGAAAATGTTCATGTAAACTTTTTACGAAGAATAACGAAGGTGCGGAAATCAACTCCACTGAATTTTCTTTATGGCGAATTAGGTAGATATCCGCTAAGTGTTGTTGTCCAACATCGTATGATTTCTTTCTGGAATAGATTAATAACTGGTAAAAATCAAAAGCTCTCACTACAAATATACAAGTACACTTTGAATCAACATGACCTTACATTTAAATGGCCTACTAAAATAAAAGAAATTTTAACTTCTGTAGGAAGATTAGACTTATGGTATAACCAGATGAATATAAATGATAAAAATATCCATCGTCAAATAAAGCAAATCTTAATTGATCAGTACAAGCAAAAATGGCACGCTGACCTACAAACGTCAAATAAAGGACGTATTTATTGCAGTTTTAAATCTACACATGGCCTTGAACCCTACATAAAAATTTTACCAGAAGATGATGTTCTGACTCTTTTTAAATATAGAACAGCAAATCACCGTCTTCCCGTAGAAACGGGTCGCTATGATAGAATATCGTTTAACGATCGTACATGTACTCTCTGTACAAACAAACAAGTTGGATCAGAGGAACACTATCTTCTTGAATGCCCATATTTCGATCAAGACAGAACCAACTATCTGTATAACCACCTACACCCTGCTCAAAGGAACATTAGTTACATCTTAACCTCAAGCTCAGAAATTATATTGAAAAGTGCCTGTATTTTTATAAGAATTATCATGAAAAAATTTAGTTCTTAACATTCCAATGATTTTTTTTTTCAAAACTTTATTTACTATGTTTCCTTTTTATAAGTTTGGTTTTTGCTGTTGTAGTTACCTTTTATCCAACGTAGATGCGTTCCACTTTTTACTGTCCTCAAATAATTCCTGCGCCCTTCCAATATCAACATTACCGTACATGTGACTAATCTTCAATCACTGATGAAAAGATTCTCTCCATTAAATGAATTTTATGTCCCGTTATATGCCTTTCACATTAACGTGACTCCAATAATTAAAACTTTTTGCTACAGTTGTAATTTTTATGTCAAGCTAAGTTCACACGCGTCTGATTGCATATCACGGAGTCCCCGTGCAAAGTTATTTCCGAATGACGTCAGACGTGGGAGTGTGTAAACCTCTAACGAATCCATTACTCACAATTTATCTATATGCACATCTGCAATGTCACTTTTGTGCATGTTTGTGAATTATCTAAAATTGTATGTAATGTTAGTTCTATTCATAATTATCGTCTATGTATTACCTGTTGTCTGAGACTATCTGATCTTTGTTAATTAATTAATTGTAAACTGAAGTAGAAAAATTGAGGTCATCTACAGTCCTTTTCAAATTCTTTGTATATTATCGATGCTCGCTTGGACTAGCCCAGTCTTTTTAAAAGAAAATATCAATGAATTTTTTAGGATGACATTTTGTATTCTTTGAGAAAAACAATTGTACGTAATTATTTGGTGAAAGTTACTATGTTTCTAAACATATAGCATGTTTCAAACTTTTTTGTGACCAACAATTTTTCGTTCTTTTTGTACAAGAATGCTACTTTATGTTTATAAAAAATTGTGTTGTGTTCAGCTGGATTATCTATTTTTAAGAATCAATAGTCTGAAATTAAGTCTAAATGTCGTCTATTGATAAAGAATTATCAATTGCTTTTTCCCCCTTTTTCTGTTTTAATTTTTCAACTTTCGAACTTAAAAGAGCCCACTATGTTAATGAAAATTATATCCTATTACCGGAACCTTTGTATATGTTCTGTTTGTATATGTATATCTTTACCCGTGCTGTATATGTTTGTATACCTGGGTTAAAATAAAAGAAATGTTCTGTTCTGTTCTGTTCAAGTTAATGAGATGTGATATCCCAGAGAATATCATAATGACCTCGGCCTTTTCGCATTATTATTATGGATAACACATCAGATAAAATGCCCCAATATTATATTATTGTATAAAATTGAATTGATAAGAAATGTAAATAATTCAGGGTCTTTAAAAGGACATAATACATCTTATTAATGACGTGCATTTCAGTTTTAAGTTACTCAAACAAATAAAGTTCTAACGATTTTTTAGGCGTATGATGAGATTTTATAATTCAATTTATTGTAGCAAAAGAACTGGAAAGGACACTTGGTGTGTTTATGTTGAATGTTACATAATTTTCAGGTTTAACATAAGAATTCTGGACACGTCACCATTGACCTACAATGTCTATGACGGGTTTCCGGAAGTAATTTTGGTGAATATTGAAGCAAGGAAGGACCTTAATTATGCGTATCTGAAAATCTACAAAGGTTCTTGGCAGAACATAGGTATGGTCAGCCCTTACCCATTTGCGAAGGAAGTTACACACAATGTGTTTATTGTACCCAGTGCAACTAATCTGAAGGTTTGTATCTGCTGCATGTATTGAAATAAATAGAAGTATCTTTCTCAGATCTAAATCTTGTAATCATACAAGATTTTGGCCGACTGGCTACAAGTTCACTTGCCATTTCAATGCATAAAGCACAACAAACAATGCAATGTATCATCAATGTATCTATCTCCTATTTTTTACAAATGAAATAACTTACAGTAAGCTAGAATATCATCCTTCACTGAAATATGATTATTTTTCATACCATAACCAACCCATTTGCATATCTATTTTCCAGGGATACAAACGGTAACATTTTCATTTACCGGTTAACCTGACGTTTTTGCCGGCAAATTTACCGGTTAACCGATTAACCGGTTACTACTCGGATTCCGCAGGTCCGAAGTATTGTGATCCCATATGTCATTCGTGAATTTAATAGACAAACGTGTTTTTGTCTGTTACAGATTATTGTTGCTGCCAGGAATTAGATACAGTTGCGTTCCCCTTGTTTTTCATTTCGTGCACTTTCAATTCATTTAATAAGTGAATGCGATCGTTGTCGGTAATATTCATTTACGTTTTCATTCAAGTCTGACTATCGAAAAAACAAATTAATGTAAATATGATGTAATGGGATGAACGGTCAGACTAAGAATGAAAAAGAAGAACTTGATTTGACGTGTTAAATGTTAAGAAATCATCAATGGCGATCTTCCTTTAATCTCAAGCCAAGTTTTTCGAGAGCAGAAAACAAACAGGTGTGCCAATTAAACTCTTAATTGGCAGCGGAAAACAGGAGTCGCTATGTTTATATAATTGTTAATCATAACAATGGCTAAAGTGACACTAAATTAACAACGTCCTGTGTATAAGCGTGACACGTGTATTGATCAACGCGCATCTTGGGTCTATCACCATGACTCCTCGGCGCGCCTGTTTGGTAGTTGTTACTTTTAGAGTTTATAATATATTTAACATTCTTTTTCTTCGATTAACCGAAAAATTCTTACCGGTTAAGCGATTATTCGGTAAGTTTACCGGTTAACAATTGCATCCCTAATATTTTGCAGATAACCTTTGATGGAAACAGAACCATGACATATATTCATCCTACAAACCCTGAAGAGGCAAAGCAGTTGAGATTTGAGCTTCCGACCGGAAACAGTCTCAAAATTAACCGCATTCATTTCAATGGTGTTTGAAAGAAAATTTTTACAATATCAAATGAAAATTTCGATAAAACTGTACTTTTCAGTAGATATTTTCTGCTTTTTTTTCAATGCCCAACCATGATAATGGCGGAAGGGCATTAAAGGTCATGTGACACGACTATAGGAACTTTGTCTATCCAAAGTAATCATAATGTACTGATTAAAATGGTTAAACTGCGAAATTATGAAAATGTTGCTTTTGATAAGAAAAAACGTATTTTTGATGATCGGCTGTTTCCGTTTCGACATCGGTAGTTTCCGCCGCAATTTCTGGCTGTGACGTAGATTTATCCCTACTGTACCAGGCAGTAGTGCAGAATTACACTGCTCATAACACATCCGTTTTTAAATGAAAAAATAAACCTAAACCACAAGTGCAGAAAAAACACGATAAAGGCACACTTATAAAAACAACATGCTATAAATTGTAAATTAAATAAAATAATGTGATTACTTCTCGATTTTGATAAGTAAATTCAAACTTTGTTTCGGGAGAACGGGTTGTAATTTTACCATCATAAATATTAATATTCCAATTACTTCCATGTGGTTCTATATAAAACTATCTCCTCCACGGTTTTACATGCTGCGTAACACTTCCTCACTTGATGTTTACATCATAAACATTTTTTTTCATTTAAGTGTAGTAAAATTGAAGTGAATTTAGGTGATCTAATGTGATAACATTTGTTTCACTGGAATGGACATTCACACTACAGTGTATTTCCACGTTGGGATCTTGTTTGAAAAATAATAATATGGCATGTCCATCAAGTAGACATTGTGTCTGCTTATAAATAACTATCCAATGAAATGTCAAAGATCCATAAATCAAGCCTTATACTGTGGGATTTATGCAAATTAACCTGTCCAAATGGGACCCTTGTATATTCTGCATAGCTGTCAAAACAAAGCAATTAACTTTTTTTTATGACCCAATCAATGATTTTTTTTCCAATGATAAAGTTGAGACAAATAGAAAAAATTGTATGGCAATTGATCTTACAAATTGATTGTATTACTTTTGATCAGTCATACTTGTGAAAACATTATGTAATAGCTTGTTCCAATAAACATGTCTAAATGATTTTTAGTTAGAAGCTTCCATGCAGATACATATTTTAATAAGATAATTAAATTTAATGGATCCATTTATGATGAAACTAAAAATCATTCGACTTTTAAATGTAAACAAATTATTAAAGAAACAAAAATCAATGTGTTTGTGTTATGATTTTGACATAGTTTTTAGGGCTTCTTCATATTATTTGTTCTTTGATCATTATTGTTTTGTTTTCAAAAAAAATGTAGAATGAATAAGCCAAACAAAAGATATGCATTTATAATGAAAAAATCATAGATCTATTCAAAGATTACTTACACGTACCTCAGGCAAAATATACCACAGACAAATAAGCAAATGTTTTTATGGAAGAAAATCTCTCGACTGGAATTAGTTAATCAAGTCTTCCAACAAACTGCATCGGATAAAAATAAGCATCTTTTTGGATCAGTTACTTGAAAAATATCTCTAAGTTTAGTAATTTAACTGGTGTATCTTTTAATGCTATAACCCTGATTAAACTAGCCTCTATATAATATTGTTCATTGGCTTCGTAATTCCATCAAAATCTCAAATTATTTATTTAAAACATCTTCAATGTATATTAATGATGTTAGCTTAACTTGTTCAATTTTGTTTTTTTTACTATATTCAGTCTACATTTTTACTTTCCATAATAATTTTAAAGTTTTTTTAACAATCCAGGCAGCTGTGTAAAGTGGCAAGGGATAAATGTGCGTCACTTCCGGTTTCGCTCGTGACAGGTGCGCGCGACCAAGTGCGTAAAAAATGGATTTTAATTTGCTATAAAAACATCTTTAAGATGAAAATTACCTGCGAAATTTTGTAAAACAGTCATAGTTAGATATATATTTTTCGCTCATATGAAAATTTCGAGGTCGAAAATTCGTGTCACATGACGTGCGTATGTGAGTGTGTAGTTTGAAATTTTGATACAGTTTTTATTACAATGATTTTTATTATTACATTGTATTGTTATTTATTATATTTAAAATTTTACACATTTGATATAGTTCGTGTCCGGCTATAACTTTATTTCACACACAATATATGACCGAAAAAAAAATTGAAACATTGTTATTTTGTAAATTTCCCATCTTGTATCATGTAAATGTACCTGGGCGAAAAATAAAAGACACGTTCCGTTCTGTTTTATTATGTTTACAGGGATTAATAAATCACGATAAGAAAACGACGTGCACGTGTTGCATGTAAGCCTTAGCTCCTAGGAATGGTCTTCGTCCGTCTGTCCGTCCGTCTGTGTATACCAACAGATACTTAGATGGTTATGGTTACCTATACATTTTGTTTGATGCTATACATTCCGCTAGTTCAAAGGTGGCTACGATTGCTCTTACGTGGCTAAAAGAACAAATGGTGAGCACAACACAGTAGCCAATTTCGTACCAATGTGTTAGCGCGTCCGCCAGTCCGTCCACATTCTTGTCCGCTCCAAAACTTTCAAACTATTGGGAAGACAGTTACGCACTAGCGGTCCTGGTGTCTGGCTGGCCTTGGTATTGCAAAATACGATATGCTACAGACAATGTTATGTCCGGATGACTGAGTGTGTGAGTGCTCGACCTTGATATCAGCTCCAATTATACTGCTCAGTTTACCAGGCTGGCTGTCCCAACGCTCTGAGTCCCTCGCAATTATTGTCAGGATACAGGACTTAGGCTTTAGGGTGAAGGGCAAACAAATGGGCTGTGGACTTCAGTACTCAATAAAGGGGGGTCTCAACCAGTATGGGTAAATAAGAATTAAAATCTTTTTTGTACACAGTGACAAAAGACAGGTGATAAAGTATAATCAATTTAATTTTCTGTTAAATATAAAGCAATCAGAACATGTTCATAAATTAATAACAGAGTTTCACGTTTTAACAGCTTAATTAATACCCATTAAATTATCTACCAACCTATGGCTAACCACTATATTTACTGAAATGCTAAACCCTTGTGCAAGAAAATGTTTAACTTATAATTCACTCTTCACCGTATATAGAACTTGCAAGCCTCGAACTCATATGGCAATGTAATGAATATTTAAAATGCACAAGTAATTTAAAGATATTTAAAAAAAAAACTCTACTGTATTATTACTTATGATCAATGAGAACTCTACAAAATATTATAAGATTTCCCTTACAAAAATATTACTTTGAAGATATTTAATCTTTCATTAAAACAAGAAAAATGTACTATTAATGATTTTTGTCTAGTGTCTATTCGATATTTTGTTAAGTCTAACCTTTTAGAAAAATAAATGCTTTTAATTGTTCTTAAAATATAGCTACTAGAGTAACGGGTGCCCAGGCCGAAAAAATATCTGAAGTCCACGAATGCAGCAAGACATCTGGTATTTATACAAAACAGAGTGCTACCGATGTAGCATGCAACAAAATGATGCATAAATGCATCATTCTCGTAGCATAAAGCACGAACGCATCAATGCAGCATTAATGACGTAGCAAAAGCGCGCATCTACTGCAGCAGGGTTGCAAACTTAAAATCTTGAATAATCATACCGAGTAGACACTAAAAAATAAAGATAGAAATGTAAGACAAAAATAATTACGTGATAAGGACGTTTTCTACAGTTTAATAAACTGGCCATAGCTATATATACTCAAATCAAGACAGTGTAATCAATAAGGAAAATATCCTTAGCGCACCGGCGTCCGTAGCAATACAATCGGAAGTTGTCATAACAAAATGGCCGCCTCCTGTACAATAACAATGTGCAAGTGCTTACAAATTAAATCAATAAATTTGGTAGGTTTAACATGGATTTTAAACAAGTTACTTCACATAATACAAGAAAACATGTGTTATTAACGATTTATACTGGATTTATCACAAAAACTTCACTGACTAGGATAAACGGAGCAGCTTAAGTGAAAATACAAACTGTTTGTTTACATTTTGAACGGAGACAGTGCGACGATGTAAAAACTAAGAAATCCTGGCAAAACGCATAGATAAGGCAAGTTGAGCTGAATATTTAAACAGTCCAACTGTCTTGACTTATACGGGAAGCCAGTGAAAGCTGCAAAACTATTTATTGATACAAAAAGAAAAAAATAACAACAAAGGACACAGAATAGATGCATATCAACAGGTAAGCATCAGTTACCATTAAATACCGGGCCACTACATTACCCCCGACTTCAGATGCAGCAACTCCTGTTGCTGGTATTTTAACAACAAATTATTAACAGGTAAGTAAATAATGACATCTTAATATGCATACAATATACACAATTTTAAATTTAGCAATCAATAACGTTTAAAACAAGTTCATGACAAATTAAATATCACATTCTTAAATAAAATGACTAGATAAAATATTTTGATTAAATAATCAACACCGTTCCACAGAATCTATATAGTCCATATATGACTGAAATTTCAAGTTCCTTCAGCGCGTTACACTTTTCACTATTTCATAAGCCCAATAAACTGATTTCACTATGAAGCACTAATAAGCTTTAAGTATAACACAAAAAAAGGCTTTCACCGGTAGTAGTTAAACGTCCATTCCAACCGAAATACCACATTTACCAATCTTAAGATTAAACACGAAAGTTCAAAGAAATTCTGGTAAGTTCACAATCATTTAATAGTTCACAACGTAATTATTTTAGTTAAAAGTTCATTTCCCTGATCTCTTTGGGTCCTTCACTATTGATTGCATCTTGGGCGGGCGGTTCTCCTTAGACTCTAGACGTTGCTTCTTGTTACCCGAACCCGAGCACTCACTTCGGCGGCCCTGGATGCTTTGCCGCATGACCACATTATCAACAGACCGCTCTATCCTAGTGATCGAATCCGCAACCGTTCCCACTGTACGATTCACCTCCTCAATTCGTCTGCTGTTTCTCTCCAGTGCCTGGTAAATCTTCTCCATACCAATTCTAATGGTTTCCGAGAGCTGTGTTATGGCCATTGACGATGCCGTAGGGGTCAGGTCTGTCTTCGTGTGAATTACCTTGGTCTGTGACCCTTTATCAACCCTGATTGTTACTGGTGAAAAACATGACTCGCTCTCATCTCTGCCTAGTAGTTGTGCGCTGATGTCTTCCACTTCCAGTGTACCGGTAAAATCCAAAGGTGTCCTGTGGATAACTGGGGCGTTGAGTGTTTCCTTGACAGCAGGCGTGACACTAGCGACTGTAGTTGTTGTCGTTGCTGGAGCAGAAGTTGTTGCCAATGTCGGAAGGCTCAACAACGTATCAAGACCAGCATTTGTCAAGGAATCCCCAAATGATGGCACATACTGGTAATCAGCCGGAACATATGGTGACGTGCTCACTGCCGTGAAAACCGAAGCCGAAGATGTTGATGAGACAACTGGCCTAACAGGCATGAAAGGGCTGCTCACTGTAGCACTTGACCGGTACGCAGGAAGAGTTGCTGTCGTAGCTGTCACTGCCTTGCTTCTGACTAGAGGGCTTCTCTCGGGCACTGCTGGCTTGAACAGGCTTGCCTGGCCAGACAAACCTGTTGGCGTGTACTCCGGCATCGTCGGATCGTACCCGGGTATGGAGATCTGCCTCTTGTCTGTAGGGACATACAATGTCTGTGCCCCTGTCCTCCTGTCCAAAAGCTCTGCCAGCAACTGCGGTGTGACACTTATGTTCACCAGACCTTGGTTCGACTCCGTGTCATCAAGCTCCTCCTCCGGTGAGAGGTCTTCCCGTGAAGGGTTACCCCTGCGTAAAGCTTCAGCTTCCGTCGCCAACCTAAAGTCTACTCCCTCCACCACCATCTTCGGAGTATGGTTTTGCCCGAGGAACCTGCGAGCCTCGCCTCCCCTCATGCTGGCATCAGACAGATGCTTCGGCTGAAGCGCATGCTTCTCAAGCACCCCCATCGTCATACAACGAAACTGGCACAGCGAACAAAAAAACGGTGCTTGATCCAAAGCCATATGGTTACGGTACACATGTATCGTCATCCGGTAACGCTCAGATACATGCACCATCTGCCCCCTCTCACAATGCAGGCAAGTATACAGCCTTCTCCCAGAACGTCTAGCATCCATGACAGCCTGCAATATACAAAAATAAGGGGGCTTTTACTTTAAGGAATCCCTCAGCAAAGGCATGAAGAGTTTAAGGCTTGTTGGTTCCAGTGTTCCCAAAATTGTTTTTTCCCTTCAAAAACCCCTTGCACTTTCATTAAGATTGCTACTCTTGTACTTAAAGCTCCTTTTCCTCTACTGCTATGGTTTCTACCTACTGGCTGCTATGTGTAACTCTACATTATTTAACCTATTTAAGCTTCTTAAGTAATGCTTTCATCCATTTAGGCCTATTGGTGCCCTTATACATTTTCAATTTGTCACGATGGGCCAATCTTTGTTCACCTTTTTGATTAATTTGTATTTTAAAAGTTATCGGCGACAGTTTTTGTACAACAATACATGGTCCGTCAAATTTCTTTTCAAGTTTTGGGGTAACTCCAACTTTCCTCGCTTCATGTAACAACCACACCACATCTCCAACTTCATAATTAGTTAAAGAGGCTTTGATGTCATATCGGTCTTTGCTTCTCTGAGCGCTCACTTTTAGATATTTCCGTGCCACCTCGTGCGCTCTTAACATGTGATCACGTATATCTTGCACATGCTCAACTTCTGATTTTGGTTCATTATGCAGGGCATATCCATGAACTAAACCCACAGGCATTCTCACCTCCCTACCAAGGCACATAAGGTTTGGCGTGAGCTTTGTCGACTCATTTGGAGCTGACCTATAAGCACCAGCGAGGCATCCAAGGTACTTGTCCCACTCATCTTGCTCAACTAGGTATGCTTTAACCATCTTGATCAGGCTCCGGTTAAATCGTTCACACTGTCCATTGGCCTTCGGATTCCGTGGCGTGGTCCGCGTTTTCCGCACCTCAAACAGGCTGCAAAGTTCCTTAAAGATTCTGCTTTCGAATGTCGCACCTAAGTCCGAGTGGATTGAAAGCGGACATCCCCACCTAGCAATGAACTCATTTGCAATCTTCAGTGCACAAACATCAGCCTGCTGGGAAGGAACTGGAAACACCTCGGCGTACTTCGTGAAGTGGTCAGTGAGCACCATAACATATCGGTTGCCATTTTCGGTTATCGACAAAGGACCCATATAGTCGATGGCAAGCACGTCCCAGGGAGCACCACTTGGTAGATGCCCCATTGGAGCCTTTGGCGTCTTCTTTGGATCTGCATTGGCAGCACAAATATCACAACCCTTGACAAAGAGCTTGACATCATCGTTCAGTTGAAACCAGTAGTAACCTTGTAATATTCTATGTTTGGTCTTCTTGGTACCAAGGTGACCTGCCGATAAATTGTCATGAGCCTGCTTTAGTACTTGTTTTTTCATCGAACTCGGAACTATTAACTGTATATATATGTCTGTGCCGTTTTGCTTCTCGAACTTTTTGCACAAAACCCCATCATACAGCATTAATGAGTCCCAGTTCATCACATAATGTCTGGCTGCAGGGCTTTCAGACTCCATTTGCGAATTGCCTGGTTTCGTATTTGCCTTCATTGCCTTATATACTGTCGCAATATCTGGGTCAACTTCCTGCTGCTTTGCAACCTCTTGTGCACTAGTCGCCTCCGTCCACGGCACATGCCTTTCTACCTTCTTGTCAACCGTAGCTCTAATCTGTGCAACAAATGTGTTAGGCTTTTGAGATATGTTTTCCTGTTCAACTTGACCTCCTAATGGCCTACTTACCACCTCTGGCCAGGACAACTCCATCAGATCTGCCCGTCTACGGCATTTACTGCAAGGTCTACACTTTAATGGCTCACTGGTATCGATTTCGCTGCAACTGCATGCCCTTGGATCTTCGCATCTGGATAGTGCATCGCAATGTGATTGAAGTCGACCAGGTCTGTACTGGATCGAAAACTGGTACGCGGCGAGTATCTCTATCCACCTTGCGATTTTCCCACTTGGTTCCTTCAGGCTAAATAACCATACTAGGGCTTGGTGATCGCTTCTCACGATAAATTTTCTACCTAGCAAATATTGCCTGAAATACTGAACGTAATACACTACAGCAAGCAACTCCTTTTCCGTTACACAATAATTACGCTCGGCCTTGTTCATTGACCTGCTGGCATAGGCGATGACTCTCTCACGACCAGACTGCAACTGTGACAACACTCCTCCCAGCCCAACCCCCGACGCATCAACATCTAGGTAAAAGTCTCCTCCTTCATTTAAAGGGTAGCCCATGATGTCAGCGCCTGTGAGCTTTGCATTTAAAGTTTCAAAGGCCATTTGGCACTCAGATGTCCAATTGAACACTGTGTCTTTCTTAGTTAACTCTGTCAAAGGCCTGGCAACCTTCGCAAAGTCTCTAATAAACCGCCTGTAATAAGATGCGGTCGCGACAAACTGCCTTACTTGTTTAGCAGTTGATGGCCTAGGCCATTCCGCCACTTTTGCGACATTTGTCCGGTCAGGTCTCACACCATCCTTAGACACTATATGACCAAGGAAGGTTACTTCTGTCTGAAGCAGATGGCATTTCTCCGGACGAAGCTTCAACCCCGCACTATTTATTCTTGAAAGAACCGTATCAACCCGACACATATGTTCATCGAAGCTGGCACTGTAGACAATTATGTTATCGATATAAACAAGACAAGTTTGCCATTGAAGATCTTTCAGTACCAATTCCATCGTCCTTTGGAAAGTACTGCTGCTGTTGCTTAAGCCGAACGGCATCCTGGTCATCTCAAACAGTCCATACTTGCACGTAAAGGCGGTCTTGGGAATATCTTCCTTCTTGAGAGGGATCTGAAAGTAACCCGAGGTCAAGTCAAAAGAACTAAAGAGGCTCATACCTGCCACTGCATCCAGGCAGTCCTGGACTCTAAGTAGTGGAAAGGCATCTTGCTTGACAAGTGCATTAACCTTTCTATAATCCACGCATGGACGAACAGCACCAGACTTCTTGCGCACAAATACAATTGGGCTTGCCCAAGGCGAAGTGCTTTTACGGATGACGCCTTTCTTTAACAAGTCCTCAATTGCCGCCTTTTCTTCAGCAGCAAACGCCAAGGGCACACGTCTTGGTCTCTGCTTAACTGGCGCTGCATCGCCTGTTTCAATGGAATGTTCGACCAATGATGTAACTCCCAAGTCCCACTCGTCCTTAGAAAATGTATCACTATGCTTGCACAGGAAGTTCTTAACCCGAACCTTCTCGTAGGAGCTTTTGCCTTTTGTCGCCTTCTCATAAAGGCCCAATAGGTGGACTGGTACATCGCCTACATTCACCTCTGAATTGGCCCTTACACCCGGATCAATGTTCCCCCTCGGACCCACTCTTCGAACTCTATTCAGGTTTTCCTCCTCCTCATCATGCTCTCTCTCAGCTAGCACACTCACTATCCTCTCAATTTGCTCAGCCTCGCCAATGCAAGCATCCTGCTTCAAAGTTACATCTACCGGAAAAGGATTCATTATTCGCACCTTACAAGTGGGACCGCTATTAATATCGATCAGTGTAGAGGCCATAAGTAAATTATATCGCTATTTGAAATTTTCATTTGGTTCAACTAGATACTCGCAGTTCCTCAGTAAATCATCATACTCGAGCCTCTCGACAAAAACATCAACTATTGTCTCAGCTCTACCCGGAAGGCTTATATCATCGGCCACGTTCACTCGCCTAGGCCCTTTCATCCCACCAATCTTTTGGCACGGTATTTCTACCCCATCAATTATAATCAAACCTTTACTCAGGAGAAGGTCAGCTGGTCCCTTCTCTCCACCCATGAGAATGTCACACCCAAGAAGCGCATCATCCTCGATGTCAGCCACAACAACCTCATGAGTAAGCTCGTAACTGCCGAGCTTCAAAGTAAACTCCGCCTTTCCGAACTCTGCTATCGGTAAGCCATTTGCTCCGCGAAGGTTACCAGATTTAATTAACTTGGGCTTCACGCCCTCATCCATAGCCTCGAACACCCTCGACGATATCACAGTCCTGACAGCCCCTGTGTCCGCTGTGAACAGGATGTTAACCCCTTGTATGGATCCATTAACATACAATCCTTCACTTAACCTTCGCTTCGCAGTCCTATTTTTCCTCCCTAACTTTACTTTATCCTCAGCTTTTCCCACGCCCCCATACTATTTTGGCCTTCTATCTCTAATTGGACCGCCTCCCGGCCACCGGGGCTGGTCCCTTGAAGTTTAAATCCACTTTATTACCCAAACCATTTTGACCCCTACCTTCACTTGTTTTCGCATTATGTGAAGGTTCAACATTTAACCTTGGTCTCTTTTGAGGGCAGTTCCTCGCATAGTGCCCCATGGCATGGCAGTGATAACACTCCACCGAGTTACTATTTCGGGGTAACTGGTCTCTTTTAGGCTGCTGAGCTGCTGACCTACCAGTCCCTTCCAACCTATCGAGTCTTTCCAAAATGCTAGCCAAAATCTCCTCTTGCTTATTTTGTACTTGCCGACTACTGCTAGTGCTTGATTGACTTCTAACGCCTTCAGTCGGAGGTCTAGAGCATGGCACTACTTTCTCCGGAACCCTATAAAGACTCTCGCTTGGACTTCCAAATTCGAAATCTGAGTCCTCGCTTTTCTGTATTGCACGCCTCGCAGCCCTATATCTCCTGTCGGAGCCTACACAGTTTCGTGTCTGCACAAAATTGACAACATGGTATACCGCTTCATCAATCGTTTCGGGCTCCTTATGGAATTCAATTTCGAACCGTACCTCTTAATCGCGAAGTCCATCAAGAAACCTCCTGACTAGGTCTTCTTCCCTCGTTCGCCTATCGCGATACCCATGAGCTTTATCGTAAAGCATTTTCAGGTCAGCTGCATAATCTTCGGCAGTCTCTCCTGACTTCTGATTTCTGCGACTAAATTTGGCTGCAAACGATCGGGTAGTTTCAACTACGCGAAATCTATTGTTCATTTCTCTAACAAGCTCTTCATAGTAATTAATAATGTGCCTCGGTAACTGTCCGTATAAGAATTGGGCGGCTTGACACTCCATGCGGGGTAATAACTGGTCCAACCTGTCTTCATTACCCCATCCGAATCTATCTGCTATGGCACCAAACCTTGCTATCCAGACCTGCCAGTCTTCTTTACCTGTAAATGATGGTATCTTTACTGTATCTGGCAACCTAGATCTGGACGCATACCTCCTATCTGACCGAATCACACTTTCCCTCGCGTAAGGTCTTCTGGGAGCAACATTCATCATGGGCTCCGCCGAATTGAAATTAAAATCATGCCCATAACTTCTTGGTTCAGCTCTCCCATAGGGATACTGATGATCATTCCAAGTGTTACGGTCTTGGCGCCTATAAGGCTCGTAATCTCCTTGACCTGGCTCGGTTTGTCGATAGATAGAAGTGGAGACTCCATTTTGCTGAGCTGGGTGCTTCAAGTTATTAAGTTCGACGACCACCTCTTGCAACACCCCCGTTATTTCGTTAAATATTCTATCAGGCCCTGCTTGAAATTGATCAGTTGCGAAAAATGGTGAAGTATTAGCCGCAGCATCTGTATATCTAGATACGCCTGGATTTGTCGTTGTTTGTCCGTCATATGGCCGAATTGTTGAAGACCCCTCTTCGTCGGACAATGTTCGTAAACTGCTCGCTCTAGACAATCCGCTATGGGTTGACCCTTCATTATCTTGCCGTCGGAAAAATACCTCCCCTTCACTATCCCCTGGTATGTAATTTTCCATCATACCGAGCTCTTGCGTGCGGTTTATATCACTGGATCCTTTAAAATCAAGGATCCCACTTCTGACACCAAAAATATGTTATGCGCTAGCGGTCCTGGTGTCTGGCTGGCCTTGGTATTGCACAATACGATATGCTACAGACAATGTTATGTCCGGATGACTGAGTGTGTGAGTGCTCGACCTTGATATCAGCTCCAATTATACTGCTCAGTTTACCAGGCTGGCTGTCCCAACGCTCTGAGTCCCTCGCAATTATTGTCAGGATACAGGACTTAGGCTTTAGGGTGAAGGGCAAACCAATGGGCTGTGGACTTCAGTACTCAATAAAGGGGGGTCTCAACCAGTATGGGTAAATAAGAATTAAAATCTTTTTTTGTACACAGTGACAAAAGACAGGTGATAAAGTATAATCAATTTAATTTTCTGTTAAATATAAAGCAATCAGAAGAAAAAAATAACAACAAAGGACACAGAATAGATGCATATCAACAGGTAAGCATCAGTTACCATTAAATACCGGGGCACTACAATACTTGGCACAGATGTTTACAATCATGAGACGATGTGCAGAGGGACACAGCCAAATTTCAAACTATTGGATATATAATTCTATATATACATGTGTCATGATAATGAGATATATTTTGGTAGTCGTGATAACTACACAAAGTCATAGACAGCACGGGAATCAATATACATGTATACTCTTCGTCGCAACAATGAAGAGACATACTCTATAATTAATTGATATTCTGCATCTGTATTTAATTGGCTCATTTTCTAATTACTGCAAGTACTAAGTACTCGTAATGTAAAGAAGACAAAACATTTTCCGTAGTTCATGTAGTTTTCACTGGTAGTTTGTTCTATATAGCTCTGAAATGACTCAGATTCAATGAAATGACATGACACAGAAAGTGTACGGCCACGAAGTAATTCAATGAGTACACATTTATCAGACCATGTCTAAATAACCCCGTGCATATTGAAAGAAACATTATCATCTTCATTTTTACACCAAATCACATACATGACATTCTTTTTGTATTTCGTTGGTGTTGTTTAACTGAAAGGCTTCTCTCGCTTTTTATCTGTTGTTTATATCCGAAATGATTCATTGATTATTGAAAGAAATATCAATAATAAAAATCGGACTATCCACTGCCATCCGAAAGCGACTATAAAAATCAATAATTTGTACGCTGCATATCTTGGAATGTCACCAGTCCTAAACTTTATCAACAGAACGTGACATTTTTTCAATTGTACAATCACTTATTTTATCATAAAAAAAGAAAAAAAAGCCATTCCCTTCCAAGGCGAGTTACGTGGAGCGCTTAGGATAAACTTGGTCCTGCAAACGTGAGTTTAACACTGGTTATCACGACTTCGGCACTGAAGAACGTGTGCTATGGTTCCCTGCATTTTCGTACTGTTAAAAGTCAGTGACGTTGAAGTAGGTTTTGTATATTTCCAGATTCAAAGAGTTTGATCAAGTTTATTTCCTCAGTCACAGGTTATGTAGCACGTGTTATAAATGCGACAATAATTTTACAATGAAAACAGAAAACAATGCAAAAACTTGGGATGGGAGTGGTGTGGAGGTTGTTGTTACGCATACACTTACTGTCTGCCACTGTCACTGATTACTAAGAACAAATTGCCGGCCTAGTTCTAAAGTTTATTCTACACTAATGATTTAAATATCACAAATATTTATAACAGTTGATATCCCGACATTTGTTAATCTCTTGAACAACGTAATTTCAGTTTTGAGCTATGATGCCTAACACCCAAAAGAAAGACTGGAAAAGATCTGAGAGACCCTGATTCTGACCCTGCTAGGTTCACCTTTATCTTGCCAGAGCAAACCCCAAATATGGAATGACTTGTGAATAAACAGTGAACTGTGCCCATGTTAACTAGGGCAAATAATGAGGTTATGACAAACGATAGACACTACGGACCCAAACAGACCATGACTGACCCAGCGATTCTTCAAACACAGTACTTACTCTCAGCCTAGATAAAAAATGAATGAAAAATGAAGTGCTATGAAACTGCAATAAAACGTTACATTAATAGTCAAGTTCAACAACCCGTCGTAACAACAAACATGCAGGAAGAAAGAATGTCGAAACAATATTCAGACATTTTGTGACAGTTTCAAGTGCAGCACCCCTAAACTAAACAAGAGGGCCATGATGGCCCTGGATCGCTCACCTGAGAACTTTGGATTTAGGTTTGTTGTTAAGCAGTATTTTAATTTTTAAATGAAGATATGTAGGTGCCTACCAACCAAATATGTAAAATATCAGTCAATAGATAAAGGTTCTATGACAGAAAGTAGAAATATCTATTATAAGCTATGGTGACCTTGACCTTGACCCAGTGACCTAAAACCATACCCATGGGTAGATTTCCATGCATGGAATCTATATACCGAATATCAAAGATATTGGTCTATAAATGAAGGCTCTATGAGGTACAGTACATAAATCTTGGTCGAGATCTACTAGACAATGCTGCATACCAAATATCTTAACTCTAGGTCTTGTGGTTTCTGACAAGAAGATTTTTCAAACTTTTTCAGCGGAGCTGTCTAAAATTTATTTTGACCTAGATTTGCAGAAGCTTAGACCAATGAAATGCTGCGCCAAAACATAAATATTCAGTGGGAAAATTAAAAACTAGCATTTTATTGGCCGATATTTTGTGGCGCAAAGAAAATAAGGCAGTGCAATAAATATTGTTATGAGCTATGTCCTTCCAATCTGCACCATTATTTGAAATGTTTAAAAAGGGCAAAACTGCATTTAATGATGCTCAAGTATGAAACTTAACATTAAACCCGATAGTGATAAACCGCCAATTGTTGAAATGCCACAAAAAGTTCGCATAACAACAAGAAATTAATCTAAATTCAAACGATAGATTATTGTTTACTGGCCTAAAATATGTTGGAATATTGCGGGTTTCACAGATGATTTTGAAGGGACCAAATTAATACGCGTACTAATTTATTTTCAGTAAATGAAATATTTTTTTATGAAAACTTAGCTTTTTTGTCAAATTAATATGTATTTTTAAGGAAATCAGTTGTGTTTCCCTTCATTAAGAAAATGATACACTGTTTGGATGATTCTTTTTATTGTGGTTACATAGAGGATTATTTTTTGTGTAGTATTACTAATGCATTGTTAAGCAGCTACCCGAAAGTATAAGCGCATACTGAAAATAAGCGCATACTTTTACACTAAAGTATAAGCGCATATGGAAAATAAGCGCATATTTCAGCCACAAATTTTATTATAAGCACATGCGCTTATTTTCAAAATTTTACAGTATACCTTATACCTTTATGTTGTTTGGTTTCCATTTAAAGATCTTGCAAATGAAGTGAATACAGTTCTTATTTTGTGTGTTATTAGCTCACCTGAGCACTTCTAAATTTGTGTTGGTGGGTCGTAAAACCCACTTAAAACAAAATCATTGGTACCTTTCAACTTCATGTAAACTTGTACGAATCGGATTAGAAATAAATCAAAATGTTCTTTACAAACTCCGCTGATTGTCTTTTTTAAAGACATTTCTTGTTCATATATAATTCTATGTAAAACATGTGACCCTAGAGCGGGGCCTATTATGACCAAAGTGCCATGACTTGAACAATCTTGATAGAGGTCCATTAGATAATGCTGCACACCAAATATCTTAACTCTAGGCCTTGTGGTTTCTGACAAGAAGATTTTTAAGTTTTCCCTATATAACTCTATGTAAAATCAACTGACCCCTTGAGTGGGGTCAGTTTTGACCCAAGGATCATAATTTGAACAAACTTGGTAGAGGTCAACTAGATAATGTTTCATACCAAATATCTAAGCTCCAGGCCTTGCGGTTTAAGAGAAGAAGATTTTTAAAGATCCAACTTTAAAAATATGTGACCAAGCAATGCAATGGACCGGAACCATTTAAACAAACTTGGCAGAGCTTCATGCAAGGAACATCCCAGGCAAGTTTTATCATATTTTGCCCAGTGGTTTCAGAGGGGATGTCGTTTGAATGAATTGTGGACGACGGACGGACGGACGACAGACGGACGACGGACAACCACCGATCCTAAAAGCTCACTTGAGCACTACGTGCTCAGGTGAGCTAAAAAAAGGTAAAAAAATGCATATCAAGCAAAACACAGTCAAAAATCACAGCCTCTAGATAAAAGTCAAGATCTAATGAGCAGGTAAATTGACAAAGCAGGTACATGTACTGTAAAAGAAAAACGTCTTTTAGTAAATGGTTCTTTATACAAATAATTTAAAAACTTTGCCACTTTTAGTTTTTGCTTAAAGTGAACTCTTCCTGTAAGTCGATCGTAACAACTCGGCTTTCTCCGATAACTTCGTATAAAGACCTCGTATGTAAGTGTAATAGGAGATTCTTTCATAATGCAAACTGATTAACATATTGATCAAACTTTTAAAAACTACTACACCCCACCACCCCCCCCCTCTCCATTACTAAAAACATGAAATGAAATGTCATTTTTTATCACTGGCATCCATTTAAAGAAATTAGACCTAAAATAATAATACTTAAGTATTTAACATACAAAAGAAATCCAAAGACAGTACAAATCTTGTCATTTTGTGAAAGTAAACACAAACATCGCCACAGCAAATATGCACCAAATAATAACAAGTTACAATATTGTTCATTGCTAAGAAAATTCAACCTTAAATAAAGGTAAAAAAATCCATCATGTCCAATTTCCCAAGCTACCGTTCCCACTTGATTTTATTACGGATATTATCTTTACAACTTTCACGTTTGATTTTCCTGCAGTTTGTCATAATTTTTAATTTCCTCTTTGGAAGCATTAAAGATGTTATATTTAACAAGTAATCGCAATGTTACAGCCTCAGGGTGGATTATTTTCTCATTCCTGATAATCTAAAACGACACTGATCTTTCAAAACTCGAAGTTTGTCCTATATTTCCAATATCGTTTCTAGTCAAACGTTGATGAAACAGTGAAAAAATGATTCCTGTATTGACAGAATGTCCGAAATACAGTCATATTAGTATAGGAATGTGTTGTGAAGTAACCTCCTATACTAATATGACTGTATTTCGGACATTCTGTCAATACAGGAATCATTTTTTCACTGTTTCATCAACGTTTGACGTAGGAAATGATGGTCCGGGAATAAAAGTACTAGTATTGTTACTGTCTGGTTCTGAGTTTTCCGATGTTTCTTGTCGCCAAGAAAAAGGCAGCTGAACACCTAAATAAGGTACGCACATGTAATAATCTTGAGACTTGGTGCTTTTTAATCCCATATACTAAATCTGTTTTTTTTTACTAGAACTTTGTATTGGCCGACCCTCCCAAAGTATCATTTGGAGGATACCATCACCAGACAAAATCACCTACCGCAAATTCGAAGTTTCGCAATTTTGTCATGATCAATTCGTTGGTGTTTGAGGCATAAACAAGGTTCTTACGCACTGTTTCATAGGCAGTAGTACTTGCAGCTTGTAACCACTCTATATAACGAATCGGACATCCAAACTCTGGTTCCCATACATGCTCAGTTGCTCTATATGCCATCATCTGATAAGGTAAAATTCCAAGTTTTTTAGATGCTCACTGCAAAAAGTAGACAGCATTTGTCGTAAAGTTAGGTTAAAACATCGTATTACGCCATCAGACTGGGGCCTGTAGGGACAGGTTTTAGTTTTCTCAATTTCTAATAATTTACACACTTCCAAAAAGAGATTAGATGTAAACGTCCGACTTTGATCTGTATGCTTTTGTTCAGGACATACCAAATCTACAAACCGCTTCAGTATCCAACTTATAAGCCACTGTGAAGGCTGTTTGATTATGTATTGCAAATGCTTCTTTCCACTTAGTAAAGTTATTCCCTATAACTATCATTTATTTACTGTCATTGTCTGACAAAGTAAAGGGGCCGCCAATGTCGATGGCAATGACTTGAAATCTCCTATTTACTGAAAACTGTCGGAAAGGGGCATTGCCGACCCTATGGTCAGGTATACATTAAATTTACATAAATCACATTCTGTGCACCATCTTCTTACATTGTTGGACATATCTGATCAGTAGAAAGGTCCTGAAATGTGCGTGACATGTAACTGGTTAATCTTAGTTCAGTCTTAGTAAAAGATCTTGTCTTTGCAAATGGGCAATTCTCGGGCATGTCAGTTATACAGTTAATAGGGATAGCAGTGCCGCCTTCGAACGCTACCACTTTATCAAACATAAAGTCTACTGTTTCAAGCTCAAGGCTTGAAACTGCACCTTCTGCTTTATCCCGCTTTGACCCGCCCAAGGCAAGCTTTTGGCAAGTTAAGACACAACCCGTCTTTTCAGGCGCGCAGTCTTCATATAGCCCATGTTTACAAATTCTTACAAACGTGTTTCATTTGAGACCCATTCCTTGTATAATCAGAGTGAAACATAAACAGTATGTTCAACCATCTCCTTAACATGCCGTCAGCATCTATAAAATTCTTCAGCCAGATGAGACTGGCGTGATCAGTTCGTATTTTAAAGTGGCGTCTAATCAAATAATGTCTTAAGTGTCGAATAAATGAAACCAAGGTCAATAACTCATTGCATGATTGTGGTGCAATAATTTTTTTTTGTTAAGCTGAAAGTTTTTTACTCATTGCAATCACCACTTCGCGATCTCCTTGAACTTGAGACAGTATCGCGGCTGTACCGGAAGTAGAGGCTTCAGTTTCTAGTACAAGTTTGCCTTCTCTTGGCCAATGTGTACACCGGTCAGTAAGACCTGTGTGAAATCACTCTAAGCATGATGGGAAACGCACTACTTTTTCAACATAGCGGCTTGAACACGAAAGTGATATAACAATACAATTGTAAAGCGAAAAACAATTAAATTTAAACGCCGTTTGTGGGATCTAATGCAGATAATGATATCATTTAATTTATTTAACTGTTCGTTTATGTATTTTTTAAATAGATCTAATATTTGTATACATCATTGATAAGAATGCGTTGAACTGTTGAAACTGGGATATGAAACGCGTGTGCTAGGGCAGTGGCAGTGGCGAACGTGATTTGAGAACCTGACCCTCTAGGTAATAAAATAATTTCATTATCTATGGGAATGGGAAAAATATAAGCAGAAGAGCATCAAGTTATTTTTAGTTTAAAACCGAAAGTGAAAGTACACAGTTTTAAATATTTGAATAAATGGTAACACGGTCGAACTATCAATTCTATTTTCAATTTTAAGACCACTGCAAAATAAGTAAACCATTTCCATCACTTAAAAAGATATAATGTGTTTTATAAAAACAAATCACCATCCCTACGCGGACTACTTTTTGTCGGAGTAATTGGGTGAGTAACGCGTCGTTCGACATAGGTCGATTTGACCAGTGTATATACAATGTCTCTTGACGGATATCCCATTACAGAAGGTTGTGTCAAAAGCTTTTTAAGTAACTGAAAAGCGTTTTTACGTTCATCACTCTGTCGAAATCTAACATTGATTTTGGTCAACTGTCAAAGGGTGACAAATCTCTGAACAGCTGTAAATTTTAAGCCTAAAATTATTTAACCTAAGTTTTGTTTTTTTTCGGTTCGGACCGATTTTTCTATTGCTGGATCATGGCTTACATATTCATCTGATACAACAAGACCTAAGAATGACGTTTGTTTCTGAAAGTACTTGCGTTTTATATGTTTTAATTTTAATTGGGCTTGCCTTAACCTTTCAAAAACTTCTCGTAGGCTCTTTTTGGTGCTGTTTTAAAGTCTGGGCCAGGAGTAACTAGGTCGTCTATATAACAAAAACTCTTTTTTCCACTGAAGATGACGCAAGACAATTTCGATTAACCGTTCAAAAGAAGTGCCTGCGTTTAGATGGCCCAATGGCATTAGAAAAAAAATCCATGTAAACCACTTTAGGAGGTGGCAAACGCTGTTTTGCATTGGTCAGGAGGATTCATAGAAAGTTGCCAGTAAGCAAGGTAAATACAACTATAGTACTATGAACCAGCTAAGGTGTCAACGATTAGTTGTGTATTTGGTAAAGGATATGCATCAATGACGGTCACAGAATTTAATTTGTAAAAGTCTAGGGCAAATCACCAGGTGCCATCTGAATTTTTCACAAGATATATAGATGACCAATGGCTGTCACTTAGTTGTTAAAACCTTGATCAAATATTTTATCTATTTCATTTTCTATTACCTCCCGTTGTGTTGGAGAGTACTTACGCGGAGGCACCTTAATGGGACCCTCATCACCTGTATTTATTCTATGTGAAACTAGGTTAGTTCGACATAGCTGTCCATCAGGACACATAGATATATCCTATATTCAACAATCAAGTCTTGAAATTGGGTTTTTTCATGATCGGTCAGTCCAGGGGACACCCCCTCAGTCTTAAATGTTCAGTAAATGAGTTGTTTTGGTTTGAGACAGTTACTTGCTCTGCTCTATGAATCTGGGATATCTTATAAATATATACTGGAATAGGTTCTTGTTTAAGTGTGAGAGGTCTGTCTCTTGTGTCAATGATTGCACAAGCATGTATTCCATCAGTAGACGTAAGAGTCCTATCTACTAGCAAGCACTTCTGAGGAAAGTTTTTACAGGGTTCTATCAAATGTTAGTCTTTATATAAAGGATTATCAGCCTTTGTCAAAGTGCAAATTCTGTGAGAAGAGGAACAACAGCCTTTTGTACTGCTGATACCATACCAACACAGTTTGAACTTTGTTTATGAAGCTGAACTGTCCAAGCCTTAATTTGCCATTCTATAGACTTCCGTGACAAATACCGCCCTTGTTTTTTTTTTCAATAAAATTCTGACTTCTCTTCCATTTAAATCAGCCTGTAAGAATTGCCAGTTATAGAAACAAGAAGCATCCGTGGAGAAACTGAAATTCGACTTTACCCAGTATGCTTAAAATTGAATCATTACCTGCTGTCAAGTTTTTATTTAGCGGGGCTTAAAGTTGGCTTTTTATCTCCTAACTGCTCGTAAAACTGCTTTGACAGAATAGACAAGGTGTCAATAAGCGTGCGCGATTTCATCCCATTTATTACTGCATGGAAGTACCAAAGTTGAGCTTATACTGTGCCATTCTGCCTTGATCCTATTATCATCAAATGAGTACTGGATTTTGTGACTAAGGAACAAAGACTTTCTCGTCTTAATTTCACTAGAATCCTTACTCTTATTATTGTCACGTACTTATTTTTGTTTGGCTTTTAATGGAGAGGGAGACTGATAACGTTTTGGTTCTACCTCGATTTGCTTAACAGAGTAAACCTCATAATCTTTTAAACTATTTTGTTTGTTAACTATATTTACTTTAGGTGTGGCAAAGTTACCATCGTCTCTTACAGCATTTTTAAAAGATACAGACATTTTCGGCTTACTGTCAAATGCAATGGCTGAGCTATAGGCCCTTAGCTCAGCCTGTTGAAGTTTTCGCCACCTTTGAGCTATATGACTTTCTTTATGGCAATAATGAAAAACAATATTGTTACTGTCTCTGCCTAGATACCAATTTGCTTTTGAAATACCCTGATATTTGAATTGAGAATTGGCATATTGCTCTGACCTGTAACATTGATTATAAAAATTATCTTGATATTTACCCTGAGTTGTTAATTTGGAAAGGATTCATAACACTCTCACAGCTTTGGGCTAATTTTAGTATGAGCTCAAATACAATAGTATTTTGTTTTCCATTTCGAGCTTTAGATATTTCTAAACTCAATGTTACTTATCCCTTCGACAAACTGATTGCACACTATCTCATCTGATAATACATCTTTTTGTCCAGGGTAACCTGTAAGACTGTAAGACAACGTAATTCAAATGCGTAGGCATCAAGATTCTCATCAGGATTTTCGCGTCTAGGTCTAAATAGATTTTTGTAAGCACTCAAGCTTGTCTTATCATCATAGAGTTGTTCAAGCACTGCTTTTAATCTAAAATAATCTTGACCCACATCGTGAGGTAAAATATCTAAACGGAACCGTACCTCCACTTTCATACAGATCCTTAAACGCAACACAGTTGTTTCATGGTTCCATCGTAAAACTTTGCAACATCTTCAAATGTATCTAAGAAGGTAATCCATCCTCTCTTTCCAATGGATGACGGGGGGCTCAAACTTTTTAAACCTAGGTTTGTCTGGAATGGGGTCGGCTGGACATGATTGTTTTGCAAGCCAAGGACAGTGAACAAAAGGGAGAGGGGGTTTCATTTGTAATTTGGTACTGTGCAAAACTTGTCACTGTGTGTGTTTTGACACTTGTAAATGGATGTGGAATAACGTTCCCTGTCATTGAGGACTGTCAATTTACCAGACTTGTGTTATTAACAGGCCAATGAAAAAAAATGATTTTGAATGGCATAATATGGTTGCCCTAAATAACTTGAAAAATACGTAGAGGTCAATGCAGTTGAAGTGTTTATGAAACAGGAGAGTGAATTCCTGAAAACTATATTTATTAAAAACAAAATCAGTCAATAATAGTATTGCATAAATTATTCACCGCTGGAACAAGAAACTGAAGTTAAAATTGAATCACTAGTGCAACTGTTAACAAAGAAAGTTAAATAAGCCAACCTAGGGACGCCAAAATGTAGACAGACATTGTTTTGGTGACTACAGCCAATGTGATTTGTACACTGGACCTATCTCTTATATTACAGCAACAACATATATCTTTATAATGTAATGTTTAAGGTCAACTTCTACCTTAATATATTACAGTCAGTAAAAGTATCATTTATTGGGCTATTATTATTTTGTTCTAATTTAAATGTTGATCAAATTTTTAAAAACTACGACATCTTCATAGAAAAATCTTCTGACTGCATCCTCTGTGAAATTTGCTTTCTAATTTTCTGAATCATATTCTCTCTCTTGAATTTCAAAGCATACTTCTTGTTAAAGCTTGAATTCCTTTGTGAACGTCAATCAGATGTAATAACTGGTTAAAGCTTGAATACCTTTGTGAACGTCAATCAGACGTAATAACTGATCACTTGTTGTTAAAAGCTTGACTTCTATTGTAAACGTCAATCAGAGGTAATAACTGATAACATCTTGTTAAAGATTGAATACCTTTGTAAACGTCAATCAGGTGTAATAACTGATTACATGTTGTTAAAGCTTGAATACCTTTGTAAACGTCAATCAGAAGAAATAACTGATTACATGTTGTTAAAGCTTGAATACATTTGTGAACGTCAATCAGACGTAATAACTGATTTCATGTTGGTAAAGTTTGAATACCTTTGTGAACGCTAATCAGAGGTAGTAACTGATTACATGTTGTTAAAGCTTGAATACATTTATGAACGTCAATCAGAGGTTATAACTGATTACTTGTTGCGTTGCTAAAGCTTGAAAATCTTTGTGAACGTCAATCAGAGTTAACAACTGATTACATCTTGTTAAAACTTGAATACCTTTGCGAACGTCAATCAGAGGTTAAAACTGATTACATCTTGTTAAAATTGAATACCTTTGTGAACGTCAATCAGAGGTAACAACTGATTACTTGTTGTTAAAACTTGAATACCTTTGTGAATGTCAATCAGAGGTTATAACTGATTAATTGTTGTTAAAGCTTGAATACCTTTGTGAACGTCAATCAGGCGTAATAACTGATTACATCTTGTTAAAGGTTGAATACATTTGTGAACGTCAATCAGAGGTAACAACTGATTACTTGTTGTTAAAACTTGAATTCCTTTGTGAATGTCAATCAGAGGTTATAACTGATTATATCTTGTTAAAACTTGAATACCTTTGTGAACGTCAATCAGGCGTTATAACTGATTACATCTTGTTAAAGCTTGAATACATTTGTGAACGTCAATCAGAGGTAAAAACTGATTACTTGTTGTTAAAGCTTGAATACCTTAGCGAACGTAAATCAGAGGTAATAACAGATTACTTGTTGTTACAGCTTGAATACCTTTGTTAACGTCAATAAGACGTAATAACTGATTTCATCTTGATAAAGCTTAAATACCTTTGTTAATGTCAGTCAGACGTAATAGCTGATTACATCTTGTTAAAGCTGAAATACCTTTGTGAACGTCAATCAGAGGTTATAACTGATTACATGTTGTTAAAGCTTGAATACCTTTGTGAACATCAATCAGACGTAATAACTGATTACATCTTGATAAAGCTTGAATACCTTTGTGAACGTCAATCAGACGTAATAATTGATTAAATCTTGTTAAAGCTTGAATACCTTTGTGAACGTCAATCAGACGTAATAATTGATTAAATCTTGTTAAAACTTGAATACCTTTGTGAACGTCAATCAGACGTAATAACTGATTATATCTTGTTAAAACTTGAATACCTTTGTGAACGTCAATCAGACGTGATAACTGATTACATCTTGTTAGAACTTGAATATCTTTGTGAACGTCAATCAGACGTAATAATTAATTACATCTTGTTAAAGCTTGAATACGTTTGTGAACGTCAATCAGCCCGGCTCTATGAACAATTATTCTTAAATTCAACCATTCGATTCTTTTTTCTTCAGTCTGTATTCATATAACACGACTAAAATGATTTTTCAAAAACACGGCTAAAACAGTTATATAGCATATATAAGTGTATTCTTACTTGACGCCCGAGTAGTTATGACCAAACTACTAACATAATAACATATGGTAGCAATTTTTGTATTATCTTAAATCTGGCATTTTCATGATTTTCTACTAGAATTAAAAACACCATTCAGATGAAAACATTGTGCACTGAATGAGGCTGACATCTTCTAGCTACTGAACGAAACAAGATTTTATTGACGTCAACCATTCACAGGTCTACAAATAAACCTTTCAATATAATCGAGGGATGAATGCAAAAAGGGCCGTCTGCTTCTTTGTGTGATTGCACCAAGAACCTGTTCGTATTTACCCCTCGATAAACTCAGTCAGAATAACTAAGCCATAAACTACATTAGTGCTATTCAGCATAAGATATTTCAAAAGGTAACAATTGAATATTTTAATGACAGTATAAACTTCCATATTCAGCCATTTTAAACAAACAAGCATATTGCTAATGTATACGAGTAATTTGATGTACCTCACTATTTCTCCTTACAATGCAATCAAAAACAGTGTTCATTAAGTCAAAACTTACCCTGTTCCATCAATATATTTTTCAAGTGGGATAAATGTGTGATGCAACAATTTGTTTCACAGTTAAAAATATGTTTCTTTCTATTATAAACTCCAGAAAATATGATTACTAGTAGTAAGTGTATGAAGTCTGAAAGAGTCTTACTGAAAAATGTAGAACTTCTTGTTTAACTCCGGCCTTGACTGTTCAATACCTTGATAAAACTACACAAGTCTACAAAGCACATCCATATTGTTATAGACAAAATAATTCAAACAGGTAAAGCAATATTGACAAGATAATTAAATGCTTGACTACAAGACGGTTGTTAGAGCGAAACCATAAACACAAACAAAACACTCTTCTCTGTTCTCTTTTCTCGATTCATACGGTTGTCCAGAGCTACTATTTCTGAACTTATCTGAATAATGAAGCAATTCAATCTATAAAAAATAAAGTCTCAATTACAAAGACAATTTGCATGTATATTGAAATCACTGCATGTGTTTCAAATACGTTTTCTAATGAAAATTTCCATCTTTCAGACAGCTAACCACACCCCCATATCTACAAGTCTGTAGACTTTTAATATTTCCACAAACTTGATGATACATCATCTAAATTCATATTAATAACGGTCACACTGGTAGTCACGAGGGAGGGGGGGGGGGGGGGGGGGGGGGGGTTCAGTACATTTCATCTTTGAAAGTGAAATTGGATCTGTATCGTGTCTAGCCATCGGAAGGGCTGCCATGTTGCTTTCATTTAGCCAATGAGGTTTTTCGTAGGAAAATGAACAAACCGAGCAATCCCTGAATTGTGCAATACGAATAACATACAGATTATTTCCCTTTGAAAAGTAATGAATCGGTCATCAAATAAAAATAGGTAGGATTGATTGGTATTGATCTAACAGGGTATTTTTGCTACATGAATTAATATATTATACAAAAAGGGATTATACAGTTCAATATAACTATATTAACTATAAACTGAAATTATGAGATATAAAATACAAATCGACTGTACTGAATACAAATGAAAACCATTAAAAATGGAAATATACGAATACTGAATGCAAATAAAGGCATTCTTGAATACTAAACTGTGCGATGTTTTATTTTAAGATTGTATTCAAGTATTCAATCCCGCTTTTCTCATAGATCGTTTTTTCAAACAAAGAGTTTATATTAACAAATATTAATATATTGGTTAACAGAAAAAAAAATAAGATTTATTACCCTCACTATGGCTTTTTTTCTTCTTGTTGTTGTTTTTTGTTTTGTTTTTTAATTTTCGTTTTTTCGTTTTTTTTTGTGGTTTTTGTTTTGTTTTGTTTTTTGTTGTTGTTTTGTTGTTGTTGTTGTTGTTTTTAATTTCGGGATAATAACACTTCACTTTAATCGTTTTCAAAATCTAAAAACTGAAAACAAATAAGTCCTTTTTGATATTGATAATAAAAGCTTCAAAGTTTACAAGAAATGTGTTTAAAAAGAAACGAGCTTCTGCAAATCTTTTCGTTCTTATTTTTCTCCTAACCTAGTCCCTTACTTTTGTTTCTGTCTGATTTTCTTTTTTTTCCTTTTTTTTTCTTACCTTCTTTTTTTCTTAATCTTCCTGTTTTTCTTTCTTTCCGGTTTCTCTTTTTTTACCCCTTTTAATTTTTCTGTCTTGCATTTACTTAAGTTTGCTTTGCTTCTCTGTAGTTTTTGATTACGAAAGTTGACGGACAGAAACAAAAGATAAAGATTAAAAGTCTATACGAAATAAGCGGTACAAACTCGCGTCTGACGACTGATACTACCGTCTCTTTTCAAACAGCGATAAAATAATTGGTGATAACGTTGGGGTATTGAAAATAAAGTATAAAAAAAAAATTACCAAAAATGTCCATCTGTATTGATACATTTTTTTTCTATGATGGATTATATTGTGAATGCTTTTTGTGAACAAAAATAGTTTCATATACAATTTAAATGATGCAATTACAACGATAATAATTGTATTGCTCAAAGTAACAGCTGTAATATGGAGGACATTGATAAACAGAAATGGTGACACGTGATGGTAAGAAGCTTTCTATTAATCCATGTTGTAAAACATTATAATGGATTTAGGTTGACCGTCTGTCCGTCTGCTTCTCCTTTCTTCTGCCCATCCGAAAAAGATCTGAATTGTAAGAAAACGGTGCATCAAGTTTTCGCCACGAACATTAATGTTGTAAAATACATTTGGTGTTTCAAGATTGCCATACTTATTCAAATATATTTGCTGTTTGTGAATGTTTATCTGTAAAAAAAGGCTAAAAGGAGATTTCGTATATTCCGAATGATTTTGATTTCAAGTCTGTTTAAACGGCGAAACCAAAATTATCCGAATGTTCGAACGCTATTAGACTGCAGACTTCAAATACTCTAAAACTCAGCAAGGTCATAATGCTCATAATGATGGATTATAAAGAACATTGAAGGATTTGAAGTGAAATACGAACTTTGCATTTAATAAGATAATTTTGGTCAGTTTTAAGCCAGTTTTTTTTTTATAACAAATCATAAAATTTTTACCACTAAACGTGTATGAATAACCCTTGAAAGTTCAACAATAATACTGATAAGGGTTTATTCATTTGTAGGTCAGGTTATTCTCCACTTTATTGTGGCGACGAAGGGGAAAATGTAAACAATGCCATTTTTTCTCCAAAACTTTGACTTTACTGACCATCACACCTAAAATGTAAATTGAATTTAATAATAAACGAAATAGAAAAAAGACTGGCTTGTTAATAAGTAAAGACGTTGAAATAAAATAAAAGAATAAATTTTGTTATCTAACAACCTCTAATAGATTTATAAACG
The DNA here is from genome assembly GCA_012932295.1 of Cyclina sinensis. Taxonomy (NCBI): domain Eukaryota; kingdom Metazoa; phylum Mollusca; class Bivalvia; order Venerida; family Veneridae; genus Cyclina; species Cyclina sinensis. The sequence goes on along the minus strand of JAAONU010000012.1, from coordinate 2,307,331 downwards.
AAAAGAAAATAATAACCTTTCATAAATAATTTATTGTTAACAGAAAATACTGTTCTGAGATCAAACAAAAAATACCTTTTGTCTTCATCATCTTTAAAAAGCTAGGATAAAATAGTTCCCACGTTCAGATTATTTTCATTATTTTCTTATCTATTTTCATAATTTGAAATGATTTGCAGACTTTCGTATAAAACTGTTTGTTATAATGGTAAGTGTCCATTATCCCCCAGCCCTTCTCTCCAATCCGCAGAATTAAATCTTTTCGAATTGCACGATTTGTCGTTCTTATTAACCCATTTATTCACTAATGGATTATGCCACCCTTGTCAGTTGGACGAGTCAATTCTCAGTTTAAAGGGTTTCTGGTATAAATTTTCAATGTTATTCTATTTAGGGAAGAAGGTACTTAATGCAAACAGTGAAGACCCTGATCAGACGTCACATATGCTGTCTGTACTGTTTGCCTATGACACTAGACATTAATGGGTTAGAAGTGCTTTAAAGGTCATGTGACACGACTATAGCAACTTTGTCTATTCAAAATAATCATAATGTACTGATTTAAATGGTTTAACTGCGAAATTATGAAAATATTGCTTTTAATAAGAAAAAAAAGTGTTTTTGATGATCGGCTGTTTCCGTTTCGACATCGGTAGTTTCCGCAGCAATTTTTGGCTGTGACGTAGATTTATCCCTACTGTACCAGGCAGTATTACACTGCTCATAACACATCCGTTTAAATGAAAAAATAACACTAAACCACAAGTGCAAGATACACGATAAAGTCACACTTATAAAAATAACATGCTATAAATTGTAAATTAAATAAAATAATGTGATCACTTCTCGATTTTTATAAGTATATTCAAACTTTGTGCCGGGAGAACGGGTTGCAATTTTACCTTTATCAGAGACACAGAGACATAGATAACATATCTCTGTTATCTATGTCTCTGCCTTAATAAATATTAATAAATATTCCAATTTCTTCCATGTTGTGGTTCCATATAAAACTATCTCCTCCACGTTTTTACATGCTGCGTAACACTTCCTCACTTGATTTTTACGTCATAAACAAATTCTTTTTCATTTAAGTGTAGTAAAATTGAAGTGAATTTAGGTGATCTAATGTGATAACATTTGTTTCACTGGAATGGAAATTGACACTACAGTGTATTTTCACGTTGGGATATTGTTTGGAAAATAATAATATGGCATGTCCATCAAGTAGAAATTTGTGTCTGCTTATAAATTAATATCCAATGAAATGTCAAAGATCCATAAATCACGCCTTTTACTGTGGGATTTATGCAAATTAACCTGCACAAATGGGACCCTTGTATATTCTGTATAGCTGTCAAAACAAAGCAATTAACTTTTTTATTACCCAGTCAAACATAAAGTTGAGACAATTCAATTCAATTCAATAATTTTATTTGGCATAAACATGTGTACATGTTTGTTGCCAATACAAATTTGTATGGCAGTGATATATGTACAATATACATGAGAAAAGTATGACAACATTTAAATAAACTGTAATTTCGAACAACCAGATTAGCTAGTAATACATTACTGTTATACACTAGTACGTCTTTTGTTTGCAAGAAATAAATATTTTGAAAGTTTTATAATCGTACTTTTTATATCACATTTCATAATATATTTAAACTTTTGTATTGAAGGCCATGAACAGTAATATTTTGGTAAACAATCAGATCTTAAATCTCTATAAAACGGGCATACAAGTAAAAAGTGATATTCATTTTCAATCGCGTTCATATTACAATATGTACAAATTCTATTAATTCTATCTATATCTCTATATCTACCCTCCTCTATCATTAAATTATGCGCTGAACAACGAAATCTACTTAATGCAGCACGGTAATTTGAATTAGTTAAACATGTTACATATTTTTCTTCGACAAAAGCGGATTTTATCATACAATAAGTATCTAATTTTGATGTATTATAGATATCACTATACCACTGCTGAATGTATGGATCCTTTACGCGTTGTATAAGATACTGAAGTTGATCCTTAGATATATTTACATTCCACATATTTGTACAACCTAAGCTATCTAGCAGAGATTTTACATCGAAAGACCAGTTATTTACAATATTTCCATAATCATCTTTCATGTTAAAAGCTTTAAATAATAAAGAATCAGATTTACTCTGAATTTTATACAGATATTTCAAAATTCGGATTTTTCTATACACATAAAGAGGGTATCTACCTAATTCTCCATACACAGCTGCATTTACAGTTTGTTGTCTTAAATTTAATATTTGTTTCAAAAATTTTACATGTATTCGTTCAATATCTGGTGCTTTATGGAAGCCCCAAATTTCAGAACCGTAATTCAAAATTGGTAAAACCATTGAGTCAAATAATTTTAATTTATCCGCAATATTTAAATCTACTTTATCAAAAAGAGAATTTAAAGAAAATAGCGCTCTGCTTGCTTGCTTGGCTAGAGCTTTCTGTGCTTGAAAAAATTTTCCATTTGAAGATAAGGTTACTCCTAGATATACAAAATTCTAAACAATATCTAAACGTTCATTGTTATAATATACATTAAAATTTTCAATTCTATTTCCGTTTTTACATAACATTACAACTGTTTTATTGGTATTTACAGTAATACCCCAATTTCTACAATAAATATATAATTTATCTAATAGTGACTGCAATCCATTCACAGAATATGAAAATAAGAAATAGCCAAATTTTATGGCAAGTGATCCTACAAATTGATTGTATTACTTTTGATCAGTCACACTTGTGAAAACATTATGTAATAGCTTGTTCAAATTAACATGCCTGAATGACTTTTAGTTAAGTAGCTTCCATGCAGATACATATTTTAATTAGATAACCAAATTTGATGGATTTTTTATGATGAAAATAAAAATCATTCGACTTCTAAATGTGAACAAATTATTAAAAAACAAAAACAAAAAACAATGTGTTTGTGTTATGATTTTGACATAGTTTTTAGGGCTTCTTCATATAATTTGTTCTTTGAATATCATTATTGTTTTGTTTTCAAAAAAAAATGTGGAATGAATAAGCCAAACAAAAAAAAGATATGCATTTATAATGAAAAAAAATCATAGATCTTGTCAAAGATTACTTACACGTACCTCAGGCAAAATATGTCACAGGCAAATAAGCAACACATCACTGTAAGGAGAATGTTTTTATGGAAAAAATATCTCGATTGGAGTTAGTTAATCAAGTCTTCCAACAAACTGCATCGGATAAAAATAAGCATGTTCAAAATCTTTTTGGATCAGTTACTTAAAAAATGTCTCTTAGTCTATTTATTTTCACTGATGTATCTTTTATTTTTATAATCCTGATTAAACTAGCCTCAATATAATATTGGTCATTGGCTTCGTAATTCAATCAAAATTTCAAATTTAATATTTATTTAAAAAGTCTTCAATGTATATTTATGATGTTAGCTTAACTTGTTCAATTTTGTTTTTTTAATATATTCAGTCTACATTTTCGCTTTCCATCATAATTTTAAAGTTTCTATAAGTTGTCATTATTCGAGCAGTTCTATACAAATGTACATAACATACATTTCATTAAGATTTTATCTCTAAGGTAGCTTTTATGTACCTTATATACAGTAATGAAATATGACGAACATATCATGTACAATATAAACAACAACAACAACTAAATAACAGAAAATAAACCATTTCAAAACAAAGGAAACAGTCTGCCAAAATATCGAGTATCACATGAAATCTGAGACAAGGTAAATTTGCTTAAGCTGTTTATATCAACTTTTATGTCCACTTATTGCTTTATTGCTGTTTACTCTATATTTGTTACAATACTTTATGCATACATTGCGAACAACATTTTCCCGCTCTTGCAAACATTCCCGAGATTTACCGCAGACTGGCTTTCGTCGAAAAAGCTAACAAGCTAACACAATATTTTCTTATAGCATTTCCTTCGATATATAAACTACAACTTTCAAGGATAATTTTTCTTCGTGGATTAGCAGCTATCATAGTGTTTATGCGTATGTGTGCATACAGATGTATTTTTACATTTATTATTATTATTATTATTATTTATGTGTAGTTTCCAGGTTAATGCTTTGTGTCTCAGTTAACTGTTCAAACTGTTTTATGACAAATATGTTAGAATGGTATCTTCTTTATTTATCCAGAGAAGACTATTGTTTACTTTTAAACGTTATTGTTTTGTAATTTCAGCCGGGAGAAAAGGCACTGTGATGACTGGATACCTGTCAAAGCAAGCACTTTCCAGGCGACGCCGTATTTTCGTGTTTCTCTTTGCTGGAGTCTTTTGTTTCCTGTACTTTATGCTTAGAACAAGTTCAAACCACATGGACAGGACTGTTATTAATGTCGATTTATGGCTTGAAGATCCGACTCGAAGCTGTGGTGATAATTTTATCGGTTACGGACACGAATTGGCTTGGCTTCGTTATGCGCGTGTCGACAGAACAAGGAAAATCTTTTCAATCCCTTGCGATAATAAAATTCCTAGATATTCTTTTCTACACGGAAAAGAGGGTACAATTCTGCAAGAATGGTTCAACAACTTAGAATCATATCCACAGTCAGATTTGTCAAAGTTTGAAACTTATGTTGTTGACACATTTACGGTTGTCGTAATGAGGTACGAGGCACACAATCTCTATCATACACTGTGTGAGTGGTACAATGTATTTATTATATCAAAATTATTTCGAATTAATCCTAAAAGCGTTGATATTCTATTCATGGACGATAGACCACGTGGTTTGATGGACGACACTTGGGACATACTTTTTGGTAACATAAGCAGATATTCAGACCTACCATCGGGAATGGTTTTTCGCAACATTATATGGAACGTGATTGGATATGAAAGTCCAATGAATTTCCACAACTTAATAATGTTACCATATGTTGAAGAATTTTATAAGTTTTTCGTCCGTTCTTTCGGGGCTGGTGAGACTAAAACCTTAGATTGCAGTAAACTAGATGTTACGGTTATATGGCGTCGAGATTATATGACGCACCCAGAGAGACAAAAAGAAACAGGCGGGCTTGTCCACAGGAAGTTCAAAAATGAGGACGAAATACTTCGGATAGTGAAAGATACTTTTCAAGGTCACTCAGTACATGATGTTGTACTCGAAAAGCTGGATATGAAAGATCAAGTGAATTTATTTACCAAAACGGACTTACTGATAGGTATGCATGGTGCAGGGATGGCGTATACATTGTTTTTACCAAAACACGCTGCTGTATTTGAAACGTTTCCTAATTATTGGGGATTCTTAAAACACTTCAAAGCTTTCGCTCGTTGGAGAGGCATTAAATATTTTGCCTGGCAAAACAAAGATAAAAATAATGAATATGAACATTTCTATACTAGAATCCCACCTGAAGTGTTACGAAACCATTTGGATAAACTAAAATCCTATTTATGTCCATTACATGTATAACACATAATTCATTAGACAGATCTTATACATGTGTTATGCGGTGAAATTTTGAACTTTTTATTTTGAGGGAAATATTGGTTATTTTTCAAATATGGTAGAATTGCAGTAATTTAAAAGAAAACTTTAATTTCATGTGTAAATCTTGTTTGTATAATCTGTATTTTGATCACTAGGTAACAGATGTTTTTTCTATATGATAAAATTTTAGGAACAAAGAAATGTGCTAAAAGCCGTATACGTATAATCTTCTTTTAATCAGTTTAAGCTGTCGGATATCACATTTATTTACCTTACGGCAGGAAACAACAATTGATGTTATTTATAATATTTGTCATCTTTGGGCTGTTTTGAAAAAAATATAACTATTACTTCTGTCATGATTTTTTTCTTTTGCAAAAGATATTTGATTGGTTAATTTTGTTATCATGTGAATTTATCCAGACTTCAATTGGTTAAAAATATATTGCTTGTAAAGAATTTGATATAAAAAAGTAACTTAAAAAGAAAACAAAAAAAGAGATTGGATATCCAACTGAACGGAATTGGTTTTCCATACTTAAAAGTTTCTGAAAGATAACTCTGTTTGGTTTACCAACAGTTTATTGTTTATATTGTTGTGATATTGTGGATTATTGTTCTTTGGTTTTCCGAAGACTGAAGTAGAAAATAGAAAACAGAAACGGACTTGTTTTGACTGATACTGTATTACAAAGAATGGGCTGTAAACTTAAAGTAACAAAATCATAATAGTTATCGAACTGTAATTGCAATTAAAACTAAGCAAAGCAACAGAGGCGGCATCACACATGCATAATAATATTGTGTCACGAGTCTCCAGATAGATGTTTTTGTCATGGATCTGAAATTGTCATCAGAGGACTGTGTAAGGTTTTAAGCTTCATTTGTATTACTTTTTTGTGAAATTTACGTATTAAACTTTTGAATCTTTTATAAATTTTACTCATATTAATTGACAGAAATAAGGTGTCATTATTGGGTTATTACTGGAAAAAGAGAACAACCTCAAAGGTTTTTGCTGTCAAAATTCATGTGTAATCATATAAGAAATGTTGCATGAAAGAAAAAGTATCAGTAATGCATCTGAGGTATGGATCAGGCGATCCGGTACTCATAAATTGCATTTAGCGGAAACCCGGCCAAGCCTCGTTCCCGCGAAAATGTAGTCGTCCTCGGCCCGCATCAGGCAATTCTTACAGATACCTATAATCAAAAATAATATACAAGATCCGGTGAGATATCTGATATAATGCGTATAATTTGACAGCACGTCATAGGATTTAGTCCCGTGAAAACGGGTATCAACAAAAATATGCACCTATAACGTAATGAAATTATTGAAGCTGTACGAGCACGGACAATGTAAAGAAACAATAGAAATAGTACCAGCACGGACAAAGAATTGGAATTCTATAAATTGTAGATTTTTTTTTCATATAGACAATGGTTGTGTTGTCAGAGTGGGTACGACTGTATTATTTGTCACATACGGCAGAGTCAGGCGGTGAGAGTTCGAGTCTCGCACTCGTCTTTTTGTTCTCTGTCTAATTTATTTTACTTTAATTAAATATCATATTCGTTTTATATTGTTCGTTTTATTCAGTAGGTATGTAGAAGAAAAATGGAACGTATTTCATGATCTTCTAAAGTAAATGTCTAGTTTGTTTAATATTTGAAGTGTTTCAGCAACAGTTATCTGCAAAGCTACATCAAATGTGTTGTAATGAATGAAAAAAAGACAAACAAACCCTCTGAACCGAAATGTTAGAAATGTCAATAGTTGATCTACCCCTAATGGCACGTTGTTATCACAGTAAGTTTTAAACATAACACGATATCAATTTTAAGTTAAGAAAAAAGCACCCCCACTGAAATTCAATAGATTAATGTATTAGGATAAAAAGCGTCAGCTATAAGCAGCGCTTTATGTAAATATTTACTTTTTTACCGATAATCTATCTCACAGACCAGCGTAAAACACCAGGGATCCAGTGGTAACGCGCTGGACTGGTAATCCAGGGGTCTCGTTTGATCCCCCGCTCCACCACTATCATTCTTCTTTCGGGTGAGACATTGAACCGAGGTTCCATGTATCCGTGCTTTATACTGAACATGGAAATCCGTGCTTTATACTGAACATGGAAGAGAAGCAGGGGTGTCTCTGGAATGGTATGTTTTCTGTATCTTCGACTGCCACCCACCCCTCCGAAACTAAATCAAATAACTTATTTCTGCAGAGGGTGTGGTCCGACCAGTTCCGACTATAAATAAAACTCAAAGAGAAAGATTTGTTTGGAGTTTATTGACAAGAGCGTAAGTTTCGAAGAAAATTTTCATTATATCTTATCCCTATATATTCTCTTTATCGTGAATAAGGACCATTAAAAATCTCAGCGATTCAAAACCTAATTATTCGGTATATCTTTGAAAGAATATATTGAAATTGCTATACAGGGTACATAGATTCTATATATATGTTTATACTTTGGTTAAATAAGAATATTTCATCATGGCTTATTTCTATTTTTCATTTCTGTATAAGTTAGATGTATGCAGAATATAGTCTTCATGTAGATAAAGAATAACTTAAGTTCAGTGTATGGGTTTGAAAAAAAACATTAGTATAGTGTAAGTAAATTTATTCGTGTAACCTGTCAAAAGCCTACGGTACCTTCTATATGTTGAACAGTCAAAGTATCGTAAATACATGTAAATTGATTTGATACAAAATCCAACTGAATTTTGCCAGTTGTTTTCTAAAAACCCACCAGACTCATGCACTAGATCTGTTTCCACCCCTTTAATAACATTTATTATGATATGTCTGACGAGATGCTACAACTGAATCAAATCCTGTATCATTTCATTGTAGCATCAAGTCGCAATCTCATTTTATTAGCTTTTGAAGCTGTTATCTTGGCCAATTTCTGGCAAGAAGCAATCATGAGAAACGAATTGATTCAGACCATTCAACTTTTCCGGTATATCTTCTCAAGGGAGGTCACCCAGTCACTTCGGTATTTTTATAACAATGTCAAAACGCCTGTTGATTTAAAACGACAAACATAGCCAAGAATCGTCCTGCACACTTATGCACTCATGTTCTTCAATAGATATTTATTGTTCAAGTAAAATGATTTCCAGAACAACATTTCCTTTCTTTAACCAATCAGACAGCCTTGTCATCTTATAGCTCTGCATAAACCCTACATAAAATTGACTGGTTCCCGACAACACTGATTTGGTGGTGTCTAACCAGAAGGTCCCATGTATAAAAAAAGTTAAGAAAGCAAAGCTATTTCCTGAAGTTTATTGTTGAATATATCGGCAGGTTGATACCGTGAAAACACAAATGTCATTAAACGAAAATGCATTACAGAATTTAATCTTATTTATAAGAAAAATAAAAATCAAAATGTAATTTATGATAGAAATGAGATGCATTTTGATTGCTCTTCTTCTAAAATAGCAACTTTGTTTCGAAAGAGAAGAAAAATTAGACTGTCAGTTACAGAGCATTAAACCACGACTGACACATAAATAAATATGTAAGCGTCGGATTTGTCGGATAACAATATTTGTCAGACATTTTCTTTAAAAAGTTCTCTTTAACAGTTTCTTGTCTTTATAACTGTCCCTTCTTGATCATTTCTTCATAATGCTGGAAATACTGGGAGTGAATGTACAGAAATATATCATCCCATGATATTGATTTCTCTACTGATAGGAAAATAAATTTTAAGCTATATATATTGTAACGTATATGTAATGTCCAAAACATCTCGTCATATTAGACACTTCTGAAAAAAAAATTGTAGAGGACAATGTCTGATTCGACGTTCTTAGTTTATTGCAACAATAACAATGCAGACGACAGTGAACGCAGATATGACGATCACGTGAATGCCAAGCAATATCTTCTTCAGGACACTTCCACGCGGATCTTTCAAGCTTCCGTCTCTGTAATAACGTCGGCCTGAAACAAGAAATTTCAGATAAAGAATGTTAAAGAAAAACATAATACAGACATAGCCAAGTAAGTGATACGATGAAAATATGTGAATCTTTTGTCTTACCGATGTCTTCGTTTTATTTCTGGGTGTTATAATTGCTTATCATGACGGTTGCACACAGAATAAAACAAAGCAGTTTTATCAGACACTGAATTATACTTGTAAAGTCATTAAAGATTTTATTTATATGCAGTAGACATTGAAGTGTTTGCTGTAGTTGTGATAATGTATGCGCTTTCCATGTTTGTTCTAATGTTCAAGACTTCTCAATCTTTTTTATACGAGAATCAGGGCAAATATTTATTTCCTTTAACTTCTCAATTCCCTAGCCATTAAAGAGTTTACTTAGATCGTAGTTGATCCGAAAAAAAGAGGTAAGGGGCACAACTCTTGCGTTACAAAGAATAACTGTTAGTATAGTATCTCTCTTGCCACTATAAAATGAAATAAATATAATTATTGCACAAGCCATGTTCGCTTCAAAAACATTTTGGCTGAGAGACTAATATGTCCTGCAAGGAAAATATCTTAAGAAAATAAGGAATAAATCCCATAAATACACGATGAATTGATAAAAAGGGGAAAAACGCGAAGATTCAGCAGATAAGTTCTGACAGTTTACATACTATTGTCGGAGACGCAGCAGCTTAGAAGTTCAAGTATGAGCTCCATTAACATCTGATAAGCTATCCAGGCAACCAGCACCCAGACGCAGTAAAATGGCACTGAAGCCCGAGCCAGTGTCACACCCAGTATCAACGCCATGGCTGCAAATAAAAAAAAGTCTAACACTCTCCCTCCTAAATGTCTTGAATGGGTCTGTACAGACCCTACCTGTTACAGAATTATAAATGGAAAATGTACTTCCTAGTGATCAGCACAGATCATGACTTTGGCTAGCATGGTGCAATTGTTCAAGCAAAAAATAATGTCCGTAGAAAGAATGTAACCGATGTTCAGAATAATATTTAAATAAGTCAACATCTATACAGAGATAATGCAGGCTAACAATGACATACCCGAAAATAGTAGAAAAAAAAATAAATTGTTTCTAGCTTGCAAGTAGATTGGTGAAATAAGTGTGTTTCAACAATAAGACATTTACAGGCTGAATCACATACTGTAGAATGTTTTCAAACTATTCTTAGAACTTTTTTGACAATCAAGTGTTGATTAAATGTGATCCAAAAGAAACGGATAACTCTTTTACCAACCAGAGAGTATTTGTGCCAAGGTGCCCACAAGCCAATGAGCCCAACTGAATATGTAACGGTGTTTGTCATCCGGGTGAGGCCGAAATAGAGCCATAATTGGCTGAAATAAAGAAACAGTGCCATAATTGGCTGAAATAAAGAAACAGTGCCATTATTGGCTGAAATATAGAAACAACGCCATTACTGGCTGAAATAAAGAAACAGTGCAATAATTGCCTGAAATAAAGGAACAGTGCCGTAAAGAAACTGAACGTATAATACAATTATATAAAGCACTTCTGATATGAACAAAAACAAATGTTAATATTATACATTGTTGGCGTTACATTTCCTACTAGCGAAGCGTTCATACATCAACTGTAACCGACAGACTGTGTACCACTTATGTGACTTTCTTGTTGCCATAACTTACAGGTCCATTATTATCCAACGGGCTAATATAGTTGTTTCTTTCCCTTCTTTAAATTAATTTTACGCTCATTGCCACGCAATTCTAGGCTACCGACATATACCGCGCATGTGCAGAAACAACCATGTGACATACTCGGACTCCGTAAAAATGATTCTGCATTCTGCTACTGTCTTGAAGTGTTTTTTACAGTGTCTTAGCAAAACTTAGTTAAAACAACTTTATTTCAAACTGATTATATTCTTTACTTTTAATACAAAAGGGATATAACTGCCGTAACACTTACGTTCAGGACCACAAAAAATGTCACAATGACACCAAGATACGGGTGAGCCTTCTGCCAATTCGTAGCACCAGTGAGCTGAAATAATTAACTTGTACTTAAAAGGTATACATGGACAGATGTAAAGAAAATTAAAAATAACAGACTTACTGTATGTTTCTTTTTTTTTTCAAAAAAGTGGACCGATAAATCTTAAGGAAAGGCAGAAACCTCTTGTTTGTTTCATTTGGGTTTGACGCCAGTTCAATCTCTTTTTGTCATATCCAGGCCGGACAATACAACTAGCAAATGTTCCTGCGTATCCAGTCGCATTACTAACTAAACTCTCCGAAAGTGACTGACTGCTTCCTCACTTTGAATCAGAAGGTGAGACACAAATGAAATTTAGACGCATTGTCCTGATCAGAATTATCACGGAGAAAGTTAGCCGGCACTGGCGTGGTTTGAACCGAGAGTTCAGTCCAGTATGGATGTATAATTTAGAAGATGAACATAGGCACATCAAATATATAAATTAGTTACCTTTCATTTTATGTTACGCTTGATCTTACAAAAAAGCAAGTACATTAGAAAATATACCATTGGACAGGCCCGAATGCTTCTGTATATATTTTACACTTTAAGGGCGTCTTACAAATAGTTGATCTCTATGCTCCATTGATTTTTACAATGTCATGGTCTAACAAAGTCAATTCATGTAGAATACATTATGCATATATTATACTCCGAGAAGATTTCTACAGTTAACAGTTATAATATTTACAAAATAATCTATTCAGACTTGTTTTATACACTGTTTACCTCGGACCATTTTTTTACGTCAACAAAAATAATGATGAAAGCAGCTGCGCATGTCAGGAAGGCAGTCACCATTAACATCCGGTGAAACTGGAAAACAATGGAAATGGTATCTAGGTTATAAAGCACAGTTACTCCGTATCATAAACCGCTCCTTCTATGAAGAGTAGTCATATTATTTATAATTAAAAAGATGTATGCACTGCGTCAAGAAGTGCCAAGTCAATTTTTTATACCAAAAATGGTTTTAAAGTCAAGTAAGTGAGTCACGGCATGATTTCAGATCTGTCTCATACAAAAGGAAGATGCATGTTTTTTTTCTTCTCTATTTGGTATGTAATCAATATTAAATTTTATGAATCTACTTCGTTGGTTCTGTTTCGAGGGTTGCGGAGTCCAAATTAACGATCCTATATCACTCGATTTGTAGTTTGAAATCATGAAAGTGAGAACAAATACATTTCTCCATTATTATTCATATTCAAGGGAACTTTATTCAAGATATAGTGAGAAAATTGCTTTACCGTAAACCAGACTTTCTCGTTAAGGATTTTATTGTTTGGCCACATTGGCTTGTAGTGTCTGGCCAGAACCACGCCTATACTGGCACAGAAGATCCAAGCAATCATCATCAGAGATCCTGCAAAATACATCTGAGAGTAAAAAAGGGGGCGTTATTTGGCTCTTTACATAACAAGACGACTAACAAACTATTTTCTAATTAATGCATCCCATACCGACATTTATTCTTTAAAACAAACAAACAAACACCTTTTTTTGCAAGGCATACGAATAAAAGAAAGAACATTAAATGACATAAAATGAAATATGAAAATTATTGACATTGGAAATGAAAATTATCGATGCAGCTTACACCATAAGATAACAGTCTTTTTTTTTTTTTGCTCGAAGGTATTTCTAAGAAGTTTCTAATATATCACTCTGTCATTTTTTCTGGCGCTTGTAAGAAACAAACGTTAACAGAGCCAAGTACAGTGGAACTTCCGAAAACCGGACACCCATGGGACCGGCCAAAAATTTCGGATTTTGGAAGTTTCCGGAATTCAGAAGTATGAATGATCTGGACAAGCACAGGTGCGAAACACCAGTGGTTCTTTATAATAGTGAATGCAGTCAGTATTATTTAGCGTAACAGCGTTTGTAACATTGGAAACATAATGCAAAATTAAAATTAATGAAAACATTCTACACATGTATATTTTATTAGAAAAAAATGTCATATGTTTTCAAATACATATATATATATATATGTGTATACTAAATTATGTGCAAAGACGTTTCTGTATGTAAGAACAAAGCTACATTTTGCATACCTTTTAAAAAATCGCCAATTAGAATAACCAACACACTGGCCGATGTTGGCTAATTAATTACGCTTTTTAAGACACTCCAGATACAAATTAATCCTTAAAGTTGCTTGTAGCAAACACCTGTTATTAATCCACTAATCATAGCTTTAATTATTTACCGCTATCTAATTATCGATATATTCGGCTGCATGTCAATTTCAGATTGACAACTTGTTATTCTAACGCGTGTCAAAATAAACGATCACCGCTAATTGGTAAACAATAGATAGAGTCGCGAAATTTTTGCCGCAGGGTTTGCGATCTTAGGTCTGTCTTTTGCACTTTTTTTATTTTTCCGGTATTTGGAAGTAAAATTGCATTGGTTTAAACTAAATTTTACGGAAAAATCGTCCGGAATTCAGAATTCGGAAGTTCCGGATTTCAGAAGTAAGATTTACATAGAAAACAGAAGGAGAACTTTCGGGACTGGGAAAATCGTTCAGTTTTCAGAAGTTTCCGGTGTTTAGAAGGTCCGGTTTTCGGAAGTTCCACTGTACTAGTGTTTTATGTCGTGCATGTACTTGCATCTTAAGTGTTCTAATATTCAACTTTGATAAAACATAATTTTCTGGTAAATGAAGTAACATTTCAGATAAAAATGCGTAAATACTAAAAACGTGATAAAAGTGTTTTGTACTTCATCGATTCAATGGAAGAAATTCGTGCAACTGATGTTCACCACTTTGAATAACTTCTTGAAGGCCTGAAAACACAATACTCGCAAACAGAGGGAGGAAGATGATATTAACCCTCGACCTCCAGGCAGAGGTCAGATGCTTAACCTAGACATTGTGGTTTTACCTCTTACAAGTACTTACCGTGTACTTTGACTAAAATGGCCTTCGCAGTTCCAGACACGTCGTCGGTAGATTGTAGATCAACCTTGTCTGGAGATATGGATGGTAATGGGTCTAGACTGTGCTGAGACTTGAAACCTGTGTAAATATTAATTGAAAGGATTAAAATTTTGTAAACTTTAAAAATCAGTCATAATCTCGGAAAATTTTATTCTGTAATTTAGCAATTATGCCTAGCACAAGCGAAGTCACGTTGTTCGTTCCAAACTCACACCGCTCTCTATTTTACAAAGTGTTGGCGAAAACTTCTAAACTGATGTTATTTACATACCTTCAGGAGGCTTGACCATTTGCCACGAGCAAGTACCAGTCTGTGTTCAGATCAAATATCTGATTATTGGACTGAGGTTTTCGACTGTGTGTACGAACACGTGAGCACGCCATCGGCGACACTTCCTTGAACATTGGTCAAGCCGGCAGTAAGAGCCTAACAAATGGGTCAAAAACGTATAAAATAAATAGTAAGGCACAAGATCTAAGATCTCTAGTTATTCTTGCACAGGAAAATAACTGATACAGTGGGATATTGTACTTTAACTATAGTTTTTACATCATAATGGCCAATATACTTACGTATCAGGTATCTAGTCTTAGGTGCCCAATCTAGATTTAAGCTTCCATTGTTCCGAACAAAAATCAAATTGTTACCAAAGGTACAATCTGACTCAAGTGGTCTGAGAACTATGTTTTTATCTTAAAGTTACAGAAATTTCCTTAGCATGGATAAGGTCGCTAGCTCTCAAAGGACATTATTTCATAAATACCTTACCATTTCAAATTCTAAGCTTTGTGTTTTTTTTTTAAAAAAAAATCAAACCATTCCCTTAGGTCATGATGGTAACCAGAGTTCTGCACATGATTAAATTCATGCACAAGTTTGGAAGAGCGTCAAGCAAGAAAAAACATTCTATCAACTTTTACTTAAAAAAATAGAAGAAAATTCGAGCTAACTGATCAAAAGATTTCGACGAGGGCATATTGTGTTCAGCTAAGCTTTATGCAACAAGTCATTTAAAGTGATATAGTCACACCCAATATTACGAATTCAGTTTTAAAAAAAAGCATATAGCATATACTTACATCGGTTAATGGACTGTTATATTTTCCCGGGTTGTAAGACTTCGACACAGTCACGGTATTTCCATCATCTATACATTCAGTAACACTGTCGGTGCCCTGTGGGAGGAAAATACAGTTTCATTGATACGATGGTCGGTCGCATATATAATTTTAATATGCGCTTTCGACTTTTTTTCTTTAATAGATTTCCGAAAGCAATATGATTCAAAATTGTATTATAATTTTCTTTGATTGTTTCAGTGCCACATGTTATTTCTTTTAAAGGTTTTTGGAGTAAGAAAATTCTGAGCGATTAAACGACTTCTCTCGAGCACTAACTACCGTTCCGCCCTGCGGGTACATTTGAAATGAAAAAAAAAACCTGTATTCTAAATAAACAAACCATAGTTTGGTCGTTAGAGAGACCTAGGGCAATCCACTCTGTCCCTCCCGATTCAAGCGTCAGACTTAACGTGAAGTCAACGTTGTTTCCATTTTCTTTCCACGTGACCACGAATTTGCATGTGCCGTCACAATCAGAATAGCAGCCGATATCACTGCCACATCCGGTGGGTTTTTCCTGTCATGATTAAGTTGTATGAGTTTTGTCAGTTAAAGTAAAATTAAACATGGGTAGATTCCGGAGGGATTTGACTCGAAATGTTTTGTATGAAGCACAATAATATGTTATATATACAAAATATTTTGGAGCGGAACCCTAGAATCGTTACACTAAAACTCATTTACAAGTTATTCATGTTAGAACATAAACAATGTCTGTTTCTAATTCTTAATGATGGCGTCTTTTGTAAAAAAACAGACTGAAATTGGATCCGCGACAGACATAACAAGTGTAATGGACTTAAAAAGAAGCATAATGCCTGAATGACCTCGTGAAACTGTAAACATATATTTTCAATACATTTAAATTAAAACGAATGAAACCTTATCCCAGTCACATGAAATGACATGACATTTATGAGATATATTAGTAAAGGATATACTAACTCACCAATACAGCACGTGTTACAAGGATGAGCACGTGCAGAACGAGGACTGACAAGAGGTATTTCATCATTAAATGCTTTTTTCCTTCAAGTAATTTGACTGGTTTTCAAAGATTCTTTAAAAAATCTGTAAAAGAAAAAAGGCAAAACCTTATATTTTACACGTGATATCCTTTAAAGTGTTTCTGATAGCGTAGTAATTGTCACCGAAAAGTAACTCAAGAATGGGGTGCTTTACAACGGAAGTAAAAATATACCTAAAACATTAGAAATTTTAAGTCGTAATAAAGCCCGAAAAGTTGTAGACTACATTTTTACAAAGGACAAATGATAAATTAAACCGTCTTTGTCCGTAAAGATCAAAATAATACGTGAAACTGTGGGAGGGGGTTCTGTCTTGTTATGACAAGCGATTGTAATGGTATTAGAAAAGCAAGGATTGTATTGAATATTTCACTCCTATGCCGGAAGTGTTGGGTTCCTATGCCGCCATTACACCATATACATTTACCGATGCCATTATTGATAAAACCTCAAACAATGGACATCACGAGTAGTTACAAACGCATCTAGCACCATCGTCTTAAACAAATATTTAAAGCAAGACCCAAAACAATGCCCGTCTTCATTATTTTCTTTCACGTTTTAAGTCTCAACGAATATCACTGTCATCGCTGTCGTCTTTAACAGGAACAAATTAATATAAAATACATGAAACAGAATGATAAAACTTTAATATTAGAAATATTTATATTGAGAGAAAACGTACCTCTATACTATACAAGTAATCCTTACATATTAACTAAACTCAATGACTTAAACAAATTTTAGCTACACACCCGGATATTCCTTTTCAAGGTTTATTCTGTCATTTATGAATCCGTAAATAAACTACATAGCTATTGATATTCACGTTTAATGGATTTCAGTTCCGCTTCAGCTCGTTGGGTGTAAATATCAGTACACCTTGCTGGGTAATATAACATAATAAAAAAAAGTACTTTAAAACCACAACGGGCGTGTTTCTAAATTTTATGAAAGTTTATGGATGCATTTTTATGCATGAGTTGATATATCACTATCAGTACAGTAAACTTATAACGATTACCATTTTGTTACAGCACAAACATTCAGCCGGCAAAACACTTCCCGAAATAGCATCTGGCAAGGTTCAGTTCTATCGCCATCTCACTTTCATTTAGGCGGTATCCTAAAGCATGAGTCCGTAAAGCATAATTTTTGTAGGACAAACTATCAGTGAAACATACCGAATGAGGATCTGGGCAACATAGATTAAGGTACAGTTCTAGCGCTACCTCATCTTACTTCAAGCAACACAGAAATATAGACGCGGTTCTGTAAAACATTACATTTGTTTGGCAAGGGTAAAACACATTTAAAAATATCTTGTATCTTTTGTATTTAACTATTGTTCAAAGATTTTGGAGCAATCGATGCGGCAGATATTGAACTAATTCACAACTAGCATAAAGATGAACAGCCGTGAATAAATGTCATCGTTGTAGAAGAATGCAAGGACAACACAATGGAGAGGTAATATCACATTTCTCCACCGCGTCTGTTAAATGCATCAGGATTTCAAACTTTATTTGTCATATCAGAGCAAGTTAAATCTTAAACTTATGTCCAAAAATGGGAAAAAAAAGATTTGCCAAGTGAACAATAAAATGCAAATTCATGAAATAATACAAATATACCAAAAAGTATCACTTATTTAGACGCAGTCAAATTTTGTACCAATACTATAGCGACTGTTCAAAGACCATGTTAGTCAAACCTGCTATTTCTAACTTAACTAAATCTTTTCACTTTACTAGCAACAATTTTTCATGTCTGTCATCCCATAAAATGGGAGAGCTTCAAGTCGTGTGACGTTACTGTTTATGAGCAAGTCGCGTGACGTTACTCTTTTTGAACATCAAGTCGTGTGACGTTACTGTTTGTGAGCATCAAGTCGTGTGACGTTACAGTATAATAACTCTCTCACTACTGAGCTTCCAAAAAGTTCCATTGCCGTTAGTAAATAGTATGGCGAATATGAGTCTGGCGTTTTTCTGTGATGTGCTTTATCAATATAATTAACCACAGATTATTGTCTCTACCTTCAATTCTGTTTCATTATTAGTCAGTGTGACTTTTCCTCAAGAAATAAGAAAAAAACATCCGCGCTGAATCATTTTACGATGTCCCCTCGTGATATCGTGTCTTCCCATCGTGTTATTGTGTCTTCTCATAGTGTAATCATGTCTCCTCATCATACCATCCTGTCCTCTCATTATATTATCATGTCTTCTTATCGTGTCTTATCAATCATATTATCATGATTTTTCATGTCTTCTCATTGTGTTACCATATCTTCTTATCGTGTGGTCATGTCTTCACATCGTGTTATCATGTCTTTTTCATAGTATAATCGTGTTTTCTCTTTCGTGTCATCTTATCTTCTCATCTTGTTAAAGTGACACCGTCTTTGCAAATGAAGAGGCCGACAACGTGAAACAGTCCGTACGTGCTACATATTTAAATACTGCAGCCCGCCTAATCATTGAAGCCTGTATCCTGATTAAAGATTTACGATGCACGTGTATGTATCCTGCATTCAACAGAGAATTGCATGCATTTAAAAATATTTTGAAATGAAAGTGATATGATAAGGATCCAGTTACACCATCACGACTCAGTTTGACACAGACATTGTAAAAACATGTTGCGCATTCGTGTGATTAATTAACTATAAACTTATCTGAGGGATTTATTGATCTATCTACCACCATGCTAAAAAGCATTAATGACATCATGTGTGCAACTTTGCCTGGTAACAGTTGTATAGTTGAAACTGTATTATTTTATCCTAACTGATGTATTATTTAAAGAAAATATCCAACTTCTGTATCATAATTAACGATTACTAATATTTGAAAAAGATCGGGAGAATCTAGTTTGGTAAATGTGAAATGTTTTATAACGAAAAATAACATTTCCTTCAGTTCATCTTTCTTATTTGGTTTTGCAGTAATGTATTAACGACTGTGAAATGATAAACCAACATAGAGTGATATAGAAGTATTGAGTAAAATTTTGAGCAAGGGTCGTTTACTATTAACCTAGGGCGTAGCTTGGCCTTTATGAAAGTACTAGATGGTTCTGAGCAAGCTTCCAAAGATAATTGTAATTGTCTTAAAGTTGGTGTGTTTCATGCTATATCTGGGTATATCGTCGGCAAAATTTGAAAATACCCATCACCTCACCATTTCATTTCAACTACAGATTTGAATGTTTTCAAATTGCCTAATTAACGGAGTGTAGCCCCAGTGCTTGTTAGGGTGTACGCCTGTGAGAATAGTCTCTCCCGTTAGCATTATGGGTCCTTTCGAGTGTATTTCAAATTTTAAATGCGTTTACAAATTTAAAAAGATACCAGCATGTACATACACCTACGTTATATTTCTTACGTCGTCAGTTCCAAACGGCCATGTCTGACCAAGAAAAGTAACTGTTAAAAAAAATAACTGGCCAAGTAAGGTCCCCTTGTGGAAAATGACGTTCATGGATAAATGGGAAGTGACAATGTTTGAAAAAAAAAAGTTGGAGAGACTTACAAAAAGATGTCAATAGTTGGGTTTCCTTTTCACAAATAGCATTGACGGATATAAAAATTTATCAGTAAAAATGTTGACAAGAATTCGATCCCGTCTGCAAATTGTGTTTTATGAGTTGACGGGAAATTACTCCGTGGACAAAACATTCTAACTGCACACACTGGTCACGTGTTGCTACTTATCTGAACTCACTGCCTCACTATTGTCGCAAGAAGAATGTTGCAAGTAAATAAAAAATATTAACTTCTTCAAGCTGATTTCCTTTTTCATTTTTCATATCAGTAAATCGCAAAATGATAAGATTTGATCAAAGCCATAAAAGAGATAGGTAAAGAAACCACTTGGAAGCTGGCTGATTTGAAAACAAACCGTAAGCTAGATCGCCTGAATGTAAAACGAGTATTCAAAAGTAAGAGGTAAGTTTTTAAAAATGTATCGACAAATACGGACTACCTATTGCAAAATGCGTTAACAACATTGAGGATTTACCTTGTTAAAATGTATAAGCTATTCAACTGATTACTTATGATACTTCAGGAACTACAAATTGCTAACATATCTAAAGCTGCAGAAAGAAAACAAGAGCAATTGTGGTCTCCGGAATTCAAACTGGGTCTAAGGTTTAAAATAATCTTGTTTATTTACCTATAAAAAGCAGACACAAAACTATTTTCACCATTAACTAAATAACAAGGAAAGAAGTGATATAGGGTAAGATGTTTCTTTTATTTACTAAGGGAAGTTACTCTGTTTATACTTCTGTCAATAAATCAAGGCATATGATGATGCAGAGAAAGAATGAAATATGCTGGAGAAACTCCTTTACAGGACAACAGTCTTGATATTTCAGTCATTTCATATGGTAAGCAACATACATCTGTACACTGCCACTAATACTTGATCCATGAAAGTAATACTGGTATCAAATTTAAAAAGAAATTCACACTAGAAGTGACACAAAAGTCTGAGGAGTTTGAGGAGGCACCGTGGTCCAGGGGTAGAGCGCAGGGCTCCGGATCCGGAGGTCGCGGGTTCGAATCCCGTCATAGGCGAAATTCTCTCACGATCTTCTCATTCCTCCACGCTGCGCGAATACTGGTACAGAACCCAGGAAGCAGTCATCGAGCGTGATGAATCTAAGTTGTAAGAACTTGTATCGCAATCGATGTAAAATAAATGAGTCCAAACAAACACAATAGTCATCAAGAACCCACTTCCTATTTAGATATACTGAATTCTTGAACAGTTTGTTAAAAATTCAAGTGCAGTTTATTATACTAGACATCGTATTTTCTATTTAGATAATGCCACTGTGTAATATTGTACGGTTTTATTACCCCTCATACAAAAATCAATGGGAGATGTGTGTATCTCAATGCACAGTTACAACTTAGTGGATATGTTGAGCTGATTTGAAGCAACAGTGGTCACCTAGAACATGAGTTAAGTCTAAGACAGGTTCGCTTCTGTTATAAAGTCAGCAACTAAAACTGTGTCAGAGAATCTTTTCTCTGGTTCAATGGTATACGTATACAAAAAAATTCTGAAACATGTATTGTCTGAAACTGTGCAATTTCAGCACTGTTGGAAGTTTCTAAAATAGAAAAGGCTTCAAACATTATTCACATATAATAAGAGATCAACAGTATATCTTTATAAATTTCTTCTTCTCATTTTCATATGAATATATCCCTATTTTCTTTGACAAATATTTTCTCTTTAGAACTATTCATTACTACAGACTATTTAAAAATTGTGCTGAATGAATACACTATTATGTGTTCTTATTCAGTTTAAAAGATCAATACTGTATAATAAGTATTTCATCTGTTAAAATCAGCATGCAACATAATCTTAAAGACTTTATTAATAATGTTTCTAAAATTTCTTTTTAAATATTAGAATTACATGCATTTTGATTCTTTATTAAACAAAAATAATTATCACAGCCTGAACCTAACTTAAAATAAGTAAAGTTGTAACTAGCTAAACAAACTGGCAGATCCGTCCAATACAGAGTTGGATTTCTGTCTACTGTTCACTCCATGAGACTTGGGTTCTTTTCTACGTAACTTCCCATTAGCAAACAAATCATTAAAATCAGTATTACTCTCCTTCAATCATTTTGTCAACTTTATTTCTTTTATCAGGTTCTTTTCTTTTCCTCTTCACCCATAATTTTGGATCATCAAAGCAATCAAAATGATCAGTCTTTCAACTGTACTTTCATATAAATGCACTTCTTCATTTTCCCTATTAACACATTCATTATCCTTAATCTTATCGATATCATGAGAATTTAAGTCATTCTTTTTCTTGTCAAAAGGTATTTGCTGACCATCATCACCAAATATTTCATCAACAGCACTGAACGGATCTGTATTACCAGACTAGACTTTTCTCTCTCTGAACAGACTTAACAGGTCCCATCTTTTTGGTTGGTGATTTTATTTTCCTGACGTTTGAAGGTGGTGGCTTCTTTGACTGCCTTCCAGCAGCGTCTGATCCACCAAATATGTCATCCAAAATGGAAGACACAGAATTATCTGTCCTAATATAATTACGAACTGGTTTTTCTTTGTCGTCTCTTTCATCTGAGCCATCTTCAACTTCAGAATTTCTTCCCATTTCATCTAACAGGTCCTGAGATTGCAACACTTCCATCTTCAGTCATTTTCTTTTCAAATCTATTATCCTTCTTCCCCTATTTCACCATAGCCTTCACAATAAGATGGTGGAACTGGACTGTGTTTAGACTTATGTTCAACTTTACTTTTTTTAGCAAACTTTTCGTATGGTGACCTTTGACCTTTCTTCCACTGGGGAGATTTTTCTACCAACTTCCATACTGCTTTGCTCACTGTTTTCTGTAGATCTTCTCGTAACACTGACCACTCATTTGTTCACTTAAAGACTCACTGTCAGATTTAATATCATCTAGAAAAGTTACACACTGACCAGATCGAACTTTTGACTTTGAAGACTTTGTCTTTGTTACAGTAGTTGCTTTCCCTGAAAAAAACAAAAACAAATCGAAGCTGCATTATGCTGTCATGTTAGGCAAGTGTAAGTTGATCTTCCTATACCTGAAGTATTGCATTTCGCTTTACAACCCCTGCTAAGCTGTTTATCAGGAAATTAACATTCTTAGAAGTAAAAATTAATGTAAATTCACACTGGATTAAAAAGTTGAGATGAAAAGAAATGCAAATAAAACCTCTTTCATATTTTCTTTTACTGCAGCTTTTGACAGTTTTCAGCGTCTCCTGTATGTGATTTACAGGTTTTCACTTTATGTATATCCTTGAAGGCTGGGTCCTTGCTTGTGTAAAAACTGTTCAATATTTTGATCCTATCCTCTAAGCTTGAGCCGAGAACAAGCTCTGCAAACTCTATCAGAGATGCAGCACCTTGACGTTTGGACATTTCCTCAAAATATTTCCTGTAATATGAACAGTAAACATATTATCAATTACTAGTGAAGTAAGGTCAAGGCTCAAATAAAGAAAAAAAGGTTAAAATTATACAATACTATTATTCAATCCTATAATCCTTTGGTTTTAACAAATTTCATATGAAAAACATTAAAAAATAAACAGGTAAGGACAAGTAAAAGTTCTTACAGCTTAAAAGCTTTAGGTGTCTGACCAATCAAAACCTTGGTTTTTCCTATCATTGTTGACCTAGCTGTGTTAAGCTCATCCACTGGATCATGTCGACCACGCCCTTTCTTCACAGGTTCTGGTAACTCCTCCTCACTTGACTAAGAGAAAGGTAAATTCAAGTTTGTGAAATGAATACTTCTCTAACACTATAAATGCTTAAGTTATTAGATTTTAATGAAATGTGACACATAAAACTTCAAATGGGCTGAAGGCATACATGTAAGTATGCAGAATAAATCATCTGGTTGCTCAGCAGTGTCAAATAGTAACATTTTGTAAAGGGCGAAATAATTTCTAAATTCCGCAGTTAAAATAAGGCTAAAATTACTAGGCAATAAATGCATTTTTTTCTGGAATTTCATGAAATACAAAGTAGTTGTTGATGCTAAACAATACTGGAAACTTAAGTTTTTCTGAGTTATGACTTGTTGTCTGTTTAACAGGAAACCACCAGTAAATGTTAACACAAGATAACCTTAGTAGGAAAGAAACTTCTATCAAAATTATCTGACTACTGGATTAAACAAAGTTTAAGATATTTTTGATCAAGGGATTTAGGTCCTAAAAATACAGGTCTATTCACCTCTGACATGGGTTCACACTGGGCAGCAAGGTCCTGGGAGTGCTGGTGGTGCTCATACACATCAGATATAGCACACCTTGTCATGTGATCCTCCGCTCTGCTTCCACCAACCACTTTCACATTCTTGTGAATATGTACCACGCCACAATTGTCTGAAGGAAATTTGATGTTGTGCATGACAAACAGCACTTGTAAAACATTTAACATAGCAACAGCATTGCTTCTTCAATTATCTGTTTATATTCAATAAGACCATACTTTTTCTTACAATGATCCAAACCATTTATAAAGAATTTGAAGCTTTTACCAGAATTTTTATATTTATAATAAAATGTGAAATTCAGCAAGAAATCATCCATACATACCAAACACATCTGATACATCAGTAAAGGAACCAGCAAGTGTCTGATCATACTGTACCACACCACTGTCATCATCATCATCATCATCATTATCAACAGCTGTTGTATGTCTGCTGCCCTTCCTGACTGGACCCTTCCCTGTCTTGCTATCTGATGGTTTTACTTTGCCATGTGGAGAATCATGCTCCATTATTTGTTGTATTTTCTTATTGTTGCATTTTTCAGGATGCTTTCGTGCAGACTTTGTCTTTACAACTGCAGCAGCCTCACTGTCTGACAAGTCACTGTCTTCAATAAAAGAGGCCTGTGTTATATTGCAAGGACTGCTATGATTGTCTCCCTTGCTTGAACTCTTCACACAGCTTCTAGAGTTCCTTCCTTCAATTACTGAAGATTCACCATCTTCCATCAAGGAATTATCTTCATTCTTTTCATGGTCTGAATCTAAAAGCATCAAAATGCCAGATGTCTTTGCCTTATTTCCTTTCAAATGCAACAAAGTATTTATGTCCAAAGAATTAGAAATTACAAAAACTGCACCATTCAGAACCTTTTTTAATAGGTCTGGTCTTAACAAAAAGTAGAAATATTCAATTAGGTGAAAGTACAAAAGAGATTTTCCTTTCAAAGTTCTAATTTCTTGATTCACATGTCTGGAAAAGAGTAAATAATTATGGCCAATGGATATTTTACAATTTCTGACATGAGTAAAATTAAGAAATATAGAAAAAATGCCTGACTGAAGATATGTTTGATCTGTAAGTGTCAAAATTGAAGATAAATTCAGAGTAAAAAGTTTACCATCTGATGAGAAGAATTCAGCAAATGGGTCCTCATGACTCGACAGACTTGACAGAAGTTGTGTCTGTAGGGAACATCCTGACTGTTATAATCCTCATCTTCCTCAATGCGGACCTACTGGAGGTACATACTGAGCTGTGTCAAATCCTTCCAGGGCTGACTCTACTCTCTCATTTCTCTGCAGACAAAACTAACAACTATATCTCAGTTTTAACAAATGATTTTATTTCAGTTTTATTCAAATAACTAATTTAATTCTTGTATCCTTTATAAGCCAGCTTTAACCTTGGATTCATAAACTGATTGATCTAACCTTATTGTCATTTTTCTGGTAAAAACAAACTTCTTATTACATTTATCCTGCTAACACATTTTTGTGTTAATTTCTGTTATGAATTCATTCATAGTTATACTTAGATAAAGGCATTAATCATAAAACTTACCTATCTTATACTAATAACTGCATCTTACATGGTACTTTTTTTTAAAATATGAAGCAGTTAACCTTTTATTTCAAGTGAACTAACTTATTTTACCCTAAATGCAATGATTAAATCAACCAAATTAGTTGAAAGTGTGTTGCTCTGCCAACCTACTACAATTTCATGATTTTATACCATTACACTAAACAAATAATACTGTTACTCCACACATTTTCATCTCCATTGTTAATATACGAGTGACTCCACATTAAATGGTTTTGTATATTATACAATAATTCACCTTGATAATATCCCTTGTGATACAGGACTCTCCAGTTTTCAGTACAAACATGTTTTTTATACCAAAAATTTCACCCTTCTGTCTAGGGTTACCCTGAACAGCATAGAAATAGCGTCTAGCATTCTCATCTTCTACTTGTCACATTCAACAATTGCTGTAGGCAAAAAAACAGAACATTTTACATGCATTAGCATATAACTAAAAAAACAGGCAATTACTGAGTGATGCTACCTAAAGTATTACTTGTGATATAGAACAGAATTGACCCATTTATGCCTAATTATGCCATCCTTGTCAGTTGGACTAGTCCATTTTTAATTATAAGGTTTCTGGTATAAATTTTCAAATTGATTCTAATTAAGGGAAGAAAGTCCTTCATGTGAACAGTGTAGACACTGACCTTGGTCTGCACTGTTTGCCTTTGTCTACTTTTGTAGATGCTAGGCATTAATGGGTTAAAAAGTACATAAATTCATAATATTTCTTAGCAACTAAGTTACTGACACACTTAAGAGCTAGGTATTAAATATTATCATACAATAGTTTTGAACATATGGTGACTTCTAGGCACTTTATATAATTGGATTTGCTTATTGCTATAAATCAAAGCACAATTCTGATCACAACGAGAAGGATTTAATTCTACTGTTCATTTTCCCAAAGAAACCCACAGAAATCCTACATGTACCAGACATGTCACTAACCTGTTTGTATATCTGTCTAAGGTACATGTTCTCTTCAATAGTTCCTGTAGATACAAGCCTATACACCTGAACATCACGTCTCTGCCCTATACGATATGCTCTAGAAAATAAAAACTTGACTTGATGAAAACTAAATATCTTAAAAAGACTAAGTGCTCCCATTTGTCAAGAAACTGACAGGCTGAACATTGCTATGAAATGGCTTAACCACCAATATTTTATTGCACAGGCCTTAAAGAACAAACTTTGCAGAGTAAAATAGTATAGATATGAGTAATTGTAGCTTCCGAACTCTTATTAATTACATGTACATCTATCATGAAGACATTTATTTCATACCTTTTCCTTTATACTGGAATCTATCTATAGATCAAGAAATGTGACTCTGCCTACATGCTAATTAAAAAATGCAACCATTTACCTATCTTGTGCCTGAAGGTCATGAGTTGGGTTCCAGTTGGGGTCAAATATCACCACTTTGTTAGCTCCTGTCAGATTCAAACCAAGACCTCCTGCTCTAAAAGAGTTGGAGTTTTCATGTGTGAGAAGACAAATACAAGTGGAACATTCAAGAGGAATACCCTAACATTTAGAGTATTTTGTTTTCTATCAAATCATGTAAAAGTGAATGATATTGGAAACATTATTACCCTATGTCAAGGTGTTAGTAAAATATTCTAAGAACAATAGTCTAAGTCTTTATACTAAGAGTTGTTGTACCATTTTTGGAGGGGCTGGCATTTCTAAATGATCACTTTCTAAATGCCTAAAGAAGAAATTTTCTAACATATGTTCTTCTCTAAATTATTTTTCATTTTATAGCAAATAATAAAATACATGTAGATATGCAGTAAATCATTTATTTACTGCAGAGTATGTACTTTAAACAATGAGGTTCAACCATGTGTCTAGCAAACACCTTTGCAACAATATAAACTAAGACAGTGCACCTTAGATATCTAATTGCTATAAATATCCCTGAGGTCAACCTTTAAATATAATATAGAAGTCATCACCTTACTTCATCAGTTTTGTAAAGCTGAAAGTCATCTCTTTTACCTCTATTGCATTATTTTTTTGGTACTTACTTGGTTGAAATCAGACAAATGAAAATGTTTGGGTCAGTGTTAAACTCTCGAACAATGATGAGTCTCTTCTTCGATGACACTGTCCCGTCAATCCTGCGGTACTCATACCCTGTACTCATTAAATGCTGCTCTATGATATCCAGTACCTGTTGTACAAACATTTGTAACTGTTTTCAATTACATACCTAAACTGAGTTTCCTATTATTTCATCTCTGGACATGAGGCAACGTGAACTTTCACATGGAACATGGAATGCTCCTCCCTGTGTTATAATACAAAGCACATAAAACTAGAATGACTTAATTTTTTTGCACTTCCTCATAAACAAAATTTTTTGATAGTTTTTTTCATACTTTTCGCGCAAATCTATAAACTCAAAAGTAAATTTCTTAAAGTACGAAATATTCTCTGGGCTATTTACCTGAGTGGAATAGGAGAAAATTAGAACCTTGGAATGTTCTTTATAAAACACCTTCAGGAGACCTTGTAACACCTGAAATTAAACACAAAACCTTAACTTAAAACAAAACAGTCTGCAGTACTTCTATATCTTGCACTAAAATAATGTGATTCAAATGGAACCCCTTCAAATTCCATCAGTGACCCTGACCTCATATCTGGTAAAAACACAGTCGAAACATGAACAAGAAAATAGCTACAGATTCTAAGAAAATTTTCTTTGATCCTTTCAGTAAGTTTTGCAAGGAAAGAAGGATGCAACTGAACAAAACATGCAATTCTACAAAACAATATCAGGTCAGCCACTGAACTGAAGAAATGCATTTGGACTAAATTGTCTTTTATGTGCTCCAACAAGCTAGGAATTACTGGAATCCTTTTAAAAGCAACTAGTAATTTAGAGAACACACATTTCACAAATGAAACTGATGAATAGCAAATTCTTCACAACAACAATAAATCACAGATTAAGGTCTCTACACATTCTTAAAATACAGTATGAATTACATCAACATGGTAATTCACTTATGAGGAATCTGATAAAATATACTGAATATTTCTACCTTAAATTCATGTATACTGAAGTTTCCAAAAAAAAAAAAATAATAATAATCTTTTTTCCCTAATAAAAAGTTTTCTTCCTTACACCCTCTCATCAAAATTATAACTTGAATACCCACCTTCATTTTACCACAGTATTTTGGGTCAGACAGGGTTTTAAAGGACGCCTCTTTGGTCTGAGCCAAAAATTCTGGATGTTTGCTAAGAGCAGCCTTGCAGATTTTACGTGCAGTGTCTGCCTGTTTCTCACTAGTTTTCTTCTTAGGGATAAGTAAGGCCACATGGTTGGCTGTCTTGAGAAGTAAGTGCATGAATGTAAACCTCAAAGATCTGATAGACTGACCATCAGCTGTTTTCTGCAAAGAAAGAAGATATGTCATTACAACTATAGGTGTAAATATTGAGCTTTTTTTATCAACAGACTGGTGGTTGATTTTCAGATATATTTTACATGAAAGGCTTGATTACACAGAACAGACTTTTTTTGTAAACTTTAAACAAAGTCAGTTCACTCTTGAAAGCAAATTTTCTCAAAGGGGACAAAATATAATGCAATTCTGCAGGTCTAAGAATTGTACATAATGTCACAGTACTGACAGACATACCTTTTTACAGCATTTACTTTGTGGTTCTCCGCTGTCACAACCACAGGGGTCATCTCCATGTATAACAAGATCCATGCCAGGCTGATCCAGTATCGTCTGATATATGCTCACTTGTAACTGACTAAGCTTACAAAACACCACACTGTCATCTTGAAAATGCAAATGAACATAAAAACCTTTCTGCTCATTTCCAGTTCATTTCCAATTCATATAATGTTTGAAGAACTTCCTAGCCTTTTCGTAACAGTTTTCAATTTTAAAAAATTGCATGTTAAAATCATGTCTGAAATCATACTGAAGAGATTCAATACAGGTTAGAGTCCAATGCTTTACCCTTAACACCTTCCCTGTTTCAAGCCACCACTGAATGCAATGTCTATAAAACAATAAATCTTGTAAACATTACCATGGAGAGTCACTCAAGAGTTACCTTTCTTTGGTAGTTGATCAGCAATCAGACTTTTCACTCTTCTGATCATCAGAGATTTCCTGATCTCAGCCAGCTTCTCCTTCTCTGCAAGTGTAAATTACAGTGTCTTTTTAACCCTAGCTTTTGATTTCTGAAAGCCAATATAAAGGAACTGCCAGCATTTTGATATCACACAATGTTTTTGGTAACATACAACATTCACATTGGGCAATTCTTGTAAAACATATATCCCATCCCAGGAAGGCACTTTTGAAATGGACAAATCCCTTTTAAAAGTTTATCTGACAAGAAGGGACCCCTTAAAAAAATAGATCATATTTTGCATTCCTTTGATGGCATATATGTTTTTCTGGAATGGTCCTTTCATTAAAACGGTCGACATGTAAAATGAGTCTTTAAAATAAAGTCCCACATAATGTCTGATGTGGAGAAAAAACTTTTGATTTCTTAACTGTGCAAGTGTATTTACGTTTTCTTGCAGTGGCGAGCTCTCTCTTGTTTGCATCATGCCTCTGTCCTAGTTCTATGGGTTGTACAAACTTGCTGACATAATCTGCTTGAGATCCTAAACAACCTGGCCTTGCCCTGAACAGTAAATCAACAAGAGAAAAGTTACATGACAGCACAGCTTTCATACATTCTAAAAGGCCTGTCTGGTCCAGCTAGCAGTGTCATATTGGTCAGCTTTACTATATGCATTTAAAAGTTATACAAGTTTAATAAAACAACAAAGTCTGACACTTTTAATGATGCATTAATGTTTTTCTGTTTTTGAACTATTACCTAGGTCAAAGCGTTTTCTAGTTATTGATCGGAAACCGTTTTTAGGATGACTGTCCCTGTGAGCTTGACCTTTGACCTAATGACCTCAATATCAATAGGGGTCATCTACTGGTGATGACCAACCAGCACACCAAGTTTGGTGAACCTAGGTCAAAGCGTTCTCTAGTTATTGATCAGAAACTGTTTTTAGGATCAAAGTCTCTATGATCTTGACCTTTGATCTAATGACCTCAAAATCAATAGAGGTCATCTACTGGTGATGTCCAACCAGCATACCAAGTTTGGTGAACCTAGGTCAAAAGGTTCTCTAGTTATTGATCGGAAACTGTTTTTAGGATGAAGGTCCCTGTGAGCTTGACCTTTGACCTAATGACCTCAAAATCAATACGGGTCATCTACTTGTGATGACCAACCAGCATTCCAAGTTTGGTGAATCTAGGTCAAAGCGTTCTCTAGTTATTGATCGGAAACCGTTTTTAGGATGAAAGTCTCTGTGATCTTGACCTTTGACCTAATGACCCAAAAGTCATCTACTGGTGATGACCAACCAGCATACCAAGTTTGGTGAACCTAAGTCAAAGCGTTCTCTAGTTATTGATCAAAAACCGTTTTTAGGATGAAAGTCTCTGTGATCTTGACTTTTGACCTAATGCCCTCAAAGTCAATAGGGGTCATCTATTGGTGATGACCAACCAGCATACTAGGTTTGGTGAACCTAGGTCAAAGCGTTCTCTAGTTATTGATCGGAAACCGTTTTTAGGATGAAGGTCCCTGAGAGCTTGACCTTTAACCTAATGACCTCAAAATCAATAGGGGTCATCTTCTGGTGATGACCAATCAGCATACCAAGTTTGGTGAATCTAGGTCAAAGCGTTCTCTAGTTATTGATCGGAAACCGTTTTTAGGATGAAGGTCCCTTTGAGCTTGACCTTTGACCTAATGACCTCAAAATCAATTGGGGTCATCGACTGGTGATGATCAACCAGCATACCAAGTTTGGTGAACCTAGGTCAAAGCGTTCTCTAGTTATTGATCGGAAACCGTTTTTAGGATGAAGATCCCTGTGAGCTTGACCTTTGACCTAATGATCTCAAAATCAATAGAGGTCATCTACTGGTGGTGACCAACCAGCATACCAAGTTTGGTGAACCTAGGTCAAAGAGTTCTCTAGTTATTGATCAGAAACCGTTTTTAGGATGAAGGTCCCTGTGAGCTTGACCTTTGACCTCAAAATCAATAGGGGTCATCTTCTGGTGATGACCAACCAGCATACCAAGTTTGGTGAATCTAGGTCAAAGCGTTCTCTAGTTATTGATCGGAAACGAAGTGTCTACCGACGGACCGACAGACAGACCTACCGACATTTGCAAAACTATATGCCCCCTCATCTTCGATGGGGGGCGTAATTAGTATCCTTGGACAGTTACAATGAAAATGTAAATAAAAATGTTATAGTAAAAAAGCTCAAGCCAACACCCCACAATAAAGTAGAGTCTACTAATAATTCCTGTTCACAATTGTACATACCAATCAAGTATGCTCCAGAACTCAAGCAGGTTATTCTGTAGAGCAGTGCCTGTCAGTCCATACCTCCTCAGGGTATTTATTTCTCTCAAAGCCTTTGTAGTTCTTGCTTTCATATCCTGTAAGGGTACATCAAAAATGTCTGTCAAATTGCTGAATGGCCCCTCAAAATTGAACTAAAGTGGCAATTCATTTCAATAAAAATCTGTGTGGCCAAAAAACAAATGACCAAACCTAAAATCTCTACTCTAACCTTGTAAGAATGACCTTTAACTTGTGCTTTACACCCAGAGTACCATTCAGAAAAAGTAGTGGTCAATAAATGATGTTAAATGATGTAAAATAATTCTACAATCCCTCAATGTTTTTTATAAAATCATGAACTTGACATGAGAAAAATTCAACATACAATTCTAGTTAATGTGTTCAAACTGTAATGAGAAAACTCTTGCAACCTGAAACTTGTTATATTTATGTCACTCCTGCTACTGAAGCAAGTCAACAAAATGTGTTGCTTTCCAGCAGAACTGTTACAAAGCAACATCTACACCTGTAGTGAGTATTTCTATAGTACTAGTAGAAACATCTATTTACGCAGAAACATCAAAGGTCTCATTACTCAAGTCAACCTAGTTTTACTATATCTGTATTAATCTATATTCATTAAGATATATAGTTCTTAGCCCAAACACACATGATATGACCCTTATATTCCAGCACTCACCTTAATCTTATGTACTTCATCAACAATGACCGCATCCCAAGCTACAGAGTTCAAATCATCCTGGATAAAATAATTCATTATTACAATCTTAACTAAACTAAACATTTAATACTCATATAAGCAAAACTTCACTGTTCAGAATATAACTTTGTCCACTGAATACATATCTATATTAGAAGCATTCTTTTCTAAAACCAACAAAAACAACAGTCATTCCTGATGTCTACAAACTGTCCTTACCATATGTTCCCTAAATGTTTCAAATGTTGTTACGACAACCTCCACCTTTCTTTTGCTTATTTCCTTCATACAGTCCAGCCTTGTCTGAACCATGGTACTTCCTGAAAACATCACACTTATTGACTGATTTAGCCTAGATTTCTATATACGAAGGAAAAAAAAACCCTACTTTTATCAAGCTATCGCACAAATTTTCCTAAAAATTATAAGTATCAAATTATCTCCCTTTAATTTCATCTAACATTTTAATTTTCATTTAACACAGAAATTAAATGAATACTTGACCGGAAAAAATGACTACTTGAGTACTTAAATTAGTACTTCATCATGTTTCTATTCAAATCTTACTAAAATTAACAAAAACATGATAAAAGGATTCAAGTTTGTTATAACACTGATACAATTAAATGTAGCAAAATTACCACAACAGTGAGCATGAACTTTTCTCACAAATTTTTAACACGCCTTATTAACATACAACATTCTTCTTATGGTTTTTCTCTATAAAGAGGGACACACATGTTTCTTACAGCAACAATATTTCAGTTAGTAATGCACAGTTACCTACATTGTTTCTGCTTAAATCTACAATATGGCCCCTCTGATCAGTAAGAAACCACAAAGAGCCATGTAGCACTTGGACACAAACTCCAGACATGCTTCCTTCTTACTTACTGAACAAAAATACTCCCTTAGCAGGAGTTTCAGGTATATAAAGTTCAAATCTAAGCTGCAATAAAATAAGATTTTTTCAGTTAAAAGTGTAGACTGAACTGACTGGTGAGATAAGGACAATGTCAGTTCATACATGATGACTATTTCAGTAAGTTATCAAGTCACAGTGGGCAGCTGAGCCTGAGAGTTGTTTGCTTACCTAACAGAGAAGTATCCCCAGGTCTCAAACTCCTCCAGCCAGTTATACAGTACACAGCCAGGCCCAATGATTAGGTAGGGCCCTTTACACAGTGTATCAGCCCTAACACTGGCCGAGTCTGACAGCTGTAAGATAAATCATTCTCAATACATACCTACATCATGGTTTGGTATAAAAAGTAAGACTACTAATGACTTTAAAATACTGCTTGTATAGTTCATTCCATATATTCAAACATTGTGTCTATAAAATATCTAAATTCAAGTGGTACGGTACTGATTCAGTTGAGTACACATTCAACAATTTGACCTACTGCAAACTTTGATGGGCACATGTTATAACTGGCTTCATACAGTTCATTGCACCTTTGCCCACTATTAGCTTACACTGTATATACACTAATTGCTCTAACATGAAATTAGACATTACCATTATTTTAAACCTCGTTAGATATAAGTATGTTTGATTTCAATGCTGGTAGCAAAATAGGTATTTCATTTCATATACCTTTCTAATGAACTGTGGTTTCTGTCTCATCACATCCACTCTGTTTCCCTGCTTTCCCAAAAGAGCAGAGAGAAATCCTATCACCTAAAATATTAACAAGGGAACCAGTAATATCTGATTAGATCAAATGCAAAACAAAAACATTTAGTATTCAAGTCTAAACCATAATATCCTCATTCAGAATAATGTCAATACTGACAAAAGATCAGTTTCATCCAAACATTGCTCAGTCTACTTTATTTTGTACTGTATCTTGTCAATATTACCTCATTCAGATATACATGTATGTGACAGTAAACATAATCACTGTCAAGGCAAATTTCAATGATTATTTTCAATAAATTCAACACTTGTGGCCATGGTGATTGTTGTCTAGAAATAATCGTTGTTTGGAGAGTTGCTTTGACGCAAAGATGATGTTACAACCAATACCAGCAAATCTGACCCTGATTTCCACTGTGTCTCTATCTGGTCTGCATACCAGCAAACACTCACTCAGAGTTTTAAGACCTTAATTTTTGAGAAAATAAATGGGTTTGAAGTCAATTTAACTTGTAGAGAAAGCATTCATCTTGGAAGAGTAAACTGTCCCTACAATCAAAATGTGATTCTTTGAATCTGCTACAGATCTCATTATTATTTTACAGGATCATATTTTTCATTAGTACTGCATCTTTCATTCCTAACAAAAAATAATGTAGTGACCAGTTTATGTTTTAACTGTACAATGTATCTTTGTTCTATCATGGTTGGTTTGACATTTCCACTGTAGCACATAGTACAAATGTAATGTCTATCTGCACTTGGTTGTGTCACATAGAAGACTAACTCAAGTACCAAGCAAAAGTATTACTAAGGACAATACCTGCACTGTTTTTCCTAGCCCCATATCATCCCCAAGAATGGCCCCTCTGTTGTTTATGT
Source organism: Cyclina sinensis (assembly GCA_012932295.1). Classification (NCBI taxonomy): domain Eukaryota; kingdom Metazoa; phylum Mollusca; class Bivalvia; order Venerida; family Veneridae; genus Cyclina; species Cyclina sinensis. The sequence goes on along the minus strand of JAAONU010000012.1, from coordinate 2,271,627 downwards.
AATGACTATATAGGAATTTAATTCCTTCCCTTTGATAATCTCTCAGAAACTGGTTAAGTGTCCCTGGAACCTGAAGGAACAGAGAATATTATACATGTTATATTGACACATACAAATCTTTCAAAATAATGTGTGTTCTACTGATGGTTAATACCCCATGTAAAGAGAATGTAAACTGAATAACTGACTGATCAAAAGGTACTCAATATCATCTTATCCTCCACATCCACAAAAATGAAAAGGGGCAAGCATAGGGCATTTTATTGCACTTACCTGAATGACAGGCATCACACCCTCCCCAGACAACAGGAGGGGAACTTTGGCTCCCTCTGGTGTAAAGGTAAACTTTGGTTTCTCCATATCCTTTTCAGTAAAACCTGGAAGATATGAATAAATTTTTAATAATTAAATGACACAATACTGATGTTTCAACTTCAATCGATCTACATCACATTTACAGTTAATCAGAAATGCATTTGACATGTTCATGACCTGAAGGTCAAATGGAAATGAGATCACTCTGGCAGCAGAATACTTTACAATGATCTTGAACTGATTAAAGCCAAGTTATTACTCTGACGTTGACCGTGATTAAAGTCGTTATTTTACTACTAACCTTGACCTGATTAAAGCCAAGTTATTACCTTGATCTGATTAAAACCAAGTTATTAAACATGACCTTGATCTTTGCCGAGATCTCTCTGATAAGAAAAAGAAACAAATGTCTCTGAAGCAAAATAGCCTCTTCCTTTTCTTATACAAACAGTAGACATTGTATTAAACAACCACCCTAGGGACTGCCAAAATGTGGTCTCTTAATAGGATTGTCTCCCAATAGATTTTAGTGTTTTGAAATGACAATTTGTATGTTGAACTGTTGTTGAATGTTCTGAATTCTTTTTGAATTCTGAGTTTTTCCAACACCAAATACCTCGGATATTTTTCTTGCACTTTTTGTTTTAAAAGTTCAATAACTGAAATATGTTTGTCTAGATTTAAAACTTTACGCTACAATGTTGACTTCTTGATACAGAAAAACTGTGACATATGTTATTCAATGTGGTGACCACTTTTCTGGCTGTTCAAATTGACTGTTTGCTCGATGGTTTCAAAGGCTGATTGTGTACAGATGCAAACAAACTTGCTTACAAGATAGGTACACATTAAATGCCTGCACGATGTATCCGACACGGTCGTTTAATACATGCATCTGCAATGTATTTTTTTCTGCTTGGACCTTAGGTTGTATGTGGTTGCTGGTCGACTTATGAAAAAGTCGTTTAATGGGATGTATATATATAGTAAAAACATTTTGGCGGAATTTAAAGCTGTCATTTTAAAGAAAAGTCGCTTAAAACAGGTGGTCGGATGTACAATGTCTACTGTACTCAGTGGTAACCAAAATATTCTAACCAAATTACATCCTCTTAATTATAAAAAAGAAGTTGTAACTGAAACATCATCTGGGAAGCCACACCCTAAAGGCCATAATGAGACTTGGGTAAACAGTTATATCTTTTTGTACCAACCAGAGTAGGAAATATCATCTTCATCCAACAAACAGCGTGTACTTCCTCCATGCTTCTGTAAAGCTGTCTTCACTCTGTCTGAATCCACTATAGATGATATATCTGACAATCTTTTGCTAGTTATACTGCAACAAAAACACAGCGTAAACATCGGTAGGACTGTAGGGGACTAATAAATCATCAGAAAAGACAACAAAAATAACTGTTGAGAAAGAACACATGGAAGTGAATTATTCAAAGCAATCACTGTAAAAATTAATATATAAATGCATAAAGATATTGGCAAACTGAAACAATCTATAACAAGAAACTGGAGCAGAGTGACAGTTCTTGCAAACTGCACTTCTTTTTCATAAGATCTATCCACCTATGAAATTTCCAGTTGATAGCTCTAATAGTGTAAGAGTTAAGCTCCAGACAAAAATTAAGTATGAAAAGTCAACAAAAGGCAGTAACTCCAAAATAACAAAGTGTAGAGTAATGGTTCTTGTGCACTGCACTTTTCCTCAGTCAGATCTTTTCACCTATGAAGTTGCTGGGTGATATCTGTACAAGTTTTTGAAATATAGTCCGAACAAAAAGCGTGACGGACAGAAAGACAGACAGATGGACGCCAGACAGAGAAATCGGCAAATATATGCTCCTGAGAGTATGACAAATATTTTTCACTATTTTATTTCTTACTAATCTCTCAGTGTTAACTGTGGCATAGGAATAGAGCATCAGGCTACCACAGAAGTGATTCTGGGTTCAAATTCTGTACTGAACAGAAAGCTATGACCCAGTCTTTCTGAGTAGTACATGGATGAGAAAAGAACTTTCTACTACATCTATGGAAAATAAATACATGTATAATCTTTCTGAAAAGGTTAATAATATGTAATCTATAATATGTATAATAAAAAATGTCACACAGTTCCTTCTTGAAATCCTTTGCCTGACCTCCAGTGACCTCTAGTTGACCTTTCCTACGAACTGGCCTTGGAGATTCTTGTTCAACTTGTCTCCCTTTATCTGAAGTTATTCTACATTTGCTTTGCCTCCCTGTAACACATAAACAAGGTTTGAAACAGTCTGTCTTAAGTTTTTAGAATGAAGTCATTAAATACATGTAAGTAACAATGTTAAAAGCACAATGACTTCACTCTTAAAACTAAAGTAAGATTTACCTATATCTACATTTACCAACATAGAATAATCTCATGTAATTGCAAGTCAATTATTAAATGAAAACATTCAGGAAATGTATTGGAATTCACCTTTGCCTGTTTCTCCTCCTATTGCCACAATTCCTTTCCTGGAAGATGACACCTGAGAATGGTTACCAGGTGACTTCTTCCCAAACAACACTGACGAGAGTTTTTCATTTTTTAAGGAGAATTCATCATCTTCATCCCTTTCATATTTGTCTTTCAGTCTCTGGCTGAGTTCAGAACCTTGCAATGGGCTAAACATACCTCCAGATGCTGGGGAGTACTCATGTTTTCTCTTTTTAATAGGTCCTATTGCAAATATTCAAAATATCTGTGGATGATTTCAGTACTTTTCAAACTTAAACTAAGAATGAACATTATGTTAGCGACAGACTCACAGAAGGGATAATGATGCATAAAAAAGAAAATGTTTATTCACACAGAAATTCCAGTTGTATATGTGAGGAACATATCTAAACGTCTAAGTTACTTACTCATTTTTCATTATAGAAACACATCCTAATAAAATCTTTTAAACACTTGCATGGATAAAAATTTTATCCCATTATTCACAGGGTTGATACTTTGTTTATAATGTTAATTTTGACAAGTGGTGTGAACTGGACTTTGTGGCTCAATCAGTCAGTGGTTTAATATGCCACCCATACTTTTACTGACCGAAATGGCATGGGTTTGAATCTGTTGGAATCGATTTTTTCCTTCAGTTGTCATGGGGTACAGAAACATAAAATCATCTTTTTTCAATAGTATATTAACTTCCTGTTAATTCTAAAAAAAATTAAAAGCTAATTTTCATACAACTGCCTTGTTTTTTTATGTAAAGTACTGGGTGAACAGTCACACACTTTTTACTACCAATAGTACAAAATGAATAAAACTACATGTTTTTTTTTTTTAAAATTCATGTCTACCCCAGAGCATCATTGAAACAGGGGCACAGAAGAGATGCCAGAGGTCAGTTAGTGAGAGGAAGAGACCCAAAATCAATAGGCTTCTTCTACTCAACGAGGACAATCATACTATTAAGTCTGAAGACTCTGGGTCAAAGAGAACTCTAGTACTGGTAACAGGCTTAATGGTCAGTGCCAACCAGGTGAGTTCAACAAAACTATTGCCAGGACAGATATGTTAATCTAAAGGGACACACCCATAATATAACTGCATACATTTTTTACTGATTCATTCTCTAAAAAAAAAGAAAAATAATGTATAAAGGGATAAGTGTTCAAAAATGTCTTCTTCCAAGATATAAGACACTAAGGAAGTGTTCATTTAAAATAAATATCCATTAAACTCTCCAACAACTTTCTATGGAAATAATTATACAAGTATGTAGTTAATGTATTATATTTTGAATTTCTGACAGACATTTTGACATCAAGGCATGAATACTTGAATATAATTAAGTTTTGTACTATTTTGAAGGAAAAGGAATGCTCCAAGTTTTCCGGTTTGCCTGTAAAGAATGTCTGACAGAGTTAATAATTTTCAGACCTTTACCTGAAACTTTCCTTATAGGATAAAACCATAATTTTCCCTGCAACAGCAGTGTCTCTACAATAAAAAATGTGATCCTCAAAATATTTGCTCTACATAGGTGGCATATTCAAGCTTTTATTTTAAATTCTATACAAATTCAGGAAATTTACCTTTCTCCTTTTCAATGTTCTTGACCTTTTCAAGTTTATTGACCTTGACCTCTTCCATGTCATCCTCACCATACCCATCAAACTTGATAAGAGCCAGCACATCACCCGCAGGTGACCTTCTGATCTTCTGAATGACCCCTCTATACACTTCATTATCACCCGAGTATGGGGACATACACACATCACCTTTACTCCAGACTTTGAAACAAAACATTACCAGTTAGCATCTTCTCATTTAAAATACTATGTTCAAGTCTTTCATCACAACTATAGATTGCTTTTTCGTCACATTTAACAGAAGGTTATTCATCAGCTTCGTTACAAACTCTTTTTAAATGTTATATCACACAACAAGATAGACTACCTGATCGCATTTATTTCAGCTTCTATTTCAATCCCACAGAGTATAAAACTGCAAGATATGAAGGTAAAATACTCAATGCTGAGAAAATCTATTTTGCAGACTAAAGCATATGATCAAATATCACTGCAATTAGATCAAATGACCTGCTCTGACAGTGATTCATCAGGTCTAAAGTTTTGTATAGAAGCAATCTTTGGCATCTATCAGTTACACTGTAGTCCTCTGTGTGAAGCAATAACTGACTAATTGTAATGGTTTTACACTACATACACTTACCTACTGAATCATTTTCATTGACTGATCTCATTGAATCAAGTTATAGAGTGTCATATACAATTCCACCGGTTGTTTCAAACATCTGTAATCTGCAAAATAGCGTTTTGGTATCAAAAAGTGTTCATAGGATTAAATTAAAGTTGCAAAAAACTGTGCCCCAGTCTGTGAAATTAATTTGTCCAAGGTTTGTTTTAAAAACCTCAACAGAGAATAAACAATAGCTGTATAACACCATATTCAAATCCTCATTCCAAGTACATTATTTTCGTATTTGAACAAAATTTTGAAGTTACATATATTTTATTGAGAACAAAAGAGTGTTAAATTGAAACCATACCTCTTCCTACTACATACCAAAACTAACATTTTTACAATTTTTGACAAATTTCAAAAGCTCAGTTATTCCTCTTACAGTCACTGAATATTTAATCAAGTTCTATTCACCAATTGTGAAGAATCCACAACAGTCCTTGACAATAGTTTCTTCCCATTTATTGTTTTATTGAAAAAGGTGTTTTTTGTCTATGTTAACTGAGTTTGATTCCCTGTTAAAATCAAAGTTATAACAGACTAAGCAGCTAAAAAAACAATACACTGCATAAACTATGATAAAGACAGTCTGAATATAATAAAAATGTTAAGTGGCTGATTCTGAATGAAAGTAGAGATTTGTCCATAGGACAAAGATGCCCCCACATTCCGCTATAAACATTGTCCGTAACATTCAGAGTCTAAAATGCCATTTTTGCTTAATCAGGGGACAAACCTCTGTCAATCTCAAATAAATTTGTGTTGAAATACCCAAGTGCGTAAGGAGACATGCTGACAACTATTCTTAGAAAGTTTCATGGCTCTAGCAGTTACATGTTTGGAGATACATGCAACACAAGACTAAAAATGCTATTTTTTGCTTAATGAGGGAGCATAACTCTGTTGATCTCCAATAAATTTGTGTCAAAATACCCAGGTGCACATGCTGACAACTATTTCGTAGAAAGTTGCATGGCTCTAACATGTTTCGAGTTACATGCGACACAAACCAGTCAACGTACAAACAGCGGGACAGTGTGACAGTAGTCAAAATAATTAAAGTGATGTCTTGAGCAAATTCCGAGATATTGACCCATACAAAAAATTACACAATATCTCAACTTGCATACAATTAACTGGACTAGTTAGTCCAGGAAACCTTGCCGCAGTAGGATATTGATGTATTTTCTCACTGGCAGTTTAGGGCACATAATAAATATCCAAATGAAAAATGGGTGCCTGGACGTCTCGTAAATGAGACTATTAGACTAGTGTGACAGCGGACAGACGGACACCGGCAATTCTACATGCTTTTGGCTACCCCCCGCCCACAAAGTGTTGGGGCAAACTTGCAAACTCGTCTCGTCTCACAGAACATGCTGACAAGCAATTTTCCGACATCACAATTGTGATGACCTACAGGAAGCAGCACAATGGAACCAGCACACTGTTTAGTTTGTTCTAAAGAAGTTACAAGAAGACAACATGCTTTACAATGCGACCAATGTACTAAGTGGCAGCATCGTATATGTGGGACAGGTAGCTTGAGTTTATGATGATTATACAATTATGTTCATGATAGATATCAAAAAGAATATATATAAAATATCAATTTCCATTTTCCATCATTATTGAAAGATTTCAGTAAATAAAACCTCAGTGTAATGAAGATATTATTTAAGTATTAGTAACTTACAATAGAACATTGATTATTTTTAATCATTTTACTCATTTTATTAATTTTTTATCTTATTTTTCAGGAATAACGCAGTCTGATTACAGAATGATGGTATGTGGTGTTATTGAGGTCAAGTGGAGCTGTAGCATATGCAAGTCTCAAGTAAATAAATATGAATTTTTAAATGATGATTTCCTTTTAACGCGGCAATCAGCTTGAATGATACTAGCTTTTTTTCAGAAAGCATGAATGCATAATTTTATTTCTGTTCCTTAATTTCAGATTGTTAACTACTTGCAAGAAGAAGGAACAGACCACCCTCAAAATTTGGAAATTCCATACAGATTACAAGGAACTACGAGTGATGTAGGAGACCTGACGGAAGTTGAACAACGGATGACATGAGATGAACTTGAAGATTGACCAATTAATATGCCTGACAGAGAGGTTCGACGCCCTCCTAGAATACTATAAGTGTAAGTAAGTTATTCTAAAAATATGTGAATTTCTGAAATGTGAATCTGAAATTAAGGACTAATCTAATACATATTTTTTTTTATTATTTCAGATCAATATGTGAACCACAGATGGACGATGAGGTCCCAGAAGAACATGGCGTTCAATATGAAATAGTGGAAAAGGGTACCAAGAAAGGAGGGAAAATGTTGACCGCAAGTAACGGATTTTGTTATAACGTAAAAGTGAGTATTTCATTTAGGCAAAAGAAACAAACAAGAACTATCATCACGATGTTTATTCTTCGTATTTATTATTTCATCTTTTTTTTCAGAGAATGAAAGACAACTTCACATACTGGGCGCGCAGCATTAGAAGTGCGAAGTTCCCATGTCCAGCATGGGTTAAACAGTACGACGATAGATATGTTGCATCAAGCAACCGACATGAACACCCCGCCAATCCTGGCATCAAGGCTAAGGTAAAAATCACTGCAAAGGTAAGATTACATTATAATTTTGAAAATGACTGCGATTTCTCTTGACTCATCGCGAATATTTCTGTAAAGTCATGATCATCAATTTTATTTGGAGTATTTTTTTTTTGAGGTTAAAGATCTGGCTGCAAAAAACATCAACGTTCCTGCTGCTAGACTAGTTCAGGAAGCTGTCACAGAGGCTATAATATCAGATGAACCATTTGTACCAAACATTGACATGATGAGAGCGACCAGCCTATTTCGACAGAATATGTGCCAAAAGAAGATGAATGGTCGTTTACAGTAATATGATATATCATCATTTTTGTATTGAAATGGAATCTTATTGAGTTGTGTTATATTTTTACATAATATATAAATGTATATTTCACTGGTGTCAATTTTACATTTCAGTTGTCACATGACTTCATCAAGGCAGACCAGTTCCTGGTGGATGATTTGTGTGGGAGAGGAACACCATGTCATGTCTGCCACTGCAGCCCAGCTAAGCCACCTTCAGACTGCCAGGGGGTGGTTCATAGACGGAACTTTTAAAGTGGTATGACGACCATTTTATCAGTTGATGTCTGTTCATGCTTTTGTTAAGAGTGTTGAGCATGCAAAACAAGTACCTCTTTTTTTTTTTATTGATGTCAATAAGAAGGAAGGAAGACTACGCTGAGGTAAGTTTCTCAAAAAATAATATTTGAGATGAATTTAATTGAGAACTATACTTCATGTGATAGAATTCTTACGCATATTTTTATTTTTTCAGGTTTTTACACGACTGAAGGAGAAACTTAGAGATCCGATGGTAGAGTGGTTTATGCTGACTATGAAGCAGGTACATAATGTAGCTCTTTTCTTTTTTTTATTATTTGAAATAATTAAATTTAATGTGAAACATGTATACATCTACTAATTCTTGTGAATGACTCTTTTTCAGCTGCATGGCAGGCAATCAGACAGACCCTCCCAAACACCATCATCAAGTTGTGTGTTTTTCACTGGCTCCAACGGGTGTATAGAAAGGTCATTCAGCTTGGACTTGCCACCACTTATTCTGATAAGAGGTACAAGTTCATTTTTATTAGAAAACTGATGGCCCTTCCATACCTTCCTGCAGAGCACATGAGACCAACCTTCATTGAGTTGGAGTCTCAAGCTGAAGAGTGCAGATGCGTGCCCATTATAGATTTGACAACATACATCTGGGATACATGGATCGACGGCTGACTGGAAAGTGGAGAACTGGTCAGTGTTCAGAGTAACCATACGTACAAATAACTATGTTGAAGGTTAACATTTTATTGCATCACTTACAATTTCACTCACTACCGACTTTTTATAATCGATTTTCGTAAGTGTATATAATACCATACTATAGATACTACATATTTGTTGATCTTTTGCAGGCTGGCATAGACGTCTAAATTCACGTGCAGGCGGGGCGCAGATTGCATTCTACGTTCTGGTGCCTCTTCTTTATGGTGAGGCTCAGTTCGACGACTTGCAAACTCGTCTCGTCTCACAGAACATGCTGACAAGGGTAAGCACGAAACAATACAATGCCATCCATGACAAGCTGTTCGACCTGTGGGACAAATATGAAGACGGAGAAATAACGACAAATCAGCTTTTGAAGAATTCAAGCCACATCATGGGCCTAGGACCAATTCCAGCAACAGTAGATGACCATGGCGACGACGAAGATCTTGGGTAGATTTCCCGAGAAGAAGACATGTCAGCAGCATTATACATATACCCAGGAGTGCTTTAGTCGAGCTGAAAAAACTTTACTATTATACATTGAACTTATTAATTGATTTGTTTGTAATTGTAAATACGAGTCTGTTAATAAAATGTTTTAGATGTAATATGTTACTGATGTATGTATGTACTATAAATGTATAAAAAAATGTTTCTTTTTTTTTGTTTTTGTTTTTTTTTATCCTAGGTAAGTAATTTTGAATGGCACATTAATATTTATTATACTTTTATATGAACATGTTTTATTGTTTCTGCATATGAAATATTGTTATTGTTATTAATTATTTTCATTTCTGTTTAGTGCATGTAAATATATTATTGTTATTAATTATTTTCATCGCATGTTCATATCAGTTTAGTGCGTGTAAATAAATCTTGTTTATCATTGTTAATTGTGGTTTGTTGTTTATTCTTCTTTTATATTTGTATAATTTGAATCTCATTATAAAAATACAATAGATCAATTAACGTGCAATTTTGAACAATAAACAGTTTATACCGACATCACAGTTCTCGCGGTATCACTATTCTCGCGGTATGTCAGTCGCGCCATATGGGCTGTGTTTAAAAACAAAGTTTGTGACCCATTTTTCTCATGCAAAGATATAACGCTCTTACAAGCAATTATGAGCAGTTTCTTGGAAAGTTTTAGTCAATACTGTAAAAAAAATCCCATTACGATGCATCGTTTCCAAGACGAGTAATTTTGTGACAGTGACACAGTAAACAGTGTTCATTTAGTATTAATTTTAATGCTGAATCACAATTTATCTTTTTTAAGCAATGTTTGATCATTCCCATCAGTGATTCGTTAACAGAATATAAACATTAACTGCAATATAATGTTCTAGAACCTGTTGACCTATTTACCACGAGATTAGTGATATAACGTAATTCCACAATTTGGCTGCCCACTGTGATAAACTTTTCACATGACTGTTTTTCTTGACATATTTAAATGGCATTTTTAATTATTCTGCGATGGAAAAAGGATGAAATATTGTGATGATTACCAAAATTACTGATGTTTATTGTTTGTTTTTTAATTATAGTTAGCCAAATGGTAAGTACCGCGAGATTACTGATGATATTTTCACACCTTCACGGAACTGTAATCCTAGCCTCCGAGTCTAGGATTACGGAAGTCCCGTAATCCTAGACAAAACCACTGGAATAGGCTTCGGTTACAGAAGTTTTTTTTAAAAGTGTTACATACCCAAAATCGAGTGATTAACTGTTAATTGTCTCAAATATTACATTTTCTCAAAAAAGAGTCGACACAAATGTTATAATACGCCGTCTTGGTTGTTGTTGTAATGACTAGTAAGTTAAATGGTTAAATCAATGTTAAATTCGCAAAACAATGACAAAGAAGGAAAAGAACAAAGTAAAACAATGAAATAACTTGTCTGTAGCAAAAAAACACAAGCTTACAATTTCGATGGAAAAAAAAACTTGTAAAAATACAAATTCTGTTGGGTTTGAGTGCCTCCTTGAGGTGTGGCCTGGGTGTAGATGGACAAGTAAATGTGATTTACACGATTTTACATTACAACATTTCATTTTCAAAAAAATATTATATTACTTGTCCAACTACAACTGAACCATACCTGCCATAATTTTTCTGGCCATTTCCGGGATTTTGATATCAAATTTCCGGGATTTGAGCCGATTTTCCGGGACATACAACTATTCATATACTTTCAATGCCCAACCGTTGGCAGTACACAAAATTGGACGGGATTCCGTTTTTGGCGGGAAAAGCCGCGCACGTCTTTCAAATACACATCAGTACCATAAGTTTCATACCTTTTATTTTAGTTGCAAGAGCACAGTAATTGTCAGGCTTGCAGAAATGTTCAAGCTCAATCGGTCCGACCACCCGACGATTACTCCCCCACCCCTCTCAACCACTTCAGAAAATAAACTTTCGCTCGTACTGACAATGGAGAAGGTAGGAGGACGAGTATAATTTTCTGATCAATCATCCTGCAGAACGAGTGCAAAAACCGCAAGAAATATACCGATGGATGCGTATATCATAACGTCACAGTTTACCGACAGTAAATTGTGCATGTAATACGCTGTCAAAACGAAACCGGAAGCGTGAGTAAGGGGGAGCACTGCGTCTTTTTTAATTCAGTAAACCGCACAGTACCGTTGAACTTTTTTATCCTAGGTCTCCAGGACTGGTGGTGGTGATGCAGGACGAGTAGAGATTTTTGTCATAATTACTAATTGTGTAAAATAAAAAAAACTGTGTACCATTTATTAATTAACATCATAAACTCGAATTCAAGTTGAATCACGGCCGTTTGATGACAGCGTCGTCTATGCTTCTTATTACAAGTATAGGGGCGATCTGATGGAACATTACAATATTCCCAACGAGTTTTATGCGCGTTTGCATTAAATTTAAATTTAAGTAGCATCTCTATTAACACCAATTACCGCGGCGACAGTCTTTGAAAGGGGCAGATATCTTACAAATTAATTAATGCACCGCAAGTCAATAAATCAATAGCTGATAGCGGTCATTTGTTAATTGGTTATCGATGACACGCGGTGTATTCACCGAATCGGAACATATTATTATAACGAATAATTAAAGAATTAGCGGCGTGTCAAAAATTTGACTGACTTAATCAAAGGTATGCACTTTTTTCATGTTTTCCGGGACATCGGCTGTCTTTCTGGGACTCCCGGTCGGGCCCTCGATTTCCTGGACAATCCCGGACGATCCGGGACGTATGGCAGGTATGACTGAACGCTCAAGTGACAGTCTGAAGATGTCAACAATATATAACGTTAGTTCGTTACTCAAACTACAACAATCAAAATAGCGTACAAAGTGACAGTTTGATAATGCAAATTTGGTAAAAGATTGGTTTGTTTAATGATAGCTTAAGGTCTTCAGCGTACACGATTTATATACTGTTACAGGACGTGTACGCTGAAGTCAACGCCATAGGGAAAGTCTACCAATAATCGTGCCATGAATCTGACACGTTCGCATCAATTCATCAAGCATGCCATTGAGTAAAGTGAACCATATCCTGATAGAATTAAATATATATTTTTACTAAGCCCAATATTTAACACATAAAAAACTAATTTCGAACACAAAATGCCTTAAAGTTTCCGATATGCCTTAATATTCAGCACACCGCCGCCATCTTGCCAAAATGTTTGACCACGTGATCATGAGAATGACCTCGACGGGTTCATCAGCGCGGACGGTTAAGAAAACAATACCATGTGCTTTTAACTCCGCAACATTTGTTTACAAGTATCCAAGAGAATAATCATTGAAAGAGTGTCATAATATAGACCCAGTTCTTTCTGTGACACTTGTCAATTTTATACATGTATAGTTTCATTACTTCTACAAACAGGTGCTGTCAAGCAGTTCGTTTACGATTTAGTCTAAAAATAGATAGTCATGTTTGTTTTCTAAGCTGTTCGTGCGGTAACGTCATACGAGATCTCGCGAAGCTTCTGACAGTAAGTCGGAGAAACTGATATTTCTCTGCGAAACAAGCAATTTAATTGTATTTATTAATATTTTTAATAGTTTAAATGGTATGAAATGATATTGAACTCATTGTTTTATCGAATAATGCACAAGATTAAATTGTGAAAAGGGTATTTGCGAGGTAAAACGACGTTAAAAGTATGTGTGTTATTCTGGTTAGGTTTCGCAACGGGTCTGATCCAAAACTTTAATGCCGCATCATGTAAATGAACAAAATGTTAAAAAAGCGGCTTATAAAGTTTTGGAAGCCAGAACTAGTTTAATGAATAAAAATTAAATTTGGCATGTTATTTGATATTTAACTGTTAAAAAAACTTCCGTAACCCTAGCCTATTCCAGTGGTTTTGTCTAGGATTATGGGACTTCCGTAATCCTAGACTCGAGAGCTAGGATTACGGTTCGGTAAACGTAGCCACTGCCTTATCCCTAATTATCCCCTTATTAACCATTTCTATATAACTGGTATGTAAAGGTACATTTTCTCCATGGTACGTAACCTCCAAATTTCTTGGGGGCATAAAAAGAAATCACTCGTTCGAATGAGACGTTAAACCGAAATCAAAATGAAAAAAACATGAAAAGTTAGAAGAGTATAATATGTTTTCCTTGAGCTTGCGAAAAAAGGTGACAAAATGTTTTAACACAATTTAAGTGTAAATCTTTGTTAAAAATACCTACATAGTATAACTTTAACAATAAAGATGACAGCTATGTTACCGTCTTCACTGTCATTTTAAAGTCTGTATGTCAAACATTTTCGTAATTTTGTTTTAAGGACAGCGCCATTTTAATTTGCAATACTCACTACCGTACTATTTTCATGTACAAGCAAAGTACGGCGAGTTTAGTCTGGAGTTCCTTCCCCTGCCACTACGTTATCGGGACGTACTATTACGTAGGATAGTACGCTGGGAACCGGACTACGGCGAGTTCTGAAGTAAAGCACAGACACTATCTATCAATACTGCCTAACGCCCCTCTCGGGTATGACTGGCAGGTGCGCGTCAGTGCAAGTGTTTAAAAGCATTGAAAAAGAGACTTCAAAGCATGAAAGTGAGATGTGAAATAAAGTGTGAAATTGTTAAAATAAGACGAAATGTATTAATTTATAGGTTTATCTTGCTCCAAAATGAATCTTGTACACATTATAACACAAAGTGTGTTATAATAACCATATAGTGAAAAATGGGCATTTTTCTGAAGTGCCGTTTGATGGGCAAAACATGTTTAGTTGTTATGAACTGTAGGGGTCACAGCATTTTTGGAGCAAGATCCGCTCTATTGCATCCAAGTGTCTGTGAAGTAAAGTAGAGCTGATAATCTATCTATTTGAGTTTATTTATCGTCGGTACCGATTGCCAATATGAACGACAACCCCGCAGAGGTTAGTTAATTTAGGTTGTGGGGTAAAGTGCTAGATACAGGAAGCATCCCGGCCATTCCATTGAATTTGTTTGTATGCGAGGTTTTACGTAGTGCTTCTAAAACGGCTCAGCTGCTGATGGAGATCCTATTTTCCGTGCAAAGCTTATATGTTTCTCCTTAGACGAACACATGTCTCATAGAAATCGATGAAGAAATGAAATACTACGGGTAATTTTCTATTTTCAAGCGGAGCCAAATTTGACAGTTTTGTCTTGGTTTTGAGAAAATATATTAATTAGCGGAAAAAAACTGTGCATGGATATAATATGCTATAAAACTTAGGAAGTATAAAAGAAATCGCCAAAACATTTTCAGCAGGGTTTTATCTGACCTTTATTTAACACCAGCTCAACTGATATGGTTATTGCATCAGCAGCGTCTTGGATAGAGATCAGTTTTCACAGACGTACTCTTAATAAAGTTCAGCTTATCAATACCGTGTATGTCCACCACCTCAATTGATGCATGCTTGATAACAACACCTCAATGATGCGACAGGTGTGCTGAGATGTGCCATTCCATATTCTCACAAGCGCACGTGAAAGGTCAGGTAACGTCAACGGCTAATTTTGGGGGCGACGTAAGCAACGCTGCATCTCATCCCGCACGTGTTCTTTAGGCGACATATCCGGTGACATTGGAGGCCAGGGCAACACATCCACATTATATTGGATCAAAAAGTAGGTGACGACCCGCGCGATGTGCGGGGGAGCGTTATCCTGTTACAGTGTGGCTTTACGTTGCTGCACAAATGGAAGGACGTGAGGCCGAATGATTTCGTCAAGGCATCTGATGCTTGTAAGTGGGTGGTCCATAGCCACAAGAGCTGTTCTCCCACGAAATGAGATGCCACCCTACACCATGATACTGCCTCCACCGAATGGATGTCGTTGAATAACAACTGTCATGGAAACGTTCACCAACAATACGGTACAGTCTAGAACGATCGTTGCTGCTGTCGAGATGAAACCTGGACTCATCCGTGAAATAACACGTGCCCAGTCCTGCTGCGTGAAGTGTATGTGTCGTCTACACCACGCAAAACGTGCTACACGGTGACGTTGCTGGAGAACAGTACGTATGGCTGGACGTCGTGGACGTATGCCTCGTTCAAGCAATCGATTACGTACCGTTTGGGGACTAATTCTTCTAAAGCCAGGAATACTTTTAGCCGTCAAAGAAGCAGTTCTGAGTCGTTAACGGAGATGAACGACCCGGATGTATGACATAACCTGGAGACCTTACGCCTGGACGTCCTGACCAAAGCCGGTCTCTGGTGGTCCCAAACTGTTGGTGCCGTCTCCACAATGCGTCTACAGTATTTTGGTGCACACCAAATTGTCCGGCAACGTCAGTATGACGTACACTAGCTTCGGTCATGCCTACGGCACGGCATCAACCTTTGCATGGCGTTTCAGAGACGTTTTTCAAAATTATGCTGGTTTGTGACATATCTTACAGGTATTAACATTATGGTTTTACACAGGTTTACACGACAAACGTGTTTGCGATTGACTACTGGCCGAGAAAACCGTGAAAATGAAGACGTTGGCCAGACAGACAAACTACCCGTGCAACACAAGCACTGACCAGTGTAAATGACCGAGAGGGATGCACAACTTAACTGTGTACAAAGTTTCAAGCTTAATTAATAAAATTGCGATACATGAATATTTTACACATGCAGAGTTTCTTTTTTCCGCTAGTATATTTTCAATCTGACGAAAGTAAACGATCTAACTACGGTTTCATCTAAAGGCGACCAATTCAATTCTATTTTCGTGATAATTTGGACTTCCAGCATTGTTATTTATATTCCAGCCAATGAGACTGCATCTTATTTACGCGTCTTTATGGTTTACCTGTACACACGGCGTGTTACTGTTGAGTGTGTAAACTTCTATAGCATGTTTAAATCATCTAGAATGTTTTGAAAATATTTGTGTTTCGTAGGATACATAAATTCTCCTCCGATTAATAGAAGTTTATCAAAGTTTTGGTTTATATTTTCTCTGTATATGATTTCCTCAATTAACAGTTACGTTTATGACAGAAAACGACTAAGTTATATAGAATCCCAGTTAAATATGGATATTTCAGATGCGTTCAAATGGTTAAGGATAAAAACTGATTTACCTTCAAAAACTTGAAAGCCAGACACTGATTGGCTGAATGAAAGGTCATGAGAAGTTGACCTTTTGGTGACGTTCAGCTCCTTATAGCACAGCGTAATTTAGGAGCTGATTTTAATCAGATTGAAATATTTTAACCTCTCTTTAGTATTTATTACCATTGTCAAATACCTTTATTTCATTTGGCAGAGTTCCATGCTTTAGCACTGTTATAATAAAATGTATTTTGGGAAGCACTGTTTGTTATTCTTTGAAAATGGAAGTTACTCTTGCATTTCCTTGTATTTTATGCATGTACTGCATTACAAAACAAATCATGCATGTATGATGGACATTGGTCATAAAAGATAATATAAACACGGTTGAAACTTAACGGTTTAAACCTGTCCTCTATTTTCGAAATACCAACCATGTGGAAGTTCATAACAGTATATGATGTCCTATGGGGGTAGTTGCAAATTAACATAAATATCTTTATTTTGAGTTATTTGTAATTTGTTTTTAAGTTTCTTATTTAATCTATCACACTAAGAAGAACAAGCATAATCACAGTGACACTGTATGAAAGAGTTACATAGCATTTTTCTAAGATTTATATCCAGTACATTATTTTGTCTTTACAAAAAATAAAATCTTGACAATTTGTTTTAATTACACTATTTTCAAGTTGTTATAATTTATAAGTCACTGACTAGAACTTGCCCATGATATTTAACAGAGTTTTGGTTTCTATCATTTTACTATCACAGGCAAACCTGCAGTTTGTAATTTTCTTTAATTCCTTTTATAACCAAATATGAGACATTCAGTTTTTTTCTAGGTTTATTGTCAGTTAACCATCTGTTACAAGACTCCATTCAGAACAAAGTTTCTCAGTGATACAATCAATATTATTACGTGGAAAAAATAAAGGCACTATCATCTGCATACATCAATAACTTGTAATCCACTGGCATGTCATTTATGTAATACAGAAACAATAGAGGACCTAGGATGCTACCTTGTGGTACACCACAGAATAATTTTTCAGTATCTGAAAAAGTTACATTAGCATGTACAATTTGGGTTCTATCAGAGACGTAGATTGCATAGCATCAGAGACATATATATGCAATCTACGTCTCTGGTCAAACGCTTTCTGGAGATCAAAAGCATAAGCATTCAAGTATACAGCCCTTGCAAGGTTTTGTTTCTAATGTTATCTACGAGATGAATTAGGCATAAGTCAGTGGAGTTATTAGTTCTAAAACCTGACTGCAATTCATACAACATATACTATTTTTAACAAGAAAAGGTTCTTATAGATTAAAACGCTGTCCTTTCAAGAATACACAAAATGGTAGTTGGCCTGAAGTTTCCAACATCAGGTCTACATTTTTTACTTAAAATGAGGTTTGACCCTGGCTTATTTAAGCTCAATAGGTACATCGGTATTAACAATAGACATATTCGATAAATAAGTGACTGAGATTTTAAAAGGGGCGACCTATCCGTTAGAAAACTAGCTGGGATATTATCCAGACGTTGCTTTTTTGTCATCAGTAAAGTAAAGTCTGACCCTGTCATGATTAAAGAATTTCTGACATGAAGTACGTTCACCGTCCCACTGAAGACATGGTGGTCCAAGAAACATGGGATACTGGTTTGTTTTCTATTTATTACATTTCTGTAACATAAAATCGATCCAAATTGAATGTTTCATGTCTTCCCCAATTACACTGTCATTATCAACAGCACAGTTTGATCTTATGGGTTTTTTTGACAATTTTCATATATTACCACTAATGGCTCTACTTTTAGTCAGAATTATTGTTTGAACAAGATCATTTTCACTGAGCAGAGTGATTAATGTTACAAGATCTTCTGCTATGTTTATCCTCAGAATTTCATTTTCTGAATGTTTGTTTCTTTTTCTGGTAATATATTCTATCCTGCACCTGTCGTGCACTTAAGTAGCGGCATTAGGATAATTACTCTTTACACATGTCGTCAAATAATGTTGATGCCTTGTGTTTCCCGGCTTTATTTGCAGCTGTTCGTGTTATTTTTGGGAGTGTTTTTATATCCCTCCCTTTGTTTGAAATGGTAATGTTTGGTTTTCAAGTCACTTGCTTGTTCAACCATACACTTAACAAAACTTTGCTTTTCATATGATTCAAACTGTCTGGTGCGTCAGATACCACAGTGGTTCGCCTCTTGTAGTTATTGTCGCTCTTAAGATGTGGATAGTACCTGTAAAGTGCCAAGACCTCCTGCGGCTGTAAGTGATTGAAATTTATTTATTCTGTTTGCTTATTTTCTTCTTCTGATTTAAAAACATGCTGAAAAGGGATGTATTAGATTTCTGTACACCACAGTCGGCAACAAACTCATTCCGTCTACCACATCTGGTACTGAATTCTACAACAACACTGTTTTTCACTCCGTGTGAAATGCTGCTACATAGCAAAACTTTTTGTTTTAGAGTCTCACTGAATAGGAAATGATCAGAATCACTGAGGACTTTTTCATTGACTTCCTATGTGTCACTCATGAAAGAGAAATCTTCAGCATTGTCCTCTTCATCATCGCTATCGATGTCTAGCTCTCTCAAGGCATCATCCCTGTTGGTCGTCTGTTGTTCAAATAAACTAATTCTTCCCAAGAATTAGACTCTGAAGAATACGACTCTGGAACGAATTACCGACCGAGATTAAGGCTACCCCAACTGTACCTGCTTTTGTTAGTGGATTGAACAAGTTTTGATGGATTATAAATGTTCACAATGAATATTTAAAAAGACCTTTAGTAATCTTTTGTTTACTTTGTTTTTTATCTTTGACCATTTAAATGTTCCTAACACACGCCTGCGTAATATAGTCAGTATTGACTTTTGGCAGTTATAAGCTGAAATTCACTTTCCTCTTTAAGAAAATAAGAATTTGAAAAAAACTCTTTTTTGTTTCGACAGTTGCCATTCTGAGTTACCGGAGTCTCTGTCTACGTCATCACTGGTTGGAGTTGTTGCTGTAGGAGTAAATAGTTGTTCCTGCTTACCTTTAAAGGAGTTTGGCCTTGGAGAAATAGGTTCTCTGTCTGTTACAGACGGTTAAATTTTACTTGCAGATTTTTAAGAATCTTTTACGAAGGAAGTTACAAATAACTTTATTTATAGTCGGTATATCACAAAACAGTTAACATCATCTATGAATAGCTATTGACCGTCATGCAAACAAAACAAATATAACTGCATGTAAAGCACAGCATCGGTAAAAGGCATAAATGTACATGAAACACAAAGGTTAAGCACATGAAATCATATATATGTGCAAACATAAAAACTGGGCTGCCTGTGCTGATCGCGGCTAAGGCCTAAAAAGACTAAAAGGCGTTGACTTAAATGGAAAAGGACAATAATGTGTATGAAATAAAAGGGACATATTACTGCTCAGACAAACAAACAGTAAATAAAAGAGACAAGCGCATAAGCAAAATAAGAACGAATAAAAAATCCGCCATAGTATAACAAACTATTAAATACAGCCTATAAACAAAATCAAATAAAAGTAAAGCTAAGATGAGAAAATAAAAGCATGTTAATCATTACAATAAGAGCAGTGGCAGCTCTCCTGGCCCCAAGCTCTGACCAGGCTTCGGGACTGGTTGAAGTTTGATTCTTCTCGGAAGTGTTGAGGAAACGAATTCCAGAGCCTGGAAGCGCTGTAGCGTTCTTAATTACTGGTCGTTCTTGCGGGAATTCTGATTTATTTGTATACCTAAAGTAATAAGAATCATTTAACAAGGTCAGGCTGGTGAATTTTTATTATTTTAAATATTCTCAAAGCAATGCTTTTAAATATCCGAATTTTTAAAGATGGTAAACTAGGGATTCATAATTTGAAGTATAATCATTATAAATGAAACGAACAGCCTTTTTCTGATTTTTTTTCTTCTAAATCATTAACTACATTTTTAAGGTCAAAATTTGACGTGGATAAGGTATTATCATCGGCGTAATTGTACAGTCAAAAAAGTTAAGAATTTGACAATTCATAGCCCTTTCAATTTTTTTTTGAGAAAACATGTAAAATACTGACTGGACGGTAATTTCCTTCATCGAGTGTGCTTTTCTTATGAAATGGGGTAACTTGGGTAATTTTCAGATTATTTGGGAAAACTGATGACGAAAAAAGATTTATTTACAAGATTTGTAAGTGGGCCGAAAAATTTATGGTTTTGCTAATCTTACAAGTTTTGGTGAAATATTGTCATAACCAGTTGCCTTCTTTATATTTATTCTATCTATTTGTTTAGTAATAAAAGTTTCACTTATTGGTTCAGAAGACCTGCATTTTTCTAAGGAGTTATTTTCTTTAATTACTGTTATACTAGGGTGTTTATCATCTATATTTATTGTATCATTTCTTTTGTTCCGCATTAACAAACAAACAAACAAACAAAAAAGAATTAAAAACATCACTGACCTCTTTTTGATTATTTACTTAATTTCTGTTTTAAAGAAGTATTGTATCTTTGTCTGTAGTACAGTCTTTAATTGTGAGAAAGGGTTTTAAAGTAGACCAGAAATTTGTTGATTTGCAGCCACCGACACACCTATCGATGAAATATTTATTAAATGATTTCACTTTTTTTTTTACTTTATACTTTATAACAAAAAAATCAACAACAACAACAAAACAAAAACTGAGCAGGCAGCATAGCAGGGGTTTTGTGTAAGGGGACGTCAAAACGAAGCCTGATTAAGGTGTATGGTGAAGACTTCTAGGGGACGAGAATACGAATCACGTGATCAAACTTTGTAATGGCGGGTGCCTTTAACACAGGTTATTAACTTTATAGAAAGGTATACAAACGTTTCACGGCAGTAGTATATGTGTCAGTTCAATCTCTACCCGAGGATAACATAGTCTACGCTATATTTAGTTACTTGTTTAATTTATACGCTCGAAGACACTGAAAAGTACGAATGTGTCACGTCCCCTTAACAAACGTCCCCAGCTTTGTCAAAATCCGTATCGACAAATGAAAAAAACACTCGTCATCTCATGACCTAGATGTTACACATTGATGAAAATTTAACATAACCATTATATAACAATTATGGTTGATTAATTTTCTTTGAACTTTCAGCTCACTATGTCAAACTAGTCTGAGGCAAGCTCAACCAGTCACAGACGTTGCTTTGGTGTTGAAAAAAATTGGGCAGTATAATTGCATGATATGCAGACTTTGGATAATTCTGATTTAGACTAAATCTGTTACAGTTGAAAATTGCTGGGCCTAGAATATCATAGGAAATCCAACAATGCAAGTTTTTTGTTTTAGTCTGACAAAATTTTCAGAAAAAATTGCTTGAAACAACATAAGTACATCTTTGTGGCTAGATATTTTATGTAAAAATCTCTAAATTCCTGTTGCCTTTATCAGTTTTAGGTTGCACTAGGCAACCCATTCAGGGTGAAGACTCTACTTTTCAATAAAAATGTGTAAAGCAGTGTTCTAATTTCTAAAACCTTACCAGGGTTGAATAAAACTATTAATTTGCAATATTTTCCAGAAAATTTTACATATTTTGAAAGATAAATAAATTTTTCATCAATCTGTACACATTTTTTTCTTGAATTATTCGTAAGTTGTGAAATAATTGGCAAATTGAAATAAAGTAAATAGTTTTCAGTAAGGTCTGGTTATTTTGCATCTTATTTAATATTCTGGTATTATGTAGTGGACAGGACAGCAAAATAAAATTGACTAAACCAAAATGCCACTTCAACAGAATTGTTTTGTTTAATTTGATAGAAAATGGGGTTGAATCTAAAATTGAGTTCGACATTTTAATCAGTAATTTGTAGGAATGTAAGTGATTGTTCAGACCCGATGCCAAAATTTTGAATGTATTTCTGCTATTCGAATACTCAGAAAAAAAATACTTCCATCAATTTTGTTTTCATAAAAAAATGAAATCATAAAGTGTTGAAGAAGTAAAAAGGCATTGCACACCTCATTCAGTTCATACAGTTGTGAATTTTTCTGGAACCAAAACATGGTTTTCCAGCATTCATTGGTGGTAATTACAGGATTTCTAACTGGCTGAAAATGAGTTCTAAGCTATTAAATTGGCCACCAGCCACCTCTTTATGAAAACCCTGTTGGTCTCGATTTCTTTTTTTTTTTCGATCTTCTTAATATAAATTCAAATTGAATAGGGATTTACCCAGTAAGGATACCTGATACTGAGAAATGTACCTTGTGTCAATGAATTGGAAACACTCGGATCTTATTAAGTTAACCACATCGTGAAATCATTGCACCTTGCGAAAATTTCAGTCATGTCCATCAGTCCGACGGTTTTCAGGAAGTCTAAGTTAAGATGTATGGTGAGTACCATTGTCTAGTGGACCTCTTACAAGTTTGTACAAATCATGGCACTTGGTTCAACACTGACCCTGCCACAGGGTCCCTTGATCTTACTTCCAGGATCTTATTAATCATGTCTCTGGTGTCAGAATTGGCCCCTACCCAGGCTCACTTGATAGGCTTGTATAAGAAAAGGTTATAAATCTTCATGTCTGAATTCATAAGGCCTAGATTTTAGGCATTTGGCATTTACCATTGTCTAGTGGATGTCTACCAAGTTTATACAAATCATGGCCCCTGGGTCACATTGGCCCTGCCCCAAGGGTCACTTGATTTAACGAAGAGTCATAAAGGAAAAAAGTTTTAAAAAATCTTCTTGTCTGAAACCACAAAGCTTAGAGCTGAGATATTTTGTTGTAGCATCATCTAGTTGAGCCGTCCCGGCCAGCTCAATCTGTAGAGGATCAGATTGTCAATCTTGATCCCGGCTCAGTCCCCATCAGGGCCAGCAAAATTTCTCTGTGATAATTGATCTATAGGTCTTTTGTCCCTCACCTCTGAAGCAAGTGAGGAAGTAGTCAGTCACTTGCGGAGAAATTGGTTAGTAACTGGTTGGATACATAGGAACACTGGTTAAGTAAACTGACAGCCGGGATATGACCTTAGCTGTTAAACTGGCATTAAACCCCAATAAAACCAAAACCAAAGCCTTTACCAAAATCATATAAATCATGGGTATGGGATAAGAATTCATGGATCCACAGCATGACTCTTAAATTTTATAACAATAGATTTTACCAACAAACATTACCACGTGCCCTTTTGTTATATACTTGTTTGTGGTGAAACTTTAACTGTACTTCTTTGTTAAATCATGCAAATATGAGGGGTCCGGGATCCATCAGTTGGTCCCATCCCAGGCTTCACTTGATTTTACATGGACTTGTATTGGGAAAATTTGAAAAAATAGAATTATGTCTCCCCCCAAAAATGGGGGAGACATACTGTTTTTCCCCTGGTTGTCCGTCCGTCCGTCTGTCCGTCACAAAATCGTGTCCGCTCTGTATCTTCAAAAGCCCTTGAAAGATTTTTATGAAACTTGGGTCAGATGTTCACTTCATCAAGACGACGTGCAGAACCCACTTTGCGGGTGTGGTGTCTCAAGGCCAAGGTCACACTTGGAGGTTTAATGTCAAATGCCACAAAATCGTGTCCGCTCTGTATCTTCAAAAGCCCTTGAAGGATTTTTATGAAACTTGGGTCAGATGTTCACCTCATCGGGGGAGACATATTGTTTTTCCCCGGTTGTCTGTCTGTGCGTCCGTCTGTCCGTCACAAAATTGTGTCTGCTCTGTATCTACCAAAGCCCTTGAAGGATTTTTATGAAACTTGGGTCAGATGTTCACTTCATCAAGGCGACATGCAGAACCCACTTTGCGGATGTGGTGTCTCAAGGTCAAGGTCACACTTGGAGGTTAAATGTCAAATGCCACAAAATTGTGTCCGCTCTGTATCTTCCAAAGCCCTTGAAGGATTTTTATGAAACTTGGGTCAGATGTTCACCTCATCAAGGTGACATGCAGAACCCACTTTGAGGGTGTGGTGTCTCAAGGTCAAGGTCACACTTGGAGGTTAAATGTCAAATTTTACAATCGTCTGATTCAATACTGCCTGCAGCAACTGGCTGGGGGGAGACATATGTTTTTGTTCAATCAAAAACCATTTCTAGTTTAAGTTAAAATTATCATTGAAACACTAAAATTTCACACTAACACAGTCCTACACACATATCATAAACCCATGAAATTACCATCACCACCAGTGACCTTAGGCGATTACAACCAATTAACTGATGATTTCGTAAATAAGTGTGCTTGATTGGCAGTTAGTCAGTTGATTATGTTAACTGGTGTTGAAAAAGTATAACCTTGTGAAATTTGCGCTTCTAAACCTTCACTTCAACCATAAAGTATTTTCACAATGTCAACAAACCAATTAATGTAAGCATTATAATTCAATTGTAGTTGTCAGTAACAAAAAGTTGTTCTTATTTTCAATGAGAGAAAAAGCATTGAAAGCGTATTTTAGGCACACTAAGGTTAAACATTGTTTTTGTCCAGTTTATTCTCATTTTTGTGGTTGTTTTTTTTGTGTGTGTGTGTGGTTGTTTTTGTCCAATTTATTCTCATTTTTGTGGTTGTTTTTTTTTTTTTTGTGGGTGTGGTTGGTGGGATGGTGTGTGTGTGGGGATGGGGGGTGGGGTCTCAGACCAATTGAGATTTGAAAATTTCCATAGCCCTGAAAGTTACATAGGAAAAGTTTTTTTAAAATTCTTGCCAGAATGTCAAAGGCCTACAGCTTAAAAATATTAACGATGTAGCATTTCATAGTTTCTTTCATCTGACGCTAGCTAGCCCTTTTTCAGATGAGTGGCCCAAGATCATTTGGTCCTCATGTTATATAATTTTTTGTCCTTCTTTTTACAGTACAGTACGCGCCAGGAGGAACTCTCGTTTTCCTCGAGGTCGTCGCGGACTACCCATTCCTTAAAACGCGACCAAATCCACCGCATTTCGAGGATCACCGCCGCGGACATGGTCACCAAATATCGCGGCGGACGTCCGCTAAATGGTTCCGCGAACTTTTTCACAGGTAAGAATTGACGTATCGAGGCTCACAAAGTTTCTCATTACACGCATTTCGGCGAATTTTACGCTTTAAAATATCATTTAAATGTATTAAACTCTCATTCTGATGCATTTGTTTACGAATGCTCGTATTTGTTAACGGAACGAATGACAATTCAAAACCGAAAGTAATTGTTGCTTCTCGGAACAGCTGACCCTATTTTCAGAAAATAAATTGACTGGTTTCCGAATTACACGTGGTAAAACTGCTTTCCTATATTGAAAGAAAACATACAACATGTAAACCATACTGCGACATCTGTATCGTCTATGCGCTTGACAAAATTATTGATCGATTTTGCTATACAATAACGAGCGTTTTCAACGACGTAAGCACAACAAATGTATTAGAAATTTGGTTTTAATTTTACCAAATGTCACAGAATTGGCAGACATAAAATGTACAGTTTCATTACGGTCATTTCACTAAATGTTCAGCTTATCCAGGTGAGTTATGACGCTAATTATTTTCGCGCTGGTCGTCAAATATCGCCGAGATATTTCGCGATGTCGAGACATCGAGGAATTCCGTTTTTTTTCCTCGATGTCGCGGCGGATATTTTTTTTCCGCGTCCGCGAAATAAAGCGGAAAATGTGAGTTCCTCCTGGCGCGTACTGTACTGTCTACAAGTCCATGTATGAATGCTGATCATACCAGAACACTGAAAATGCACACAGAGTCTGGAGTGGCAGTGCACATTTCGTCTTGCTGCACAGCAGGAGTTTCTCTAGTTGCAAGTGGTCTTTTGTTTTCCTTGCCCTCTTCACAGGTCTTTGCAGTTTCTCATTGATCCAAAGAACAATGGAGTTTCACACACTCTGTGACCAGGTTTCAGGGGGTAATCACATAGTGCCGCAAGTTTCTTTTTCTAATTTATCTCGTTCTTCATGCTGGTACCATTCCAGTTGTATCCGAAGTGGAGTTGGGTAACTTCAGACAGTTCTGGCAAATAAAGCACCAAAATGGCCTGCCAAACTAGCCTCCCTCTGGAGTCTCCTCACCCTGTTCTCTGGCAATCAGTCAGGAGATTAAACTTCTGCTGAAAACTTCACTATCAGGAGGCTGCACAGTCATAGTTTGCACTTGGGTTTTTTTATTGTGTCCAGTGTTGCCTTGATCTTAGTTAAGCATACACTGTGTTCGTAATGAACTGCATTGGCAGTCACCATAGTTTTTTAAAGTTATGTTTAAGTCTTTCAGTATTTCAATAATTGAGGCCAGTAACCTGGGTGATGGCCTAGCAGGGGAAAACAAGGATGGCATAGCTATGTCTAGTAATGGCGTGAGCAACATCTGGAGTATGGCTTATGATGTTTGCTGGCATCCATTGTTGCACTGGTATTCTGTTTGGTAGTTGGTCTTGGTGACATCAGTTGCAGAACGGGGGTGTGCACACTAATATTGTAATGTGTAATCTAATCAGGTCTAGTGATTATACTGATGGCAGTTTTATGCTTCTTTGTGTGTAGTTTTATTATTTGTTAAAAGGATTCTCTACTGAAAACACATTTTTAAATTTTTTTTTATAGATTTTACTTTAACTTGATTACTAGGCATGCATTCAAGTCTAGGGTATAGTACTTTGGGATAATGCAGTCAGTATGATGATACAGTACAGCTCCCGCGATATGTACACATTTTGTGCTTCCTCCGCGATCATGGTCAGCGTGAATTCTGAAAATCGCGGAGTTTCTCCTTGAAAAAACTGCTCAGAATCTCCGCGATTAAAGTACACGCACAATCTCCGCGATTCTCTGAGTGTTAGAGCGTTTCCGCGGAGATTCTCCGCGAATATTCTTGTGTTTCATCACCAGAGTTTTAACAAACTATTTCCCATTTAAAGGTGAAAAAAAATAATTATAAAATGTATACACTTGAAATCCTTTCATAAAAACAGTCAGCAATGTGTGATGAAATTACCATAATGTAACTGTACATTTAACACCTGTCAATTATGTGACTACGGTATAATTCAGTCAAATACATTAATTAATGTGACTTTTTAAACGCTTGTTATTATTTAGTAAATCGATTAATAGTTCTTTTGCTAAGCGCCGAGACGATACAGATGCAGTTTAATACGTGTTGTTCGGAAATCGGTCAACTCATTTTCTGAAAATAAGATCAGCTGTTTCTGACGCAACTTTCTTTTCGTAAACAAATAGGAACGTTCGTACACAAATGCATCAGAATAAGAGCGCATTTGTTTGTATTTTCACTTTTTAAATTAGATATATTTATTTTCGCAGTTTGATTATCATTAGTAATCTATTTGCGCGGCACCGATTAAAGATTTAAAAGTAAATAAATTGCAGCAATTAAAGTTGACATGATGTCAGGTAGGTGTGAAAATCTATTCATTATCGGCTGTCTTTCTTTTCTACCCTCGTTTCACGCATTTGGAATTAATGTTCGATTCTAACGAAACTAAACTTTCTGTTCAGTCAACAAAGCCATCATTGCCTAAATTTAAAAATATCAACATATCTGTTAAAGATATTAATTATTTTAATAAGAAAATGTAATCACGGGAAAAGCATGCTACATGACTGTAATTCCCGCTTTAAAGAGCACGTGGTGTCTGAAGCTTTTAAAGTGAGGTGAATATCATTATCGGAAAATAACTGTCGCTCAATGTTAAAGGTCAAAAGTTATATATATATATAATTAGCGGTTGAGACGCAATGTATCATGCGTGTATAGATCATAGGCCATGAGACCAACACATGGTCTTGTGTCTGTCAATAAATTAATATGTCAAAACATGTGACGAAACGAAATATTACTATTAGGCATCCTAAAACATGAAGATAAAAAGAGTAAGTAAATATAAAATTTCACTTGTCATATATACACTTCAGTCAACTGAATGCATAAACAAGATCCGCGGAGATCCACGGAGGATTGATAATCTGCAGTTTCACAACAAATACCGTCACTAACTAGACAAAATTCGTCTCCGCGACACCTCCGCGATTTAGGGCGTTTCTCGGCGATTCTCCGCGATTTTCCTCCCAAGGTCCGCGGAGTTTAAGAGAAAAATGTACATATCGCGGGAGCTGTACTGTATATTACAACTTTAAGTACAACTCATTGGCTGCTATTGGCTCATTTTATAAAAGAATTATTTATTTTGAAGAAAACCAGTCCAGTTATTATTCAGTGACCGAAATAAACATCATCTGTTTATCTGTTGTTTAAGTTGTAAGTTTGATTTGCATAGAACAGATAGACTGACAGTTCAACATTCATTGATGCTTACACGAAAACCATAGTGACTCTTCCAAAAAGACTTAAAGTTGTCTGTCTTCTCACATTAGGATTATGTTGATTGGTTTAGCTTTTGTACTTTGTCCAACTTGTAACTTGGTATGTGTAAATACCAGCACCTGGTAGCCACTTGTGTATCAGACACTCTTCTTCTTAGTATGTTCATATCTTATCATAGTTACACACCAAAAAATTTGAAATTTATAAGTCAAGTGTATTGATTTGTTTGTTATATTGACACAAAGTAGCGATTTATCATCTGCTTAAATCCAACGAAAGATAAGTACGTGGATAGGGTTTGGTTAACATGTAAACAGCATTTACATAGCATTAGATGTACAAAGTTTTTCAAAACCATATAATTCCCTTCAGCAAACAAAGATGAAGGAATTTTTTCATTATAAAAGTCTTCAACAGTATGGTGCGATAAAATACTTGGCACATGGCTTCATTGTTATAACCTTAAAAGAAGTGTAATACAACAGTTTGCTGTAGCGTAACGTTAGACTGTGTTTCTGATCGTATTATCCTTGACGGGTTTTGTTGTGTAAATTTGCATTGATTTTCAATCTATTGATAAAATTTAGATTTGTGCGCTAGATCTATATTTCAAAATATGATTATAATCAAAGTTTGATATATCTTATGATTGTGAAGCAGTCAACTTGAAACTTGAAGAATTCAAAGCATTTTCAAAGTCAGATCATGCACAGAACTTAATCAGTACTGTCTCAGTCTGTAAGACAAATGTGTGCAGTTCCTGGGAACTTATTCAGCAGGTTAAATTCTTTATCATTCCTCTCTGTTGAATCTAGATTTTGAATTTTCATAGTACCCTTCTGACAAAAAACCATCTTCTTAAAGTAGAAATAATCAGTTTACTAATTTAAAACAGTGAAGCGGGGCTGGGGGATAACAGTGTTAGAAAACGGTGTTTGCTAGACACATAAATTTAGACTGTTACCCTGCTTTGCAAAAAGGTTTTTAATTTTACATCTATGAATAAGATTTGGAAACACACAAAAATCATGTTCGATATTTAAGTTATAACCATTTTCATTATTTATACACATTGTTCAGTTGACAATTGTTCGTACTGCCATTCATATTACTCCACTTTGACGAACTTTTGTTTCTTTGTAATTTATGTAGTTTGACTCATTAACAATAGTCGTAAATGTATGCTTAAGAGATCTACCTTCGTATCTTCTTGATTGTTATCTCAGATACAATTGAATTAAAAGATTTCGTTCACAATACAATAGTTGCATGAATGAAATTCAACAAAACATTAAAGTGTTAAAACAGAAAACAAAGCTTGTCCGTAGTGTTAGAGTTTTGTCAAAGTCCAAACAAGTCTGTTAAATTTTCTTATCTGATATAAGATTATGTTTCATATGGTACCATTTTGTGGGTCATTAGTTTTTGTTAGATAAAGTTATTTATTTTGCAGTCCATACTATCATTTGATAATTATGACTTTTGTGAGTAAAAAATGTCACAGAAAGGTAAAACTGAAACTTGTGTGTCACTGTGTATAGTTCCATGGATGTTTTTTGTCATGTTTTGCGGTGAGTGAGTCTTCATCAAAAAAGATTAATACAGTCAAAAATGTGATTGAATAAATCACAACCCTACAAATTTACCCTGTTTTAAGAAAATAGTCTTCTTTTATTTCAGCTCCTTTTGCTTGGAAAGAAGGGTGCGATACAGTGAAAAATGAAATTCTTCAGAAAAAAGTATTTTGACTGAATAAACCTAAATTAGAATCAATATTTTATAAGAAAAGGGACATACCTTTAAATTTGCTTGTATCAGTCCCTTCAAAGATATCGTTTTTATTAGTATTGTAAATAGAGTTGCAAAAGAGTAGTGTGAAAAGAACAGAAGTGAACACAAAAATATTTCATCATTTATTAACTTGTTTTCTAATAGCATGTATTGGAACGTTACATTTTTAGTCTGATTTAGACCTGACCCTTTCTATAGCATACGTAACCAATCTACTTTCTGTTGTGTATAAAAGTTTGATCAACAGAGTGATTTACTTGTGTGCAGTATTGAACAACTTGTGGACTCTTTTGTTTGTTATCTAGAGATGTTTTCAATATGTTCTCAATTGATTTTGCCATCAGAGTACCTACCAGCAGCCTCCATGCTGGGCTGTTAATCAAGGTAGGATGTAATTCAGTAATTGAACTAAAACTACAGTTTTGATCAATTGGACATGGATCTTTAAGTAAAGCTGACTTAGTGGGTTTTGTTATTTCATTTGAAGAAAATTGACGTTTTGTTATTATTTGACAGATCTGGAAATAGCATTTAAGAACATACCAGATCAGGACATAAATACTATTTAACAGAGTTTTAAAAGACAGTATGAGAGAAACGCTTTTGGAATTGCTGATTATTTGTGGCATTTCTAATCTAAATAATGTAGAAGATACATGACGTGTACTTTCTTATGTAAAAAAAATCTTTGCATAGGCAATTGTTTGGATTACATGGAATTTTCCATTAATTTAAAATGTACAGAAATAAAAAACTCAGATACTTTCAAAAGGTTTTGAAAATATTTCCATATCTAATGTACAGGGATCAAAACTGATGAACATGTATTAGTTGAAGCATGTGTAAAGTGGAACAGCGGGACTGTTTACTCATGTACCAAACAGTGGACCTTTTCATGGCGAGAGCAAACAATCGTGGAGTCATAATATTATAGTCAAGTGGGGCTTTTGTTGATAATTAAACTCTGGGATGTCACTGTGTGGGAATCTAGACCAAAGATTGTGACCGCTTTTTGTTTTTATGTGTAAACAGTGCTGTGTGAATCAGGTCTATGTATTTAGGTACCTATTGTTTGTGCCATACTTGTAACATATGCTCCAGAATAAATATATTGTACTGTACTCATGTTGTACAGTGCAGGGCTGTTTGCTGTTGTTAAGTTTGGAAGCCATTAAGCAGAAGAAACATCAGATGTTCCCATAAGGCTAACTCTAGAGGTTTTTGTGTTACAGAACATATGGCTCTTGATGATTTTTTACATACATGAATGTACAGTACTCTTTATGTATTATGTATTATATTCTGTTTATGGCCATCTATATTATATAAGCTTTGTTTAATAGCTGAAGGTATTGTATGCCATTTTTGCCAGTAAAATTTAATCAAACTTAATTCAAGCAAGTACCGTCCCACGAAGCTAGATATTATTTTAACACAATAGTTTAACAATAAAAGTTATCACTGATGTTTAAGAAATCAGTTTCTTCCTCTTATTTCAGGTTTTCAACAGGAAATCACATTTTAGACAAAGTACATAATATAATGCTGGTATGGTGACATACTGTATGAAAGTAAAGATGGTCACACACGTGGATGACACATAAAAGGTACAAAATTGTTTCTTTTTTTCTAATATACATACACATACCTGCCATAATTTTTCTGGCCATTTCTGGGATTTTGATATTGAATTTCCGGGATTTGAGCCGATTTTCCGGGACATACAACTATTCATATACTTTCAATGCCCTACCGTTGGCAGTACACAAAAATGGACGGGATTCCCTTTTTGGCGGGAAAAGCCGTGCACGTCTTTCAAATACACATCAGTGCCATCAGTTGCATACTTTTTATTTTAGTTGCAAGAGCATAGTAATTGACAGGCTTGCAGAAATGTTTCAAGCTCAATCGGTCTGACCAACCGACGATTATTCCCCCACCCCTCTCAACCACTTCAAAAAAAACGCTCGTATTGACGAGTGGAGAAGGTAGGAGGATGAGTATAATTTTCTGATCGATCATCCTGCAGAACGAGTACAAAAACTGCAAAAAATATACCGACGGATGTGTATATCATAACGTCACAGTTTACCGACAGTAAATTCTCCATGTAAAACGCTGTCAAAACGAAACCGGAAACGCGAGTAAGGGGGAGCACTGCTCCTTTTATAATTCAGTAAACCGCACAGTACTGTTGATCTTCTTTCTCCTAGGTCTCCAGGACTGGTGTTGGTGATGCAGGACGAGTAGAATTTTTTGTCAATTATCCTCGATTGTGTAGCAGTAATCATAAAATAATAACTGTCTACCATTAATTAATTAACATCATAAACTTGAATTCAAGTTGAATCACGAGCGTTTGATGACTGCGTCATCTATGCTTCGTATTACAAGTATCGGCTCGATTTGATCGAAAGTTACAATATTCACCACAAGTTTTATGCGCGTTTGCATTAAATTTAGTTTTAAGTAGCATCTCTATTAACACCAATTACCACGGTGACAGTCTTTGAAAGGGGCAGATATCTTACAAATTAATAAATGCACCGCATGTCAATGAATTGATAGCGGATAGCGGTCATTTGATACTTGGTTATCAATGACACGCGGTGTATTCACCGAATCGGAACACATTATCATAACGAATCATTAAAGAATTAGCGGCGTTTCAAAATTTTGACTGGCCTGATCAAAGGTATGCGCGTTTTTCATGTTTTCTGGGACATCGGGTGTCTTTCCGGGACTCCGGGACTGGCCCTCGATTTCCGGGACAATCCCGGATGATCCTGGACGTATGGCAAGTATGACATACAGCTAAGTGTGTATGACTGTTTGTAGCTAGCTGATTTCCTAAGTCACTGATGAAGTTGAACTTAATACAGTCATGTACTTGGGTAAATATTGAACATATTCTGTTTATTTGCAGACTATCCACTCACGCTTCATATGCTGTGACAAAAGGTAACTTAAATCCCTTTTTCCCCCACTAACATATCATCATAATTCTGATTCTTCATGCACATAATTTATTGGTGAGCATTGTTAGTGAGTAATGAAAAGGTAGAGGTGATTTTACTTTGTAATTAAATGATAATTATGTCACATTAAAAGAGTGCAGTTTGAAGCCTTTTATCATTCAGATTTTCTGTGGTGTAATCGTTATAATTTTCAGGGTATCAATTACGGTAACACATTAAAGTACCTCAGAGGATTTATAAGTTTTCGCTGTATTTCCTGTAGTGTTATAAATTTGAAAACAAAATTTAACAGTTTAAGCATGTAGTGAACACTTTGACAACACAAAAATAGTATGGCAAAAGAAAAATTTATTCAGGGGCATATAGTTAAATAAGGCGTGCTTGATTTATCACGTTTTTCTCTTTTGACAACTTAAAAACTAGAATTTTGCCAATATTTATTGATGGGATGGATATATAGATTGAATCAGTCATGAAACTTTTCTTAATACTTCTAAGAACTTAAATTAGTTTCAGTTTTTTGTATAGCCCTTTCAAAGAAATGGCAGTACATGGGTTTCGCTTTGTCCGTCAGTCCATCACGAAAACTTAACGTTGGCTATAACTTTGCCATTTCTTAACATTTCCTCATCAAACTTTCAAATTATATTGCTTATGACAACAGGGACAGGATGATGCCAAAATCTTTAGGTCAAGTTCACATTTGACAGAGTTATGCCCCTTTTTGTACGTGGATTTGTCATGAAAACTTAATGTTGGCAATAAATTTGCCATTTCTTAATATTTCCTCATCAAACTTTCAAATTGTATTGCTTAGGACAACAGGGTCGTGATGATGCCAAAATCTATAGGTTAAAGTCACAAGTGACAGAGTTATGCCCCTTTTGGTACTTGGATTTTGTCATAAAAACTTAACATAAGGTAGAACTATGCAATTTTTTTTATATTTCTTCATCAAACTTTCCAATTGTAATGTTTACAATTGTATTGCTTAAGACAACACCATTTCCCAAGGGCAGATAACCCTCAAATTTATTTTTTGCAATGTTATGCCCCTTTTTCAACTTAAAATTTCTTGGTTAACCTTTTTGTTTATGTCCATTTCTCAAAAAGTGTCAAAGATATTCCATTCCATATCTTTGATCACCAGCCAGACCCCTGCAAAGATTGTTGGTAACCATGTCCCTGGGGTCAAAGTTAGCCCCACCCCCAGGGGTCACTTGATTTTGCTTATACTTATATATAGGAAAAAAACTTCTTAAGCCTAGAAATAAAATATTAACTGACATAAGATGGGTATTCCCCCCCCCTCCTCCCATCCCCCCACCTCTGCATTGGGATGCCCCCCCCCCCCTGCCATTTTTTTTTTCATTATTTATTTTTTTACAGTATGTAGGTATGAAGTTAATTGACTCCTCCCCCCTTTTTTTCTTCTTTATTGGAAAAGAACTTCTTAAACTTTGAAATAAACTTTTAACATACATGTATATGAAATTGGTCATTACTCCCTCCCCCCCCCCCCCCCCTGCATGGGGACCCCCTCTTACATCCCCACCTTTTTACCTACCCCTCCCCCCAGGGATAGGTACTTGACCCCCCATCCCCCCCTTCCCCCAAGAAAAGAAAATGTGTTTTTCATCTTATATCACTAGTTACTTGCCCTCCTCCCCCACTCAAATTTTTTTCACTTGGGCCTCTTGTTTAACTTGGCTTATAATTTATTATCCAGCCCTGAGAAAAGTGGAGCATGCCGTCTGTGGACAGGTCTTGTACTTTGACTAGCATGCTGTCTTTGCCAGCAGGCTCTTGTTTACCTTTTTAGTTATTCTAACAGAGTACCCAAGGGCGACACAAGTGTTCAACTGAACACCTATCCAGTATTTTTTTATTTGCATTTCTTGAAAAGGTAAAAGGCCTCGATGCTTGGAAAGTGAATGTATTAACAGCTATATTTCAAATTAGTTTATAGTGTCAAATATTGACTCTGTTAACACCTTTCAAGGTGTCAGATGTGCAATGTTGAAAAACTAATGCTCGGAAAATTGGCAAACTGGGTACAAAATTATCAAAATTTTTCTGTGTTATCAGATTTGTGCTTAAAGGCGTTAGTTTAAAACAATTAATCAAGCCTAATGCTGATCCTTGGTTAAGAGTATGTATATCATTATACAAATCTATGTGTATTAGTTTCCCCTTCCTTCAATATGCTTGTCATAATATTTGCCAAGTCATCTCTGGATTGCCAAATTACCTTGTTGTTGAAATAATTGTGTGGAAAAAAATAAATAATGCCAAATATGTCATATTATTTTACCCCCCTCTTTGTTTTTCTGTGGGATCTGACAAATTGAGGCATTTTTTTGTGTAGTTTAACAAGAACAATTGTATAGATACCTTAGTGTGATGTAACAATTTGATACTGTAGATTATCTTAGGTTGGCATTATGAAATAAAATTTAGTAGCCAAATTTTTTCATTTCATCAAAAATGCATGTCATTTTAAAGTAATTTGACCAGAAATAGTGAAAAAGGTGTCATTTTGAAATAATGGCAGATAGTTTAGTTGCCATTGGTTATTTTGCTAGTGGTATTAAATGCTAACATTGTGTTAACAAGAACAGAGGCATTGTAAACAATCAACAGATCTTTGTTAAATTTGAAAATATTTTCTGGAGCCTTAAAGTCCAAAAGATTCTAATGGTACCAGGAACAGCATAACTGTTTCTTTTTTTTTTTAAATACAACCTAAAGTTTTGACCACAAATTATTGTGTCAACTCAATCCTACAAATAGTTATTGATGATCCAGATATATCACTACTTTCATTTTAGACATGAAGAAAATTACTTTTAAATTGCAGGCTTATGTTTAATTTCATTTCATTGTTACAGTACTGGTTACAGTTTGTTTGAGACCTGGTACTGTTTTCATTTTGTCACATTTTTCAATTAATCCTGAACATTTAATTTATGGGCAAACAGTTCTTCATTTCACACTGTCTGATTGAACTGGTGGTTTAATCTAAACTTTTACCTTTAATCTAAACTTTACGATCTTGCTCTCAACTAGTTTCAAAGAAAGTGACCCACATGGCAAAGGTCTCTGAGATTTTACAAATTTTTGTGAAAAGTTATTTTTGTTTGAAAGATATATAGATGGAGACTATAAAAGTAAAAATCTCATAGATATTAAAATTTTCTACCAAATTAGTTTTGGTTAAATTAGAGCAGTCATTATTTGTCACCAATTATTTACTGTGCTTTCAGACTTGGAGGTCAAAATATTGTATAGAAATACTGCTGGATTTTATAAATTTATGTGGATATTTTGTATATAGGACATATTTTAAAGGTATTTTTTTCTAGCTTTTTGAGTTTATTTATTGCAGGTACCAGCTGCCAATATGACTGATATTCATTTAGTACAGAGTTTAGATATTTTAGGTTATGGGGAATAGTGCTGGGAATAGTGCAGGATACAGAAAGCATGCAATCCAAGAGACACCCCTGGTTCCTTTATGCGCTCCTTGTATAGCACTGATATTGGGCCTCAGTTTAAAGACAGTTAGTGATGTTACTGGAGGCGGTAGGAGTGGTACTCGCTAACCCTAAATACCAGTCCAGCATGTTACCACTGGACCGTTGATTTGCCACCTGTATTCTTGATGGAAGTCTCAAGCATTTACGTAACATCCTCAAATCTTAAAAAAGTTTTTACTGTTTGTGTTAATTTCTTGTTTTATTGTTTGGTCATCCTCTGGTCAGTATTTGCTGCACTAGTAAAATTTTGTTTATGAACTTGACGGTGGTTTTGTGTGAACGAAGTCAGCAGTATAGGTTTCTGGAACTGGTGTTGTGCTTTCTTCACTTAGAGCTGTTCAAATAGAAATGGACAGTTGTAATTATGAGCAACTGGTACCAACATTTAATAACCACAAGTGGAAAACAAGTCAGAGGAATGTTATCTAAATTTCAAAGTTTGATTTGTCGGCCCTTTTGTTGCTTGTCAGTAAATATTCTTTTTTCTCTTTTTATTGAGGTTATCAAAATCAATTGTTAAAATAAACCTAGAATAAAATTGTTAAACCCAACATTTCATAATTTTTTTAAATGTCCAGATACAGTATGTGTAGTGAATTTCAAAAGATAAGGGACAGGTTGGCAAACCCTTGCATATTACTAGGATACTGGTAGAGCAGTCTTTGATGTTGGATTATTTATGAACAATTTGCATACAGGTGATAGTTTTCATGTCCCTATAAAAGTGTTCATTATGAAATTGATTTTTATATTGATTATACCTTTGCTTCTGATTAGGACAGGATTTTGTTTAAATTTGTCAGATTAGGTATGCTGCTTTCATTTTGTAAGTGGAGTGGTCATCTGGGTTTGAACCAACAACTAGCTTCTAAGTGCCCAAAGACAGTAATCACTTTATTATTGAAGTCGGGTCAAGGCTGGTTTTCAGAATTTGAAATCAGCAATTAGCCATTCTATAATGGACCCATTCTTTTGGTTTTTGTTCCGTAATTCATCAGAGAGGACCAAAAACAGAGTCTGTTTATACCAGGATATAAGAACATTTTCCATGACTGTCAGCTTCATCATTTCATATTTATAATTATCAGTTTTATGTATAATGCTGTTTTGCATGTAACATTTGTGTAGAATTCAACACTGACCGTATGATAACGAGAATTTTTAATTTTTCTTTATCAATGTTTTAAGTATTTGTCTGCATTGATAAGGCTTTGCATGTCTTGTTGTTAACTGACACATTTATACCTGTATTGAAATAATTTATATAACTACACATCTTTTTCTGTAAGTCGTCTCAGCTATAGGTTTTGTTGGGTGATAGTAAACTGCCTGAAAAATGGATCGTTAAATTAATCGTCCATTTTATTTACAATAGGTTGTATACGAAGAGTGGTAAGGGTAGAAATAGACCATAACGCGCTCGGATGCATTTTGCAGTGGATAGTTGAGATTACACCTTGAATTGGAAATATCGCAAACCTGTGCATGTCAGTAATAGGGTATTGATCACAAAATATAATATTAAATAATCTCGGGCGTTCTGAACAAGACGCGTTTGTCAGATACTCAGATAGCGGTGAGGTAAACAGTCCCAAATTGAAATGTTAGCTAAATGTTTATTACGAATTGTGGATTTACAATGGAAATTAAGCTGTTGTAAGATTGTTATCTTGAAAATAGTGTGTCATTAAAAAGTGTGATTGAAATATATATTCAAATAAATTTGGAATATTCGACAGATAGGATAATTGTTCATAAAGGAATAGTTCGTACAGGAGTGTATCAGTGCTTTATGGATGTAAAATTCATGGGATATTGTCATTTGTGATCATATAATCTTCTAAAGGTAAGATAAAGACAGGAAATTTTTATAACATTTTTTCTCTGACAGTAAGGTTGAAATGACTGACATGTAATAGCCACTGTTTTGACCAGAGTTTGAAATGCTCTCTCATATAAAAGACCAGAAAATTTTGCGAATGCTGTAATCTTATAATGTTTTGTAATGTGACTATGTTCATAAAGTATTTCACAGAATTTCATAAATATATCTGAGTCAAAATACATATAAATTGATACTGCCAGTAACTATTGCTTTAAAAAGAAATCAGACAGAACCATGACCAAGAATAATATTTTTGTGTTTAGAAAATATTAATTCTGATATCTTGGGACTACATTTTAATATACCAAGAATTTCACTGGGATGAAGGTCTAAAATTGAATATAATGAAATAGATTAAGTCCTTTGGTGGTCTGTACATGGACATTTTCAGTGAGATAAGAGATCTTTTTCATCATGTCATTTTGTACAGGTAAACATTTTGTCTGCTGATATCAGGGCTAAATTTCCCTATCGGTGTTTAAACTTAACACAAAGTCATGTACACTGTCAAGTTAATAAAAGTTTT
Organism: Cyclina sinensis; assembly: GCA_012932295.1. Lineage (NCBI taxonomy): Eukaryota > Metazoa > Mollusca > Bivalvia > Venerida > Veneridae > Cyclina > Cyclina sinensis. The sequence goes on along the minus strand of JAAONU010000012.1, from coordinate 2,232,057 downwards.
CTTTATTTACATTTTGATTTATATAAATTTGTATAATCCTGGCTGGATATTTTAAGTACATAATTTTTACATGATTTCAAAATTCAAGTAAATAGAAGTTTAATTTAAAGCCACATTACTAAGAGATGGCCAAAAAGTTAGCAAACTTTCACAAAGTTAAAAGAGAAATTAAGAGGAAAAACTTCTTTTCATCTCACAAATTAGTTCAACTAGTGTTTTAGATGAAACTGCAAGTTTCGGTAATTGTAGTTATCGTACTTTAATACTTCTATAAATTCACTGTTATTATGCATAACAATTTTGAGTTTGTAACTTTTTTCATTTCAAACAAAATGAGAGTGAAACAGATCTTATCGTTCTAGAAATGTTGTCAGTTGCAGTAAAAGCTTTTTTTTTCCCCATCAAGAAAGACACACCGGTTTGAAAGAAATTATTTGAATTGCTTTAATTAGTTTGTATTTTGGTATGCAGAATTTAGTAAATTTCAATATTTTAAGATACCAGTCTAATTTCAGTGTGCAGTCATTCGAGTAAATATTCAAATTGAGTGTTGGAGTAAGGCAATTAAAATATAAGAGCATTTTTTTCTGAGAGATATATATTGAAAATACCTTTGTTGTTATAAAAACAATGTCTGACTTAACTAGCTCACACGATTCCTGATAAGCCATATGCCCTTTATATTGCTGGGAGGGTGGGGATGAATAAACTTTCACAGAAAAATTACAAGTGTATTGAAACACAAAAATAATGTTAAAAGTGTTTTAGAAAGGAAAGAACCTGTAGCCTCTTGACCACAACAAAACATTTTCAGCTTTGGAACCAGTCAACACTTTCAATATGAATACGAGTTTATATTTCCAAATTCTTTTGACCAGATACTTCTGTTAGTTGTATTTGTTTGACGGAGATTGTGCAAGATACAGAAAGCATCCCATTACAAAGAAATTACTGGTTCCTTGACATGCTCTGTGTGTAGCATCAGTACATTGGACCTCGTGCCTCATAAGAGAGACAGCTAGTTGAGAAACTAGAGTTTATAAATTCTGTACTGTACCACTTTACCATCTGGTCTATATAGCATTCAGTTTGTCACCTTGACCAAAGATCACATTTGATTTGATTCTCAGGGGGGGCTTTATTTCAGACACCTGATAATAAGAATGTCCAGAAGGCTACATGACTCCAGCTTTGTCTAAAGTACATAAAACAATCCCAAAATATTAGTAATCTGATTTTCTGGTTACACAAGTCATTTAGCCAAGATGAATATTTAATCAGCTCAATATTGTAGTCTTTATATCCAATTAATTTTGATACAAGTCAGCTTTGTATTGTAAGAAGGTGTTTAACCTCAGTAAATATTTAAAGAATTGATTTTTGATTGTAAGACATTCTTTCTCCTATGCTAATTTAATATTATACTGAAGAACAAAGGTTCTGTAATATGTATTGGCCATATTGGTTGTGATTGGATCAAGTGTTGAACAAATTATAACATAGGGTGTATAATTTTCACAAGATTAAGTCCTGTTAAGTTTGAATTTTAGCATTTAATTTTTTTCCCCTCCAAGGCTGGGTTTTGATGTATCGGAGTTATAATTTGACCCAATGGACATATGTTAATGTCAATTTTTTTATCTCTGAAAAAAAATTAGATGTAAAAAAACAAAACAAAACAACAACATAGGTCAGTTTTGTTAATACATGAAAGCTTAGATATCTTTATGGCCATCTAACATACCTAGTGTCTCTCCTGTGTTTAGGACACTTTTGAAAATTCCCAGCTTTGAAGATTGTTGATGCTTAACTGGTCTGTTTATACCATGTGATCTGGCAAATGTGTAAATAAAATGTGTTTGACTAGTTTTTGTTGGTCAACATTGTTCACTTTCAGTATTGCATTTGACTCATAGCTCTCCTCTTTCCCAGACTTTCTATTTTTAAACTTAACTTGTTGCATGTAGACATAAACTGAAAACATACACTTTATTATTATTTACCCATGGGTCTCAGAGACATCAAAACTTTTGCAGAGAAGAGTTAGCAAACTACTTAGCAGAAAAGTTAAACAAGAACAGAAATATGTCAAACTTTAAATTTCAGATCTTACTGCTCTTTGCTCTTTGACTTTTGTAAATCTTTACTTTGATTTGACAAGTTCACCGTATGTCAACAATCGGCAATTTTAGAGAAACCGTACCTGGTGAAATCCTTTTGACAGAATGCGCTTAAAATGACATATAATACTCTGGGTAGTGTATATCTGTTAAAACCTAATGTAAATAAAATTACCATTCCAATCGGTGACCATTAGATAAATGATTGATTGTGAAAAGTGGCTAACACATCCAATAAAGAAATATTCTAATATCTATATTCAATCTTAGTCGCTTGATTTGAGATGGATGATTTGCTTTGAAGGTGGACTAAACTTACCTGATTTTCTGCACTCGGGGTGACTTTAAGGAGATTTTGTGGACATTGTTAATGACTATACAGAGAAATAGCTGGGGTTGTTGACTTCATGAAATCTGTGTTATGTTTGCCAATGCTGATGTGATTCGTCAGTGTGGACATAATAGATTTTAATTTAAAGTCAGAATTTAGTATTGTTCTGATACCTAAAGTGAGAACTGTTTATATTTTAACATATGGAATAGACTACATTAAAACTGCATGTCAAAATAAATATCTCAGAGAAGGTGTAAATAGGCAAGAAATGCTTTTCTAACCTTTATTTATGGAGGTTACATGAACAATTGATTCAGATCAAAGGGCTGTAGCAGAGGAATGGGAGATGGAAAAATATCTTTTCTCAGAAGAACACATTTCTTTAACAAATTTGGTGGAGGGGACATCCATGAGTGTAATAGTGATGAGATCATTAATTATGGTATTTCTTTGTATATAAATCAGCAGATCAACATATATTAAATATGTGAACATGTCAGTATGACTGAAATTATGTTTTTTTTATGTTACAGGATGAGTGATGGCTAAGTTATTTGTCAGGAAATGCCCGTGTCTACGGCCAAAGATAGAGGAGGATGTAAAATTACTAGATTACCGTCACTGTAGTTTAAATGATGTGCCAGGAGAAGTGTTTAATTTTGAGCGGACGCTGGAGGAACTTCTCGTAGATTCTAACCAAATCAAGGATTTACCAAGGGTAAGTGTCATTATGGCCTTTCAGTTCAAAAGTTGCCAATTATGCCTCTTCACCAGTTTTTAGCTTACTTGATTATTGATCACAGACTTTAAGGTAACTATGTTTTCTTAAAAGTGCATTTTTCATATAACTAGCAGAATTCTAAACTTGATGAAATTAATTATCACTATTACTGTAAATGGGAGCACTTTTTGAAGTGTTTTGTAGTTGGAGTGTGAAGTTAAGGTTTACATAGCCAATGGTACTGTAATTCATTAACGCTTGTAATTTGATATGAATTATGGAATATCTTTATTCATTGATAATAAAAGAAACCAGACAGCTGTCTGCTTGGTTGATCCTTATTGTATGCTTGTTGGGTTAGCATAGCAAAAAGCTCATTTATTGGTTTCAAAATGTACACAATTCGCATCTTGTGTACCCCATTCAGGTGTCTTTTGAATTTGTTTCCCCACATCCTGTCATATCATAAATAACCAACAATAAATGTTTATGTCTTTTGTACCTCCATTGATAAAACCTTGAAAGAGTTTACCAGATTTTTTATTATTGGCATCTAGACTAATACTTTACAGTTTATGCAAAGCTTGTGGTTATTCTCTGTTGAAATTCAACATATTTTTGTACAATTGAATTGTAACTTGTCAGAATTCATTGCTCAGTCACAAGTATTTACTACAAACATTGATATGCACACTTTGTCCAAAAATTCATTGAATTCATTTCACCTGACCAAAGATAGTTTTCAGTAAACTTCCATCAACATCTGTGTTGATCAAAACTTCTAATTTGTTGAAAGTCTTTTCACTCAACTCTTCATTGGCCATATTTTCGTCTTTTTACTGAAACAATTAGAACATCAAACAGCTGAAATATTCAAAGTATTACTAGTATGTCTGTAGGTGGTGTTCTTTAACAGTCCTTGCTAGCAGTTTTTAGTGATATTCATCAAGCAAGCCATTGATTTTCAACGAGTCATAACAGCGCTCCCCGATTTGGATCAGCAAATATTGTTAACCAATTAATCACTAGATATCGCAGTTCGGAAGTAGCTTTTTGTATTTATAGATAATGGGATTAAAGCTAAACTCAACTGCCTGTGTAAAGGTAGAGTTGGTTGATTTGTTTTGCAGGGTTCAATAGGTAGTGAAAGAATTGAAATGCGGCATGTTACACCAGGCGTTATTGACGATCTGTTTAAAATATAAGTTACGTTCTCATAGCAGCAATTAATAATTGACAGATTCTGGCAGTTCTTTGTCAACTGTGTTATATGACAGTTAACTTTATTGAGTATTTCTTTTTATTAATGTTAAAATAATGTGTCAAATTTAACAGAAACTGAAGAATTTTATATCATTACGATATAACAAGCTTGTGAACTTCATTTTATATGGGAACTGTTGGTCTTGTTTTCATTATGGTGTTGCTAACCTCTCTGGTTGACATAAATGTATAGGGTAGTGCAGCTGATTCAGAGAAGATAGAAAATTTGTTATTGGTCTTTGAATTATATTTTGATGCATATCCACTATTTTGAGTTATTATATCTTGAGTCATAATGACCTTTCAATATACCCCCGAAACGAAGTCGGTCCATTGCAATTTCCTTGTCCGGAGCGTAACGTGAAAACTAATGGTTGGAATTCAGGTCAAGCTTAATGACAGGAAGTGCAGTGTACAAGAGCCATTACTTCGTCTTCACTGTTTGCAGAGTTATTGCCCTTTGTTAGTTTTCCTTGTCTGGAGCATAACTTGAAAACTACTGGTTGGAATTTAGTGCAACTTCATACAATTGTCAAGCACAATGAGAAGAAGTGCAGTGTTCAAGAATCATAACTCCATCTTCACTATTTGCAGAGTTATTTCCCTTTGTTGGTTTTCCTTGTCAGGAGCGTAACTTGAAAACTACTAGTTGGAATTCAATGCAACTTCATACAATGGTCAAGCACAATGACAGAAAGTGCAGTGTTCAAGAACCACAACTATATTTAATTGCCCACAACCATAACTCTATTTCAGTTCTTTTACAAAGTATTCTTTTACTAATGACTTTCTCAGTTCCAAAGCAGTCTTGTGGGGGTATTAATCACATTTTGTGATAGCTCTAGTTTCTTATAACCGTAACATAATGTAATTTACAATGGTCTTGCAAGGGAAGTTTAGCAGAGTTACATGCATTCAAGAAATTACAGGCTCTTCAAAATTATTTAAGTGGGCTAAAATCCTTTTTATGGACATTGTTGATTTTGTTTCATTTCTTGCTGACAAACCGTGTTCTTTCCTGGTTAAGTAGATTGATCATGCAGGGATTTGTTTGTTTTTATTTTATCGAAATACCTTTTTTGCCTTTTCTAACTCAAGCATTCAGTATTATCACCTGTCATAAACGCTGAAAGTTTCTTATAATATCAAATGATTGTTTGATAACCGTTTTCATATTGGGTCTGTTTGTTTTAAGTTTAGATAAAGTCACATCTTGGCAACAGATAATGCAATCGATACATGCGATACACATTCCTGTGCAGTGATCGTTTAAAATCAAACATTGTTTCTTTGCAAAGAGCTTTCAGACATAAAGCCTAAATGTAGCCTGCTCAGAACTTGATTTGAACATAGGAACCATAAGGTTACAAAGTGAACACTACTTTTTCAGCAGTACATGCAGGCACAGGAGTAGAAGTAGTGTGAAAATGCATCTTTTACACAAAATAATAAATAATAAGTTATTTAAGAGTTATTTTTATGAAACTTGCTAATTTTATCTGTGTAACTGCTCCAGTACTTATCAGTATTCTATACTTTTAATTCTTTAAAGTGAAGTGCTTAATTATTTTGGTGTTTTATTATGCCCTCCATCGACGATGAAGGGGCATATTGTTTAGTAAATCAGTTTGGCCAGTAGGTCAGTTGGTAACGTTTCCGATCAGTATTTAGAGAACCCTTGGACCCACCTTCCTCAGACTTAATATGTAGGTTGGTCATCTTCATTAGATGACCCTTAAAGTTTTCCAGGTCATAAGGTCAAAGGTCAAGGTCACAGTGACCTTGAAAAGTAAAACTGTTTCCAATCCATAACTATAGAAAGCTTGGGCCCAGGATCCAAAACTTGTTATATAGGTTGGTCATGACCAGTATATGACCCATATAGATTTTCAAGTCACCAGGTCAAAGACCAAGGACACAGTGACCTTGAATAGCAAAACTGTTTCTGATCAATAGCTATAGAACACTTGGATGCAGGTTCCTCAAACTTGGTTTGTAGGTTGTCCATTACCGATAGATGACTCCTATTGATTTTTAGGTCACCATGTCAATGCTTGGATCCAGCTCACAAAAACTTCATAAGCAGTTTAGTCATGGCCAGTAGATGACCCCTATAGTTTTAGAGGTCACTAGATCAAAGGACAAGGTCATATTGATCATTAACTGAAAAATGATTTCTGATGAATAACTAGAGAATACTTGGGCCTATGGTACTTTAACTTGCAATGTGGGTTGATAATGACTCATAGATGCAGGGTTGTCTTTAAAAAAATTTTGAGACGGTTTGTAATTTGTTTTGTATTTGAGGAGGTCAGTTTTGGTTTTATCACTTACAACAAAGAGTGTTTTCTAAGTTTTGAGGCAGCTCAAAATGCATTTGAGACAGTCATCCTGGCCTACAGCCACCACCTAATGAATACCCTGTAGATGACTCATATTGCTTTTGGGGTCACTTGATCAAAGTTCAAGGTCACAGTGACAGGAAAATGGTTTCCAATCAATAACTAGAGAACCCTTGGGCATTGGCTCCTCAGACTTGCTATGCAGGTTGACCATGGCCAGTAGATGACCCCTACTGTCTTCAAGGTAACTAGGTTAAAGGCCAAGATCATGGTGGCCATAAACCATAAAGAGGAAAACAGATTCTGATTGATAACTAGAGAATTCTTGGTTCTTGCTGCCTCAAAACTTTCTACCTACCTACCAATGTAGCTCCAGCACTCTTCCGTGTTCTCCTGTAATTGAACTTTACATTTTATAACCAAAGTGTCATTGACATACCTACAGTTCCTTTCATTCATCTGCTTGCCATAGCCAATACCTTTTAATATCAGAAGCATCTGTCATCTGCCCATTAATGTACTGACACAAGTCCCTGTCCTTCTACCTTCCTATACTTTTACGACTGCCTCTAGCAATAAGGCGCAAGGGGGCATGTATGTTTTACAAACATCTCTTGTTTTAAAGGTTGTGTTGAAAAGAAGCTGAGCTAACATTGTTTTACTTCTTTATAGAATAATACTATTGGAGCCCTTCTTTAATAGATTAAATGCAGAAATTTCAACATTTGAATCTTTTTGTAACTAGAAAAAAAAAAAAAAAAAACTAACGGTTACCGCTGAGTAAGCCAATACTTTTTGACATGGCAATTACCACTGCTTCCTTTTCTTTCAGGTTTGTCAATAATTTGCAAAGATTTGTCTGTATTTCTTTTAGGACTTCTAATTATGTGAAGCCATATGATTATTTAATATTCACTAAAAAATAATTGAAGACCAGGTAACAATGTAAACTTAAATTGTCCCCATACCAGTTATAATGCCTTTATCTGTAAAAATGACAATCAAAGATGTCATATTTTATTTTAGAATTTATTATCGTGTATTTGATCAAAATTCAATGTGTTTCATTTGATAAAGTTTATGGTAACATTGGCTCAGTTTATATTTCACTCCAATATCTTGTATTGAATCTTTGTCTATCAAGTGTAAATAGTTTGAATCAGGTTGAACTAACAAACAATTTCCTATTGTTGGTAAGAGTCGGTTGTAACCCCATGGGGTTTTGTGAATGAGGTTTCCAGATTATACATTGACATTTTCGTTTAGAAAAAATGATTTCTTTGTTCAGTTTAATGATATACCTGTAACTCTCAATGTTAAAATCAAATGAAACTCTGGAAGTTTAAATGTTTTGGGTCATGGACGTAGTGACCTTTTTTCATGAAAATGTCACAAGTACCTTTGTAGTAGCTTAATTTTAAAAGGACCAGAATTGCAAATAGATGGTCAGTGTTGATAAACTTAAAATAACACTTTAGGCAGCATAGTTGCTTTAAGGTAAAATACCTTTATAACACTACATAGCAAACTACATGTATACTAGTACTGCATTTATAGATTTTTATAGTCACTACATAAAATTTAGGAATGGAATAAAAAAAATTTATCTTTCCAAACAGTTTGTGCAGCAACAAATTTGTTATATTTACAATCTGTGCATCTGGTTTAGATGAAAAACAGCTATCCAGGGTTATTAAATTCTGTATGTGTAGGTTTCAAGGTTTGGACAAAATCAGTTTTCCTTAATGGCCCATAAATCATAAACAAGGAAGCATCAAACAAGAAGCCATGTCTTGAATATTTGAATATGGTATAATACATTAAATTTTATAATACAGAAATGTTGTTTCCCTGTTAAACATTTAATTTTGAAATATTATGTGGAGGTTGGGGGTTGTCTAGATATATTTGTGGCCTTTAGATAGAAGGTCTTTATTATTACACAAAAAGTTATAAATTTGATATTCATTTGAATTATATTATAGGAACTGTTTTACTGTCATGGTTTACGCAAGTTGAGTCTCAGTGACAATGAGATCAAGCAGGTACCGGCGGCCATCGGTTCTCTTATCAGCCTCGAGAACCTGGACCTCAGCAAAAATGGTATGAGCTCTCTTTTTCAGCCCTGTGCTTAAGTGCTACAAGATACATAATGTATATTATTTTTACCTCATGGTGGACAATTACACTGTCACATCTGATGTTGGAACAAACAAAATTGAAAGTTGTTAAGGATAAGAGCACTTTTGTGGATAGGATAAATATTTTATGTTCATGAATGTATTTAGTATTTTTATTCCAAGGCCATTAAGAAATTACCAGGTAATTATGTATTGAGTCAGTTTAATGTGTCAGAATCTCTTTAATTAAGATTTACTTGATTCCTTGGTCTTAGAGTGGACTTTTTGATGTTCATATGGATGTGTGTATTATGTTTACAGGAGTTATAGATATACCAGAAAATATAAAGACATGTAAATACCTACAGATTGTAGATGCCAGCGTCAACCCTCTTGGCAAGTAAGTAAAAATGCTGAAGGACATGCTAGAAAGTTATATATATAGCAGGATTAACAAGACCGCAGGAAATAAAGTTTTTTTCCACCATGGGATGAATAGACTATCTAAAAGCCATCTTTCTTACCAGTGGTCAGCTTACTTCCCAAAATGTTAACTGCAGACAGTGAAAATTCAAGCTGTTTATAATGTCTGCTCATGAATAGTTCCATTATATATGTATAAAAGGCTCAGTCAATACTTATTTTATGATGTCTGTTAAAAAAAGAGGAGAAAACTTTGAAGTCATAATGACATTTAAAAAAAAGCCTAACATAAATTTATACTAAAATTGAATGTCATTATCTTCAAAGAGAAAATTATTCCAGTTGATATAAAAGTTAATCTGAAATATATTAAAGTGGTTAATTCTTTATTTGTATACCAAGATTAAGGTACTAATTGCCTGTTTGGTTATATATGATTCTGTCTGAAAAATCTAGCTCATGGTCATTTTAATGAATATCATTATAATGGATTAAAGGTGTTCACCCATATAACAATGAATAATATATCCCAGGTAAACAGTATGTTTAAAATATTATTGAACTAAAATTTTGAGATAAGAAAATATCATGGTGCTTTTTTCTGTTTAATGGCCAAACAGCTCAGAAGTTTTACAACACCTACATCATTTTTATAGGAAATTGAAGGAGATATTATTGTTAAATGAACTCATACAAAGGTTATGTCCCTTTAAGGTAATTTGTAATTGATATTTTCTGTCTACATGAAGTTTTTTTTTTTTTTATTAAAACAAGTATTGAAATGCAGATCTTATCTTGAATAGAAGAATTAAACTGATAGGCTGGTGACTTTAGATAAATTGATCATAAAATTGGATGCAATTTATTCAAATAGCCATATACTAATCCATTGATCCTTTGGGTGTGAGGGCTTATTTTCCCATGAAATATATCCGGTAAACATGACCAATATCTGAATACATAATGAAGTTTAAGACTGTAATGGGAGGAAATTTACAAATACATAACCAGTTTCCATCCAGCTGTTAGAAGTAGGAAATAGCTCAACATAATCTTGTTTAACCTTGATTTAAGGGCCGGAATTCCAGGGCTATGGGAGATGTCATCTTCACCTTCAGCCCCAATTTAATGTGAAAGGCACCTGGTAAACAGGGAGGCCAGTCACTGAATGGTTAGCAGTGCACCATCCAGCCACACCAGAACAAACCTTGTCAAAGAGACCAAGTGGGACTTGAACCTTTAATGTCCTAAACCATAGCTACACTGCTAGTAAACAACCTATCTAATAACCTTACATTAGATAGCTGTAATTTGTTTCTTTAATTAAATGCCTTGAGATGCCTGGTCTTAGTTAGTTTAAACTAGGGAAACAAGTCATTGCAAACTACATTAATCCCTCACAATGCCTGCTTCCTGGGTCCAGACCAGTACTGGCATCGTAAGTGTCAGATGTGGAAAGTCACTGGAGACTTTCTCACCCATGTTTGGATTCGATCCAGCAACCACCGGATTGGGAGTCCAGCGCTTTCACCCATCGACCACTGTTCCTTGTCATAATACAATTTTTTAACTTTCAAAGGAAAATCTTAAGCCCCCATCTCAAATGTTAATATAAAAGTATTAGAAAATACTATACAAAACATTACTTTGCTATGTGATATTTAAAATACAGTTCTCTTAGCTCTGGACTTTTAGAATTCATTGAATTGATAACATATGTTATATTTCATCAGTTTTTTATGAAATTTGATTATACAGTTTAACAAGATTATAAATGATGATAGATTTTAATTTGTACTGTCATACAAATTGTAATAAACCAATTATCCAAATTTTAAGGAGGTTCTGCCTTTTTTGATATTGAGAAATAATTTGTTAAATTGTTTACTTTTTGGTAATACGGTTCATATTATGTAGTCACATTCATTGTGATTCATTCAAAACAGTTTTCTTAACAGAAATAAAAAGTACAAAATGGAGTAAGCAATTGATTTCATGAAATGAATGCCTTTGTAGCCTGGCTTAGATCAGGGTGTTCCATTTCCAGCACGTTTTTGAACCCACAGCTATTATAGAGAGCTAAAAGAACACATCTTGTTTTAGACAACCCAAATACCTGTTTTTTACGTAGGAAACTAGATGAACTCTGAATAAATACTTACAGTTTTAAATTTCAGAAAGGTGAAATATGTGCAACATTTAGTTCTCCTATTATTTTAGCAGGTATCTTTGGGCATGACCTGTCCAGTCTTTTGAATAAAGTGAATTACTTTCTGGTAGTGCTTATGAATAAAATCTGAAATTTTAAATAAATGCATATATATGATATATGTTAGTTAAAAGCACACCTGTGTCACAGAGTATAAGCTTGTTGTATCAAATTCTAATTGACTCATTAACCGTTCAGAAACGTCAAGTTAATGTCATCTTAACATGCAAATAGCACCCCTAAAGTATGCCCATCTGATATAGACTGTACCCAGATTTCACTTTCTATTTGTGAATAAAAGAAAAAAAGTGTTCTGCATATTTTACCTGTTTAATGTTTTGATTTTTATCAAAATTGAGCAAATTTTGTACCAGTTCTATACAATTGCTTGCCTGAATTAAAGTTGAATGTTGTTAGGGTCTGAACTATTAAACATTTATCTTTGTAATTTTCACATTAAGATTGTGGAAAGTTGTAACATAGTCGCAGTTTTCCTTTTCATGCTAGTTTAACTTGCTTTGTTAGGTACATAAAAGATTCAAGCTGAGAAAATCGTGCGTTTGAAACACCAACACGAACGATAATTGTGTGTTTTCATGATAAGCTATATTTAGCTATTTAAACTTACGTTTGATAAGAGAAAACTTTTGCTTTCATACAAAAGGCGTTAATGGCCACCCATGAATGTAATCTTAAGGTAATTTCAGTAAATTCCCGTCATACAGAATGTTTAAGTGTCCACATCTTAACCTTCATATACAACCTAATTGATGTATTAAATTTTTGACATTTGAATTGTATTAAGAAAAAGTTTGTTTATCTGGAAATGAAGCTTTTTATCAGATTGGAATGGAAGAAAACCAACATTTTGACATTCAATTTAGACCAAAGATTTAACTATCACAGTTTGACATGTCTTCAAAAAATATTTTACTATCAGCCAGTTTAAGTGGGATTGTATATTACAAAAGATCAAAATTTTGCTATAAAAAGGTTATGAGACATAATTATGAAATATGATCTATATTTAAAATGTTTTCTATTCAGATAAAATTTATATGGGCTTAACTTAGCTCTATTCAAAGCATGTGTAATCTCAGATGTCTCAGATATTTTCACTGGTTGTATAGCTGAAGTATTGTGTTGTACCATGACACTTTAGTGTTAGTAAGATGTTTTAATGTGGCATCATTGTTTCCACTTTCCAGAAATTGCTTCTTTAATAAAAAAAAACCCCCAACAAAATGATATTAAAAAATCAGACGGGGTGGTTTGAAGGGGTGGGTGATAATTCTCAATGTTCTTTGTTAATTAAATGTGTTGTTGTTTAATCAAGTTTTTACCTGAGAGTTAATTGACAGTTTTTCAAGCATTCCATATGAGCTGTCAGTTGACCATTAACTTTGTTTCCAAAGGCTATAGATATCATGTAATTGAGACTATTTAGCAAGTTGTATGTATTTTCAGATTACCAGATGGTTTCACACAACTTCTTAATCTGACACAGCTGTACCTGAATGACACCTTTCTTGATTATCTACCTGGAAACTTTGGAAGGTATTTGATGCAGGTTTTTATGTCCTATTTGGCTGAACATTTAGTAATAAAACTTGTTTTAATTTTCTGTCAGTCATTCTATCCTGCTCCCTTTAGACATTTCTCATTTTGTTTAGTTTAATATTTATCTTTTTATGTGTCTATTTCATTGCTAGCCTACTTTTCAAAAGGATTCTGTCTGCAATTGATCATGTATAGTGGAGGTGACTTGAGGTTTAAGTAACTCCCTGTGTGTGTCTGTGTGTTTGTCTGTCCTTTAAAAACTATCATATCTAAATTACAAAAAATACAACTGAAAATATTTTACAAAGAAGTATTCTTATACCTTGCAGTTATTTAAAAAGATACATCTCTGTAATATCTAATACCATGATGGTAATAAAATCTGCACAAAAGGTATCTTTCTTAAAAAGATGAATAAGTTCTTAAATTGTTACTTCTATTCCTCACAATTCACATTGCCTTATTAGCATTATGGTGTATATTTGAAGCCTAGAATTCATATTAGGTTGGAAGAATTTGCTGTATAGCCTATAATAAGTGATGCTGTGATTCCTCTGTATACAGATTGTATGCACAGGACCTGATAATGTGAGCAAGGGTAAAATCATGTTAACAGAACTTTATGGCACTTTGAGAAAATAGAAACGGGAAGTTATCTTTAGTTTCGTTGCACCAGACTCAGTGTAGAGATGAAGGAATTTATGATCTGTTTCTGTTTATATTAACAGCACATCAATATTTCTACACTTCCTGTTGAAAGAAAACTTCAAAATTAAACTGCATTCATATTTTGATCTCAGATTTTTTAAAAGAGATTGAAGTCATTTGAAAGGCAGTTAAAATTAATTACTTCTGCTCTGTCTGCACTGTGTAACTCTAATAAATTATTTGACACTTTTTCTGTAAGACCATATTTTACCTGTTAGTTATGTACAGTATTAAATTAAAGGTGTAAATTTTCTAATAACAGGTGCTGCGTATATCATCATATGCGCATATTTTTTTAGTTAATTGATTAAAGGCAAAACGTAGAAATTGAAATTTAATATTTATATGATTTTCAAATAGAATAATTGCACATTTTAGTATAATCTGTGTTATTTACTGTATAAGTTAAATATTAAGCGAAATTGGTCAACATTATTATGTGAATTTATCTCCTTATGTTCTCTGCTAAAAGCAAAGTTATTCTCAAATTTCACAGAAAATAGTTTATACCAGTGATAAAAAGACATTGCTTTTAATGGAAAAATTATAGATTTATTTCCTTATAAATTATCATTAAATGTTGAGAATATTCTGTGTGAAAAGATAAGTTTGTACAGCATTTACATTTGAATAGATAATTCATCCTGTTTGAAATTTCATTGCATATGAAAGACATATACTGATGCCAGTTTAATGCAAACTGGTTCTGAACTATATGAGATCTTTGGTACCGGTATTCTAGAAGTTATATTTACAGTTTTATTTTTGAGTAGTTACAATTTATGCTAGCACAATAGCAGGTGGCCATAGTGTGCAGTATAAATGCGTATGTGAGACACATGGCTATACCTATTTTACATGCCGACAGTCATATAAAGTATTGTGTTTAGTTTACCTTGGGTGAATATCTCAACACGTGCCAAAAATCCTGCAGTATCTGAAATAAAATCAGTCACTTTGGTATAAAGCCAACAATTCTAGTATTTTGCATTGGTAATCCTGAAATACCCACACCACCTTTGTCAAGGACATCCTTGTTAACGGCGGAAAAAAAGTAGATTCTTTTAAAAGTAAGTTGAATCAGGCTTGAGTGTGTTTGGTCAGTATGCATTTAAATTGGTCTTAACGTTAAACAACACATGCCAGTTGACACTGTAGGCAGCATATAGATTGTTGAAGATTGAAAGTATGTTGCAAAAAGGTAGGCAGTCATTTGGTCATTCACCCAAACTGAAAGCATGAAGCCAGATTGAAACAAACACAGTTGATTTCTAAGTGTTAATAAAATGTTGACTGTCATGACTTGTTGGCTCAACACATATGAGAACAGACCATACATGTGGCTTAGGTGTCTAAAATACCAGATCATATGGTTAAATAGACTCTTAACAGTTCCTTCATGGAGTGCAGTTTATTTTTTGGTTTTTGTAGGATATGTTTCTTCAATGTTTATTTTTGTTCTTTCATTCTTCTGCTCTTAGAAAATGAAACTTAAAGTTCAACACCAGAGCAGTCCTTGATATCTCCAGTTTTATGTATGTATCATCTTGTATTGAAAACATTTATCATTCAGGTGTAGGTAAACCCCACACCGTTCAACCTGGGAAACCATATACCAGTGTTGCATCAGTGAGAATATTTAGTTACCAATTACCAGTTAATTTTAAGAGTATTGTACCCTTTTATGGTGTGTTAATAAAGTAATGTAGATACCCTTTGTGCAAATACCAGTTATCTGCTTTCAAATGATATGAAAGATCTAGCTTCAGGCAATGCTAAGTCATGCTCGTTTTTTACTTCTAGTAGGTGTTAAATTACAACTTTTGTTCAGTCACTTAGTTGTTGAAACTGAGAAACCACATTGTATGGAGATTGTCTATATTCTCTCCCCCCCCCCCCACTCCCCTGTTTAAATTATGCTTGTTATGCTACCATGATTATGTCAGTATTTCAGACTATTTGTAGGTCCATTCAGCATTTTGAGAGAGAGATTGTGTTGCTCCCTGTTTTATGGACATCTCTTGTTATCAAAGCGTTTGTTTCTAGAGCATATGGGACCAGTCTAAATATGCAAATAAAAAGTTCAGCTTTTCTCTGAGTACATGATTACAGTGCTTAGAATACACATAGTTGAAACAAAAGACCAAATTGGATAGGCAATAAATATTATCATCTATTTATATATCTATAGCAATTTTCACCTGTATAATAATAGTTTATCGAATAATTGTCAGACAATGCACCAAGTGCATTATTGTCCCATTGAAATGTGTTATCAAGTTCATCTTTACCTGTAATAGATTTGGTACCGCCTCTTGTTCTTTTGTAACCCAAGTCACTTGTTCTTTATACACTACAGGCTTTTAATGAAGACCCATTGAACCCTTGTTTGTATTACTGCGGACTTCATATAAAGTATGTCTTATCAGGAAAAGATAACAAAAGATTATTCTTTTAAGTTGGCTGTGTTTTGTCCTTGTTTGGTCGCTGTAATGGCTGTGTGTATGTTTGAATGGTTTATACCATTGTTTATCCACAATCACTTGAACTTTAATACTTTGATATAGAGATATGCTAATTAGTTTGTTAAAAATTGTGATATACCTAAAACTTACCACCAGGCAAACTTTGAAGTTTTGGTAGCTGTCGTAAAGAGCTGTGATTTTGTTTCCTGTTTGTAAATTGTTTCAGATGTATTCTGATAATGTCCCAGTTCTGATTCAGAGAAAACAGCAGAGACTAATCATGATAATTTCATGAGTCATGATGATGTATACCCCCTACTGATTATAAGAACTGTCAGACACACTTGGTCATAGCTTTGATGTACATTTTAATGATTATCTTTATTAAACTAGAATATTTTGCATGTGAAATGTTGACATTGAGTTATTGTCAAATTAGAATAAAAGAAGAAATCAATTAAATCATTCCTGATATGTCAAGATTAATGATATGTAATGGGCTGATAACTGTGATAAAGCCATAGATATCTTAAGTAAACTGACAAACAACTTTTTAAATAGATCAGTTTGATTTTATTGGATCAGTAGTTTCGGATAGTATAACAGTGTGTTTTATCTTCAACTTCAAGAATTGAAGAGCTGTGTACACTTGTTAAGACTTTGAATTTTGATACAAGAGATACTCTCATGATAGCTACCTTGTCAGTTTTAGTTTATTACAAGATATGCTTTAAATTTAGGTCATGGGAATCCGATTGTAAAGAGTATAATATTACGTCACTAGAAGATCTTTGAAGATTAAAATGTTACTTTGGTTTTAAAACAACTGTTTAATGGTGATAACAGTTGCAGCTTTAAGGAAATGTTAACAGCAAGATGTCTTCTGTCTAATCAAGCCATTATGGAGTTTCTTGTTGTTGCTTTTGAAGTTTATACTTTTATCTGAAGGTATTAGGCAAAATACCCTAAAACAAAAGTGATGGATGAAAGCCAAAACATTCTATCTGCACTTTTTTTCTTTTTTTTTGTAATCCTTAAAGACTTCAGCTTTTACTTCTTGAAATACAGCTTATGCCTGTTACACAGCTGAGCAGAATGTAACCCAAGGGTATCAAAATGACAGTGA
Source organism: Cyclina sinensis (assembly GCA_012932295.1). Classification (NCBI taxonomy): domain Eukaryota; kingdom Metazoa; phylum Mollusca; class Bivalvia; order Venerida; family Veneridae; genus Cyclina; species Cyclina sinensis. Next base: position 2,214,666 of record JAAONU010000012.1, on the reverse strand, counting down.
ACATATTTGCCCTTATTGCTTGGTATTTTTGTTGTTGTTGTTTAGATTATGTGTTTTTTTGGGGATATTTTGTCTAGCTGTCACTTTATCACTCTAGCATCCAGCACTCCAGTTCTATGTCTTCACGTTGACAAGTAACAACTAACCTTTCAGTATCATGGACAACTTCCATGAAATGACTGTAACATGTCACTGTCAGATGATTTTGGGTTTTTTAAACTTGGCCAAACTAGTGCCAGCAATGTATTCTCAGTTTGGCTATTTAAAGACAATGGGAGTCTAGTGTTATTCCCTCTCAGGAACTATAGTTAGATCCAAAAATTATGTGTATGAAAGAGTCTTGACTGTTGGGTGTTGAACTCCATGTCTCCAAAATCCAGTCAGCATGTGACATGATTTTATTTGGCTGTTTCAGACTTTCGAAGCTGAAGATACTGGAGATCAGAGAAAACCATCTGAAGACGTTACCAAAGTCATTTTCCCGCCTTGTGGAGCTGGAGAAACTAGATCTAGGACAGAATGAGTTCAGTGAACTGGTAAGAGACAACACAGTACTTGGAATTGCCTAGTATAGTTCCTACTGTTGTACAACTGGTGTATGTGTAGGCCTTGGTCATTCTGTATTTCATTCGTCTAAAAGTTAAAAGCTAGCAGAATTTTGTTATGGTACTCTGTACCTGTTTTTAAATTTATCTTATTGCATGTATAACACAGTTATATCTTCTAAGTCACACTGAATCTCCTTACCTATCTGGCTGAAGTACTTAGCAAGGAGGCCATATAACTCATAAATTATCTCTCAAGCTGTTTATATTTAACTTTAACTTTAACTTACTTATTCTTCATAAATTCTGAGTGAAAGCACTTTAGTCTTTTATTAATAAATCTCAATAAACTGCTTCCTTGAGGTCAGTTAGTGGGGTTTGAACTTGATACATAATTATGATGATGAGTGATCTGATGCTGAAATCAACAGAGTGGTATACCTCTTCAAACTAGCAGCATCATTAATGGTGGGCTCAGTCATTCTGATCTTTGATGTCTCCAGTTTAGCATCCTGTCCAGTTTTTATACTGTTTATGGTACATCTATTCAAATGCACTGCACTATTATAAATAAAGGCAAAATATATTATATGGATTAAAACAAGATCTGTACAATTTGTACTAAAACTGGTGAATATTACTTAAATATCTCTTTTGAAATCTAGAATTAAAGGCTTAAATGAACAGTAGAACATGTTATCTTGACCTTGATAAGATTTGAATCTTGTGTGTGGCTACAAACATGTACAAGAACTATATTTGGCAATCATGAAAGTCATTATTAATGTGTCTAACTGCATAAAAGCAACTTTATGCATGTAGACACATGTAACTTTCCTCGATGTGACAGTAACTCCAGTTTTAACAGCATTATTTGTTTTCAGTGTGTATGATATATTTATATGGTAGGTATTCAGTGTAACTTTCATGCTGTTTTTATGACAATGACTTTAATGAGATTTTTTAAATGGAGAAACATTATCTTAAACCATGTGGTGGTCTGATTTGTTGAAAGCACATACAGATATGTGCAGACTCATGGCCATTTTATATGAAATAAAACTCAGGGGACTTGTTGATGTTGTTACACTTAATGTCTTATAGCTTAAAAGCCATTTTGGTCATATGACACTAAGATTGCATCTTTATTATTTTTTTTATGTACAAAATTGCCATTCCTGGTTATTTGAACTATTTAAGTATTTGAAAATTGGCATGTGTTACAAAGTTTTGATCAGATTCATAGAAGTTTTATTATCTAAGTTTGTATGTGCCTTACTACCAGGTTACTTCACAAATGATGTGATGCAGGGATGAAATAAGTATTGAGATTTTCTGAAGCTTGTGTTTTCCCCTTTTAACAAATAACTTTAGAAAATCAGATGCTAATGCTTCAAATTCTGTCACTGATTTTTGCATTTGTGGAAATTTCTTGCCTAGGTAATATTTTCGGATCCAGAAATTCCTGTTGTGCAGGACTTTTTGAAGTGAGATCAGAAATTTAAATTTACTGTTTGTATATTTCAGCCTGATGTGATTGGAAGTCTGTCAAGTCTACTGGAGCTCTGGTGTGATAACAATCAGATACAGTCTATTACCCCAGTAAGAAGGATACAACAATCAAAGTTTACAAAAAACTGATCGATCAGTTGTCTTTGAATCCATATTAGAGTTTCTTATAAACTGGTCATGTACTGCACATGATTTTCATACTGTGTAATGTCGTTATCTGCAAACTTGGCCATGTTTTGTAAGCCTGTTCTAGAGATTAATTTTGAAGTTTAAAAAGATAGATAAAAATACTGTGTAACTATGACCAGATTAATCAATATTCAAGAATAAATAAAGCAAAACAGTTGCTGCTCTTCACATCAAAAATATAAAAAAATGTTTATTGCTTAAAAGTGCTTATCTCCTCATGAGACTGAATTATTGCATAACTAGGCCAGGTCATGATTGGATAGCAGCCGATGTATATCAAAATGATATTCTGAAAGTAGCAATGACTTTGAATCACTGCACTAAATAGAACATTAGACCGAAAATTATAACTAAATAGAAAATAAAAAACAACTTTCTCTCAAGCCACGTTGGTAAGAAACTTACTGAATTAAGTAATTTCTTTATTGCTAAATGATCACGGAACTTCTAAGTATGTAGATGTTCTTCTAAATGTTGAATCGATAGAACTATTTGTTTTGGCTGTATGAGGTATGAAATTCTGGTCGTTGATACGTGATTTGTAATAAGCTTGGCGTGCTTTCTAACACATAATACAACAAGGATGAAACAACGAAAGTGTACTCAACCTTATCATTATGATGTAACAAAAAATAGAACTACTAAGTTAATTAAAACAGTTTATTTCCCCTTTAAGATATAACAAAAAATAATAAAAAACGGGTAATCTCTGGTTGTGTGATTTAACAAAAATAAAACACAGTCTGTTTATTGAACTTGTATATTTAAGACTTGATTTTAAATAAAGCACATACATTTTAGGATAATTATAACTTAAATGTGTTACAATCTTAGTCCTATTTATGATATGGTAAGAGATGATAACCATTTATAAATGAGTACCTGTCTACACCATACCAGTACAATGGTTTGAACAAGTTTATATCAGCATGTTCCATTTCACAGTAATCAATATTTATGTTTGATACTGACATGACAGTCAAGGCTGTTGTCATCAAAGAAAGAATTGAGATACAGAGTTGTACACTGCAGTAACCCTGTACATTGCAGTAACCTTGTACATTGCAGTAACCCTGTATACTGCAGTTACCCTGTACTTTTCACCACAGCTGATATAATGGATAAGAACTTTGCGGTTCATTATTAATAGAGAATTAAACGTAGAAATGTTATGCTGAAAAGTTATTATACTACAAGAGAGCACCTTTCAAAACCAGTATATTGCATAAAAACAAGTGATACATGGCCATTGTGCCTGGTAAATGGTTTCCGTGGCTGGTGAAGTGGAGGACAAGAACACTGAACTGATACTGACGATATAATATCATTGTCAGTGATAAATGTGAAACCTCCGTTTACATAATAATCTCAAGTTTAAAGATAAGATTCATAATTGAATAGGTACAGTTACATTGACATTGAATTATGTATTTACATACTGTCCCAACAGACACAAGATCCTAAGATTAAAAAAAAAAGAATTTTATTAAAGCTTGCTTGTTAAGAAGTTGAGTGTTGAAAACAGAAAGGTTCTGAATATTATTTGAATTTGCATAAGTTCTTTTCATTTGCTGAAAGAAAAGCCCCTTTTTATTCACAGCTCTTTGAGGTGGTTTCCGTTCTGTATTTACCCACATGCTTTTAGCTTTGTACACCTGGGGACCCTTTGTCCAGCCATTGATATGGCAGGTTTCACAACTCCTTCAATTTTCCATTCATCTGGTGGTACTTCTAGATATTGTTATCTTACTAAATATATAGCATTTGTGCTTTATTCAGATGTGTTGTACTGTAAAGCAGTGATGTGATGTGTAAACAGTTTAAAGTTGTGTGCAAACTAAACTAGATTGGTCTTGTTTTCAATTCAGAAGTATTTCTAGATGGAAGAATTTTTGTTTTGTTGTAAAATGTTATCACATATGTAGCTTTTTAAACAACACTTGCTCATAAAATTCCAGGAAATTAAGTGCAATTATTGACTTATGTGATTTTCCATCAGAAGAAAATAGATTTAAAATATTTTATTTGAATGTTCATTTCAGACCATTGGTAATTTGAAGCAGTTAATGTTTTTTGATGGCTGCAAGAACTGTCTCCAAACTATCCCACCAGAGATAGAAGGATGTGTTTCATTGGCTGATCTTCATTTGACAACCAATCAGCTACAGTCTCTTCCAGACTCTGTAGGTGAACTCAAGAATCTCACAACACTAAAGGTTGATGACAACTGTCTCACTACACTTCCGCAGAGCTTGGGAGGGTAAGTTGGTTTATTGGTCTTTGCATATTGAAAGTTTCAAATTTAGTCATACATCAAAGGATATCAAAATGTTTTAAAGTCAGTTCATGAGGTAATTGCATTTGAAAAATCAAGCAAAAAAATCTGTAAATGAACAAGATAAATTGAAATAAATCAAACTACTTTGTATTATCTGTTTTGGAGAAAGATCTCAAAATTCAGTTACTAAGACTTGAATGATACTCAGTGTCAAGAAATTTTCACATGTATCATTGAGCAGTTGCTGCCATCATCATCTTGAAATTTTATAAGTACAATTACCATACATTTACAATAACAATGTGTAGAATAAAGTTCAGATGACTTCCTCCTTTCAGACTGTCTGCATTATCAGAGTTAAATGTGAGTGCCAACAGGTTACTGGAGTTGCCATCTAGTCTTGGACTCCTTAGATATCTACGTACACTTGTACGCTGATGAGAATGACCTGGAGTTCATTCCAGCTGAGGTAATATTTCCAGTGACCTCTGCAAAGTCTTTATGTAGCCAGTAGATATTAGTGGTTGTGCTGTGAGATGGAAGTGAGCAGTATTTAATACAAATGTCTGTTGGTTTGTTATTCTATGTTTTTGACTTAAGGGATGTAATAACATATGGAAAAAGTTTGTACATATAGAAATGATTTATAGTGTAGAACTGCAATAGTGGCTCTTGTATTAAATGTTTGTTTTAGTGAACTTTGTATTTCCTTTAAGGAGACAAAACAGAATTAGACATGTTGAAGTGAATGTTTCTTGTGAATTAGTTATTTTAATCAGTTTAATCGACTGTGTAAGTATTGATGTTGGACGATTTGTTGTCATTTCAGCTGGGCAGCTGTAGTGGTATCACAGTGTTATCAGTACGAAGTAATAGGTTATCCTACATACCTGACGAGATAGGACGTATCCCTCGCTTACGTGTTCTCAACCTCAGTTCAAACCAGTTGCGGTGTCTTCCATTCACTATTGTCAAGTGTAAGGAACTGCAGGCATTGTGGTTGTCAGAAAATCAGGTATATTGTTATAACCATCATGTAATATACTTAGCTTGCTGCTGTAAAAGTGTCTTTATGATTCATGCATGTTTGGGCAGGTTAAATGTCACCATTAACTAGTTCACTACACTGTTAGCTTTAAATTGGTATTTGTTTCATCTACTCAGAATTCTTGGAGCTGAAATCTTCAATTATTCAGAAACATCCTTTTGTATTCCTATTCCTTGCCAGTCAACCAGTATATATTGCAACATGGTAGAGTGTTTACTCTGTTTTCTAAGGGGTTCTAAGTTTCGAGCCAGTTTTGAGTGAAAGGAACCTTTAAGCATTGTGACATTTTAATTTGGTGTGAAAGAAAGGCATGATGTTATATATTTTTGGTATTTAACAGACCAGGCCATTGATACCCTGCAAGTCTGAGCACGAACCAGATACTGGACGCAAGATTCTAACCTTGTTACCTTGTTACCACAGAGACCACTACAGGATTCGGGTAAGTGTATGTCAGGGGAGATAATCTTAGCTACTTTCCCTGTTTAAAATACTGTTATACATGCAAATGCCATAATTTACTGCCAGGCAGGTAGATGAAGATGTTAATAATTATTCATCTGATTAACTGAAGTGAGTTGTTTATATGCTTATAAAAGAGTTCTTTTAAGAAGGCTGAAGAAATGAAATTTTTCATTGAAAGTGTGTTAATGTTTGCATATGGTGAATAGATTTCAAAGTAAAATATACCAGACATATCTGAATTGTCAGTGTACAAATGGTTGCTAAGAAGACAAGTAATTGATACCTTGAAGATAATGTATTAACTAAATGCTGTATGTGTATGAGCAGGTGACCATGGTGGAGATACAGACAGTTTTCATGCTTCCATGTGGGATGAGGAGAGACGTAATCGTCAACAAATACATTTTGAGTTTGGGGAAGACTCTGATGTTGATGTAAGTAAATTATTTCCACTCTAAACAACGTGTTATAGCTCATTAATTTTTTTGATATTTTGTAAGTTTTATAGCAATCTCTTCCTTCTAATATAATTCACTGAATATAGGTAGAGTTTTTTTTATTTGATTATTTTTGCAATCAGAATTTTAATGTTGCATGTAGGACTATATTTTATTCGTTTTATCATTTTACTCATAAAATATTTACCCTTGGAAGTCTTGTATGTCAGCCAGACATGTACTTGAATATCTAACAGGGAAGCCTTATACGCCAACCAACACCATATCCCAAGGAGATGAGAGAAAAAGCTCGCCACCTGAAAAACTTAGCACTGCGCCAACAGATGAGCAATGGCTCAAGTGTGCGTCAGGGGGAAGATAACCCTGCCTACGAAGAGGTAAACACAGTTACATCCCTTACCAATTTCTTTCTTATGTATTGTGACATAGCAGGTTTCTTTTCTACTATCCTAATCTTAATGTCTTAAGACTGTACGTGCATTACTGTAGACTTCCAGAACCCTCAGATATAACTAGTACTTTGTATCTCCTACTTGATGATATGATACACTAATTAAAAAGAAAATGAATTTCTGAAACTGCATTTAATTTTGAATATGAAACCTGTTCAGAATAATATATATGGAAAATAGTTTGGTAAAATTCAATCGGACATTTTTTTAAAATGAATATTAATGTTTTTTTTACTTTGTTGTTTTATTAGTATCATAATGTTTTCTGCTTCTTATGAAATTGTAGAGAGCCTTCTTAATTCCGGTAGATACTGACAAACAAAAATATGTAGAGAAATTTACTTTTGTGGAGATTAAATGGCCTTCTGAAATTTCTGTAGTGTTTAACTCTCATATAAAAAGTAGGATACATTGATTAAGTAACAAATATTATTTTCAAAGTGAAAGAAAGATATTTAAATACCTTGAGAATAATAGAACATTAAAAATGTCAGTTGAGATATGCTCTGTTAAATGTTACTTCTGAAAACTCTAGGGAGAGACTTGATAGCCCTGTAGTCTCTATGTTTTTAATTTTCAGTAATAGAATTTTTATGCCCCAGAAGGGAGGCATATAGTTTTTGAACTGTCCGTCCGTCAGTCCGTCCGTCCGTCCGTCAGTCTGTCCGAAAACTTTAACATTGGCAATAACTTTCTTATTATTAAGTGGATTTACTTCATACTTGGACACAACATCCCTTTGGACAAGACCTTTCCACTGACCTATATTTATTTGACCTTGACCCCTGAATGACCTTTACCTTGAAGATCCAATTGTCCAAAAACTTTAACATTGGCAATAACTTCTTTATTAGTAAGTGGATTTACTTCATACTTGGACACAGCACCCCTTTGGACAAGACTTTTCCACTGACCTTTTTTTGTTTGACCTTGACCCCTGAATGACCTTTACCTTGAATATCCAATTGTCCAAAAACTTTAACATTGCCCATAACTTCCTTATTAGTAAGTGGATTTACTTCATACTTGGACACAACACCCCTTTGGACAAGACCTTCTCACTGACCTTTAATTATTTGACCTTGACCCCTGAATATCCAATTGTCCAAAAACTAATATTTGGCCATAACTTCCAAATTGGTAAGTGGATACACTTCATACTTAAACACAACACCCCTTTGGACAAGGCCTTCCCACTGACCTATATTTGTTTGACCTTGACCCCTGAATGACCTTCACCTTGAAGATCCAATTGTCCAAAAACTTTAACATTGCCCATAACTTCCTTATAAGTAAATGGAATTACTTCATACTTGGACACATCCCCCTTTGGATAAGACCTTATATTTATTTGACCTTGACCACTGAATGACAGGTTCTCAGTTCAAAGGTCAAAGCACCACGTTCGGGGGCATTGTCATCTTACAGTGACAGTTCTTGTTTCTTCTAGTATTTTGAAATCACGAGATTTTGACAGGGCAGTAAATACTCTACATATTTATGGTTTTGTTTGATTGTGTGAAATATGATTTATTCTGATTTTTCTTGTTTGCATAGTTTGTTAGCTGTCAGTTCATTGATTTTGTGTGGTTACTGTATTGTGTAGTAACCGTTTCATTTTCATAAATGTTTAATAACAGTTTCAAGCTTGCATGCTTACATGGCTTTATTTTGCTGTTGTTTTCAGCGAAGAATTAAAGCAGCGGTGAGCAGCAAATCACTGTTACATACTCGTATTCATATATTATTGAAGTTTGTACTCACAACCTCAAAACCATGTCCAGCTCAAAGCCTATAGAGATAGTGAATTCTATATCTCAAACCCAAAAGATGTTATTTGACAAAATAGTATGAATCTAAAATATGAAAATATTCAAGTTATTGATCCCCTCAAATATGTTTAACTTAAAAGTGTTTTTTTTATGTCAAACACATGTTTATCTAAAAGGCATGTATATTTCCAACAGATGTTTATCTCAAACACATGTTTATCTCAAACACATATATATTTCCAACAGATGTTTATCTCAAGATGCATGTTTATCTCAGTTCTATGTGTATGATTACAGCAGATTATTGTTACAACCTGTTTACAGTTTCTTCATCTAAATCATTAAATATGATACATAGTTTTGAGGAAGTGAGTCCATACTTACATGGAATGTATTTTCTCTTCACTTTTGTTTCAAATATTTCCTAGTAGTAGTTGTACTTTTAAAGATGGCTTTAGATTACAAAAGACAGGGAGAATCGTTCGAAACACTTTAGTAGGGAATATATCAGAATGCTGGTTTAGTAGAAAATTAAGTTCTACTGCTGTGGAACATTAAACAGAGATGAGGTAGACTCATCACACAAATACAAATGTAGCCGTGTAATCAGAAATTGATCATTTAACACCAGTTAGGTAATAGTTTTTTCTTAACTGAGCAAAAATGTACTTATCCGATAGGCTAATGTCTGTTATTGAAAAGATGCTTTTATACCAGCATTCAAAACGTACAGAACAGCATGTAGTGTTAACATTCTGTCAATTTCTGTGTCACTATGACATAGTGCAATTGTAATTCTTGAATACACAGCACTGGTAACTGGAATGTTCTGATTACTTTTCCTATAACTAAAACATAACTAAAAATGATATAAAATGAGTCAGATGATAATAGTTAACAGCCAGATGTATAGATTTATTTCTGTATATATTTAACACCTGCATGGGAAATGGGATTTTATACTAGAATCCTAACCAAAATATAACTGAGTAATCTAACATCAAAACACATGCATGAACCATAGAAAAAAATTCCCAGATACTTTTCACAATGTAGGTAGTGTTACTATATACACAGACCTGAATGTTAGAATAGTTCTGTATGAGATTCCCTATCCTAGTATAAGTCAGCACTGTTCAAGGAATTATTGATTTCTTAAGTATTTTTAGTTTGGTTGGCATTTGCTTACAGTTGTTCTTTGATATAAAAGTGTTGTCAAAACAGGGATGTTTCTGAGATCTGTTTAAAGAAGATGGAGCAGATTTGTTGTAACTAGATAGTTTCTTATGCTTACAGCAATATGAAAAGACAACTTAAACACAATAAACATGTACCACATATTTTTGCTTATCTGTTGTCTGCAGTTTCTAGTTTGACTAACACACTGTGTGTATTATTCTACAGTCACCATCTATGGAGCGCCTTACTCTCATTAACCAAGAGGGGGATGGTATTGATGGACGCATGAGAGATACGCGCGGCCACAAACCTGGCTCCCCATCTATACATGATCCCTTTACCCTGTATAAATATGACAAGGTACTTGAAATATTGTTTTCTTTTGGGTGGAAGTTGAAATACTTTAAATCAGTCACTTAAAGAACTTTTTCATTTCTTGGTGGACTTGAGCAGGTAGCAAAAAAATATCTTTGTCTTGGGTTAGAGCTCTTATCATGCCTGAAGTCCACCCATAAGTATATATTCAAGCAGGGGTTCAAGCTGGCTACATGTTAGGCAAACAAACTTACCTCTGAGCTGGTAGTCATTCATTTCTTTGTGTTTCCTATAGTTGAGTGTTGGTTTTGGTATACTGCTTAAAATGTTACTAACATTTTGAAAACTACTTTATACAGTTTAGTTAAAGCAGTACTGTATTTAATGATAAATACAAAAGTAGAAATAACCATAGATCTAACAGCATTTAGAAGTTACTATTTTTCACTTATCTAATTCTATTTTGGATATTATTATCAAGGTTACAGGTTAATTTTGAGGTTTTGACTCACCTTTTAAGCAAACATTGTATGAAATATTTTGTGCAACTAAGAGCAATACTCTTGTTTGATTTAAGGTAAATATTTGTATTAGTGTATATACAATACCCTTTGTATAATACAAATGTTTCATTTCCAGGAGAAGTTGGCAAAAGACAAAGCGCGTATGCAGCAGCGACATTCACAGCAGTTTGAGAACGAGGAGGAGAAACGCTCACACAGGAAACATGGCAGCCGAGACAACTCACCGGCTGCTTCAGACAGAAGTTCAAGAAAAAGTAAAGCTTTTAACATTTCACTTTTGTATTTAACGCAGGAAAGAGATAAATTTTTGTGTTTTCTTAAGTTTTTGTATTTGTTAGTTCCAAGACAGTGATTGAATTCTTTTTTTTGTTCAAGCCATAAATATTTAGCCATTGTGTGTGCCTGTCTGAAGATAAACAGTTTGTACTTTAACTTCCAGGTATGGGAATTTTCAGCTGATTAGCTGAAATCAGTGGGTTTCCTTAGAATTCAGATTTCTCCACTTGCTGAACATGAAAGGTACAGCTCAGATACAACAGTTTGCAGTGGTGTACCCTACAGTTGGAATGATCTGTTGAAATCTTGTTCACTTCCCTGGACTTCATTGATGAAATAGAAATTTTTTTTTGAAACAATCTAATTTCATACCCTTTGCTGTAACCTGGTTAAAAGCTTGCTCGTCATAAATATTTGTTTTGAATTCACATAGGTAAGGACAGACGGTCACTGAATACGGCCAACAATGATGATGATGATGGTGGATTTCAAGGACCAAGAGTTAGTTCCCTTGGATCAACTCCTGACATACCGCTAGCGATGAGTGAGAGAGTATCAGCTTCCAAGTTTACATACTGTTCTCCCTGCTGAGCTGTCCCAGAACTTATCTCACAGGTTTGTACTTGTTCTCTTTATGAAAGTAAATTCAGGAGTTGGTGTTCATTATGAAAAGAGTGGAAGTATTTTGTTTGTTCAAAAAATGTAATATTTTCTTATGCACATTTATTTTGTATATGTATACTAAATCACACAAATTTAAATTAGCCGTAATATGTCTAGCTTTCGAGATAAGGTGTCATCTGCATGCAGAGAACAAGTTTGTGTTACTGCTAAACGAAGCATGAAATGTATGTTGTAGCTATGAAGTGACTTCCTCTTACACATCATGCTCTGAAAGAGATTTGAACCTGAGACCTATCAGTACCAAACACAAACACCATTAACACTTGGCTATCTGAGCCAAATGTTCCCAAAAATTATTATACCTCATATACTTAGTTGAAGTGGATTGTGAAAAGCTATTGGAATTGACGAATCTTTTGGTTTATCATATTGGTTTTTCAGCTTTATTTATTTGGATTTTCTTTTTCAATGTCTACAGGTCAGATAATCATAGAACTAATAGTTCCCATGGCAACCATCCTAGATCTCACAGGCATAGAAGAATGCGGGATTATGACTCGGACACTGGATATAGAAGTGACCAGGAGCTGATAAAGTTCCGCAGACAGCAGCAACAAATGTACCAAAGACTTAGTGATAACTATAGTGAAATAGTGCCAGTAACCCGACCAAAAGGTCGTAGACGGGATGGATACTCTAGCGACCTTGAAGGATATTCTCAAAGGTCAATGGGTGCAGCTTATAGAGAAGCAAGTGCTGTGGATGGTAGGAATTTTCCAGAACATAGTAATTCTGTGAAACAAAGTGCATCATTTGACTTGAATCAGTCTCATTCACCAAATAAATCTCTCTCACAATACTCACAGAGTGGTGCAGTTAGGAATGATGAACTTTATGAACAAAGTATGGCTGACCCGAATATGAATCATTACCCATCATCCTCTCCTAGTCCACTACAGAGAAGGAACATTATTGACCAGTCAACACCATTGACTCCTAGTTCTGTAAGGAAAGATTTTAAGAAAAATGATTCTGAGTTTGAACTGAAAAAGGATTTATTCAGTGTACAGGATCAGCACAGAGCAGATGGAGTGGTTGACCCAGAAAACAGATATATGGTTAGTATATACAAATACTCACTTACTTGAAATGCATAAAGCTCTGAGCCAGAACATTGAGTTAAAATGAAGACATTATAAACCTCTTTAAATTATTTTTAGCTGGTCTGTTTCGAAGAAAAAGTCGATTTGTTATGACCACTGTAGTCATGCAAAAACTTCAATGTAGCCCATTACTCAAACAATTTAAAAGGTGTCAGTATGAAACTTTGAATGCTTGCTTATCATGACAAGAGGCATTTGGAACACAAGGGGCATTGTTATGAAAGCTGTATTTTTGGAGTTATGTCCCTTTTTAACTTACAATTTTTGTCAAATTGCTTCTTAAGTTAAGTTGAATGATCAAAGGTATCAATATGAAAAATATCAACATCTTGGCATGAAACGTCAGAGGTATATAGACCTCCTTCAGGAGTAGTGCACAAGAACCATAACTATTGCCCCCATTGTCAACATGTAAAACAGACGAGCATTGGCAACACTCAGTGGAGCTCTTGTTTTTTATCTGGTTTTGTAGTTGTCACTTAAAACATTTTCACTGACTTTGGAAATGTAAATAAAGGTTGTATTTTTATATTTTCAAATCTTTTAATAATTTTCTTTACAAATTCAAGTTTTTTAAGATCGCCAGGGAAAGATTTCTGCATATATAATAAACATATCTCAATTGGATAATTGCAGTGGTGTGGAACATTTAAAAGTTGTTCATATAACATAGTTTAAACATTAAAATTGAAATATTTTTATGAATTTTAGTCAATGTACCAAACTGTCCTGAATTAATTTGTTGAGATACAAAAGAGTTGATTTGTGTTTACTTTTAATTACTAAACTTTGTTGTGTATACTTGCAGCCAGACACATCAATGCAATCTCAGGGATCAAACAGGGAGGACTGTAGACCAGTACCTCCATATAAACCTGCCCCACCCTACCCTGCATCACCAGGGCAACGAAAACTTCCACAAACACCAAGCAGAACATCTCCTTATGGTGTTTCTATGTATGATAGACAGATTAGAAATTCTCCAATGAAAGATTTCAACCAACGAATGCCTGACATTCAGGAAACTAGAGACAGCAATACATCTTTGAATAGGTCAAGGTCACAGTTGAATCATCGAAATAGTGACCTTGACCTTCAGAATTATAGAACCAATGAAAGTAGAAGTAATTATATAGATATGCAAAATGTGCCAAGTGACTCCCCACGGACACCAACCTCAGATAGTGCTAATGTATCTAGAACATTCATGGGACCCCATCAAGGTGATGTAACCTCAGCATCTTCCAAAGATTCTGGTAACTATAGTTATCATGATAGAACTATAGGTGAATCACCAGTGAATATAAGAAATTCTCCTTTATCAGGTATACAGGAAAGACATGGATCACGGAATTCTCCAATGGAGTATGTTGACCCACGAAGAAACTTTGATAGATATGATAACTCTTTTCGTGAACCACCCACTGTGCACATACCTACAAGATATGATGAGATAGCAATGTATAAAAGTGAGGAACCTCCTTCACAAGTGTCCAGCTCAACAGATAGTGGATATGGTCATAACCTTTTTGAGAAAATGTTAGAGTCACAAAGGTTCTCAGGTAAGGAAAATGTTTTATTGTTTATCTAGTATTCTTGGATTGTGGAAGAAAAGGTTCTTTCTGCTTACTGATACAACCCTTGGTTACTGATTTGTTGTGTATCCTGATCAGTACAAGTGAAAATGGAAGCTCTTCTCTAATGTCATGACATCTCATTGAAGTTCATGCCTTATGTCATGACATATAATTGAAGCTCATCCCTTGTGTCACATCATCTTCAATTTGAAGCTCATCCATTGGGTGCATCTTCCATATGAAGCTCATCCCTTATGTCACAGAATCTTCCATTTGAAGCTCATCCCTTGTGTCACAACATCTTCAATTTGAAGCTCATCCCTTATGTAACATCATCTTCAATTTGAAGCTCATCCCTTCTGTAACAGCATCTTCAATTTGAAGCTCATACCTTGTGTCACAGCATCTTCCATTTGAAGCTCATCCCTTATGTCCCAGCATCTTCAGTTTGAAGTTCAACCCTTGTGTCACAGCATCTTCCATCTGAAGCTCAGCCATTATGTCATAGCATCTTCCATTTGAAACTCATCCCTTATGTTCCCATTGTCAGAGAGTAGAGTATTCTTTCAGTGGCAGAAAGGTGCATTCTGTTTTTCTAGATTGACTTGTATTGTTCCTTACAGTTATATTTTTTACATTTGATTGATTTTGTATTTTACAATAATTATTTCTCTAGTCATTTTAAATTTTGTTATAAATCTTGAACTTGATTACCTTGTAAGTTTTATTCTGATATATTAAGAAGCCTTTGATATTGCATCCCTTGATACAGAGTTACATGTATGTGTTTTGTTTTAGGAAATTCTAAGGGTTCTCCATCACCAGATCATTTTAATTCTGACTCAAACACATCATCATCACATCATGAGGGCATTGGCCAGTATTCAAGGGGGACAACTCCAGTCAATATTAGTGATGCACAGACAAGGGAAGGATCAAATCAGGGGCAGAGATTTGACAGAGTAAGTTTGAGTTTAGTGAAATCTTCAAAGATATAAGCACAAGATAGGTTATAATGAATCAAACTGTTTAGACAAACTTGAATGATTTCACATCAAGTTGTTTTTATTTCCATTGATTGAGAAAGGGCACAACTAGATAAACACCTTTCATGGAACAATCGTTTGTTTGAAAAAAAAAAAAAAAAAAAAAAAAATCATGTTGAAAGCAAAAGTTTGTCTGAACTGTGTTGGAATATTCAGAGCTTATATATTTTAGTAAAGTAGAAAGCATGGGGGAATAAAAAGAATGTCAGAGTGTACAAAATTATCTTTGGATATATGTTATGCTTGTGTTATGTTTACCAGACATAGATAGGTAACAGTGTGCAGTTAGTATAATAATATAAGAAATATTTTCTGTAACATCTTTGACATAGTTATGAGTTTTTACTATTTTTTTTTTTCTAATTTAAAAGATAATATAGGTAGCCAGTTTTGAGGTAGTTTTTTGTAATACAGAAAACAGTATAAATTTAGGTGATTAAACATTTGGAAGACATTTAACATGTATTTGTTTGGAAACTTCTAGCTGGATGAAGTGCAGGGGGACGAACGTGTAAATACACACTCGTTCTCAGAACGGTAAGGAAAGCCACTGAGCGCCAGGTTTAGGGTTTCTTGTCTTCATGTACACATGGGTTATGCACACTGCTCTTTTGTAGTCTAGCTGTAATGCTAAACGTTTTACTGTCCAACCAAATAAAACATTACTTACACCCCGATTTAAATATTCTTACAATAATTTTTCTCAAAATAACATTTATTTTAACCTTGCTTGTCAGTATCTGCCTAAATTTTACAGATGATTACTGTAAGGAAAAGATCGGTTACTAATGGTATCTCTGTCTTTATATACAATTCTAGTAATAATTCTTCCCTCATTCTTGATGGTTATTCATATTGTTGATATTTGTTCTGGCTGTCAGTCACAGCCTTGCTAAGATACTGAACATTATCTACAGTAATTCAAATAAGACATAACATTGATGTTGAGGGCTTATTTTATAGCCAGATGGACATTTTTTTACCTTGATGTAAAGAGTACAATTTTTTTTTTACTGACTTTTTACATTTAAGACAGAAAAAAGGAAATAATTTGAAGTCACTTTGTTGTGATGTTTTACTTACTGTCATGATAGAACAAAATTAAGAGATTCATATAGTAACTTTATACAAACCCTTTTTCCAGGTCCCCGTCTTTGAAGGAAATTTTAAATCATTAAAAAAAAATCAAGAGATTAGTTAAAAAATGTTGCAACATGATATTTGCTATGACTGTAATTTTGTCATTTGTACCAAAATTTATCAGATCATTTTATTAGTGCTAAACATTTATTCAAACATTTTGAATCACTTGACACAGTTTGATTGACTAGTAGCTGCTTGCCTCTTTGAAAGCTTTTTTCAACACAGATCAACAGAATGTGTTTTATTTGCAGTGATTTAGGCCATTACATTTAGACTGGTGTTTGCACATAGTTGTAGATGTACATGTGTTGCAATTTGTTTCAGTTTCGTGTGACAATAAAAAAGAATCCAGGGTTAGGTTTCAGCATTGCTGGAGGAAAAGGGACCTACGGGAACCCCTTTAGACAAAATGACTTGGTAATTAACTGTTTCTTTTCTAACACTCTTCATTGTCTATCATTTCAATAACAGAACAATGTGAAGAAAGGGAGATAATCTGCAGTCAAACTTGGATAAATAAACAAGATCTGTCTATTCTAGATTTTTCTTAATTGATACTGGTTCAAAGTATTCCAAGTTATTGTTACAAGCTTTAAGGAATTAAAGTGCCTCACATCCAGAGATGCCTCAGCTTCTTCTTTCATACTTTGGATATCACTTACACAGTAGACTTAACATTTACAGAGTAGTGGGTCTGAAACACTTGCTGTCTAAATCCTTTTCTGTGATAGGGGAATCCCAGTATTTAGATTCTTGTCTATATATAGACTAATCAGGTCTGTTTTATACCTCTGACTTGGGGTGCAGGTTTCTGACCCATGTATATGTAAGCTGTGTATTGTAGAATACAGTGACTCATTCCCATATCTGACAGAATGCTCAGAATAACCAAATAACATTTAGGCAAAGGGTTACTTTTATACTTAGTATTTAGAATATTGTTTAAGAAAGTTTGTGAACAAGTTTTACTTAAACTGATTGTCTCCCTTTCAATCCAGGTAAAGGATTTAACAATAATTATATTAATTGAGTTGCTTCATCATTCTAACAATACTGTGAGAGACTTAACTTATACTGTAATAAATGTGTTGAGAAAAGTACATTTTGTATCATTATTCAACATTTACCTGTTATACATATGCGCATGATGAATGCACCAGGTGTGGTGGTAAGGAAAGTAAAATGATCACCATCGTGTACAGTGATGGAAGTTAGCAGATGTGTCCTTGCTTAATTGTGATAAAAAAAGAAAATTTAATATTTGTTAAATTGAGTATAATCCAATGCACTGCATTTATCTACTTACAACTTAGGTCTGCTTAAATGTGGTAAGCTCAGAAACAAGAAAATGTTGTCATCTTATAAATGTTATATGTAACAGTATTCATAGTAACCGTTGTTGTAACTGTATAAGTGGTACACTACCTGTATTAAGAGATGGTAGCCTCTCTCTCTCTACAGAGTGGAAATCTTGAGGAAGACTCCTTGCATAGGTTTTGACCAAACTGTCTCTCTGTTAAAATATTTTTTGCAAAAACATTCAAGGAGGACTTTAGTTTACATGCCTTTCTATGTGGATGTTAATTAAAACAATTTGCCATTGATATATCCCAGGGAATTTTAACAGGAATCTTAACCTGACTAGAATCTGGGCCACATAATATGCCTCAGTTTACTCAGCTGTAAATGGTAACCAGTCGTATTCATCAGCCCCTGTCAAGCTTTTGGTTCCATCTCATGTCTCAAGTTAGATTAAAATAATCTTGATCAGTATAAACTTAATATGGATAAATTTTATTCTTATTAAAAAAAGGACAGAAATTCTTTATCTGGAATGTAGGGGCTACATTACAGGGTTGTGAAACTATCTACCTGAGATGTGCAATCCATAACCACAATGTGCAATCCATAACCACAATGTTTTACATAGTTCCTCTTCACTTACTGTGTAGTCACAACATTCAGAATGTCTGTGTTCTGATTTTTGAATTTTTGATTTACAGTAATTTTGTCTTGTTAACTTTTCATTTTCTCATTTTGTACGTTTGTCAGAAAGTTTCTTTTGAAATGATGTGGTGTTGTTACACAAAGAGGACATGAAACTGCAAGTTATGGCTTTTGTGTGTGTTTTTTCTGGGTGGCCAGAGACAGTTTGTTAAAAACATACTTTGAATCCTTAATCCATACATGATGTGGTGTTTTATTTCCAGCTTATTATCACTATGGCTTCTCACAAGAAATTCTGGTATACTAAGTTGAAGCTTTTAACTTTTTAATATGAAAAAGAAATTAAAAAAAAAAATCAAAGGTGTTATATAAAATTTTAAAGACTCTTCATTGTTAAAAAAAAAAACAGAAAAACTTTCTTTAAACTGCATGTATGTGTATTATATCTACAGAAAAAAATGATTAAAATGGGTGAAGCCTTCATAGCTCAGATCTGGAGATTAAAATTTTGCTGTTTTTATATTCCTTTTGACAACTACAAACTATGTCTGTTCATTTTTTTTTCAGGAGACAGTGTCATGTATATTGTTTGTTAAGGGGACATTGATTAAAATAAGATTAAATGACAAAATGTTTGATTACACAATATGTTATTAATTCTCTTTTTATCACAGGGTATATTTGTGACAAAAATACAGCCTGGGGGACCAGCTTCGGCAACTCTTAGACGTGGGGATAAATTATTAGAGGTAACCAAACAAAATGTCATGCTGACTGAGCTTATTTTCAGTTCCATATGAGCTTTATCACCATTAATACACCTTATTACGGAATTAACAGATTTACAGTTATCTCTAGAGGAGAACATAGGGCTTATCAGTGGTAAATAAGACTTGTAAGAATTCATAAAATGACTGATAACATGGGAAAAAGTGTACTTGGTAATGGTCATCAAGAAATTTGATACAAATACGCATTTTTTTTTAAGTACAATATTCAGACAATCAATATTTCAGTTTAACTTTGTATTTAAAGGGGAGCAAGACAGTTAGAACCCTTGACAATTAGACCCCTTTCGATTTTAGATGACACTTAGACCTCTAATAATTAAATAGTGAGAAAAAATCATCAAACATACTTTAAATTACCAAAATCCAAAATAAGAGGGTCTAAGTGTCTGAAAAAAATAGGGGTCTAAATGTCTTCAAGGGGTCTAAGTGTCACCTTCAATTTAAAATTTAAAGGGGTCTAGGTGACAAGGGCACTCATTTAAAGAGGGCTAGTAATTTCCAGTGTCTTTGATGAATTTGAATTTAGGTTTGTTTCGAAGTATCCTTCTTTCCTTTGCCTTCAGTCAAATAATATGTAATAGATATATATCTAACTCTAACTGGCAAATTCAGCATCATAATGTCTTTTACATTTAAGTTGATAGAATATATAGATATTGCAAATCTAAGCTGTATAATGCATGGTTGACTATTGCTTTTGAATGTATTTTTGTTTAAATCAAATTTTCTTTGAATATTTGTGAAATAACCTTGCTGCTTTTTTTATTTTGTAGGTAAATGGCACAGATTTCACACAAATAGACCATACAAATGCAGTGAATGTATTAACATCAACTGGAAGTACAGTACAGCTGTGTGTAGAAAGGGAGATAACTAGTTGACAGGAGGAGCAGCAGGCTATTACCTGGATCTAGTCATAGCAGAGTTACTTCCCTTTGTCCAAGATATTTGAGGGCAGCGGATTTATTTACCAGGGACAATTCTTAGTATTGGGAGTGCATTTCGGGTAACACTTCATAAACAAAAGACTGAAAAGATTGTTCCTTTTCCTGAGAAATGCTCCAAGAAAATAAAAATCATATGTCTTGGCTGAAGGTGGAACTGGTATGCCTAGATCTGGTAGGGCTTGCTGCATACTTCAAACAGTATATGTTGTTGTATAATGAAATCATGCCATAAGTGTAAATATATTTTTCAATGTGATCTCTGTTTTACAGTCACTGCTGAGATCTGCAGTATTAAAATGTATTACTTTTCTTATAGGGTTTTGGTTATTGTTCTCACCTTTTTAGATGCTTAACAGCTTGTACTTTATTCATATGTCCTTTCTTTGAAAATGTTTAAAATGCATGGTAAGATCACAATTTTTAACATGCCTAGTTTTACAGGATAAAACTGATATGATTTTGTTAATCAACAGATAAAGCAAGTATTTGTTTTGAACACAGTGTTTTCAGGCATTGTATACCAGCACACTTGTGTACCATGTTCTGTTTGAAGGTGTAAGAAAGCTGGTATTGTAGTAGAAGTTCAGGTATAGTTTTAGCCTCTAGCTGTCTTAAAGTTCACTCTAAATGAGTAACAGGACACAAGTGCCATTAGTAGGAATGTCTCAACATATGAAAGCTTTTAGTACCTTGACAAGATATTCACAGAAAACGGATGCATCCAATAAAACAAATGTCCAACCTTCTTTTTCATCTCTATGAGGTGGGTGGGGGTAAGGCTTTATGGACAGTTCTAGGTTTATCTTTTTTTTCCCTTTTTTTTCTGGGGGGTCAACAAAACTCGCATGAAATGTCAGTGTATTTAGTTAGCTTCATATTTGTGTCTTGTGTGTATGCTTCATATGGTTTGTTTTAAAACATTTGTTTGTATATTAATGTTTTATTTTTGAACCAGTACTTTTTATTGACAGGTATAATTCTGCTTTTACTATTTTTATGATTTTGTCTTCTACATGTAAATATGTATTATAGTAAGGTATTTATTAAAAACATGTGTGCCTTATTGGTGCTATATAAACCTGTAGCAAATCTGGGTTATGAATGTGTTCATTGAGAAAACAATCGTCTTATGGTGTTTAAATCTGTATGTATACCTTAGGTGAATGTGCCCGAACTGGTTTCCTGGTAGTTTTTTCAAGACTTTGATTTTTCAAGTGTAACCTCAGTCTTCAGCTGTGTGAATTAACTAGACCATATTACATTTATATCCCAGTATGGTTGTTGTTTTGCTGCTACAGAATATGTTTATGAGAAGAATTACTCTACAATTCCGTCCTACATGTACAGATACAAGCTCATCAGAGCAATAAGTGCTTTAGAGTGAGTCATTGTGACCAGACTGTATGTGTCTATGTTATTCTTGTTCAGTTTTAAATTCATGTTTTATTTTCTTACAAATTGAATTTTGTAATGTAAAGAGAAATCTAACTGTCTGATTGATTATGCAGTTACATGCCCCTGATTTAAAGAAAAATCTGTTAATCTTTACACAGTTACTAAGATACGAAGGTTTAGGTGTTGGAATACTGTTTGCATGTGTTTTCCTATATTGTCTTGTTTGAATTACTAGTGACGTAAGAATATATATTGCTTTAATGTGTATTTGATTGAAAACTGCTTACCATACAGACATTGAAGTCAAGAATATTCTTGTAATAAGTTCCTATGTTTACTTTCTCTGACCTTGAAGTTAGCTCGAGATTCAGTGACCTTGACCTCATGGAAACAGGTAATGAACGATTCAGTGACCTTGACCTCATGGAAAACAGGTAATGAACAGCTGTTATGATGGTTAGATTTATATTTCAGGATTATTTTTTATCATTCATCACTGAAATTGCGATTTATCAACTCTGTCAAATTTTGATACTTGCTAATAAGAGAGATATAATTTGCCCATGTGATTTGTTTCTTGTGTTGTGTGAAGTAATCGTTATTTGGCTTATTCAAAGCCCTAATTCATCCCTTATCCAGAATGTCATATCAAAACTAAAGGCAGCTATATGTTAATATTATATGTTTGCGAGTTTTTGCATAATTGTCATTAAACAACAACAAATTCAGTTGCTTTTGCATCTGGTTTCTACCAACCCTGCACAATAAAATGAAACTAGAGAGCAAAAAATACTGGATAGATGAGTTGTGTATTCTTTATCTTAACTTGTGATTATTGTGATTATGACCTTCAGTAACTGAAAGTTTTTAACCAAGCCTCATCATCATGTGTCATTGTACATGTACATCAAACATGATTTATGTATTGACCACTTGTGCTTTACTGTGAATAAAATGATTGTTTTGTAACATGTTGCTCTGCTTAAAGAGCTGAATAAAAAAAAATACTGTTGAAGCTTCTTTGTTTTCCTTTTGAACTTCAAAATTGGATCTTGCATCATTTTGCTTCACATGACAATATTTTGACTACAGCATGGTTTTTTTAATGTAAATGCACCCTTGGAACAGATTTTGAAAATGAAGTATTTGTCCAGCTTTTGCATTCAGCTAAGCAAATACTGGTCATGAAGTGCATACTATAAAAAGATGTAAGCTGATTGAAGTAGCATTATGAAGTGGTGTTCAAACTTCGACCTAATGCATACACATTTTTATGCTGCCCGAAGGGAGAGCATATAATCACCACCTTGTCTGTCCTTTTGTCCATCTGTCACACTCTTCTCTGGAATAACTTGAAAAGTATTGAAGGAATTTGATTGAAACTTAACAAATTAATAGACCAGTGAGAGGAAGTGTAATGTCCAAGAACCATAATTCTACCTTGAATAATTTTTTAATTATCTTCCTTGTCTGGAATATAACTCCTAAACTGTCCATGATATCTCGTTGACATTTCACACAGTTATATATACTAGTCAGAGGAAGGGCAGTGTCAAAGAACCATAACTCTAATTACTTTTTTTAATTATCTCCCTTTATAATACAATGTACTTAAAAATGCTTGTCCAGATTGTATTCTGAAAAGTATTGAAGGAATTTGATTAAAGCTTCACTCAGTCATAGATACTAGTGAGTGATAGTACACTGTTTAATTACCATATATCTACCTTGCTTAATTTTTAAATTATCTACCTCAATGACAATTATAAAAGTTAATTAATACTTGTCTGGAGTATGACTTCTAAAGTATAAATGATATTTCATTATATATTCACACAGTTATAGAGACTAATGAGAGGAAGTGCCATGTTAAAAAACCATCACTCTACATTACTTAGTTTTTTAATTATCTCCCTTTATAATACCTAATAATGCTTGTTAGGAAAATAACTTGAAAAGTATTGAAGAAAATTGAATAAAACTTCACACAGTTATAACAACCAATGAGAGGAAGTGCAATGTTAAAGAACTATCACTTAACATCAGTTTTTTTAATTATCTCCCTTTATAAAACTTAATATAGCAACCTCAATCGATAGATAAATCAATGGCTTATCAGCTGGAAATCTGGAGAACAGGTTTACTTTTTACACTTGCCAGCCAAGCACTCGACACCGCTTGTGATTATAAAAATTCTGGCAAACTTGCACCGACTAAACAAGTAGCAGGTAAATTTTGCAATAAATCAACTGTCCTTACAAATAAGGTTTTTTATACTATAAATCCTCAGATATGTTTCATTATGATTATCTTACTATAACTTAAAAAGTACTAAATCTCACATGTCATTGAAATACCATAGATAATACATTTCTTACTTTTCTGCCATTCTGAACAAAAAAATACTTCGGGGAGCATTATTTGGTTTTATTAATTTCTTGTTTTAATGTCTATTGGCAAATAATGCTTGTGTTTAACACTCGACATGCTACACAGGAGAGTATGTCTTGACAGAACTATTTACACTCTTACAATAAATCAAAGGCAAGATCAACACTTGCTTTACATTCAGAATAATCCTGAATCATACAGGCCATAGACATGCATCTGACCAGCAATGTATGGTTTGGACAAGTTCTGATCAACTCTTCAACAAAAACAAGATCTTTGTTCTTCCTTTTTTATTTTTTCTCTTCTTCATTTTGAAATAAAATAACAATAGAACTCAGATAAATCTAAAAATATCTATGTATAAGCAGTAAAACAGATTGTAAATAATCAACAAAAATTGGATATTTAATTAAGTACTAGCAGATGGAAACAATGATTTTACTTAAAATAGGCAGAGAAACAGGACTTGTCCTATCTTTGACAAGCTAGCCTTATGTCACATCTATGATATTCCAACTTGTGTGATGTATGAGAATATGAAACACAATTGTCAGTCTACTGGATAAAGATGTAAAGCTAATAAAATCACAGAATGATATACATGTATAAGGTTGTAAAATAAATCTAAAATTTGTTTAATACTTTGGTATAAGTAAAATCATGTACAGGTGTGTAGACAGTTAGTTGTATGAGATTCTATAAGCACTTAAAGAACAAGAAAAGACTCTCTCTCAAATAACAGGTGGATCTGCTCAAAAGAATGAAAATTTATGTTACAAAGAACCCTAGTTATTATTAAGACATTAGAAGTTGAAATGGATGCAAAATGTAAGTGTATTAAGTAAATGAAAGCCCTGTGATAATAAAAACAAGAAAGTATATATACCAGGAAAAATAAAAATTAACCATCTCCCTCTGGACAGAACAGATCAATAGTAACAATGATTGCTATGCCCTATGGACATACGTGTAGAAATTAACAAATTTTAAACAATGGATATACAGAAAACATATTAAGACAAAATGAGATGTAGATGAAATGTTTGTTGACATTCATTTAAAATCTATTAAACAAGAGCATTGATGGAAATGATATATCCTCTTTGGCCCAAAGTTCACCATGTTTGATTCCAGAGTAACTTTCAAAGGACATAACTTTTCAAATGTAAAAATTAACTAGGCATTAACTCTAAAAATAGTTATAAAGAGTTATGATTCTTTGTGCACTACTTTCTTCTTTTATGAGATCTATAACATGTCTATAAATGTAGTAACTGTATCACATAGCAACAATGGAAATCATCCACTATTTATAATACTGTTTATTTTTCAAAGTCAGGTGTGCAGCAAAAAAAAATTGATGTAGTATGAAATTTTATAGACTAACTAAAAAAATTGAGCTGAAATCAAAAACACTTAACTGGCTGCTATTTTGTAAAGCATATGAGAAAATTATATTGTCTTCAAAACAGATAACTGTTGCTACACAGCTGTGCTAAAAAATAAAGCTTGGTCTGATAACCTACAACCCTACTTTGCAACTAGGAAAACAGAGCAATGTTTACAAAGTTGTTTCCAAACCAAGAAAACTGGTCCTTCACTACAGACACCATGCCATGATGCTAGTCTTGTTGTGAAGCAGGGCTCTTTTTTTTTCTTAAAAATAAAAAATATATATATAAATTTCTATCACAATATTGTACATATCTTACACTGATGTACATGTACTTGTTCCACTGGTCTTGGTGCTCCTCTCTGCATGGGTACAGTTTCTGCAACATCCTGTGCATACACCCTCCGTAATGTGAATGCTGAATTCACAGAACTTCTTGTACCAACGCTATACTTGTCTCCCACCTCTAGCACCGAGTAGTTTGAACTCATTATGTCATGATCTATATACTGACTCTTTGTCTCAGCATCTGTTTCTGACTCTGTGCAACGGGACAGGTCGGGTGTGGCATACAAACTAACTCTCTGTATTATCTCTTTATATTTGTCATTTTTGTCTGCATGTAAACCAGTCCCTCCATGGCCTCCAACACCTGCAAACATTAACTGATCATTGAAAATAGGGTCTGGTTTAGTCTGGGCCTCTTGTCTTGGAATCATGTTCTAAAATAATGTCTGGTTTAGTCTGGGCCTCTTGTCTTGGAATCATGTTCTAAAATAATGTCTGGTTTAGTCTGGGCCTCTTGCCTTGCAATCATGTACTAAAATAATGATCATTTATCATCTAATGAAGCCAACAGACCATTTACAATTAATCAGCTTAAGCAGTCATTTTGGTATTTTTCTAATTTTTTTTCTGAATAAAACTGTTTTCAAACTATTTTAAGTGACTCTGTGATTTGACATACTTTTTATACAGCAAATGAAAAATCTAAACTAGGTGTCCCTAGATCCCTATCCATCATACAGCAGAAAACAGAATTTTTTCTATATGTTATATTGAGTTCTACATTGAGTTTAAATACATCTTTTTATATGTATTAAGTGAAGGTGCAATTTATTCATAACATATTGGCATCCAGTGGACACTAAAGATTTACCTTTCATATTTATATAGACAAGCTGACTATAGATGAGTGCCATGCCCCCTGGTGGTGGCCACAATGTTTTTTCTATCATGACAGGGATGATTGGTTTACGCAGCAGGTCAGCCAGACTGAGTTCCTTCATACAGTGTGATGACACAACATACTTTGGGCTGACACAAGATATCACTGCCTGTAACAAAAATATGAGTTGGTTATATTCATTGTAAACAATAAGAAACGACAGGGTCATGATGGCCCTAAATCACTCCCACTGCCATAACTCTTGAACCCATGATCAGGTTGGTTAAGGAAAAGGAGATGTATTGTTTATACATGTTTTGTGAAAGTTTGGTTGAAAATGAATCAGATGTGAGTAAAACACTATAATGCAAGGTAGAAAAAATTTATTTTTGCCTCTGTGACCTTGACCTTAAACCCAGTGACCTCAAAACCCACCCAGTAGTAGTGGTCCATGCCTACATACCAAATATCTAAGATACCGGTCAATAAATAGAAGATTCAGAAGGAAAAAAACAAAATATACTTTTGAGCCTTGGTGACCTTGATCCCAGCGAAAGAAAGGCGTTCATAGACGGTGCCTATCAACCAAATATCTAAAATATAGGTCAATCAATAAAGGCTCTATGACAAACAGTAGAAAAATTCAAAATATATTTTTAGACTTGGTGACCATGATCTTGACATGGTGACCTCAAACACCATCTAAGGGTAGAGGTCAATGCAAAGAAGCTACATACCAAATATCTAAGATACTGGTCAATAAATGAAGGCTTCTGTGAGGTAAAGTAGAAAATGTATTTTTGAGCCTCAGTGACCTTGACCCCAGTTAAAGATAGAGGTTCAAGCATGGTGTCTATATACCAAAAATCTAAAATTGCTCTATAACAGAAAGTAGATCAATCTTTTTCAGCCTAAGTGACCTTGACCCCAGCTAATGGTAGAGGTTCTTCAACATGCCTTATACCAAACATCTAAAATATCAGTCAATAAGTAAAGGTTCTATGATAAAAAGTAGAACAATCTTTTTTTATATGCCCGAAATGGGCATATTATGTTATGGTCCTGGGCGTCTGTCTGTCTGTCCGTCCGTTAGCAATTTGGTTTCTGGAGGATAACTTGAGTAACTCTTTGGCCTACAGTCTTTTATCTTAATATGATTATTGCCCACATCATGATATCATGATTGCACACATTGAGTGGATGACATTTTGGGGTCAGTATGTCAAAGGTCAAGGTCACAGTCCAATCACGATATTAAGTCTGAAGTCTCTAAAACAAATGACTGTCAAGTTACATGGCAGAAATGGTTTTCAATGTTAAGGTCACTGTGACTTTGACCTTTGAGCTACTGACCCCAAAATCAATAGGGGTCATGCATTCAATGTGGGCAATCATCATATGAAGTAAAAAGACTGTAGGCCAAACAGTTCTCAAGTTATCCTCCAAATTGCTAACAGGCAGACAGACGCCCAGGACAAAAACATAATATGCCCCTTCGGGCATATAAAAGAATATGTCTGCTTTGCCACTATTAACTCCATAATGCATGAACCGATCAGGCTACTTCAAGAAAGGAACCAAAATCTACCAGTCCTGTGCAAGTTTGGTTTTAATCAAATCAAAAATAAAACCTCTAGAGTGCAGACAAGGAATTGTTGAAGCACACATGCACATAACCCACGCATCCACAGACTGTACAACAGGTGGTCACAAAGTAGTCTAGTAGGCTAAAAGGCAAGGACATTCAGAAATGCTGTCATAAAAACATGCTGACCTTTTCAAGTAATAAAATTTAGACTCCAATGCTTTAAAACTGCTGATTTTCATGAAATTTTTCAATAACTGATGTGGTCTAAGGCCCAGGGGTTCCACTTGTTCCAAAAACTGAAGGGTAATTTTTCATCCGATGCAACTAAATCTAGCAAAATGTAGTCAAAATACCTGAATTTAAACTAAAATATACCTTGTTTTCAAACAAATAACCCTTAAAAATACCCGAGGGTCAAAATGGCGTCTTTAAGAAATTTCAGGGGTCAAAACCCCTCTACAAGGGTCAAATGGAAACCCTGAGTGTGATTTACTGCATAAAAAGGAAAAAATTTCATTACACTTTCAATACTACAAAATGTTAAAATGTTCATCAGAGTTAGGCTAAAGATTAAAATGTTTCTGACTATGGAGAAAGTATATCACTTACTTTACAGTTCCTAATGGCTTCATCTATTTTATTGTAAAGCTGATCTCCACCCCCTAATTGACCTATATCCATCCAGCATGTGAATCCCGAGCGCTCGAGTCGGTCTCGTATAACTTTCACCTCGTCTTGATTATCCCACTGGTAACTGATGAATATCTGAGCTTGTTCATGGTCTAAATCTGCAACCAATCATAGAAAAACATAATATCAGAGTCATTCTCTTTTCTTCTTAAACAATACTTACTAACTGTCTGCCTTTCTGAGAACTTCATTACAGTTGACCATTCCATAAAGTACGCTTAAGAATAACTAAATTAAATGTATGAATTCATACAAAAAATACAAAGTTTAGTTAAAACTTATTTATTTTACATGGAGTGAGAAGCAAGCTCATGCAACTTATATTAATCCCTCCCACTGAATGCTTCCTGAAATTTAAGAAATACTTAAATTCATTACTTTCTTTAAACACCTTGCATCATTTGTTAACTCTTCAATGAATTCAACAAGTACTAGAAATATTAACACTGTCATATTCTAATCTGAAATATGACAGAACACAACAAACCTCGTGCTTTCTGTATTGTTTCCACTACATCTTCGCGGTCTATTTTCTCGAGGTAGACTGTGAGCATGTCGACAGAGAGACCAGTGTTACCACTACTGATGATCCAGTCTGCTAGAAGGACCAGGCCTGGATTAAGATCATCATTAAATTTGTTAATCTGGTTCTGCTTGTAACCTGAAATCATAAAATATAACTGTACATCACCAACTAAGAAATTAACCTGATTTCCAAGTAATTACAGGTTTGTTTAAACTGCTTTATTTGCTTCTAGATCTACTATTTCATGCTTATTTTAAATTTTGGCTGGTTGATACGACACCTATTTATTTATGAACTGCTTGCCAGTCAACCGTAGGGCACTCAGTAAATATACTGGGGTAAATCTATACATGAAAAGAGGTGTCTTACAAGACCAAAAGGCTGACCCTTTCAATACCAGTGACACTATAAACACTTTGCCATTATATTATCACATACCTAATTCCTTGGCAAGTGTTGTCCAGTCTTTGCCAGGTTCTCCTGAATTAAGAAGTTTGGCAGCACTCTTCACCCAGCTTGGCAGAGTAGGACAATGTTTCTCTATGTTTCCACAAGCATCTACTAGAGATAGGTGAGGCAAGACAGGGCCATTGAATCCTGTATCAGTAAAGCAACTATTACTGACTTATTAACTGATGAATTCATCTGACTAATTGAATTTTTATTTTATTAATTTAAATGACCCATTTAATCCATTCTGTGCATTTGTCTTGTGTTTTAGAAAGTTTAACATAATCTAAAAGGTTAAAATTTAAGAACCATGAATTACTGAAAAAGTTAAAATGATATTGATATTGCTGAAATAGTTTTACTTACCATAAAAACACATTAGTCAAATACATTAACCAAAATAAAGAGCACACTGTAAGTCTAGCATCTTGAACTCACTACAGCCAGAAGATTGGTTATTTTAACTGTTTATGCAACAGTGCTTTATTGCAGTTACTGTTTACTTGTTTATGTTTGAATCACTGAATCTTCCAGTGTACTTGTAAAGAATTTTTATTTACTTCTTTGTATCTTTTTTTTTTAGTATTTCAGTATTCTAATATACAAGTAGTTCTTGAAACAAATTTGATAATTACCTAAAGACAAAGGTTCAGGAAACCATTTCTTGATTGGTCCAGTTTTGATTCTTCTATGATCACACATAACAACCTGTGAAAGATATGTTTAACATTTATAGCTAATATCAATAACTTCAAGATATGATTACAGTGACAAAAAATATTTTCAACTCAGCATTAAAAACACACTGACTAAAGGCACATTCTTAAAAAAATTTTTTTTCCAACATTTATTTTTGAAACACAAGTTAATAGCAAAAGAACTTCACCCTCTACTCTTGCTGAACTCTCAGTTTTCAAACTAAATATGTTGGAAAAGGTGCCCACCTTATTTGCTATGCACTCATCTAGGTTGAGAAAATGAAGGCAAGATTCTTGAGCACATGCTTCTGTTTTATGGGTCTCACACACTCTCTCGCAGGGGCAGCACACTGTCACACTATAGGAAATCCTTTTCATCCACATCTCTCGTAGCTCTGACAGGCTTGACTCCAGGAAGTTACGAACCTACAATATTAAAATTAAAAAGCATTATCAAAATACTGCATAGATATTCCTCTATTTCTAGCAGTGAAGTGTAGATGCCAATTATATGAAACCAATTCATTAATAAGACCCATTTTTGACTGGTTCTAATAATGCAAATTCAAACTTAAAAAGGTACATTTTTAACGCATGTCAATTCTGATTAATTTTAATGGAATGACATTCTGAATAATGAACAAGAGCGCCATGATGGCCCTAGATCAGCTCACCTGAGTATTTTGGCTGTAGGTTTGCAGTTTAGCAGTATTTCATGTTTTAATTGAAAATATGTAGAAAGTAGAAATATCTATCATAAGCTATGGTGACCTTGACCTTGACCCAGTGACCTAAAACCCTACCCATGGGTAGAGGTCCATGCAAGGATCCTATATACCGAATATCAAAGATATTGGTTTTTAAATGAAGGCTCTACGAGGTACAGTATATAAACCTATCTTTAGCCTCGGTGACCTTTAACCTAATCTAATAGTTCGAAAAAGCTTGATAAAACTTGTTTCATACCAAATCTTAGATCTCAGGGCCTTGTGGTTTCAGACAAGAAGCTTTTTAAAGTTTTACTATATAAGCCTATGTAAAATCAAATGACCCCTGGGTAGGGGCCAAATTTGACCCCAGAGGCATAATTTGAACAAACTTGATAGAGGTCCACACGACAATATACATACCAAATCTTAAGGCTCAAGGCCTTGTGGTTTCAGAAAAGAAGATTTTTAAAGTTTCACTATATAAGCCTATGTAAAATCCATTGACCCCCAAGGCAGGGCCAAATTTGACCCCAGGTGTATAATCTGAATAAAGTTGGTAGAGGTCCACAAGGCAATGCTACATACCAAATCTTTAGGTTCAGGTCCTTGTGGTTTCAGACAAGAAGATTTTGAAAGTTTTCCCTATGTAAAATAAGTTGATCCCTAGGGCGGGGCCAAATTTGACCCCAGGGGCATAATTTGAACAAACTTGTTAGAGGTCCACAAGACAATGCTCATACCAAATCTTAGATCTCGGGGCCTTGTGGTTTCAGACAAGAAGATTTTAAAAGTTTCATTATATAAGCCTATGTAAAATCCATTGCCCCCCGGGTAGGGGCCAAATTTGACCCAAGGAGCATAATTTGAACAAACTTGGTATAGGTCCACACAACATTGCTACATACCAAATCTTAAGTCTCAGGGCCTTGTGGTTTCAGACAAGAAGATTTTTAAAGTTTCACAATGTTAAATAAGTTGACCCCTTGGGTGGGGCCAAATTTGATCCCAGGGGCATAATTTGAACAAACTTGTTAGAGGTTCACAAGACAATGCTACATACCAAATCTTAAGGCTCAGGGCCTTGTGGTTTCAGACAAGAAGAATTTTAAAGTTTCACTATATAAGCCTATGTAAAATCCATTGACCCCCGGGGTGGGGCCAAATTTGACCCCAGGGGCATAATTTGTACAAACTTGATAGAGGTCCACTAGACAATGCTACATACCAAATCTTAAGTCTCAGGGCCTTGTGGTTTCAGACAAGAAGATTTTCAAAGTTTTTCCTTTAAGTTGCCATAGCAACCAGAGTTCTTGATGGAATCGAATTCTTTGAACAACTTTGGTAGAGCTTCATGCAAGGAACCGGGCAAGTTTCATCAAATTTGGCCCAGAGGTTTCAGAGGAGATGTTGTTTGAATGAAATTGTTGACGGACGATGGATGCCGGACAAAGTCCGGTCACAATAGCTCACCATGAGCCAAAGGCTCAGGTGAGCTAATAAAGCAAAAACTAAAGAATTTCTTGAAGTACTCTTATTAATTACTCTTCTAGTATTTTCAAACTGAATGCAGATATACCAAATCAAACACTCCATCACACTACAGACATAGCAAGTATTTCAGACCTGGCATTCAACTGCTTACTTACTTTGGCACAAGCTTCAGGTGCAGGGGCAGATAACTTCTGTGATTCTTTTCCTTCCTTGCTCCCCTCAGCTTCAGACACTCTCAGTATCACAACCTGGAGAGAAAAGTGATATGTGAAGTTTTACACAAACTTTGATTCGTCTTTAAACAGAGTTCCTCTATTGTATAACTTACTCCTATTCTGTAAGACCATTCTATGAAAAACAGCAAAATTTCTTTTTACCAGTTACAATTAAATGAACTAATTGGTTAAAAAAACACTTATTAATTGCAAATTGTACACAGTCAGAATTTTAGAACTGCACTAGTTCATTGACCCAGATCTGACATAGGTATGTTTCTATTTTGTAAGAATTCCTTACAGCAATAATTAAAACACAAATTTTGAGAGCATGCAGATGCTATTTCTTAAATAGATATTTACATTTTGATGTTTTTCAAAAATACCTTCACTTATGATTTAATTAATTTGCAAGAAACAATCAACCAACTACCACAGTCATTACCTTCATCCTGCTGTACTTCTTTGGTGACATTTCAAGGACAAAGTCATGTTCGGTGTCCAAGAAGAATCTACCCAACTGTTTATACAGAAAGTAAGGGTTTTGGCCCCCTATATCTTGACTCCATCTAGTCGTGCGAGTCAAAATTCGTTGAAACAAACCATCTAAAAAAAAAAAAAAAATGAAAGTGACTTAGCAGAAATATACAGATAGTTCTAATGACCTGATACAAAAATATTATAATGACAAATGCATAACAACTTTATCAGAGCTGTTTTCTTACAGTGAAAAAAATTCTTTAAATTCCTGATAAAAAAATTTGGAATCGTTTTTATTGTTGCACCACATCTTTTCTTCATAGCACAAAGTGCTGATTGGAGAGAAGAACATGTTTGTGCTACACTATTGTTTATTTCTCCATGATTCATTCCATCCTGTTTAAAGTTTTTGTCCAAGCACAAAAACTTTCATTATAAAATTATGTCAGTTCACATTTCATTTCTTTATTGCTTAGGTGTTATGGCTGTTGACATTTTCTGCAAACACAACTGTCATTTAAATCAGATGCCCTGCCTTGACGCATCTCTAGTGTATAATGTGCCTTTCCATCTTTGCCTTGTATAAAGGTTAAAAGGGGAATAGGTTAAATGCCTATGGCCTGGACTTTCTACTAAATTACCACGGAAACTAAGGACTATCATTTTATTTAAGAAAAAAGGCTTTGTTTAACATAAAAGAAAAGAGGACTTTTTCAAAACTTACTGGGGAGAAATCCATGGAAATTGATGTAAAAAGTAACATCATTTTCTCCGACTGTATACAGCTTATTTGCCCCTATATATCTAGTGAGGCGAGCAGGAACATAGAAACACCTGTTGTTGGTGTGATCGGCTGCCTGAGACTGTAAAACAGAGATCGATGAATAGTAACTTTTCTCAAAGAACTCCTGTCTCAGCAGACGACCATTTTGTAAAATTTTTAAAATTTCATCTTTTGAATAAAATGAGAACTATTAGCAAAGCAACATCCGATTTATTAGAAAAACTGTAACAAAGGAAGACACATAACAAAACAACAGAAGCTCTGAAAGAAGCAATGGCTGCATAAATTTTCCGAACTGATAAAATTTTGTCAAGTTCCATGATTACAGAAATAAATGAAGCCTTGGACAATTATGTCTAAAAAAGAACTGATGTCTAAAAGTTACCTCGGCAACACTTGGAAGACGTTGGCAGACCAGATCGAATTTTTCGAGCAATCCAAGTAGCACCATTTTTTGGTCCAGTGCTTCATGCCACAATGTCTCCAGCAGTGTTTCTTCCAGAATGCCAAACTCCTGAAGTCGAGTCCATTTGTCACGTATCAAACTCCACTGAAAAACAATGATGACACTTCAGAATTAATAACGAAATAACATAATATATACCATTTTGAAGTAATCAACACCCAAAATCTTTCCTAAACTTAAAGATGTAGTAATCAGAATTAAATTTATTGAAAGGAACATTTCCACTTTAAAACAAGACATATCTTAACAAGAATCAAATATTTCAGCAGAGACTAACCTTGTCTTCAGGTTTCCAGGATGATGAGATCACATGTCTGAACATATCTATCAGCCACTGTGGATCTAGTATCACTGTGTTACGTAACAAGTTATCTATCGCTGATTTACCATTTCCATAGTATACAATAGATCCAAGGTCATGATAAAGCTCTAACATTGTTGTCACTTCCTTGTAGTCAGCTACCCCAACATTCCCAGCCACTTCTGTCACCTATACCACAGTGAATCAAATACACGCATCAAATCATTATCTCCAACTTGTCATACACGTAAATGTTATAAATGTCTTATCTGTCTTATCTGTATACATGTATTTCTCATACAAACTGACATTCATTAATTTTCTATGAAAACAGTACAAATCACTCTATCACCTAAAAGAATTTTGAGACTCTGAATTCTTGTGTTGCATTTTTCAAACATAAAAGACGATAATCATGTCATCACTGTCCCTCTCTACTTAAAACCTTTTCTAATGTATGAACACAAACCTAAAATTGTTATTTTTAATTAGACAAACTGACAGAAATTTCATACTTACAACATTACATCAGTACCTGGAACTTGCTTCCAACTAAGTTATGAGAATATTTCACCATCTACACACTAGATACTTTTTCAGAAAAAAAAGCAGTTCAATATAAACTGGAATATTTATTTTAACAGGCATT
The DNA here is from genome assembly GCA_012932295.1 of Cyclina sinensis. Classification (NCBI taxonomy): domain Eukaryota; kingdom Metazoa; phylum Mollusca; class Bivalvia; order Venerida; family Veneridae; genus Cyclina; species Cyclina sinensis. Next base: position 2,179,020 of record JAAONU010000012.1, on the reverse strand, counting down.
TTACCTGATCATAGGAGGCATAATGTGTCCCTTGTTTCTTCAGCTGATTTATTTCTTGTTCAAACTTGATCCATCGGATTGGCATGTGCTCACCTATGTATGGCTCCTGGCAAGATATCTCCTCAATTCTTTTCCTCAGATCATTCAGCTAAAAATTAAAAATAGAATGTATGCATTTTTGGACAACTTTGACCAGCTATAGCAAACACAAAACCTTGTGATATAACAACTTCTTGAGAACTTGTGTAACAAGAGATATTTAGAAAAACATATATGCCCCCCTCTAGGGCCTTATCCCTAGAGGCAGCCATAAAAGAATAGGAAGGTAGAAGGACTGGGACTTGTGTCGATACAATTATGGGAGGATGACAGGGGCTTCTGATATCAAAAGCTATTGGCCATGGAAAGTACATAAATGAGAGGAACTGCAGTCAGTGACACTTTAGTTATAAAATGTATAAAGTTCAATTACTGGAGAACACGAAAGAGTACAGGAACTGCTTTGGTAGGTAGGTAAGTAGTAATGTGGGATGGTCGGCAGGTAGGAAGTTTTGAGGCAGCAAGGCCAAAGGGTTCTCCAGTTATCAATCAGAATCTGTTTTCCTGTTTATGGCCACCATGATCTTGGCCTTTAACCTAGTGACCTCAAAGACAACAGGGTCATCTCCTGAACAAACCAACCTCCATAGCAAGTCTGTGAAGCCAATGCCCGAGAGTTCTCTTATAAATGACTGGAAACCATTTTTCTGTTAATGGAAACTCTGACCTTGAACTTTGACCAAGTGACCCCAAAAGTGATATAAGTCATCTACAGGTCATTATCAACCTGTATTGCAAGTTTAAGGACCATAGGCTCAATAATTCTCTAGTAATTCATCAGAAACCATTTTTCAGTTAATGATCAGTATGACCTTGATCTTCGATCTAGTAACCATAAAAACTTTAGGGGTGATCTACTGGCCATTACCAACCTGCCTATGAAGTTATATGAAGCCTGGGCTCAGGCATTCAATAGTTATTGACTGGAAACTGTTTTGCCTTTCAAGATCACTGTGACCTTTGCCTTTGACAAAATGACCTGAAAATCTATTTGTTATCACCAACCTACATACCAAATTTGATGAATGTGGGCCCAAGATATTAATCAAACACTATTTTGCTTTTAAAGGTTATTGTGACCTTGACTTTTGATGTAATACCCCTAAAAACTACAAGGGCCATCTTATGGTCATGATCAACATGCCTATGAAGTTTTGGGGAGCTGAACCCAAGCATTCTATAGTAATTCATTGGAAACCATTTTGCTTTTAAAGGTCACTGTCACCTTGGTCTTTGACCTGGTGACCTGAAAAGCTACAGGGGTCCTCTACTGGTCATGGACAACCTACATTACCAAGTTGGAGGAACATGGGCCCAATCGTTCTAAAGTTTTCATCAGAAACCATTTTGCTTTTCAAGGTCACTGTGACCTTGGCCTTTCACCTGGTGACCTGGAAAACTCTAGTGGTCATCTACTGGTCATGACCAACCAACACATTAAGTTTGTGGAACCTGGGGTCAAGCATTTTATATCTATTGATCGGAAACCATTTTGCTTTTCAAGGTAACTGTGACCTTGGCCTTTCACCTGGTGACCTGAAAAACTACTGGGGTCATCTACTGGTCATGACCAACCTACAAACCAAGTCTGAGGAACCTGGGGTCAAGCATTCTATATTTATTGATTGGAAACCGTTTTACTTTTCAAGGTCACTGTGATCTTTGCCTTTGACCTAACAAACTGAAAACTGTAGGGGGTCATCTACTAGTCATGACCAACCTAAATACCAAGTTTGAGGAAGGTGGGTCCAAAGGTTCTCTAGATATTGATTGGAAACGAAGTGTGTACCCACTGAAAGACCAACATTTGCAACACAATATGCCCCCTTATCTTCGATGGGGGGCATAAAAATACAAGCCATCTAAAAAATGAATGTATTCCCCACCTGCCAAAGAGCTTCTCAGTTTGAAGATGAGGAAATACAGATTCAAGATTCACAACAAGGCATAACTACTGGAAGTCATTAAAAAACTTCTACATTTCTACAGTAATTACTTATAAAAAAATGTTTCTTACATATTAATTAAAGCAAGTACCTTTGTCTATTGAATAAAATGACAAAAGATACAATGATGCAAGAAAATCTGATAATACTTACCCCAGCATCCTCTAATGTATTGTTTACCGCAAAGAAAGGTGTAACCAGATGTTGGACATACGGCTTCCCAATCAAAAACTCCTGTATTTGAGCAAACTTCTCTTCAACCTGTCAAATAATACATAAGATAAAAGCAAATGTTTCTGGCAAGAATCTGTTTGCATTAATACATTATTGGCAATTAATCAAAGGTTTTTTTTTCCATGTTGAGACAAACATTTAAACTTAGAACCAATTTCAGACCACAGTACCTATTGTTTACAAAATGTATCAAGTATCATCAGCGACTATTCCGAGACATGAGTATTAAAGTTTTATTTTTACATAACAGAAAGTGCTAACTTGTCTTCAATGACTCACTACCGATAATTTAAATTATTTAATACCTTTATGTTACATCAACAAAGTTGTAAGTGCTTACGTCAATACAGATGCCACATTTATATAATCTATTAGCAGGCTTCAATCATAATAACATCTCGGCCATTCCAGCCTTGATCTAAACAATACAGTTGAAAATACTTACTGCCTTGTTCAAACTTTCTGTCTCAGAGTGTAAACAATCTTTGTGGGTACCCACTATAAGCACAGGGGGAGAGTATGTGTTGTTCTCAGATGTTTTCTTGCTGGTAATGGAAGCATGAGCATAGATTGACCTCATCCAGAAGTCCATGTAGTCTAGTGTGCTAAACTTCTCTGCCTCCTCCTAGTGGCAGAACAAGATACACATTTTTATCCTGTCAATTATTTCATATCTGACCGGATAAAGGGGTGCCGTATAAATTTTGCCTCATATGGCACATGATACGTCACGGACTACTTTTGTGTTTATAATCGGAAGGAAGTGATAAAATTGTTTTTATTACAAACAGAGACTACTTGAATAAAAATTAAATATTTCAATATGTAGATCTTACAATATAGTGATCATTTCAGGAAATATAATTATTGAAACTTTGGAACTATTTTTTGTGTATATGTACACCTGGCCGATAACCTTAACATTAGCCTAATTTGAAACTCTTTAAAGATAGGTTTTCAATATCTTTAGTAAATTATTTCCAAATGCCAGATGTGACAGGATAAATAGAATACATGTAATAGGTTAGTGTCTCAACTGAGAAAGTTTACCTGTCTCGGCTGTGGAATTTATCGGGTGAGCTTTCAATAGTTGTTTCAAGGAATAAATTACATGCATACACAAATCCTTTTAACTATATTAAGGCTTCCTTTGCAACTTATCAAAGTAACTCACTCAGTCAATACAAAACCAAAGATGTCATGTACATGATGCCTCTCAAGTCATAATTAGGGCACACTAGACAATCAGGCAAAGTTAACTTAAATACTGAATACTAGTTCATCAAATTTCCTCAGCATTTACGTGGGGAAAAAAATCTCTGTCACTTAATATCTTACCTCTGAATCTGTATTTACATCCTCAAGGTCATTAGTCAAATTGAACACAAAAACATATAATGCCCGACTTGTCAGAAATATTTGGTGAGTTGCATAATACACTTCCTTTCCAGCAAAATCCCAAACATTAAGCACCATTTTGGCTCCATCTATGGACCTTGTTGCCATAGAAACTGAGTCCTGGGATTTCATTTCTGTGGAGGTATTGTCTAACATTTTTTGCACTAATTCTACAACCCTGTCAGGAACTTCCTTTAATAATTCTGTGGGGATCTCACTAAGTTTGGCAGCCATATTGGCAGATGAGGGTTTACCTGACAACTGAAAGAGACACAATCACTACAGAATGTTCTAGAGGGAAATTTTTCAAACTATTTTTATCCTATAGAGTGCTGAAGACACCATGAAAATAGAATTCTTGAAATATGAATTATACTACACTGAAACTAATGTACCTGAACTGTAATTACTGTAAATGCCAGAGAGATAAGAGAGTTAAAAAGTAGTAATCATGTATACATGCATTTTTCATTGAAAAGCAGTGCCATTAGGAAGGGTTTCCTGTAAAAAGTTTCCTATTTCAACAGAGCAGCATTTGTTATTAACAATAAAAAACATTCATGCAATTTAAATTCAAAATTGTTCAAGCTATACTGATCACACACCTTTCTTGACCCAGTCACAGAGCTCCGTTGCGAATCACGCGAGCCAGGTTTGGGTTTTTGCGACACAGATGTTTTATGCTTCTTCTGGTAGAGAAGTTCCTGTATAATGTTCATAGCCAATGCCTGGTTATACTCCTCCTCTAGTGCTTCAACATCACCTAAATAGACTCAAACATATCATACATGTACTGAAATACAGTATACACTTATAAAACACATATATTAATATGAATAATAAGAGCATAAAATAAGAACTACAGACAAATGCTTTCTAGGCAAATTCTCTATTTAGAGAAGACAGACTTTTACAAAAACGAAATAACAGGAATAATTAGCAGCTAGCAAATTTATGTCTGTATGCTTGATTCATGTGATAGTACTAACTTGAACCACCATCTTGTACATTTGGACATCATGTTAAACTTGATAATGTAAATTTGCATATCAATTAATCAAGAAGTGACATTTTTTGTGCTTGGTGTCTGTACTACATTTTAATTTAACCAAACCAATACCTGTAATACTCATTCTGTTACTATCTTCAGTCACTTCCTGTGTGCCAGCACCTGTAACAGTCCAGCCATCATGGCTGCCCACACAGAACGTACAGGAAGTAGATAAATCTATCCCACAAGTCTCCTCAGTCTCAGATTTTTCATTTCTGAAATAAGGTTTTATACTTAAAAGGAACAAGAGGGCCATGATGGCCCTATATCGCTCACCTGAATATGACTGCTTTTAACAAAGTTGCTATGGACCTGGTTAATTGAACCCATATTCAAACTTGGCCTAGAAATTATTGAAACAATCTTTCTGACAAATTTCAAGGTTATTTGGACTGAAAGTGTAGCCTCTAGTGTTAACAAGGTTTTTCAATATTTGGGCTCTGTGACCTAGTTTTTTAATCCAGATAATCCATATCCAAACCTGAGCTAGAAATCATCAAAACAACCTTTCTGACAAATTTCCAGGACATTTGGACTGAAAATGTAGCCTCTAGAGTGTTTACAAAGTTTTTCGATATTTAGGCTCTGTGACCTAGTTTTTTAATCCAGATGACCCATATTCAAAGCTGAGCTGGAAATCATAGAAGCAACCTTTCTGACAAATTTTCAGGTTATTTGGAAATAAAATCTTAACTCTAGAGTGTTAACAAGGTTTTTCCATATTTGGTCAATGTGACCTAGTTTTTGACCAAAGATGACCCATATTAGTACTTGAGCTAGAAATCATCAAAACAACCTGTCTGACAAATTTCCAGGATATTTGCACTGAAAATGTAACCTCTGGAGTGTTAAAGTGGTTTTTACCTTTTAGGGCTCTGTGACCTAGTTTTTGATCCCAGATGACCCATATCCTAGTCCGGGCTAGAAATCATTGAAACAACCTTTCTGACAAATTTCAAGGACATCTGGACTGAAAATGTAACCTCTAGAGCATTAACAAGGATTTTCTACTTTTTGGCCATGTGTCCTAGTTTTTGACCCCACATAACCCATATTCAAAACTGAGCTAGAAATCATTAAAACAAATTTCAAGGTTATTTGAACTAAAAATGTTACCTCAATGCGTGTTTACAAGGTTTTTCCATATTTGGGGTCTGTGACCTAGTTTTTGACCCCAGATGACCTTTATTCGAATCTGAGCTAGAAATCATTAAAACATTTTTTCTGACAAATTTCGAGAATATTTGGACTGAAAAGTAGCTTCTAGAGTGTTAACAAGTTTTTTGCTATTTTTGGGCTCTGTGACCTAGTTTTTGATTTCAGATGACACATATTCAAATTTAACCTAGAAATCATTGAAACAACCTTTCTGACAGATTCCAGGTTATTTGGACTGAAAATGTTACCTCTAGAGTGTTAACAAGGTTTTTCCATATTTGGGCTCTGTGACCTAGTTTTTGACCCCAGATGACCCAATTTTGAGCTTGAGCTAAAAATCATCAAAACAACCTTTCTGACAAATTTCCAGGATATTTGGACTGAAAATGTAACCTCTAGAGTGTTAACAAGGTTTTTTCTATTTTTGGGCTCTGTGACCTAGTTTTTGAACCCAGATGACCAATATTCAAACTTGAGCTAGAAATCATAGAAACAACCTGTCTGACAAATTTCCAGATTATTTGGACTGAAAATGTTACTTCTCCTTCTACAAGAAGATTTTCAAAGTTTTCACTATATAAGCCTATGTAAAACCAATGACCCCGGGGTGGGGCCAAATTTGACTCCAGGGGTATAATTGGAACAAACTTGGTAGAGGTCCACTACACAATGCTACATACTAAATCTTAAGGCTCAGGTCCTTGTGGTTTCAGACAAGAAGATTTTCGAAGTTTTTCCTATATAACTCTATGTAAAACAAGTTACCCCTGGGGCGGGGCCATTTTTGACCCAGAGGCCATGACTTGAACAAACTTGGTAGAGGTCCACTAGACAATGCTGCACACCAAATATCTAAGCTCTATGCCTTACGGTTTCTGACAAGAAGATTTTTAAAGTTTTTCCTATATAACTCTATGTAAAACAAGTTACCCCTGGGGCGGGGCCATTTTTGACCCAGAGGCCATGATTTGAACAAACTTGGTAGATGTCCACTAGACAATGCTGCACACCAAATATCTTAGCTCTATGCCTTACGGTTTCTGACAAGAAGATTTTTAAAGTTTTTCCTATATAACTCTATGTAAAACAAGTTACCCCTGGGGCGGGGCCATTTTTGACCCAGAGGCCATGATTTGAACAAACTTGGTAGAGGTCCACTAGACAATGCTGCACACCAAATATCTTAGCTCTATGCCTTACGGTTTCTGACAAGAAGATTTTTAAAGTTTTTCCTATATAACTCTATGTAAAACAAGTTACCCCTGGGGCGGGGCCATTTTTGACCCCAGGATCATAATTTGAACAAACTTGGTAGAGGTCCACTAGATGATGCTTTATACCAAATATCAAAGCTCCAGGCCTTGTGGTTTCTGACAAGAAGATTTTTAAAGATCCAACTTTTCAAATCTGTTTTTAGCTCCTGTGACCCAGAAATGCAATGAACCGGAACCATTTGAACAAACTTGGTAGAGCTTCATGCAAGGAACATTCTAGGCAAGTTATATTAAATTTTGCCCAGTGGTTTCAGAGGAGATGTCGTTTGAATGAATTGTGGACGACGGACGGACGGACGGACGGACGCCGGACAATCAAGGATCCTAAAAGCTCACATGAGCATGCTCAGGTGAGCTAAAAATGTCTAAAAGTATATCACATACTCCGAGCCAACAATGTTAGGACAGTCAGCTGACCATAACCAGACAACAAAATGATCTGATTATAATAGTTAATCTTTTATGGCTATTTTCAATGAATAATATTCAATCAAGATGTAATATAATCCACATTTAAAGGTTATAATTAAGCATCCAAATGAAGAAAATTATATTCCTTCATTCTTTGTCTTTTAAAAATTTATCATGGCACTGTCAAATACTTTTCCAGAAAGCTGAGATGAATTTTTTTTTAAAATATCATATTTTGTTCAACACCAGAAAGTTCACAGAATAATACAGGAACATCAATCTCTTCCATTCAATCAAAAACTCATATATGAATAAAAAAATTAACAGAGAAATGTCACTCTGTCATAGCTGATACTGAATTTAGAATCGGACAAATTAAAATAACTGTAACTGTCAACTATTACATTAGAAAAGCTACTCTAACATGAATTATAAATGAACATGGCCTCTTCATAAACAAACAGTCATTCTTCACCGTCATTCATTATCTCACTATTAACAATATACTGGTGTCTTGGTTCATTGTTCCAATGTCAGCTTATTAACCATGCTGTCCAGAAATTAGTACAATCTTCTACTCAGTTAATTGTACAGTAAAAAACATAGAGAAACCTAACCCAAACTGTAAAATAACCCAATAACAAACAAAATGATCAAATTCACAATTAATAACCCACTCTGTAAGACACAAGTGCATGATTTTTAAATATTATCTTAAAATTCACAAACTTACTGCTGACCAAGCAATGCATTTTTCAGGCTGGTTTTGCCTGCACCATCTTGTCCGACAAGCATCAATCGAGTCCTATACACTGGCTTCATTCCCGATGTACAAGCTGTTTCATACGCCCTAACTGCATCAGGACCACGAGCTGTTATCTCCCTTGGTGCATCATCTGTGAATGTTTTACAAAACTGCAACATACCTTTTTGTCAAATATTATTTCTGAGCTATTTCATAATTTAATTAATTCCTCATTACCGAACTCGTATTTTCATCACTACTTTACCAAGTCCTAAAAGACTGAGTCCATCTAGTATTTTTCCTAATCTTATTATCCTTTTTTTATATTCTAAATGAGAGATTTAAAGCAAAAATTGAAACCACTTCCGAACCATGATAGGAAAACTGAACACTTTGATCAGATATAAAAGAGGTCTGCAAAGAAAATTTATTTTATCTCAAGGACTTCTGCACTTCTTATGAATGTCATTTGCATATCTTCGACAGAAACCAAACATAATCCAAGTTTTCAAGTGATTTTATAAATGCTTACTGACAGATTTATACTGATTTATCAAGTAGCTGTCAGCCATTATTAACTTTGATCGATACTATTCAAATACTTACACTGAGGCCATTGGAAATATATAAAACAGACATTCCAGTGTAGTTAAGTTTAATTAAAAATAAAATATGTTGCAAAATTTAAAAAGAGGAGTATTATTAGATATGCAAATTATCTTACAACAAATTGTTTTTGTGCTAAATGTAATTATGACATTTTCAATTCCTGGAATTTATTCCATTTTCACATAAATATCTGGTGTCAAACATGAAACAGAATATCATGTTACACATATTCTTTAATATATGTATCACTGCAGATACATTCAGATAACTGAACACTTCTAAAATTAAGACTGCTATTAAATTTAATCAACAGATAGAATGTCATTTTGAAATGTCTCTCTATTTCCTGGCATAAAATAAAATACTAATGATAAATTTTGACATTTTAGAAAGCAATTTTCGCTAACATCCTTTTTTTAAAATAATCTTCAAAATCTTTTAGCTTTAATGTTAAAGCTGTATAAATCAAAATGACAAAGATGCCTAATGGTGGAGATAAATGCTGAAAATACAGTGACTGAATATACAGTGAATATTAAAAAATCACCGATATTAGAAGTAACACAGACTTCTTCCACTTTTGAAATGAATATTATTGAAATTTTACCTTCAAATTTATAGTGTAAATGCATCAAACAGTCAAAAAAGATTTTTACAATCTTCTACTTTTTTTCAATGGGAGAAAGACCTTTTTCACAAGAAATATATTTAGAAATAAAGAGAAGTGATATTTATTCTTAAAAGACTATACTTGTGAGCAAATTGATAGTTTTTTGTTTTTTTTCCAATTTTCAGCCACCTACGTAGCTTTACGTAAGAAAATTAGTTAACAAACCTGGCTTGACAAATCTAATGCCCTTTGTGTTGCCATAAATATCAAAGACTACCCAGAATGCTTTGTCCACAGGAAGTGCAACAAGAAGTGCCCCCTTGTGTTCATTGTTCACAAAAAACTGCACATTTCCATCTGTAGTTATATAAAACATTAGCTGATACCCATCTCCAGCTAAGTTTTCACTAACTGGCCGAATCCAGTACCCATCTCTCTTAGCTAGATTTGGTACTGCATACTTCGGTAATTCTTCTTTCGCAAATCTTGCTGGATCATTAATGGTAAAGCCAATTCTCAGAGCACCACTCCAAGTATTAGTATATGCCACTTCAATACAAACTTTGTGTCCCACTCTGATTGGTTGCTCACTGAAGACAACACCATTGCAGAAATGTGAATCTGACCGTGCAGCTAGAGTCTTTCCTTCTGTTAACTGGATGGCAGTTCCATGTATGTTATGAAACTTCATATTTCACTTATTCATCTTTTTATTTGCACTATGGAAGCATGTTTTTGTTGAATACCTTAAGAAATGTCATATATATTTTGTTCAGAATTTGTTCCTGTTGTAAAGCTTGAGAACTATAAAATGTTTCTGTTTATAAATTCTCATGTTCTATTCAACTTTAGCCTATCAACTTAATCTTTAGATACAGTACTCCTGATGGTAAAATCATTATCACTGATCAGTATAATCATTATCTATTTATTAATCCCATGATGACAATATACCAATATTACTGTTGCATTGTATCTGTTTCTACAAACCAGGTCTTCCATTTGAAAATCAGTCCATATTTTTCTATTTAAATAAAACTCAATGATAGAAAATTGTCATTAATTTTCATTATATTCTAAAAATTCTCATATGACCAAATCTGTTCAGTTAAAATTTGTGTTAGTCCAGTAAATTTGCCTGGTATTTTTCCTATATACTTCTGTACATCACTTAAGTACAACACACAGCTCTGTCACTTGTGAAAACGTCTGAGATACAGCAGCTGGTTCTTAAAATGTCAGGTGTCTCTAAGATCTGTAAAACAAAAATCAATATACAGAGCATGTACGTTTATTAGCCCTGACATGGTATAATCATCTGGAAACCTGTCAATAAATTACATGAAAGCTGCAATGAATTTTAAAGGCTATGACGACTTTCTTCTATTCAATATGTTACATAATTAACAATTAACCTTTATCCTGCTGACAGCAACCTGTAAGCTTTGCAACCTAAGTGCAATCCATCCATGAAATCTGAAGTTGGTCTCCCATGTACTCTACTCAGTAAGTTCAATGATACCCTTATGAATAATAAATACGTCTCTTCAAAGGGAATGATGAACAAGTCCAATTTAGAAATTTAGCTGGTTTAATGAAGCTCAATTCAAACCTAATGTAGTATCCTGTTATTTATGTGACAGCAGACATGCTAACAAAACAACATTTCATAAAGCAAGTCTGTAAAACAGAAGCTGACAATGCAAATGTAAAAAATATCATTCCAAGTAGTGGGATAAAAGAACTTTATTCAGAAGTTTCTAAGGCTAACATAATGAAAAGACTTTAACAGAAAAAAGGTTTGACCTAAAAATTCTGCTATATCACTATCTTATCAAATAAACATTCACAACACACATCTTCATAACAGATATGTAAATTAAGAATTAGTCGGGGCATCTATCTTTTCTTCAGACTACAATGAACATCTGATACAAAATTATTTAAAACTCCCTCTATGAAACACAATGGTAAGGACTGGACAAAAAAAAAATCAAACATGCAGTTTATGCTGTGACTTTTGGTCAAGTGCATGACACACTAATTCTGGCAATTACAATAATTTGTAATAATTAATTTACAAATCCCTTAAAGCGACTGACTCACAGATGGGCCGATGATGAATAAAAAGAAAATGATCTAACATCTTGAAATTTTTGCTGTATTTGTGAAGAACATATTTAAACTAAGTTACTGACTCATTTTTTGATACATAAAAACATCAAGATATAAAGTTTTACACACACTTTTATCAGTAAAAAATTTACCTCGTTAGTCACGGGGTAGATACTTCAGTTATAACATAAATTTTGACACATTCTTCTAAATAGGTGCTGTGGCTCAGTGGTCTAGATCGTCTCTCTATATTTTACTGACCGAAAGGTCGTGGGTTCGAATCCTGGTTAAGTCAAAACTTTTTTTCAGTTTTCATGGTGTATAGAAGCATGATATTATGTTTTTTCCATAGTATATTGAATTCTCTTAAATTTTAAAGAAAAAAAATTTCTGCAAACTTCTGTGAGTCGGTCGCTTTATGGTGAGGATTGTTTTATTTCATAAAGACATATATAAGATTCATATATAACAAAGTTTTAGCAATAGATAAATACAAGTATCAATCGAAATAAACATAATTACCATAGTGAGAATCTTGCATTTTTCTTTATTATTTTCTATTTAATATTCTCATATATACTGTGCAAATGTATTCAGGGCTTTGATTGCTAGATTTTCACAAAACAGTTAATAGTTAATTGACCTCAATTCTTTGTAAAATGGTAGACCTCACTCCATCAGATTTTGAGTTCTTTCCCCGACTAAAGGGGCAGTAATGAGATCAGTGGTTCAACTCACAAGAAAAGCCTATGTCAGCAACACTGACATTTAACAAGGGTAAGGGTAAGATGCCACAGGAGATGTGCTGAGGTGTGTTTGAGTATTTTGGGAAAGGGGCTGACTTAAAGAAAATTAGTGTCTGTGTACAGTCCATGCACTACCTAAATTAGTGTCTGTGTACAGTCCATTCACTACCTAAATTAGTGTCTGTGTACAGTCCATGCACTACCTAAATTAGTGTCTGTGTACAGTCCATGCACTACCTAAATTAGTGTCTGTGTACAGTCCATGCACTACCTAAATTAGTGTCTGTGTACAGTCCATGCACTACCTAAATTAGTGTCTGTGTCCAGTCCATTCACTACCTAAATTAGTGTCTGTGTCCAGTCCATTCACTACCTGAATTAGTGTCTGTGTCCAGTCCATTCACAACCTTTACATGGGCTGACGTGTTGATATGTTGTTTTTAGATATGTTTCAATGAAATTCACAAACTTTGTTGGTATTATACTTACAACAAATAACAAAAAATATTTTAGTTTTCGTCTTTTCATGTTACTGAGTTTTGTGCCTTGCATGTCATTATAGTCGACACTCTCAAGCCTATGGCCCTGCTGTGAATAAATCTTAAATCACAAAAATATATTTGATAAATCATGCTGTAAATTTATCATTCAACAAAAAAAATCACTATTTGCAAAGACATAACTGAAATACAAGTCTGAGAAATAATTTTTCCACTGTTATCTGTTCATAATTATGATCTGATTTTTTTTTTACAAAATACCTATGAAAAGTCATTTAAGTCCTTCTCAAAATACTGGGGAAACAGACATTAAATTTTCTAAATCATTGTGATATACCTCTGCCAAAAATAGGACATACAGTAAATATATTAACTAGCTACTACTCAATAACCATGAGGAAATTTGAAAGAAGAAGACATCCAGGTGACCTTCAGGAGCATAAGTTAATACTAACAAGAAAAATTCAAATGGACTTGAGTCCATTTGAGTGTACGGTTTTTACTGTATTTTTAAGGAACCTAAATCTACAGCACTCTATTTTGTTTGCAGATGCCAAATAATAAAATTTAACGTGTATCTTTAAAATGAAGTCCTGTCTGTTCAGGCATATTATAACTAAGATAATGCACATTTTTTGAAGAAGAAGAACAACATATTTGTTCAACCTTTTATTTCCATATATCTCTTGATATTCATGGTGATAATTATGATACTGAAATATAGTTTGTTTTGTTAAGTAACAAAATAACATGAATTTCATGGAATAACATGCTTGAACAGAATAACAAATATACTTGTAATATCAATGATGATAATAAACTATGACCATGCTTTGATTACTTTGATATAATTCAACATAAAGACCAGTTGAGTCACAGTCACTGTCGTAGCAAAGTACGACCGGGAACCAGACAGAATTTTTAATTTTAGATAACTTCTTCGTGAGTCAGAATGCTATTATTTGAAAACAGTAAACATAAACATTTATCATTTTACATCATTTGAAGGCTCTTTAAATTCATATTTTGAAAATATAAGCAGATTTGGAATTTTTGCTTTTAAAAGAAAACTAAATTAATTTATACATGTCGTTTTAGCATTTCTCTAGCAGCTAAGATGCACTAAGTTTAACCATTTACAAACAAAAAAGAAAAAAGTTTTGACAAATATTATTTGAAATATGTAGGCCCTAAAATATGAGATTACAGACCTTTCAAATGATATAAAATACTGAACTGTTTAATGAAAAATGACTTTCAAACGATAATTACAAAATTACTATGTTTTGTATCGTTATCAATTAACCACCATAGATTTGCCAACCTTCAAAAAGTTACCTTATCTCTTATCAGTTACTTGTTATCTATTAACTAGATTTCAAAACAATGAGATCCAATGTTCCTACACAATATTACTGGACAGTCACATGATTTTCTCCGAGGATTTCCGGAATAACACAACTTCACAAATTGATTCAACAGGTAGCACATCGTAAAAATACGTAATGCTTCGGCAATAATCGGATCTTCTAACAGCAAATCAAAACACAGAATTACATAATATTGGATAACACTAACCCCGCTCCAATTGTACATATAGGAATATAACACTGGCAATTTTCCGTACAGAAAAAACAAAGCCTTGTCTTCTGACCCCTTAAAAATTCAGAAACTGATCTAAATTCTGTTACTACTCAGTACTTACATGTGTTGATGTCATACAAATATAAAAATGTTACACTTACCATTCTACTTATAACTTTTATTATTGATATGTAAATGACTGTTAAAATGCAAAATGATAATTATAAAATGTATTAATTTAAGCCCAAAAGAAAAAGTGCTTGACATGTTTAATTGACTCATATTTTTGGGTGCCTAAAGATAAACATAAAATCTAAAAAAATTATTTTGACTCAGATCTTAAATAAATGTTCACATGTTTATGTGAAAAACTTATATTGCTAAATCAAAGACAGCAACAATGGCACTGACATTGATATTGATTAGAAAATTGTGGAACATAATTTATATATGATTATAAAGATTATATTGTAAAGGAATTAAAGTTTGTACTGACTATATGAACAGTAACATGTATTGAACAGTAGGTAATCAACTTAAAGACAATAATACAAGAAAGTTACAAACAATATTATTACAACCATATACTTCCAGAAAAGCAGGAATGTAAAAATTCCATGTCCTCTGTAATCAAAGGCACACATAGCAATGCCATAATAAATGTAAAATAAAATAAAATATTAGACAGTCTCTGTGAACAGCCAATAAATTGAAAACACTTGTATATTTTGTAAGTATATTAATGTCACACAAAAAGCAATAATCCATGAGTGATGAATTTATTATACAATATTTTATTTCTTGTATGTACAGCATTTAATCATACTAGTATCACAATATCCATAAAATACATAAGTTTCAATCATTGTTATATTAAAAATATTTGATTTTCAAGGAAAATTCTAAGTTTAAAGGGTAGATAATTCTAGAAATATGGGTGCTAGAGTTATTAACCTTACTACATAATTATGATGTTGGTGATGATAAGGAACATGTATTTGAAGTTTTAAGAAGAAATAACAAAGTTATAGTAAAGTATTAATATCTAGAAGGAAAATTCTATGTTTTAAAGGAAGATAATTCTGGAAATATGGGTGCTAGAGTTATGAATCTACCACATATGAAAAATATATATTTGAAGTTTGAAGTAAATCCCTCAAAAAATAAAGAAGTTACAGTAAAAAAATATTTTACTGCACAAAAACTGACGCATGGGGTGAGTAGCTTATATTATAACACATATAGTGAAAAATGACCATTTTTCTGAAGTGCCGTTTGATGGGCAAAACATGTTTGTTTTGAACTGTAGAGGGCAGAGTATGTGAAAAAGTGAAAGAAAAATTGTACACGACTCATTAGAATTAGGGACATTTCGGACCATGGCCATTTTGGACCAGACATTTCGGACCAGATTTGGGGACACTTCGGACCATGTTCAAAAATATATTTGTTCATGTATAAAATGAATTAAACTTTAAAGTTTGTGAATGAAAGGTTGTAAGGAATAATCCTAGCTGAATTTTTATGATTATATTGCCGAAAATAGCAAAGAATACTGGAGAGTATGACATAGGAAAAATATTTATTTCTTAATTTACTGAATACTTCATATATTGTTACTTTAAGCTTCAGAAATCGTTACCATTGACTTAAATGGTATGTCTAAAGTGTATATGTATATTAAAGAGAACTATAAATCGATCAAATGCGGATCGTTCACATTACTTTCTGGTCAGTAATATCCAAAAATCTGGTCCACAATGTCCATTAAACTGGTCCGTATTTTAATTGAATACTGATGATTTGCCAACCGAAGATATTAAATATAAAAATGTTTAAGAAACAAAAACAAAGTAATACCTGTAATAATTTCAAGCAATATCCCTGTATTTTTATTTTATTATTATGTAACACAACTGATTCTTTTTTAAAATGTTTCTAAATGTTGAAACTAATCTGCATACGACAGTCTACCAATTAAAGTGGTTATTCGCACCTTTCCAATTTCAATTAAAGAATGTCATGTTGATGTTATTTACTCAAATTGATTAAGATGGTATTTGCTCAATTAAAGAAGTCACCGAGTGGCAATTAAAAGAATGATCGCTGGACGATTTCCTTTATTAAGAAAAAACAACCACACAATTAAAACAAGTTTTATACAAACACAACGAAATTCCTGTGCAGCGTGAACTAGTTTTTTTTTTACAGAACATATCTTTTATTTCTCCCAGGTACTTTTCATACAACATGGGGATATAACACAAACAGATTTATGAAAACGAAACATAGGCAAACAGACAACAACCAGAATACACAGAAAAAAGCAAACAGAAAAACAAACAAATAAACAAAAGAGAATCAATTAACAAACATGTGGTGTAGCGATCCGTGTACTAACGATAGTTGTATAAATATTATTTGACTTTTTTTATCTTTTATCTTCATTAGCATATCAACCAATTATCAAGGAATCAAACAAATTTCGTTAATTGCTAAAGAATTTCACAAGTTTTCACAGTTATGTATTGTGGGAAGGAGAACGAGTGACATGTTTTGTGGGAAGGAGAACTAGTGACCAGCCTATCATTCTGGTATCATCTTTTGTGAGCGACTTTAAATTGTATAAAGTTTTCGGGTTTATTTTTTGCTAAAATAGTACAAGGATTTTCAAATAAATACACAGGATTTATTTTCAAAGTGTAATTACAATCTAAAACATTTACATATATTGCGGACCACATATCTTGCTTTAATATTTAACAAATGTTTAAGATATATTATATATCAATTAAATATGTTTAACATCAAAGAATCACCAAATAAAATCTGGTCCGAAGTGTCCCCAAATCCGGTCCGAAATGGCCATGGTCCGAAATGTCCTGATCCCACTCATTATGCCACTCAGCAGGGCAAGAACTGATTTTATATAGATTTTGACCATTGGCATTTCCTGGTGATTAAGGCAATGATGTGATTATGACAGAGGAAATTACCTGAGGCATTCCTTCCGTGAGATTTCAGCTCGGTTATATGTAGTTTAAAATTAGGCTTAAAGGTTGAACAACTAAAAAGTATCAAATCTATAAAAGCAGTTCAATATTTCAACAGTTCAACAATTAGGCCAACTTACCTTAGCCCGACTTCCTTTGGATCCCGACATTTACAGGCTTCAACAGTTATGGAAACATTAAACACTGGGCTTTTTTATACGAATACAGAACTGTACTAA
The DNA here is from genome assembly GCA_012932295.1 of Cyclina sinensis. Lineage (NCBI taxonomy): Eukaryota > Metazoa > Mollusca > Bivalvia > Venerida > Veneridae > Cyclina > Cyclina sinensis. The sequence goes on along the minus strand of JAAONU010000012.1, from coordinate 2,161,308 downwards.
GTATACTGTGGCATATAATGCTATTTTGCAAGAATGTCCAGTCTAACTTCAAGGCTATTAATAGTATTATCCTGATATTTTCAAATTGCATTAAATTCCTAAAAGAGATTCGAGTACGGTCATAACTTTCAAAAAAATGCATGATAACATAATGCTTATCTTTTAAAGATTCCTTTACACACCTGGATTTTTCGACCCAATTAACCTGTATAGGCTGTAATATACTAAACCGCTTACTGCAATGAAATACCGTCACCAAGGTGCGCGGCCGCTTCAACAACGACAGAAATAGGTAAGAAACCACTAAATTGTATACAACCTGCAAAAGTTGAAGCATCCAGTGGGTTATAACCTAGAACCTAAATGTTCAAATGATGAAATGACTTGTTTTTCACGATACCGGGTTATATTATCTAAAAACGACACATTTTTTTGTGAAATGGAAGATTTAAACTAAGTTTTATTTTCTGGCGACAAACAAGAGCAGGAAATTGAAATATAAAGTTAGCGGGAAGAAAATCTAATCAGAATACCTAGATGTACATACAATCCAATGTCTGTAGATCTACAACAGCTCAGTTAGAGTATTCCAGATCGATAAGTGACTGTACAATTTTGTCAAAAGAATACATGTAGAAGTTATTAGTATAAATATGAAAAAAAAAGGAAATCCTAATAAACTTGAAGTATGACATGGACTTTTGAACATCGAACTTATGCTTTACCTGCATTCAGCATTAAGTGAACACGACAAACATATGTGTGATATCTTTTTTCCCCCACAGATATGCACGGGTGTCGGAAGAAAACAGGTATTAGGGCCGCGGGAGAGCCAGGTAAGTTACAGTAATTGGAAATTATTTTTGTTTTGTCCTAAATGCTTCTTTTGGTGTATCCTTCGTCATTTAGAGGCGGCGTATGTATCTAGCAATTGCAGAAATAATATCAGTTTGATGTTAAATGCTATTTTCTCAATGTTTTCATGAAAGGAAGTTCAATAATGACTGGATAAAGAAAACTGCTAGAATGAATTGTGGCCTTTCAAACTGAACCGATATATTTTATTCTACATACCAATATTTTTATCCGTTCGTTCTTGGTTCGAAATTCATCGGGTTCATTTCTTTAAAAAGCCAAAGTGCACTCATTGCAACTGAGTTTTTGTTCTTTTAAATCATGTAAAGTTTATTTAATAATTAGATTTAACGCATCACACTCATTTTAAAAAGATTAGTTGCGAACTATGGTGATAAGCTGGACTAGATTGCAGAGATTGGTGCACTCTTGCACAAAACAGATACAGTAGGCACAAGCTGTGACTTACACTGAAGTCCAAACGGCACAATAGTCCGATCTGTTATGGATGCAGCACGGCTGGACGTTTATCCTAAAGCCTCATAGATGGGTGTTACTCAGGCACTGGACACGAGGGGAAAAAAAGCTAAAAAAAAACTTCGACATTTTATTGCATTTTACATTATGTACCACGTTCACATTAAAATGAAACAAATTTAATAAAAACTTTATTTAAATACCCCTAATAATTTTCTAAAATTCAATTTCCCATCAATTATGAAATTATGGGTATGTTCCAGGCTGACGCTTTTTAGTTTTAATTTAGGAACGAATAGAACATGTGCACACAAGCAGATGGATGTCGTTTTTTTCCAGTGTAACATATAGTTTATTCAAGCCTATATGACTTTATACATGGTTATTACAGAAATAAAGCTACATAGATAGAAACGATAAAAGTCTCACAAAGAACTAAACTGTAACATTATATTAAATTAAATAGCTATTACATAAGACATTACCACATATTTAGATAAATATTAAATGCAAATAAAAACAATATCATTACTCAAATATATTTCAGATGACACAAAAAAGAGAACATCTCTAATTTCCATTGTGGAAATTTGCCACCATTGAAGTATTTGTGTATTGTATATTTATATAAAAGGATAAAACAAGATTAAATTTCTAAAAATTTTATCTTTAAAAGAATTTATCAGTCGATCTCCTGCATTTACTCGGAAACTCGCTAGCACACTGGATGATACCCTTTTTGTTTCGTCCTATTTTAGCTGTTTCAAGGTGGTGGGGGGGGGGGGGGGGGGGGGGGGGGTTCACGTGGGGGTGCACGCGAGGGACTAAAGTTAAAGAAACTCAATCCTGAATTAAACCACGATATAATTTTCAGCCTTTGGCACACTATCATTTATAGACGACTTTCATGTATATAAGCTGAATTGTAATATTCAGTTGATTTCATTTTACCGTTCGTGTTGTCAAATTCAGCACTCTCGTAATTCACACCAAAGAGCAAGTGTTTTCTTAATCGTTTTGGTAAACATGGACAGAACTTGTAAAACAGGGGGAACATTAAATTAGGTTTTATAGTTTTTGGATTCGTGTAACCGGTGATGAAACTCACAATAAGGGACACTGTAATGTTCAGTAACATTCCAAATCCAGTGTACCACTGATAAGACATTCTGTAGAAGTTATACACTAGAGGTTCTTCTGCTGCAGCATCGGCATTTCTAGCAGGTGTGCTTAACATTGTTGTGATTACTGGGGTGGAGTGTATATCCGTGGCGTTGTTGATAAGGCCATGACTTGCTGTGGTAATGTTATGATTTATTCTTAAACAGCCGTCAGTATACACTGGTAACGGCTTTAGTCCGGGCGGACCGTCAAGCTGGGAACCTATTCCCAGCCAGCACATGATCGTGAATGAAGTTACAATTCCAGAAACCGCTCCATACTTGTTCGTCCAAGGGAATATCATTCCTGCAATGAAACATCCAAGGACTGGGCCTGAAATAAGTGAATATATTGTATAAGACAGCTGAATGATCATTCCACTAGCCTGCGAAATCAGCACAGCTAGACCAAACCCGCCGAAACCTGTGATAAGAACAATAATCTTTGACACAATAACTTCGTTCCTGCCGGACAGTGACTTAAAGCAGAAGCATTTGACATAGTCTTCGAGAATAACTGCAGATATTGCGTTAAGTCCTGAGGATATTGAACTTAGGCTTCCACTGAACACGGCAGCCATAAAGATTCCCGAGAGTCCTGGAACAGATCCTAGAACGTCTAAAACCATCAATGGAACAAGTTGGTCGTTTTTGTCTACAAGTCCGTATTTCACAGGATCACACTCGCTATAAAAAGCATACATGACAATCCCAATCAAACATACAAGTGTGTTTATAAGAAGGAGTCCGGGAAAATTCAACCATACAGCAATTTGTGCTTTTCTCAAATTTGGGAGGGTGCATTCTCGCTGAACTTGTGATTGATTTATTCCGTATAAATATGACCAAAACATAGCTCCTCCGATAGCAACAGACCAGATGCTGTGTCTTGTACGTGGATCTGTAGACACGTTGTCAAATTCAATCCGACCACGATCACTTGCGATCTCCCAAGCCTTTGCTAAGCCCCCAGTTGCATCTGCATCCTTCAATAAGCAGAGCTAAAAGGCCGATTACCATGACTGTAAACTGCAAACTGTCTGTCCATAAAACTGTTTTCATACCACCTAGCATAGTGTAAAGTGTACAGATGGATGCTACTCCAACCATGGACCCCCATAGGGAGAGACCTGTCACGGCCTGCAAGGCTAACGATGGAGCATAAAGTACAAATCCCATGTAAAGCAAAGTTTGCAAGAGAAAAAGAATTGTTGCAGATAATCTTGTTGCTGTTCCAAATCGCATTTGTAGATAACCAAAACAACTTATCTTATTCAATTGGTAGAATATTGGGAGAAAAATATGTGCTGTCCCTGCAGTGGCAATCAACATTCCAAAAACAATCCAGTAAAACATTGTGCCGTACGTGTACACTTCCGCTGGTGTCCCGAGAATTGTCAAAGCCGACATAAATGTTGCAGCCAAAGACAAGCTCACAGGGAGTGGATGCATTTTTCTTCCCCCAAGATGAAAATCATCAATATCCGCACTATTTCTGTCCCTGTATGCGTGGTAAAACCCTATTGCGGCCGAAGCTGCAAACAAAAGTAAGAACAGAACATAATCCAATACACCAAGAAGTCTTTTTTCTCCTGTTTGAAAGCTGTAGTCTCCGGCCATGTTCGTTTGACCAGTCAAATACAGAATCTAAAATTATAAACATTCCGTTTACTTACTTATCATTAACACAGTTTCATGGTTCGTCGCATCTGTATAATGCAGTATATACATACATATACGAAGCTTCAGTCAATTTTAATACCTGAATTAGTACCATTAGCAACATATAAAGTTAAATTATTTATTCCCTTAAGCGAGAAGATACATCCTTACAAATACTTTTCTCTCCTTTGAACAGAGAAGAAAGATAAGGCAAGCAGTGGCGACGGAGTATATTTCAACCTGAATAGCTTATAGCCAATTTATTAACACGTTCATACATACTACATGTATCTTAAGATTTGTGACAATGGTGTGTGACAAGTAAAAATGTAATGAAATGTTCTTTGTATATTTCAGTCATACAGTTATGACGAAGACAACACAATAAAGCTTACAACAGACACGAGGAGTAAACCCATGCTAGCACTATTTTACGCAACTCTGGAATGTGTCTTTTTAGGTCGCTTTTAGTTAGCAAGTAAACAGTGACACTCAACCTTTTGTAAAATTGGTTCTTTAAAATATATACGCTGCCGTGGTAAAAAGACACATGAAATTGAGGAAATACGAAATTGAGGAAATATACGCTGTGCACCACCAGGTATTTTTAAAGGCTTTGTAATGTAATTTGACGAAAAGATATTCGCGCTGAAAACTTTTTTACCTGATCGAAAGGCTAACAAAATGTTGAATTCGACCTCTACAGCATTTTTACCGATAATATACCTTCGCGAATATCAAATGTGCAAACTGTATAGAAAAATAAAAACAAGTTGGTTGCTTAAAAAGCATCCAATTGGTTATGCCAAATAGTTATTTTTACATATATCACACCTTGATGCAATATTTCTTGCGGTGTTGATAGTTCTCTTCTTGCCTTAATGTGTCTGCCCATGTTAGTAAATATTGTCAGTGTGTAAACAAAGCAAATAATTTGATTATACTATAGTATTATAAGTCTTTACAAGCACATAATATAAAGAATACACGATAAAATATTGTCTTTGAGAACTCAACTACGATCATCTATTTTAGAAATAATTTAAGAATCGTATGTAAACAGTGACACTCAACCTTTTGTAAAATTGGTTCTTTAAAATATATACGCTGCCGTGGTAAAAAGACACATGAAATTGAAGAAATATGAAATTGAGGAAATATACGCTGTACACCACCAGGTATTTTCAACATTTTCGCCGATAATATACCTTCGCGAATATCAAATGTGCAAAATGTATAGAAATTAAAAGCAAGTTGGTTGCTTAAAAAGCAAAGGGAAGATATTAAAAAAGAGAACAGCATAACAATTTTGTATTTTACAAGACTAACATTTCTAGTGTGCATTATACATATTCACTTACACCTTTGAAATGAAACCACTGTATTTTTTCATTTGGGTCATATTTCAACATGATGTCTATTTAAGCCGGCAACCTGCAGGAGAAGAGGTCCGGTGGTAACGCGTTGAACTGGTAATCCAGGAGTCACGATTTCGCCTCCCTCCTCAACTTACATAACTTACTTTCTTTCGGATGAGACGTTAAACTGAGGTCCCATATATCAGTGCTATAAATGGAACATGGAAAAGAACCAGAGGCGTCGTTGAAATTCGATGCTCTCTTGTCTTGCACTATCCCCAATAATAACTAGCCTCTTCATTAGGCGTCGATCAAATGGTCAACAGGTACCGACGATAAACTCAAATAGATATACACAGTTAATTTAGCAACGCTAACATCGCCTGCTGGCATTGTAGGCATTTTCTAATGGGGAATTGCTCAAATTGTTGACGTTCTAAACATTTATTTAAATGAGGCTTCATTTTTGAAATATCAAATCTAAAGTTTTTATCAAATGTTTTTAGAAGTGTTAAAAAACATGTTTCTACTGCAAAATAATTGCAAAAAAAACAACCCCGCTAAAGTCTGACTTCTAAGTCTATTCTTTTACGTGCAATAAAACACCTACTTAGCTAAAACACAAACCAATATTTGCAAATCACAGTGAAACAATCAGATTCAATACATCAAATACAGCTTCCTTTATTTTTTAATTTTTAAACCCTTGCAAATATAAATTTTGAGAAATCAAATGATTGCACATAGTTAAAACCAGGGCTGCAAATGGGGCCGCATATAGGAACGCAGGGCCTCAGAACAAATGTCAGAAAGTATCCGGCTCCAGACGCTCTGCTGCATATTCATTTTCAAAAGACGCTCTGTCACATTTTGAAAACTCGCCACTGTACTGGGTGATGCCCTAAGGGGAACAGCCAAAAAATGCTTACGAACCTATAAGATTACATTTAGGTCAGAGTCAGAAAGCATAGTACTCGTTTCCCAGAGTCCCTTCTTTTTCGTGGCAAGTGACCAATGGAATGTTGTTGTTTTTTTTGTCCACCAATTCCAACAATGAAATTTTACCAGCGATCATAATTCACTCTTCAGTAAACCGGAAGTCAAGGTGAAACCAGACGGCTTATGGCCGAAAACAACCCCAACACTTTGCCTACTCGCCTCAGATTATATCAATAAGTATAAAGAAGAGAAAATAATACTAAAGGTGGTCAAATCTAGCTTGCCTGCATGTATCAGTTATATTTCATAATTTGGTACACAAAAGCTTGAATACTGCGCTTCGCCTAGATATGCGTTTTAATCGGAAACAGCAATGAGAGTTTTCATTTCTTTTGCCGATTTACCAAATTATGTACAATATAGTTTAAACAGAGATCAGTTAACTTCTACGCAAAATGATAAAGGTACTAATGTTTAGTCGTGAAACATATAACTTAAGATAAAATAAACTCATTCTAATGATTCTCTTGAATGGTTTTCTCATTGATAATTTTTCATAGCTCATTTAGTCGAAATCACGTAAGCCTAAAGGGACGGAGTGATCTGTAAATTTATCTAAAATTCTAAAATAAAGGCATTTAACCTATTGTAGAATATGGTATTGTAAATGCAAATGTTTTTACGATTGTATGAGATACCTCTATGTTTACCAGTGAATATTGTAGCAAAAGTTTCAAATCGTTGTAACATAACAATACAAAACGAATGTACTTTGAACTCAGCACCTGAAAATTCTATTCTAAGATAGTCGACTCCTTATTCAGCTGTAAAACAATTCTGTTTTGGAGGAAACGAAATGCTTTTAAATGATGCAACAGTTGTCGCAGAATTCTGAGAAAGAGGAGGGGCAGGGGTGGAAATAAAAAAAGGTTTCCAGTAATGATGCGTAAGTTTGCGACAGAGAATAGGAGAGGGCAAGACTAAATGCAGGCTTACATGATGGGTGCGATGGTACTTTATGATTTCTGAAGACCAAGATAAAATTCCGGCTCGTATTGGAAATGAAAGATTGAATAAAAATAATAATAATAAAAGTAAAAGAATAAAGTACGCAAACGGGAAGAAAAAGATTAAATAGCTAATAACCAAAATGCCTTTGAAATGTTTAGAAATCTCTGGCTTTGATAGCTCTGATGGCTCAAACTAATAAAAAATGTTTTTCTAAATGTTCATGCATGGATTTTATGTTTATAAACATTGTATTTGATATATTTTGACATAGTAATTCTAGTGAAAGGGAAATTCTCGAAACGTACCTCTACCATTTGTTGAGAATTACTTGAAAAATTGAAACCTTTATGAAAAGTAAAAAATCAAATAATTGTCAAAAAAACAAACAACACAAAACAAAACAAGAAAAAAAAACAACGAACAAAACAAATGATAACAAGATTCTGACTTTTAATTCTACATCATCATGTCTCTAACTCTCATATCATCTCAAAGAATTTTATTCTTTAAAGTTCATGCAAATTTTGACAAGATTCAGAACTCTGTCGGAGTGGGTTTTTTTTAATCTCAGAGCCTGATTTTACGTGAATCAGAACTGAATGCTGACAATGGCGGCAAAATTTAAGGATTAACCACTTCACTTCTACACACACTTCTGCTATGATTAGCATATTTCTTATAGTTCTTGCAATAACATAGTTTCATACTTTCTCGTGATACGAATTTCGTCTTGAAATATCTATTGTTTTAAATAAATCGAGGGACATTTTGAAGCGGTGGAATTCATCCAGCGAATTTGTGGCATAACAAGTACACTCGCATTTTTCAACAGCATTTTTAACCCACTCATAAAGGTTTTAGAACGTATTATAGCTGCGAGGGTGCATTTAATTTTCAGTTATACATTTGATAAATCATCATACTTTTTAACGTAGAGACAAACTGGCTATTTTTTAGTTCCTTAAACATGTTTTTTTTGTATCAGACTTGTAAATGATAAAACTGTCATGTCCGAGAAAGAACGACTTAAAATTTAGAACGAGTTATAACAATACGTATTCAGTGTGTCAAGCATGTTGAGACCAAAGGTTCTTTTGAACTTCTTTGGAAGTATAGTGAGTTTCTATTGTTACAACTTTTTTTGTAGAGGATTCACATTTATCTTGATTAACTCACTAATGTGTGTGTGTTTAAAATAAAAATGCACCGAATACATTATATAACAGAAATATGATCAATACGACTTAACTTTAAATGGAATTCAGTTCATACTAAAACGTGTTTTAAAACAATCACAGATTTCCTATGCAGACATCTAGTAAGTAGTAACTGTTAATAATGTTGAAATGGTAGGGGAATGAAGTACGAATCTAATGAAATCAGAGAGAATCTGCAAAAGAAGTTATACAAAGAATTCTGCACTGCTTAAGAAAAAAATGGTGTGTAGATGGATGAAGAAAAACAAATCCGGTTTTGTCTCAGTCCAAGAAGTCCAAAACTTTTTTCTTCATGTGTCACCCCAGAAAACATCACCCAGAATGTTGTTCAATAAAATCTAATGCACGTTTAACCCTTCATCAGATAGATGGGATGGTTGGTATTTCACACGAAATGTTTTCGTATTTTAAATGTTACATTATAAATGTGAAACATGTAACAAGATTGTTCCCACATTTTTTACCAGTAAACGCATTAGGGATTGTATTGCTAGTGAATTATCAAACCCTAGACAAAGAAAAATTTTCTAATCCTGTTAAGGACCGAATGATGGTCAACTTTTAAAATCAGCACAAAATGTAAACCACAAATCATAAACAACAGAATGTAGTCAACACAAGAATGTCGACACCCTTACATTTTAATCACTTACTCAAAGTTTTTTAAGTCATACATTTCAGAATCATTGTCCAAGACTTAAGTACAGTTTCTGACAAAAAATCCGTCATTTGGACACATCCTACAAGATTAGTTTGCTGAGAAATAACCTGAAGAATAGATACAGGAACCGACGGCGAGACAGAGGTATGAGGGAGTGTATTAGTTATTTGACAAACTTTCCACCCACATGTATTCAGCAGTTGCTCATTTTTACGAATGGAAATGTTCGTGTAATATCATATGTACTGTTTTCATCAAACCTATTGCCACATGACTTTTTTCCTGTTTCCCTTTCACAAATATCAATCATCTGGAAGACTTTGACATAAAGGTCTGTTTTGCCGTTTACCAAATTGAGTATGAAAATGTGATTAGGTAAACGCATTTGAGACTTAATGAAACGATTGAAGCCTTAAGGAAAACGATAAAGGTATGGAAGGAAAAAATGACTTTTTAAAGAAAATTACGCGCTTTTACGACCAGATAACATCACATATTGAAATATTGCTCGCATGATCCGCTGTATTGATTTTCCTTTGCCGGATAGCCGGTCCAAACATTAATTGCGAAATGTCCTTAGGTATAGCAGACACAAATAATTGTGAAAATTTTGCTTAATAATGTAATTCTGCAAGTTTTTGTATGTTTTGAGAATATTTAAGCATGATAGATGATCTGATTCTACTAAAAAAGAAAAGAACTAGTTTTGTTTCTACATCAAACCTACAGTACAGAAAATTAGAAACTATACACTTCTTTCAAAAATAAAGATATACTTGTACAGTGTCTTACAGTGTATTTATAGCTAGCAATTCCAGGCAAGTTTAAGTTCGAGAAAATTGACCAACTTGACATATGCATTATTTCATATAAATTGAAATGTATTAATATATAGAATTGTGGTATTGAAAATGTCATAGGCAGAAAACAAAATACAAATGTTTACGATAAACTATGATGATTCTGTATCTCTTACAAAGCTTTGAGTAAATATTTTGGTCAAACTGCTTCTTTGGATATTTAAATGTTACGTCTTTGTCTTTAGTCTGTGTTTTGCTTATTCCGTGTTTCAAGTCGCGTTTTGAAAAGCTTTATTAGCTTATTGGAAGTTTCCTCACAATGTTTTTGCGTAGACACTTACTGGCCTTGACGGCTTTGCAAATGTCTGGCGCATATGAAAATACAGCTGAAAACGAATCTGGTTCAGTATATTAAGATTTCTTCTGATAAGTTTAACTAGGTTATTACTGCACTTATTAACAAAGCATGTTTGCGATGTCTTGTCTTAATTTTTCTTGTTGTACATTGATATTGTATGTTTGTTTAAATGATGTAACGCTCATGAACCTTGTTAGGTTTTTTGCATTAATAAAAGTTCTCTTCTTAATTGTAGCACCACTGTTTAATTTTATTTTAGTGCTTTAAAATTTCCAAAAGGATATATTTAAACGGTCTAATTTTCGAAAACTGCAAGTTTACGTAATGCTGTTAATTGACTGGTTGCTTCATTGATCTTATAAAGCAGTTCAAAGTTTGAAACACATTTGAAACCACACATCTTGCAAGTAATTTTCGTTTCTCTTTTATTTAACTAACAGTTGCACAATTAACTGTTATCCCATAATCTCAGTAGCCCAAATAATAAGGCATTAACAGTGTATTTGAAGACATGTTCGATCTTTGTCAATCCGCACTGCATTTGCCGATAAACTTAAACATTCACAAAACACCTGAAATGTGATTTTAAAATGTGAAAATATGAGCACCCATCGTCTTTTTATGAAATACACAAGTTCGTCTCAAGTAGTTCGTACTTTCACCATATGCAAAAATACCGACTGAATACTATTTGTTTCAGTTTTAAACTAAAGGTTTAATAACTACCTATCTGCAATCAAAGTGCAAATCGTGCACAATTCCATTTAGTTTTACAGGCCAAACATCTTGAGTGGAACTCAGGCCATATACACTGTAAAAGTCTTTAAAGTCAAGTCTGTTATAATTGTTGCCAATTGCAAAAATACCGACTGAATACTATTTTTTTTCAGTTTTAAACTAAAGGTTTAATAACTACCTATCTGCAATCAAAGTGCAAATCGTGCACAATTCCATTTAGTTTTACAGGCCAAACATCTTGAGTGGAACTCAGGCCATATACACTGTAAAAGTCTTTAAAGTCAAGTCTGTTATAATTGTTGCCAATTGATATCAAGATCTACGCTCTTATTTTATTCATAGTGGTAGTTGCAGTTGTTGTCTTAATAACATGGTCAATTTTGACAGTGCGTTAATACAATGTGACCATAGTAATGTTACCCTTTAGGAGTGAATGGTGCGTTTTGAAATCATTACCATTTAAAGACAAGTGGTCTATTAAAAACTGCTATAGAATTTATAGCTTAAGCGCTGATTCTTTTTTAAAGCACTGATATCTTTACGTCTTTAGTGTATGGCTCTGTCTTGATCTACTCATGGAGTAAGAGCTTAAGGAAATAGTTTCTGACGAGTTTAGAGTAATAATTTCAGAAATTAAGTTATTGTTGGGAAGCATTATGCAATTAACACACAAATGGCACACAAATTTTTTCCCTATCTTTTTTATTATTATTTTTACGCCAAAGACAGCATTCACGTGTAAAAAACTTGATAAACACAAATAGTATGTAAGATTTACACTATACTAGTTTAAGATTGATAGACAACCAGTGCTATACTTATGTTTTATTATTTTGGAAGATACAGAATCTTATGTAAAAAATTATTTTACATAAGTTTATTAAGGTTTAGTTTTGTTTTCTAAATGTTTCTTTTATTTTTTGTCAGTTCTAGAATAACCAGAAGTATACAGGCTTTTTGGAAGGATTGCTAGAAGTGCTAGACTTAGATTAAATAATGTTTTAAGTTCAACAGTGCTAGAGTACAAACATTTGTTCAGTCGCGTTCTTCACTGTTAATCTTTAAAAAAAATGGGACTTTTGGACTAGTATAACAGGAACAATCTAGGATTATTTATTTGCGAATTAAACTTTGAATTCAGGAAGTCAGTTATACTTTTAGGAATACAACTCTGTCTATTTTTGTATATTTTATATTGCCTTATTGTTTTATAATTATCTTAATCTGTTGTAAATAATTCTTCTTATTGTACATTTTGTTGCTTTTTGTTTTCTTTTTGGTCATATTTTTCGCATTGAGGCATTTTCGCACCTGTTTTAAAGAGGTATTTCTCCCTGAATATTAAGTATTCATACCGTACCACAAGCAACCTTTTGCAAATAACTTGGGCAGTTTTCAATCGATTGACGTGAAAGTTAGCACAGGTGCTCGGCGCGTTGATTGGTCAGTAAACTGAAGTTTTTTTCATCTAAAATAGGTTTAGCTATTTATTATATGACTGTCATACAATTTTCTTCTCTTCCAAAAAAATTTTTTATATGGTACATATATAATAGAGTAAAGGTATACAACTCATTTCACCAAAAACTACAGTCAACATAGTTAACCGTATCATTGTCACCGGCCAATTTTCCACCAATTTTACAACTTTTATACACCAATCTGTACAGAATTGACCACTCTCTATGAAAATCGAACTGTCATCCCAAGTGTTTTTACTGTCTGATAAATATTAAACGGCAAACAGGCCGAAACCGTTACTCGTCAGAGATCTGACCGCTGGCACTCTTTGAAAAACACGGTATTTTTGTAAGACGTTTTCTCATTGGTCGCGCTCTGGTTGAAAACCAATGAGAAAACGTCTTATAAAAATACCGGAGCATGCGCGGAGATTTTGCAAATGTCTTCCTGAATAAAACGAAAGTAAACATATCCGGAAATAAGGTTAGCTTAGCTTAGTTATGACTATTTCATTGTTCAGTATAATGTAAAATTGAAGTATTTTATCAGACAGATGGATATAATGCAGTAAATACTGCACGATGTACGTTTTTCTATGGTTTTACTCTTGTGTTTTTCAAAGAGTGCCAGCGGTCAGATCTCTGACGAGTAACGTTTTCGGCCTGTTTGCCGTTTAATATTTATCAGACAGTAAAAACACTTGGGATGACGGTTCGATTTTCATAGAGAGTGGTCAATTCTGTACAGCTTGGTGTATAAAAGTGTAAAATTGGAGGAAAATTGACGTGACAATGATCGGTTAACTATGTTGACTCTAGTTTTTGGTGAAATGAGTTGTATACCTTTACTCTATTATATATGTACCATATAAAAAATTTTTTTGGAAGAGAAGAAAATTGTATGACAGTCAAATAATAAATAGCTAAACCTATTTTAGATGAAAAACACTTCAGTTTACTGACCAATCAACGCGCCGAGCACCTATGAAAGTTAGTACACATAATTCTTACAACAAGAAGTCGAGTTTGACATAGTTTTTGGGACGGTAGACCAATGCTTTCAGAAGTAATCTGTCCTTAGATACAGATTTTCAACTATCTCAAATAAACAAGCACACGCTGTATGTAATGTAAATTAGTCTTGTGTCGCTCATTGTGTTACTAAGAAACTACTAATGAGAAAAATACCACTTTGATCATTTTTAATGCGATCATTTTATAATGCAGAAAAATACATTCACTATCGCCAAAAGCCGTAATAAACAAATAGACTTCTCTTATGTCTTTAGGGTCTAGTATTACATAACGATAAATTAAATAAAATAACTCGACACTTTTCTGAAATGGTACGATCATTGTTAGTCGTAACTACTCTTTACCTATACTTTATAAATGACCATCATGTATATATGCCAAATTGTGATTTTTTTGTTGATTCCGTATCATCTTTTGAATCAAAATTAGAGCTCTCATAATTGACGCGAAAGAGCAAGTACTTTTTTTTTAGTTTTGGAAAACATGGACAGAACTTAGTCGGAATATCATGAGATATGTGTCAATGGTGTGTGACAATTAAAAGTGTAATGCAATGTTCACTGTATATTTCATATAATTGTGACAAAGACAAAACAATAAATCTTACAACACACAAGAGGACTTAAACAGATGTTAGCATCCCTACGACACGTCGGATTTGTGTGCGTTTACGTCGCTTATAGTGAGAAACCGATAACTGTCAACAGTTTGTAAATTTGGTTTAAAAAAACAACTCTAAGTCAAACTCGCCCTAGAACCGTTCAATAGGTACAAAGAGTGGAAATGATGTTAATGTAGTTAAATCTAATTTACCTGTATATTTTAATTATATTTCATATTTTGATTCACAAATAATTTAAATACTGCACTTTGTCTATTCATGCATTTTATAACTGAATCAGCAACCAAGAGTTTTCATTTTTTTGCCAGTCTACCCAGGCAAAGTATGCACAATATCTTTAAACAGAGATAAAATAAACTTGTACATATTTAATGTAACGCAAAAATAGAAAACTCCTTCAAATGGTATTCTTGAATGACTTTCTCATAGCTGATTAAATCAAAAGCACGTAAAGAGACAGAGTGAGCTGTAAATTCATCTTAAATTCTATTGAAAATTGTGTCGTAACTACTAAAATATACGATAAAGAGATGATTTCGATTTTGATATTAATTATCATCTATTTTTAGATGGTGATGTTCCACGCCCTACATCTTACAGGGTTTATATTTTACAGGGGTTTATATTTTACAGTTTCTTCGTTTTCCTAAGAGCATGTAACAATATTAAAGATTTCAATAAACGCAGTCTTTGCATAACAGAAGAACTTTTGAAAAAGGGGTATCTATATATAACACAAATTAAGAAAAACATTTTGCAAGTTTTATCGTCGATATCCAGACTTAAGTAAAAAATAAAGTTGCAGTTTAAAATCACATGTACAACAAGGTATTTCTCAACTAATGTTTTATAAAGATTTAACTTTAAATCGATAAAGAAAAACAATTGTCGAGTTGATAGGTGGGTTGGAGTTAATTCAACAAGACAACTTGTGCTTGTCTGTTCCTATGAAAACCTGTTGGGGCAAGTGTGAGGTTGGCGCACCCTAGAACCCGGTATAAACCACTGGTGGCAAATGTTTTGCCACTGATCCTTCCATGGTGGTAAACCCTCGGGTTTTCATTTTCGTTGTTTGTGATGTCTTTTTAATTGATCTTTAATAAATATATGCTATATTTCCTCTACTTTTTTACTGTGTAGCGAGGCCGTTTTTACTGTACATTTCCTGATATGTGTTTTCCACTTAGTTTTCTATAGTGCAGAATTTTAACCTAAAGTAGAATATGATATTGTAACCGAATGCATGAAATCTTAATGTTACCTGCGAATGTTGTAGAAAAAGTTTCAAAATCGTTGAAACATTGAAATGTGTGCAGCAATACACAATGAATGTGGTTTGAACTCAATACTTGAAAACTCCATTCTAAGACAGTCCACTCCTCATTCAACAGTAAACAAAATCTGTTATGGAGATAACCAAATGTTTTTAATTGATTCTGGCTTGTCAGAGAATTTTGAGAAAGAGGAGGGGTTGTAGAAATAAAGAATTACTTTTGAACGGTACGTAAGTTTGAGACAGTGGATGGTTTGCAGGATGAGCGCGATGGTACCTTTTGATTTCTGAAGACTACTACCAAGATAAAATTCTGGCTCGTATTAGGATAGAAAGATTTTATAATAATAATAATAAACGTAAGGGGATGAAGTATGAAAACGGGAAGCAAAAATAAAAGTTTATCAAATAGCTAAAAACCAAGGTGCCTTTGAAATGTTTAGAAAACCCTTGTTTTGATGTTTAATGGCTTAGACTAATAAAATACGCTGTTGTTTAATTAAACTCCAAATAAACTGTGTTTGTCTGACTGTTTAGCATGGATTTTATGTTTATAAACTTAGTATTTCTTATATTTCAACATGTTTTGGTGATAAACGTACTTTTTTGAATGTTTCAACAGCATTTTGGACCCACTCATAAACATTTAGATTGTAATATAGCTGCCGAGGCTGCTTTTATTTCTCATGACAAAACTGTCATGTCCGAGAAATAAAACTAAACTATTCAAAAGGAATAATGATAATAAATATTCAGTTAAAATTGACAGACAAGTCTCAGTTTAAGTCTCGAATGAATCTTTATTTAAATCTTCATTTTACAATGCTATACCTGTCATTAAAACGTCGAAGTTAGCCAAATCTCTAGTACATTATTTTAGACATACAAGAAAGCCTGTGCTCATTAATAGACACATTTAGCATGCATTCAGCTGTTAATATTGCCACTTAACTTGATATTATTTGCGAAGACAGTCGTGTATTGTTATATTTGTCATCTTTTCACTATGCGTAATCACAACAACAACAATGACAACAAAAAGCAAAACCATATTTGGATTAAGTTTCCTGGAACGGCATTTATCACACTGATATCTGTTTTGTGAGAATAACATACACTTTTAAACAAAATCTATCGTCTTTGCTTGTGTTACACTTTAATTTGAGAACAAAGAGTTATAACAGATTTCAAAATAAGCTTAATTAAAATTAAACATAGCACACTTTCCAGTTGAGTACTGTTGTTACTTGAGGAATGACTTTGAAATCACGATGATGATATCAAACAAAGACCGTAACTTAAACCAAATTTTGGTGGTAGCTTTGACATGTGAAGTACCAATAAAAGAAAACATACTTTAATATCAATTTTGAGAAATGTTTTACTCCTATTGAGTAAAGCTGAAGATGGGAACAATCTTTATTGACTGGCACAGTCATAAAATAAATTTAAAACTGCACCTGAGGTATTTATACATCTTTTTGAAGTCTTTCTTACTTCTAGATAATTTCTGAAGACCCGTTGTGTTTTAGCATTCATTTTAATTGTCATATATCTTTCCCATTTTCAAAACTATTCAGCAAGGGATTGTGTCCTCATAGCCGTTGCCTAACTTTTCAAATATACTCCGTTAAGTCCTTACCTATGTTGAAACCATAGGTTCCTTCAAGATTCTTGATAACTATACTATATTGTTACAACCTACTTTGTAGAGGAATCACATTTAAGTTAATTACTCACTAATGTGTGTGTTTGAAATACAAATGCAACAAGTACATTATATAAAAATCAATAAATAATCAATATGGTCAATGCGACTTAACATTAAATGAAATAAATTCATATTAAGCACATGTAAAAACGTGTTTCAGATATTCTTGTGCACAAGTCCAGTAAGTAGTAACTGTTAATAAAGTTAAAATAGGTACAGGAATGAAGTACGAATCTAATGAAATCAGAGGGAATCTTCAAAAGAAGTTATACAAAGAATTGTGCACTGCTTATGAAAAAATGGTATGTAGAGAGATGAAGAAAACATCAAATCCGGTTTTGTCTCAGTCCAGGAAGTCTAAAACTCTCTTTCTTCATATGCCATCGCAGAAAACATCACCGAGAGAGTTGTTCAGTAAAATCCATTGCACGTTTAACCCTTCATCAGATAGATGGGATGGCTTGGTATTTCACACGAACTGTTTTTCGTATTTTAAAACGTACATTTTAAATGTGACACAAGTAACAAGATGGTTCCCACTTTTGTTTACCAGCAAACCAAAACAGTCCTTTCCTAATACAGTGTTTTCCTAATCACTTTTTACACTCAACACAATCTGTTAAACCTCAAAACAAATCTTTATCTTCCTGATGATTGATATTTGAGAAAATAAAACAGGAAGTCATATGACAATAGGTTTGATGAAAACAGTACATGCCTTTTTAAACCAACTTTTCCATTCGTGAAAATCAGTAACTGCTGAAGACTTGTTGGAGGAAATCGGTCATAGAAAATTACGCTTTTGTACGACCAGATAACATCAGCAATTTAATTATTCCTCGTAGGATCCGACATCTTGATTTTCCTTTGCCGGAGAGCCGGTTCTAGCATAAGACAACATTAATTGCTTAATGTCCTCAGGTATAGCAGACACAAAGAATAGTGATATTTTTGCTTAAGATTGTAATTCTTGAAGCTTTTGTTTGTTTTGAGAATACGAATTTGAGCATGATAGATGACCATATTCTACAAATGATTACTAAAGTTTCTAAATCAAACCTACAGTATCAGTAATACTATACATAAAAAATTCAGAAAGTGTACACTTCTTTCCAAATTAAATATACACATGTACTGTGTCTTACAGTGCATCTATAGCTAGCATTTTCAGGCAGGCTTTTGAATTCGAGACAATTGACCAATTTGACATGCTCAATATTGCCCATTTCTTTCAAAAATGCTTTGATGCTTTTCACAGGTACGTCTCAGCTGAAATGCTCAGGATTTCAGTTTTTTGTTTGCAAGGTGCAGTCTGCAACTTAGAAATAAACATAACTGAAAAGAAATTAAGGACTGTTAACTTACACAAAGTAGATTACTTGAATGCCTAATATGAAATTAACCACAATCATATGGCGACATTACTTCACTTATAAAATTGTTCTTTTGAATGCATACCTGTAAAAACGAATGCATGGCGCGTGTTTCACACAAAAAATAGCTTAAAATCATATACACACACAGACACGGCATATTTCTCCTCTCATGCATTGATGAAATTGAATTGTAATAAATATCTAGAATTGTGGTATAACTAGAATCAAATTGAAAATTACAATACTGAAAACAGAATACAAATGCTTATGATAAACTATGATGATTATGTATCTCTGACAAAGCTAGGAGTAAATTCAGATGTAATGTCCTTGACTTTAGTCTGTTCTTTTCCTTGAGGCAGTGTTTCAAGTAAGGGTTTGATAGGTTTCAATTGCTTATTAGATTTTTTTTTCTTTTTTTTATCTCTTTCTCATGTTTAGAAACTAACTGGCCTTGACGGTTTTGCAAATGTCTGGCGCATATATAAATATAGCTGTTAATAAATCTGGTTCAGTGTATCTTAAGATTTCGTCTAATAAGTTCGACTAGGTTAATTCTGCACTTACTAACAAAGCACGTTTGCGATGTCTGGTCTTAATTGTAATACAAGTATCTAATGTTACCTCAATGCATTAAGATTTCAAAAAGGGATATGGGTAAACAGTCTAAGTTTCAAAAATTGCAAGTTTACATAATGAAATTGTTTGACTGACTGCTTGCTTGATCTTAAGCAATTAAAGGTTCAACATATGAAACACATTTAAAGCCACAAATCACCCAAGTATTTATTTATCTTAAGCCGAAGACACTGTAAAGGTCTTTAAAGTCAAGTCTGTCATACTCGTTGCCAATTAATAGGTATTATCAAGAACTTTACCCCTATTTTGTTCTGAAACAGTTCTTACCAATTAATAAAGGAATGCAGTTGTATATTAATTAACGTAGTCAGTTTTAACAGTCGATACAATGTGACCATAGTTTTGTAACCATTTAAAAGTGAGTGGTACATTTTTAAATCATTACCATAAGCAGACAATTGGTCTATTACAAAGTAAAAACTGATATAGAAATTTATTGCTTATAATTCTTTTTAAAGAATTGATTTCTTGTTGTCTTCAGTTTAGGCATGGTTCTGTCATGATTCACTCATGATCTAAGAGCTTAAGGAAATAGTTAATAACGAGTTTTAGAGTATTGTTTTTTTTCAGAAATAAGTAATTGTTGGGAAGCGTTATGCTATTGACACACTGATGACAGACACAAAGTCTTTTTTTTGCAAAAGACAGCATTCAAATGTTAAAGTATTATGGTAGATTTACACTACACTAGTTTAAGTTTGATGGACAACAAGTGCTATATTACTGCTTTTATACAATTTTGGAAGGAACAAAATCTTGTGTAAACAAGTCGATTTTTACATATGTTTATTTTTAATTTTCTAATTATTTTTTGTCAATTTTAGAATAGCCAGACGTATAAAAATTTTGTTGAAAGCTTGCTAGAGGTGCTAGATTTGGTTTAAATAATATTTTGGATTTAACATTGTTTTACGACTAGAAGTTTAATAGTATCATTTTAGTTGACAGTGACGTGCTCATAGAACAAAAGCTGTCAGTAAGACAGAGTGCTCGACTATTCGCAGCTTTTTAATTTAAACCTGCTTGTGAAATATACTGTATAGGTAACATTTTGACGAAAAATGCTTGAGCACTTTGAACTTGACCCTTGACCTTTTTCCCCATAATCGAAAGGGAGCATCCTTGATTACGTGGAAATACATGTGTAAGTTTTCATGCAGGGGAATGATAATGAGACCAATTCATGGCCCGGAAACAATTGTGTTAATGTACAGACGGACTGACAGACAGACAGACAGACAGACAAACAAGCTAATTCAGATATACCAACAACATTGCAGTGGGGAATAATAATTGTACTGCCTTGTGTTTTATATATGACTGGTGAGAGGTAAGGACTTAATAAAACAACGTGTTCTTAGATTACATTTATTTCTTATACATATTTACTAACACTACATCATATCTAAACTGGTTAACATATTAATCCAAACTCTGTGACTACTTGACTCATTCTGCTATCAGAGAGTACAGAGATGCTGCATTATAATAAGGCGGGGCTAATTATAAAAGACAGGTATAGAATTACAAAGTTACAAGTTACAGACACTACATACCCTCTCAACTCAGATTGAAAATTAAATGTTTCCAAGATAACAAAATCAAGAGGCATTTTCTGTCAATGAACAATGTTTACAATCTTCTGCTTAGCACAAACTATCATGTGTGTTTAACATTTGTCCTCAGAAAAGTTCAACTGCATTTACACTTGGATAAACAGGTAGAGAATTAACGAGAGCTTGATAAAGTCTCAATGGCTATCAATTGTAACAACAAAAGTCCCAAGAGTAATACATTAATTAACTGCTCATTCAAATTCTCATGATCTGGTACATAAATGTCAGTTAAAGTCTGGAATGAAAATCCACAGATCATTGTGCATAAAATATTCCTGTAGGTTCAAAGATAAACTAATTGTCATTAAAGTATGGAACAAAGAAATTATCTGTTCTAACAAAGTATTTACAATATAGTACATGATTATCACTTTCAAGGTGATTCGTCCCTGCACGTGTATAAATCCATGAATAGATAAGCATACACATTGTTTCATCCTCTTCTTTTGTAGAAAAAAAATGTTAATTTTTGCAGTGTGTTATTATGACACTGATTTCATTTTACAGATATTATTATGCAACACTATTTTTTTTGGATAAATTTCACAAAAAAATTCTTCTTTTCATCTTTTGTTTGAGTGAATATTATGTAACTTGTTAACGAAATTAACACGAAATTTGTCCTTTAGTACTTTAACACACAAAGTCTTTCAAATATTCCGGTGGTCTTCTGTTTCTTGTAGATCTTCGCGGCATTACAGTAAAATCTTGTTCAGTAGAAGTATTTAATTGTGTTGATTTTTGTGTTCTTGGTTTTCAGTCGTTGGTGATGTTGCGTTTTCTGGTCTGATATCTGGTGTAATGTTTTGTTTAGGTATTTGTTTGAAGTGCGAAGAATTTCGAAATATTTGTTTATCATCCCGTCTTGCAGTTACCATCGTTCCATTTTTAGAGGTTACTTCATATGGTATTGGATCAAAAGGAGTTGTAAGCTTATTACGTTTTTCTTGCTTTACAAGCACACGATCTTCTATCTTGTGGTTTGATTTCTTGGAATTTCTTTTGTCAGCATAACTTTTCATCTTTTGTTTTGACGAAGTGTCTTGTTTTCTAGCTTCTGCGTCGATTTTTGATTTCTGCTTTGCTGGTATGCTTGGTATTTTAATGTTTATTGTTCTTCCGTAGAAAAGTTCTGCAGGAGTCAGACCTGTGCTGGCATGTGGGGTAGCTCTGTAGTTTCTGAGATATGAATACATAACTTGTTTCCAAGAGGTATCTTGCGTATGTGCAGCTCTAATGGCTTTTCCTATGGACCTCATGAAACGTTCGCATTCAGCATTAGCTTGTGGCCATAACGGAGTAATTTTCCTATGTTTGAATCCTAGGTAGTCTGCAAATTCATTGGACTGCCATTGTCAGATTTTAGTGTCTTTGGTATTCCAACTTCTGAGAAAATTTTGTCAAGTATAGGAATAACAGTTCTGCCACAAATTGAGCGTATGACTTCGACGAATGGGAACCTTGAGTACTCATCAATAAGCACTATTAGGTATTTTCCATCTGGAAAAGGACCGCAAAAATCCATACTTACTTCCTGAAACGCGTATTCTGGCATTTTGCTCATGTTTAAAGGTTCTTGCCTTTTGTTTGCTTGTTGCTGCCAAACACGGTATGCATCTTTTGCATGTTTCTTCAACCATCTTATCTATCCCTGGGAAATACACTTTTTCCCTGAGGAGTTGTTCGTGCGAACAATACCCTGATGTCCCTCATGTGCAATTTCAATAACCATAAGTTGCAATGACTTCGGAATGACGATTTTTGTTTTATGCAGTAAAATTTCACCATCATCTAGAGTAACTACGGTAAGATCATTCTAACAACGCGAAAATGTGTCTAGGGAATTGTTAATGTTCGAGTAGTTCCATTTACCTGATCTGACGTTATTTATGATGTTTTGAAGGTCAGTGTCCTTGGCTGTTGCTTGAATTATCTCTTGCATAGTCATAGCTTTTGGAATGTCATGATTTGCTAAGAATGACACATATTCTTCAGCAATTGTTGACATCGCATTACATTTTCCAAGCTGTGGATGTCTTCTTAGGTAATCAGACATATTTAATTCACCTGGCTTGTATATGACCTTGAAATCGTATGTCAGTAAGCGCATTCTCCGACGTTCTAGTCTTGCTGGTGGCTTTGACCTTGGATTGTTGTAGATATGTTCAAGAGCTTTTGCATTACTAATCAGTGTAAATTTATGTTCAAATAAGTAAATATGCCAGTTCTCTATAGCCCAAACGATTGCTAGAATTTCCTTTTCAGTTTGTGAGTATCTTGTTTCGACCTCTGTCACCGATTTACTTGCATGGCACACAACTTTTCCATTTTGTAGCATCACGGCTGCGACTCCAACTAGACTTGCATCTACTATTACTTCAGTTTCCTTCTGTGGGTCAAAGTATGTCATTACTGTGTCACTGCTAAGTACAGTTTTCAGTTTTTGAAACGAGGCTTCTTGTTCGCTTTGCCATGACCATTTAGCATTTTTCTTGGTCAGTCTTCGCAAAGGCTCTGTTATAGTGGAATAATTTGGTATAAAGCGCAATACATAGTTCGTCATGGCAAGAAAACTTCTGACTTCCGATACATTTTTGGGTGCTTGTGTGTTTTTGATCGTTTCTACTTTCTTTGAATCTGCTGACATGCCTGATTCTCCAAATACGTAACCAAAAAGTTCTAGGTTTCTCTTGTTGAATTCGCATTTTTGTTTATTTAGCGTGAGATTCTTCTGCTGAAGTCTTTGTAGGACTGCTTCGAGTCTTCTGTCATGCTCGTGTCTTTGCAAACACGATTACGTCATCGCTTATGTTTCTTACGCCTTCTAGCCCTTCGAGTGCTGTGCGTAGTGCATTCTGAAAGATTTCTGCTGCACTGTTGATGCCAAAACTTAGACGTTTGTATCTGCGAAGCCCTACATGCGTTGTGAAAGTAGTTATGTTTCGTGATTTCTCAGAGAGTTCTAGCTGGTGATAACCTTGATTCAAGTCTAATTTCGAAAATATGCGAGCTCCATTCAGATCAACTATTATATTGTCTATGGTTGGTATTATGTGTCGAGTTCTTTTCATGGCTTGATTCGGTTGATTCATGTCCACACAGATTCTAATCTCATTGGTTTTGCTTTTAGGTTTTGGTGCGTTATCTATTGGTGAAACCCAGTCTGTAGGTCCTTCTACCTTTTCAATGATGTCTAGTCTCTCTTAACGAGCAAGTTCATTCTCAACTTGTTGTCTAAGATGAAATGGTATTCGTCTATGTGGTTGTGTCACAGGTTGTACGTTTGAGTCAATGTGCAATTCCACCTTGGTGTCTTTCATCTTGCCGATTCCAGTGAAAACTGTTTTGTATTTGTCACAGAGCTCATTGACCTTGCTTGTATTGAAAGTGTTGATTTCAGGTATAACTTGAAGATCTACAGATGTTGAATATGATAATAAGTTTCCACTTTGACCTTTGACTATGAATATAGGCGCTGTAACAATCTTGTTTTCTGTTTCTAGTGTTGCTTGAAATTTGCCTAATATTTTGACTGAAGTTGCACCATATGCATAAACTTTTGTGTCTGTTTTGCTGAGTTTGATCTTGCTCTTGAGCTTATTGTATGTCTGTTCATCTGTGACATTTATTGACGAGCCTGTGTCGATGAGAACCTTCAATGGATGACCATTTACGTGAACTTGTATTTTCGGTCTCCGTGATTGAACTGAATTCCATGTTTTCACACGACAATATAAATGAATAGTTGGTTTCTGCTTGGATATTGTTATTTTCGTTTTCGCTTTGGCTGCTGTCATCACTGTTTAGATTATGAACCGCTTTGTTTATCTTTTTTGAACGGCACAACCTTTCAAAGTGATTTTTCTTATTGCAGTAGGTACATGTTTTTCCAGCTGCTGGGCATCTGGTGCCTGTCTTGTGCGGAAAGTCATATCCACAGTATCTGCATTGTATTTGCTTTCTTCTGGGCGTATCGACTGCTTGCCTCTGTTGACGTGTCTTGGTGGTCTTTTTCTGAGTTAGTCTTTCTTGTAGACTTCAATGCATATGATTCCTGTTTTGTTGGATTTTCTATTTCTGATGCTTGCTTGTCAGATAGGTCCAAGGCTCTAGCTTCTTGTATCAGGCTATCCAGTGACATGTCTGCTTTAAGTGCTTTTCTTCTTAGTCTTGTAGATTTACAGCCTTGAATTATTTGTGTCTTAATTTCTCTGTTTCTGTCACTAAATTCACAGTTCTCAGACAGTTTTCTTAGACGGGTGTAGAAACTGTCCATAGATTCGTCACTATTTTGCTTGGCTTGTCTGAATTTGTAGACTTCATATTCTATACATTTCTTTGGACTGAAGTACTCTGTGAGCTTTTCTACAGCTGTTGTGTAGTCATCCCCTGTGTCTTGGAGTGTGTCGAATATGTCGTTGACTTCTTCGCCAGCATAATGTAAAAGCAATGCACGTTGTCGCTTTGTGTTTTTAATGTCCAGCCCTATGAGTAGGTTATCTAGCCTACTACACCACTTTTTCCAACGAGTGTCAACTGCTGCCTCACTAACACTGAAACTTGGAAACACTGGTAATCCTTGTGCCATTTTATCATTGAAACATCAGTATTCTTAATGAATCAATAAAGTTGTTATGTCACTGTATTATCCAGCAAAGTGTTTTAAACTTTAATAATTCCAACTTGTGTGTGTCAGTTTTGCAGTTAATTCCAAAGAAATTTAGTTAATCCATTAACACTTTAAAATCCATTTATTATCTCGTCGCCATTGTACTGTCTTGTGTTTTATATATGACTGGTGAGTGGTAAGGACTTAATAAAACAACGTGTTCTTAGATTACATTTATTTCTTATACATATTTACTAACACTACATTATATCTAAACTGGTTAACATATTAATCCAAACTCTGTGACTACTTGACTCATTCTGCTACAAAGATGCTGCATTATAATAAGGCGGAGCTAATTATAAATGACAGGTATAGAGTTACAAAGTTACAAGTTACAGACACTACAATAATCATGGCTGATTTCTAAGATATAATGTACAACTGTAGGTTGCATGAAAAACTTTAATCAAAATGTCCAAGTAAAAAAAAGATCAAAACCTTAAACAAAATTTAAAAGGGGAAATAGTTTACAACAATTTCTGCCAAGAGTTATTTAATTTAGAGGTCTGATGTCCCTTAACATCGTCAATCGCATTAATCGCTGAGAAATAAGCATAATAGTATGTTACATGCTTTCTAAGTCAAAGAAGACCATAATTTGCCCTAAATTTTGTCAAGAATTATAGACCTTGTGTGTTTAATGCCCCTAAAGACAAAACCTTAACCGAGGTGTGACATCGTCGACGTTGAAGACGCCATGGTGAGTAGAGTAGTACTGTACTTGTATTTATTCTTCAGTGTTAATCTTCAAAACAGTGGACTCTATGACTATTATAACAGGAAAAAATAAGGATCATTTATTTGTGAATAAAACTTTGAAATCAGAAAGTGGATTATACTTTTAGGATACAACACTTTGTCTATATTTGTAATTCTTTTATCTTTTATTATTATTGTCTTATAATATTCATAATTTGCTGTAAATATTTTTTGTTTTATCGTACTTTTTGTTGTTCATTTTCTTTGTGGTCATAATTTTCGCATTGTCCGACACCTGTTTTAAAGAGTTATTTGACCATGTATTTAAAGTATTCATTTAGTACCAAAAATAACCTGTAACAAATTACTTGGATAGTTTTCGATTGATTGACATGAAAGTTAGTACGCATAATTCTTACAATAAGAAGTCGTGTATGACATGTTTTTGCGAGGGTCGACCAATGTTTTCTAAAGTGATCTGTCTTTAGATGCAGATTTTCAACCATTTTCTTTTGACAGGCACACGCTTAAGGCGTATGTAGTTCTGTTTAGTGTTGCAGTTTATGTTGTTAAGAAACTGCCAGCTGAAAAAGATTATCAATTTGATCATTTTCTAATGCAGAAAAATACATAAACTATCGCCAAAAACCATGATAAACAAATAATCTTCTCGTATAGTTTTGGGTCCAGTATTACATAAAAATGAATAAAATAACTCGACAGTTTTTAAAGTCTAAATTTGGCCATGGTACTAACATTGTTTTTACCCATCATGTATATAAGCCAAATTGTAATTTTCAGTTGATTCCATTTCATTGTTTGATTTTGAATCAAAATTAGAGCTCTCATAATTTACGCCAAAAAGCAAGTATTTTCTTAGTCGCCTTGGCAAACATGGACATATCTTGTAAAACAGTGGGAACATCAAATTAGGTTTGATAGTCTTTGGATTCGTGTAACCAGTGACGAAGCTAACAATAAGAGAGACTATAATGTTCAGCAACATTCCAAATGCAGTGTACCACTGATAAGACATTCTGTAGAAGTTATACACGAGAGGTTCTTCTGCAGCAGAATCGGTATTTCTAGCAGGTGTGCTTAACATGGTTGTGATTACTGGGGTGGAGTGTATATTCGTCGCATTGTTGATAAGGCTATGGTTTGTTGATGTAATATTAAAATTTATTCCGTAACAACCATTTGTATATACTGGTAAAGGCTTTAGTCCGGGAGGGCCGTCAAGCTGGGAACCTATACCAAGCCAGCACATGATCGTGAATGATGTAATTATTCCAGAAACCGCTCCATATTTGTTCGTCCAAGGGAATATCATTCCTGCAACAAAGCACCCGAGCACAGGGCCTGAAATAACTGAATGTATCGTATAGGACAGCTGAGTGATCATCCCACTAGCCTGCGAAATCAGCACAGCTAGACCAAACCCACCGAAACCTGCGGCAAGGACAATAATCTTTGACAACATAACTTCCTTCCTGCCTGATAGTGACTTAAAGCAGAAACACTTGACGTAGTCTTCTAGAATAACTGCAGATATTGCGTTTAGTCCTGAAGATATCGAACTTAGGCTTGCACTGAACACGGCAGCCATAAAGACGCCTGAGAGTCCAGGAATAGATCCAAGAACATCTAAAACCAACAATGCAACAAGTTGGTCCCGTTGGTTCACTAGTCCATATTTTACTGGATCACACTCGCTATAAAATGCATACATGACAACCGCAATCAAACATACAAGTGTGTTGATTAGCAGAAGTCCGGGGAAATTCAACCATACAGCAATTTGAGCTTTTCTCAAATTCGGGAGGGTGCATTCTCGCTGAACTTGTGATTGATTGGTTCCATATAAGTATGACCAAAACATAGCTCCTCCGATACCAAGAGACCATATGCTGTGTCTTGTTCGTGGATCTGTAGACACGTTGGCAAATTCTATCCGACCACGATCACTTGCAATCTCCCAAGCCTTTGCTAAGCCCCCAGTTGCACTGCATCCTTCAATAAGCAGAGCTAAAAGGCCGATTAGCATGACTGTAAACTGCAAACTGTCTGTCCACAAAACTGTTTTCATACCACCTAGCATAGTGTAAAGTGTACAAATGGATGCTACACCAACCATGGACCCCCATAGGGAAAGACCTGTCACGGCCTGCAAGGCTAACGATGGAGCATAAAGTACGAATCCCATGTAAAGCAAAGTTTGCAAGAGAAAAAGAATTGTTGCAGATAATCTTGTTGCTGTTCCAAATCGCATCTGTAGATAACCAAAACAACTTATTTTGTTTAAGTGATAGAATATTGGGAGAAAAATGTGTGCTGTCCCTGCAGTGGCAATCAACATTCCAAAGACAATCCAGTAAAACATTGTGCCGTATGTATACATTTCTGCCGGTCCCCCGAGAATTGTCAAAGCCGACATAAATGTTGCAGCCAAAGACAAGCTCACAGGGAGTGGATGCATTTTTCTTCCTCCAAGATGAAAATCATCAACATCCGAACTCCTTCTGTCCCTGTATGCATGGTAAAATCCTATTGCGGCCGAGACTGCAAACAAAAGTGAGAACAAAACATAGTCCAATATACCAAGCAATCTTTTCTCTCCTGTTTGAAAGCTGAAGTCATCTGCCATGATTAATTTTTTTAACTAACAGTTACATAAAATCTACAAATTATGTACATTAGAAATCCCTTTCGATTTATCAAACAAATATATAGGTTCTTTATAGTTGTAGCTTTAAATGTTGGAGTTAGTTGTAAAGCCGGTTTTGAACGCTCGAGCAATTTGAAATTTATTTAAACACTAAATTTAAAATCTTATTAATAGCGATATCTTTTATCTGTAAACAGTCTTTACCAATAGTATAACTGAGTCTTTATTATTATTATATTACTTAAGGTAAAAAATGGTATGCATATCTGTGCATGAAATGTATCCTATACAAATATTCTGGCAAATGACAAACGTGTCATTTTGATGTCTGAAACAACTATTATGTAATTTGTTTTTCAGCTGTATAGAAGCAAAATTCCAGTAAATACGGGCGTAAAATACAAAACAAATCAGCAAATTAAGCTGCAACTAGGATGTCCATTGACACTTTTTTCTATTCATCTCCAAAAAGGGACGGTGTCGATGGTTTATGTGTTAGAGACGACTTCGTCATATTCAAAGACAGATATTGAGATATATGTACGTTGGATTGTTTAATTTTGGTAATTGTTAATGGTATTGTCAAATAGACATTGATTCAAAGAAATCTAATTGCCATCCCCTACCCTACCCGCACAAAAATTACATTTACTTTATTCGTATAAAAGTATAAAAGTACACAGACATCTTTACTCAGAGTATGTTTGACTGAAATATTTGCCAGATAAAACCCAAAATTCAGTGGTATAAGACAGTCACTATGGTGAGATAACAAATTAGCACTGTTTCCAGAAGTAAATTGTTAAAAACGAGACTCATAATATGAAACCATCTGGACTTCTGTTTTTGCCTTATCCAAACAAAATTTGAAACAAGAAATGTCAGAAATATTAATTACTTTCTTAATTACCTTGTATTATTGCGAGAAATCAGTATATAGCAAAAGTATCTGAGACCAAGAAACCGTATTTAATTTATCGTCTCGCACGACAGGCTCAAACAGCCAGGAGAGTTTGTTATCATCTTTAAATTGACGTAAAATAGGACTAAACCGTATATATGTACAAAGTTCCGGTACTTGCTATATAACTTGTGCCATAAGCAACACGAATAAGGTATTATAGGATGTAGAGCCTATGCAAAACTTGAGCTACAAAGACCGTTTTCTCTTTCAAACAGAGAAAAAAAGTTAGAAGTTTCACTGTTGTATTTTTTGCTTGAATTGCTTATAGCTTACTTAGAGCGTCAATACTTCCTCTGTGTTGGTAAAATGTGGCATGAAAATATGTAGTAAATTGTACTTTGAATATTTAAGGTCAGACAAAATTGTACTTTTATGTCCTATTTGTCCTCTCTTTATTCATAGTTGGATGTACCACTGTGACTGTGTGTATACATGAACAAAGACAAAAATTTATCTCACAAAGGACAAGAGGAGTAAACCACCGGTACTTTTCTTTTTTCTTTACGATACTCCAGGATTTATGCTGCTTAATGTCGCGTCTAATGAGAAACAATTTCAACTTATAGGTGCATTGTTTAAAAAGATACATTTCTATTACTAATTAGCACCACAGCTTATCAATAGTAATAATATGGAGGAAAGTAGACAAAGTATTACACACTGCCTTGCCTGCATAATTCAATTATATTACATAAGTAAAATAACAAAATGAATTAGGTGCACTCTGCCATCTTTACATGCGTTTTAGATCGGGCCAGTAACAAAGGATTTTTACTTTATGTCGAATTACCCAGGTAATTTTTGCAGAATATTTTCTACGAGCGCGAACTTCATGTTTAAATTATCAACTCTAACTTGGTTTTACTATAAATGCGAAACCTTCTTTTATTTATGGGCTTTATTAAAACCCTATTACTTCTAACAATTTTTCAAATTCTTAATAGGCCATGCAGTTTTGCAATAATGTAATGTTACAGCAATAGTACTTAATGGCACACATCTGGTCGTTACAGACTTATTATAAAATATATAAAATATTTGTTTAGTCTAACACTGCCTTTGTTGTTCTTACACGTCAGTTTGAAAAGTGTGCACTTTTTATTGAAAACGACAATCATTAAACAATTATTCTAAAAATAAAAATAAAATCGCATCGTCCGTCTATGTGTCCGTCCGTTTGTATACAATTTGTGTTCACTTTGTGTCTAAATTATATTTTAGTAGGATTTTGATATAACATTTTCTTCACATGGAGACAACGATTTGCAAACATACCTGGGATTGTTTGGTCAGAATTCATTGCCCGAATTCTACAAAATACTGCTTGCCTCTATTTCCCCGTCCTCTCTGTAATAATGCAATTCACAAACAAGAACTGTTTCTGGAAGACGACAATGCCCCCGAAGTGGTGTTTTTAAACTTTGAGCTGAGGACCAATTGAAAATAATTTGTAGATTGTTCCAAAGAAGTGTTTTTTTAACAGTTTAATCTCAAGGTCAAGGTTATTATGTGTTCAAGGTAAAAATATGTGACCAGATATGATTATGATAATAATTTATCATACAAGTTGTGTAACAAGGTGCTTGTCCGTCTGTTTTTTGCCTTTACCACTAAATGATATACAATGACTGGTTTCTTGTATTTTTGTCTTAGCTTTGAGTGTAGTACATAACAGGGTTTTAACCAAACATTACACAAACGATATCCTTTGTGGCAATATTTTATAAACTTGAAAACAATGCTTCAAATAGATAGCTCATTTGTGCGAATCGGACATTTCAGGAAACTTTGTGATGCTTGTGGACAAAATTGATGATGACGTCAAAATGTATTTCAAGGTAGCGTAGGTAAAATGGGCTTTTTTACTTGCAATTTATCTAATCTGACTGAAGTACTAGATCTAACTACAGTTAGATCTGACGGTAGTGCATTAGGTATCGTGGTTTATCAAAAAGGAATGTGGTATTATATACTCACCATTGCCTGTTTAATATCAGTTGAATTTGAAGCCTTGTACTAGCTACATGTTAAATAAAGTTACATTATATAGGGATAGCGGGCTTATGAGTTCTGATTCTACACTGGCGACGAGGATGACGAAGTTTTGGATTCAATCTGAACTTGATTAAATTCCGATAAAAGTTTGAATTTGTGACTATGTTGGATATAATGAGCAAGACAAAGATTAATCTGTGAAGAAATACACTGATCTGGAGACAGACAGTTTTGTGCATAATAAATCATGGCTAAAGCAATTAAAATTCCAACAGTGAGTCATTTTTATGTTTCAAGTGACCAGACATTTCTATCGCAAAGATGGACAAAATGGTTAAAACAGTTTGTGTTTTTCACAGCGGGATCTGGTATTACGGACAACAAAAACGTGCGTTATTGTTGCATTTAGCTGGTCCGGGTGTTCAAGAGATTGTTGAGACATTAAACAAGACAGGAGATGAGGAAATCTATGACAGGGCTGTAGAAAAGTTGACAGGATATTTTCAGCCAAAGAAGAACGTGGCTTACGAAAGACATCTATTCATGACAGAAATACAGTAAGAGTCAAAAACTGTTGATCAATTCTCTACTAGGCTTAAACATCATGCATTGACTTGTAAATTTGGTGACATGAAAGACGACTTAATAAGGGACCAAATTATTGATAAGAGTAAGTGTCATGAACTGCGTAGGAAATTTCTCCTTGTGGAATACTTAAAACTCTCAAAGTTAAAGTTGCTATATGTTGCAAAAGCATACGAAGGAGCGTAGGTAAAGGCTGTGAAAATTGAAGGTATGTCAGTTTGTTCAGTTTAAAAAAAATTAGGGCCAGGCCAAAAAATGTTTCAAAGCCCAAGGTGATGAATAGTCGAATTCAGAGGGCAAGAGAATGTGTTTATCCTAGGAAACAAATTTCAGCACTTGCCTGTCATGATCAAAGGAACAAACAAGTTTTCTTATTGACAGTGGAGCAAGCTGCAATGTTATTGATAGAGTAGCGTGGAAAAGTTGAAAAAGAAAGTTAAACTAAAAGAATGCAAGAAAAAAGTATATATGCATACGGAGCCAAGTCGCTGCTTCATTTAATTGAAAATTTGAGGCAGAAATATCAGTGGTTGGACAAACGTGGATTGCAGAATTTCTTGTAACGGATACAGACTGTGGTTCATTAATTGGATATAGTACAGCAACTGCATTAAAAATGTTGAAAATAGGGGAGAATATGAATGCAGTAAATAGCAGTGAAGGGTTGAAAAGCAAATACCCAGAGTGTTTTCAAGTAACTGGGAAGCTGAAATATTTCCTGTTAAAATTACACATCGACAGAAGTGTGAAACCAGTAGCACAACCGCTAAGGAGATTGCCTTTCAGCCTAAGAAAATAGGTGTAAAGAAACTGGAATATTTGGAATCCAGGGTCATTATAGAAAGGACAAATAGTCCTACACCGTGGGTTTTGCCACTGTTAGTTGTGCCAAAGAGACAAAACGAAAGACACCCCATACCGACGATTGATGAAACAATACATGAAATGAATAGTGCGGCAATATTTTCAAAAATTGAACAGAAAGAGAGCTTTCATCAAATTGAACTAGAAGAAAGTTCCAGATGAACCACAACGTTTGAACCTTCAAAAAGGCTTTATCGTTACAAAAGACTAATGTTTGGGATAAACTCCGCCCTGAAATTTATCAGTTTATTATTTCTCAAGTCTAAGAATGACTGGAAGGGGTCAAAAACATCGCGGATGATATAATTATCCATGCACCTGACCAAATCACTCATGATCTTAGATTAAATGCAGTGTTTGACATGTTACGTGCACGTGGGCTTACAGTCAGTTATGAGAAATGCAGATTTTGTATGGACAAGTGTTTCATGGACATGTGTTGTCAAAGCATGGCATAGAACCAGAACAGTCAAAAGTGGACGCATTTCTGAACGCTAGAAGACCACAGACAGAATGTACAAGAAATACGGAGTCTTCTTGGGTTGGCGAACTGTGATCATAGATTCATACCTGACCTAGCTGCGGTAACTGAGCCGTTGCGTAGACTTACAAGAAAGGGGGCTCATTTCAAATGGACACGTGAACAAACAAAGGCGTTTGAAAATTTGAAAAAGAAGTTAGGAAGTGCAGAAACACTGGGATACTTTGATCTAAACGCAAAGACAACTGTCACTGCAGATTTATACATACAGTATCTATCAAATATCAAAATTTTCCCACACATACAATTATCTCAATATTTTACAAGATTTCCTCATTAACGTTTGAGCAGAAAACGACTTAGTTGTTTGGAATCTCAATTAAATTTAGATTTTCAAATGTGTTCAAGTGGTTAAAAATAGAGACTGGCTGATTGAAAGTCATGAGAAGGTGACCTTCTTTTGCTGACGTTCAGATCCTAATAGCGGACCGTTATTTAGGAGCTGATTTTAATCAGATTGACCTTATGTAATGACAAAATACAGACATTATGAATCACTTTTACTTAGAGATTTTGAAGATAGTGACAAGTATTTATTTCAAACTTCACCAAAGTAAATATGTCTACCAAGAAATGAAGAATTTTTTTTAAAATAAACGTTTTTCTTAGTCGGGCCATTAACAGATACAGAAAAAAATTTTGTTATCATTCACAGAAATAAAAAGCGTAATGACTGTTAAGAATAAAATAAAAAAAATATATCAAATGATGAGACTTATAGATATGCGTCTACAAATACGACCCACTTCATGATTAGAGAAAGATATAAAAGAATATTTCGAAATATTTCAGTGGGACTTCAGTTTGTATTGCTATAATGGTCTAAACTTAAAGCAAAACATCAAAGTGGTTCACCGTTGATTTAAGAAAAAATAATTACTGAAATCCAATTTTCATTTATTTACCATGTTTAAATGCATTATAATATTCAAAATATAAACACAATGAAAGGCATTTTGTCATATGCAAATATAAACTAAAGGTTTTTAATTTAAATCCAATCCTAAAATGGATATTAATACATTTGATATATAACAAAAATATAATATAAATACAATAAAGACAGGGTTACCATATAAAAGTATAGTAAACGTCTCTCCTTGTCTCCTTATGTAATCCATTTACTGACCAATGAGTAATGTTTAAGGATTCATATTTATTTCTGAAAAGAATGGAAGAAAAACACTGACTTAGAGTTAATTTAAGAAAACTCTACAGAAACATTTACTTCATGTGTTTGAATCATACAGACAGCTTGAAAATTGAAGTCGTATGACAAAAACAGCATTCCTTTCGGGTTGTTGCGATGGCCGAGTAGTTTAAGGCGTTCTTACTTTGCATTGCTAGGTGGTAAGTGCCGTTCGGTGCGGGTTTGAATCCCACTGGGAACTTGATAATTTATTAGTAAAGCATAACTATGAAGAAAGACTTAACTACTTTAAAATTTCAGAAGATCAAAGATTCGTTCATTTAAGAAAGAAAGAAATTTCATTACTTAAGTTCGAAAAACATTAGAATTAATTTCATTTAGAAATCAAACATGAAACAAGGATGACACAAATAGTATTTTTTCTTCTCTGAATAAATATGAGTGTAGTTAACCATTCCTAAGCTAGCTTGCCGCCAGGCTTTAGAAAAAAAACCCAAAGAAGGGCCTTTGCTTACAATATCTTATGCTGCTGCTGTCTTAATCACTAGTATTCTAACAATGCATGTGTTTAGAACTATCTGTTCTGTTCGTCATTTTTATTTATTTAGATATAAATAACACTTTTATCCAATGATAATTCAAAACCTAGTCGTGGCCAATTAATTTTATTTGAACAATATGCAATATAGTCATTACTTACTTTACTCTTATTAGTACAACACCAAAGTCAGAACTAGGTTCTTTTATGCACTTGGCTATTTCGCGTTCCAGTAAACTTCTTTAAATAACTACTAATTATGTACCATAGCAACGGAGAAATTCGATCATTACTTTGATTGACGGGCAGAAGCAAAAAGGCTTTACCTAGGTACATTTTTCAAACAAACTGTCTCATTTTTGCAAAAGAGATAGAACATTAATGGCGTATCTTCCCGATAGCGTAAGATTAAACTAATGCCAGCTGGTGCGACCCTCGAGAAATCAGTGCCATTCATATGTAAAATGCAAATTTCTCTCTATTGCGTAGATAAGAATACATAAAAAATTCACCTATGAGATATTGTATTGTCAATTAGATAAGGCAAATAAACATGTACCTTGAGTATTTCTTTAACGTATTTTGGTTTCATTATGTAATAAAAAACGTGATGGATATGTTCTCTCTAAGACTGTGAGCAACATTTTTCTGGCTGTAAGCCAATACTTTAGACTAATCTTACAGCTTACTCTAATAATATGTAAACTTTATACTCTATAGTACCAAATAGTATTTTCATGCACTCAATGGAGACTGGTATTATCTTAATTGATGCTAGAGCATTCATGACAATTATTTTAAGCGACTGACTCACAGACTGTAGCTAAAAAAATCTTTAAAATTTAAGAGAAGTTATATACTATTGGAAAAAATATTATGCTTCTCTACACCATGAAAACTGAAAAAAAAAAGTTTTGATTTCTCCAGGATTCGAACCCATGCCCTTAAGGTCAGTAAAATATAGGGCAACAATCTACACCACTGAGCCACAAGAGACTAGTTATTACGATTCAAAATTAATATTACAACTAAAGTATCTACCGCGTGACTAACAGGGTAAATTTTCTACCGATAAAAGTGAGTAAAACTTTATACTGTGATGTGTTTCTGTAACATAAAATTGAGTCAGTACCTTAGTTAAGATATGTTCTTTACAATTATAACTAGAATTTCTAGATGTATAAGCATTTTCTTTTCTTTTTTTTCATCTTCGGCAAGTCTGTGAGTCAGTCGCATTAAAGTAATAAGGTAATGGTATTCAAACAAGTGCATATGAACCGGTGCAGCAAAGGTGAATTTGTGGTATTGAAATCATTCAAGAATGATCAAAGTTATCATATTATCAAAATGGTCTTGATGGATCTTTTGATAGCAAAATATCAATTACTAAAGTGGTAGCTGGTTACAGCAAAAAAAACAACAAATATAATAAGTACATGTACATGTTTATTATATTTTTTAATTAAAGCATGGCAATTAATTAGTTTAAAATTTCTGTCAGGGATGCCTTTTTTGTTGCCTGGATATTCTATCCCAGAAGTTTGCTTAAATTTCCAAAACGAGAACACTTACTGATATTTTGTTCAGACAATATGAATTAAACTTGATAGTCTGGCTAACTTCTTGTTGAAAATAAGTGCTACTAAATTCTTCAAAATCATCCTAACAATTGACCACTTAGATGAACCAGTGACATATATTGTCAATTTACTGCAGAAGTGACAGGTTGTAAAATCAGCCAAGAAAATCTAAATTTGTAGAAAAAAAATCAAAATGAATGGTATTATTCACTTCAAACTTGCATTAAAAGTAAAATTGATGTCTTGGATTATGTTCTGTTTTCTTTGATATTTATATCGTCTGCAGCAGTAGGATTTAATTATGAATACAAAGACAGAAAGTGTTCCGATACAAATGATATTCACCTTAAAGTTAACGAAATGGATACCAAATTTGACAGTTGATGTCTGGTGGTAACATATTTATCACCCTTAACAGTAATCGGTAGAACTGCAGTGGTTTTGATACGATGTTTATCTAGCTAATTCTCAACTGCAGGAATGACTTACGTCTCCTTACCTGTATTTCACAACTAAAAAAAGTAAGCATATTTGCCTACGTTCAGATGCGATTCGAAACAGTAATCAGACTTTGTTTTAGCTTCAGATCGTTATGTTACTGCTATCTTTAAAGCGACTGACTCACAGATTGGTTGACGATGCAGTTAAAATTAAGAAGACGTATTTAAATTAAGTTATTGACTAATTTATTGTTACAGAATCACAACATAATATATTTATGAAGTTTTACCACTTTTATCGGTAAAAAATTTACCCCGTTAGTCACCGAGTAGATAATTTATTTTAATTGTTAATTTTGAGGATATGTATTAAAAAGGCTTTTTGGTTCAGTGTTTAGTTCGCCGCTCAAAGTTTTATATATCGGAAGGGAATGAGTTCGAATCTTGTTGATTTCATTTTGTTTTCTTCAGTTTTTCTGGTGTATAGAATAATAAAATTATGTTTTTCCCATAATATTAACTTCTCTTTAATTTTAAAGAAAAAAAAGCTAAATTCTGTGAGTCAGTTGCTTAAACATGGACTTTATACTGTTTGCTTAGTCATTAACCTTGGCGTGGCTTCCATTTGAACTCTCTTCACAACATTATGAGGAATGAAGACTTTCGTATAATTATATAGTTTGCAGTTTGCCTTTATGATGTTTGGGCGATTTTCTTTGCTGATGAAGGTTTTCTTAAAAGTAACTTTTCCAATGCATGTACAACTCAACTCAAATCATTTATTTGTACATAAAGGCCTCCGGCCCAAAATACATAGAAAGGTATAACACATAATAAAATGTCAAGTAGTTGTATATTGCAAACGTTTAAGTGTCATTAATTATATTCATAAGTTGATAGATGTAAATAGATACGTTTTTAACAATGCCAGGGTTTTGAGAAGACAAAAGAGCATAGAAATCTTGAGGTTCTGTTCCATGTAAATACCAGTTAAATAAATACATTTGTCTAACAGTATCATATTTAACACATTTAAAAAAGGCATGGTATTCACAATCAATTATATTTGCATTATTTAACTGTTGGCAAAAGTTACATATTCGATTTTCTTTTATAACATTATTATATCTACCTAATTCAATATTCAGCCTGTGATTTGAAAGGCGAAACTTTGACATAGCAATTCTATATTTTAACTGAATATCCAAAGTCAAATATGTTTCTATAGTAAGTAGGCTTTTAAAGTTTTTATAATGATCACATCTACTAGAGGTTTCAAGAGCTGTTTGCCAATCTAGTGTACAATAGTTAACAACTCTATGTTTAAAAATTCTAATAAAAGCATTGACATCGCCAACATCTTGACTTATCCATATAAAACTGAATCCATATTTGTACAAAAGTGTTCTAATCTTGGTTGCCCAGCAGTTTCTACCGGCATCATCTAGGGATTTTAACATGTTATAACATTGCTTTGGATGTCTATGTGTTGGCATGGTTAACAAATTACACCAATATCGAATACAATTTATATAATATGTAGTACACAATGGCAATCTACCACATTCACCAAGAACCATACATGTACTAGTAGTTCTGCGTACATATAAAATACTTTTACAAAATTTATTATGAATGGATTCTATCGTATCTACATACTCATAGCCCCAAATTTGAGATGCATAACAAAGTATCGGTTTGACCATTGAATCAAAAATCTTAAAGGAATCAACAACAGAAAAATAACCAAAAGGTCTCTGATAAGCCTTTATGGCAAAGAGTGCTCTTTGCGCCTGAGAAACTAACTTAGAATGAGCTGATGACCATGACAAACTTGATGTAAGTAAGATACCCATGTACTTATACTCAGAGGTGGTATTGATTTGCGTTCCACGATACGACCAGTGCTCATATCGACGAAGAGGACCACCATTTCGAAAAACCGTAATTTCAGTCTTATCCATGTTTATTTCCATCCCAGTATCACAACAAAAGTTGTCAATAATGTTTATTTGCTGTTGAAGCTTAATTGCAGTTTCGGCACACCCTGCTACATCATCTGCAAACATCAAACAGAAAATATCCGGAATATCATTAGTGATAAAAATACCACTACCACAATTTTCACGTAAAAGGACAGACAACTCATCTATAAAGAGATCAAAAATGGTCGAACTTGTTTTGTCCCCTTGGCGTGTGCCGATATTACATGAGAAGAAATCAGTGACATTGTTATTGAGTTTGACACATGACTTTAAATCCGTATAAAGAGACTTGAGAGTATTCATAAATTGACCGTGGATTCCCTTTTTCTCTAACGAAATAAATAGTCTATTATGGTTAATTTTATCAAAAGCTTTGCGAAAATCGACGTAGATACAATAAAAACGACCACACTTTTTAGATAGATACTTTTGAACCATTGCTTGTAAACAGAAAATGTTATCAACAGCTGAATAACCCTTCCGAAAACCTGCCTGGGATTCATCAATTTTATTATTTTCTTCAGCCCAATCGTACAACCGTTTATTAATGATACCCGAAAATATCTTATACATTGTATTTGTAATAGATATGCCTCTGTAATTTCCAGGAATGTTACTTGGTCCAGACTTATAAACAGGAGTTATAACACACGACCTCCAAGATAATGGAATATTACCAGTTGAGAATATATGATTAAATAATGCTAAAAGTATTGGAGCTATATCATCCATAGTAGTCTTAAAAAATTCAGCCGGAATACCATCGATGCCACTACATTTACCAGCAGATAAGTTTGCTATAGATCTGAACAACTCATCCAGAGTAAATGGTTCATTAAGAACACTTGCAGAAGGGTCAATATAGTTATCAGAAGGTTGATCAATTGCAGAAGCGATTTCATCATAAAGAAGTCCTGCAAAGTATCGATACCACTCGGATGGAGAGATACTAGTATCTAGAGCCCTTGAAGTTTTACCTCTCTTAAGAATTTTCCAAAAAGAGCTGGGATCATTACTACTAGCAAGTAACATGTTTCGATTAGAAAACTGGTATTGTGAAAACATAGTCTGACAATAGTTCTTAAAGTCATTGCGTTTATTTTTAAATATTCTGAGATCCAACAGGGAATTAGATTCTCTAAATTTCCGCAGCGCCCGATATTTAATATATTTAAGATTGTCACAAGTAGCATTCCACCATGGAGGCTGTGAAGAGAAACGCCCGCCCATATTTCTGACTAACATACAATGACCAGCTTCGTAGTATAACGAAGTAATTGCCTCAACACCTGTGTTAACATCATCACAAACCGTATCACTCAAAGAACGAGACATATTTTGCAACATACTTTTAAAATTTTCAATAAAACTTAACAGTTGAGACTGATTCCATTTATACCTTTTAATAGGTGTTAAGAGTTCCAACATCATTACTATGCATATTTAGCACAGGCTTTTTGATCAATGTTAATTCACATGACAGGGGAAAATGATCCGAATCATCTCTATCTAAAACACAGAAATTTCTAATATAAGGAAATAAATTCGAGGAGGCTATCATGTAGTCTACTAAACTAGCACCGTCATTAGAAAAGCAAGTAAAATTACCATCATTATCTCCCGCAAATCTTCCATTCAATATGTGAATATCGAATAAACAACATAGATTAACTAAGAACTTGCCATAGTTATTTGCTCGAATACTGTCTTTACTGCGACGTGGAGTGTTAAAATAACTACCGTCATAATCAACAATACCAAAAATATGAAATAAATTATCATCAGGTATATAATCTAGAAAGTCCTTGCATCTACTATTCAAATCTCCAGCAATGAATAAAGATGTATTTGGGTGTTCAGTAAATATACATTCTATGTTCGACTGCATAGAGAAAATACCATTTTTCTGTTCTTTATCATCATAATAACATGATCCTTCTGGTGATATATATGTTAGATACATAATAATATCTTCACAAGTAAACAATGTAGATAACTCAAAATACAATACAACACAATTTTCATATTCATCATGTAAGCGGCGAATAATATTTAGTTTTGCCAGATTACTTCTAATAAAAACGCTAACACCTCCGCTATTCCTTATGGAACTAAATTTCATATTACGAACAAAGTCAAAATGTACATAACAATTAATAAAATTGTCAAATTCACCCTTAAATTTACTCCATGTTTCACAAAGGACTATAATGTC
This sequence comes from Cyclina sinensis, assembly GCA_012932295.1. Taxonomy (NCBI): domain Eukaryota; kingdom Metazoa; phylum Mollusca; class Bivalvia; order Venerida; family Veneridae; genus Cyclina; species Cyclina sinensis. The sequence goes on along the minus strand of JAAONU010000012.1, from coordinate 2,119,444 downwards.
ATAATTACTTAAAAAGGACTTAAATTCTAAATTGTCAATAAATTTATAAAGACCGCACACATTCCATGCGATTATGTTTAAATCGGTTTTATTGTTATTGTTTATTAGGCCTTGGCCGATTTCCTAGAGGTCACGGTCACTATCGTCCGCTTCATGATCCTGGCTGTCGATTGGTTGGGTATATGTCTCGCTAGCTAATCGTCTGTTATTCACACGCCCACGCGAAGATGAGTTACTACTATTGTAGATAGTTTGGCCCTGAGAAGCACGGGTATCTACTTCATCATTCCCGTGACTAGTGTCCAGTCGCTGCGATTCGTTGTTCGCACCAACACGACCACGTGATCTTGAACTACCAATCCGTTCGACCGTATTGTTTGTGTCATTATATTTGTACATGTCACCGTCAACAATGAGCTTATCGAAACGAAGTGATGCATATTTGGCCTGGTTTCTGGCCTCAACTAATGTTTTGGTCAGTTCTCGCCTGTGAAGTTGTACACGCTCAGTGTAATCTTCACGCACTGAATACTGCGATTGTGAGTTAAGATTTTGACGTGCCGCCCGTAATACACATTCTCGGTCCTTGTATTTGCTAAACTTTGCAATAATGGGGCAACTGTCCGATCGTCTACTGCCTACTCTATGGGCTCTCTCAATCTCAACATTTGCCAACTCAGTTAGGCTAAGTGTATTAGAAATTAAGTCTCGTATCTTCCGTTCACTTTCCTCCCAACTCTCAGAAATACGGCCTTTAATACCAAGAAATCGTAAATTATTTCTACGTGAATGACCCTCGAGCCTGTCTAACTTTATAGACAGATTAGAAAGTTCCTGCTTCAAACATACATTTTCTTGGCGTAACTTTACATTTTCACTTTTAAGCACGTTAACCGTTTTATTTATATCGTCAATTTTGCTGTTTATACTCGAAAAATCAGTCTTCATTTCAGATTTCATTTCTCGTAAGAAAGCCATTACCTCAGAATCATTTGCCTTGTTAGCTCGAGCTCGTGTTGTACTTTGAGACGGGGGTGGTGGTGGCGTTTCTACGGCAGAGATCTCGGCAAAAGATAATATTCGTTGTTTTTGTTGTTTGGGCGGCCCAGGATTCAGCTCCACATCCCCACCCAGTATGGTTAGCACAGAGAGAATGATAGCAAGTCTCAAACACACACTAACACTTTGCCGACTCACAAGCAAAACACATAGCTTACATCCTTTCTTAATTGGCATCAAAAACAATCCAATTCGAATGCGATAAAGTCCAATATCAATCCCCATTTAGCAAAAATATAAGAGCGGAAAATTACACGTGCGCCATTTTTAAGGGAGACAACTACAATTGCAAACAATCGCGTATAGAATTTACAATCTTTGCATTCGATCCGCGCACCCGACACTCAGTTTGGTCTCTGAGTAATGGAGGAGATTTATTCTGGTTACATTTGTATGGAATCAATCACACGTGCTACATAAGAGCTCCCTTCCAACAATTCAGCGTACCAAATTACAAGTTTGACCAATTTTTACAAAGCTGACCTTATTGTAGAAACAAAGCAAATTGTAATCACGCAACTTTGTTATTCTTGGTATTCAATTGTTTCCAGTTCTGATTTTGAGTGTTTAAACGCTGGAACGCTATTCCTTGGACTAATAAAGATAGTGCTAAATTTCTTATATATTTATTTCTCTCGGCTTTACTGGCCGACTTGTAGTTTGCACTTTTGGCCGACTGTTCGTCTTCGGACTATTTCTACACACGATTGTCTGCAAAGTCGTTTTAGAGACACTGTCATTTAAATGACGTCAACGTTGGTTTCAAGGTGCAATGTTGGTTCGACGTTAGTTTGATTTTACTTCATGCACATCCATAAGGTTCCATTTATCAAAACACGCCACATGTTGTTGTTTTTTCATCTTTCTGAAATAGCCTCCAATGTTTCATTTCCATTGTACACCCATTGTTTTATTGTCATCACCATTTGTTTCTGCTTGCTCATCATCTCTGTCAGATTGACATTTTATCACTTTGGCCTGTACAATACCTTCAGTGATTAGATTATTAGTTTTACTGCTACTTCAAGATACAACTCCATGTCTATAATTATGTTTAAAAACATGAAGAGGTGGAAGACAAATCATTACAATGGAATTCTCTGGCCATGCTTAAGTGATCTTGATTTATTAAAAAACAAATAAGATTATTCCCACATTACGTCTTAGCAATACATATATAAATACATAACACCATGTTCAATACTTAATGCAAAAAAAAATGCCCAAATAAAAGCATAAATTAAAAAATAATCATTACAGATATTCAACATTTGCCATTTTTCAGTTTATTTTCATAATATATTTAGGATATTTCTAAAGAAATGTCATGCCTCATAAGAGAGGATCACAGAGATTGACAGGCAATATTTTAAAGGATTTAAATTTTAAAAAGCAAATGTCCCACTAACTGAGGCTTGTAAGAGTAGTAACTTTTTCTGAGTCATTTTTAATATACAAATACTCATCATTTCCTTAGTCTACGATGGTGGTATCGACTCTTTATTTAGTAGAAGCAACAACATCAGTCTGTGTACTGTTGGTACAATGTTTTACCTAGTGAGTATTTCAGACATCCAAACGATTTTCCTTATATATATTTTTTATCTAGTACAAACCTTATTTTACCTGAGTTTTGCACTGCACACTCCGTCATTAGCCTGGGAGGGTATGACGGATCTCTCACTTCGGGGTTTCATGAATGGCGTGACTTCAGTTTGTACTCTCTACACCATGTTAGTAGGGATGAAGACAGTCATCTGGGCAAACAGTTTGAATTTCATTGTTATACACGAGACAAAATATAGCATTCATTCAGGTCGAAGTGTTGGCACTAAATTCAATATTAGTTGATAAGACATTTTGTTTTTTGTTTTATTTATCTTCAAATTTTCTACTCCCATTGAGTTAAGGTGAGTATTGGAACACACTGCTTGTCAAATCATAAATTCAGTGTTAAACTTTACAAGAATGTACTAGTATATTTCTCATTCACACATCTTTTTGAAGTAAAATGAGTCTTTGCGCCTCCCACGTCTACTTTTTTCTGATTTTTTTACATTCCCTTTGTTTTAGCATTCATTGTAACTGTCATATATTACATGACCATTTTCAATAGTTGTTACTAAGGATTATTTCCAAGTTGTTTACTATAACTTACTGTATTACCGAATATATACTTTCCGTTAAGTCCCTGCCGATACGTGGTGTAAATCGTGTTAAAACCGATGGTTACCTTAACATCATGGGAAAGGTAGTCAGCTTCTATCGTTCAACCTATTTTGTTGAGGAGTCATATTCATCTAGCTATCTAACTAATGTATGTGTTTAAAGTATAAATGCAACAAAACCACCATATAACAATCAGTAGACAAGAGCCGGTCGAACCGGGTGATGCTCCCAGAATAGGTTTTCGACACAGAACAGTGTGTCCATAAAAAGGTTACTTACATTTACACTGAAGATATCTGGCACATTGTGAATCCATGACAACTGCCAAATAATCTACTGCCAAAAGCCTCATGACATCAAATGAGAGAGGAAGTATCAAAACATATATAACAGAATAAAAATGAAACATATTAAACAACAAGACTTAGTATGATAATTAAGGAAAATAAAAAGTATGAAAATCAACAAAGGGCAGTCACTCCAAAATAATGAAGCAAAGGGAATGGTTCTTGTGCACTGAACTTCACCATTATGAGATTTATCCACCTGTAAAGTGTCAAGTCAGTAGTATTCATACTTTTGGGGTCACATTGTGGACAAAAAACAAGCATGAAAATTATATAGGGCAGTAACTTAAAAGTTATAAAGTGAAGAGTTGAAGATTTTATGCACTGCACTTTTGCTCAATAAGATCTATCTACCTACAAAGTGTCTGGTTGATACCTCTTGTAGTTGTAGAGTTATGTCCCGAACAAAGTTCTAAGTGTAAAAATGAAGAAGGACAATAACTCAAAAATCAGACAAGGCAGAGATACGATTTATATATACTGCACTTCTACTCAATGAGATATATCTACCTACAAAGCTTCTTGTTGATTATGTCTCCCTCCCCCCACCTCTGGGGGAGACATATTGTTTTCGGCTTGTCCGTCTATCCGTCTGCCCTTCCGTCCGTCTGTCACACTTTGTTTCTGATCGATAACTGGAGTACCGTTTGATCCAGAACCTTCAAACTTCATAAGGTGATTGCCCTTATTGAGTAGAAAAATCTTATTGATTTTGGGGTCAGTAGATCAAAGGTCAAGGTCACAGGGGCCCAAAGAGTGAAAACCGTTTCCGCTCAATAACTGGAGTTCTATTTCACCCAGAGCCTTCAATCTTCATAGGATGATTGCCCTTATTGAGTAGAAAACCCCTATTGATTTAGGGTCAGTAGGTCAAAAGTCAAGTCACAGGGGCCCGAAGAGTGTAAACCATTTCTGCTCAAAAACTGGAGTTCTATTTCACCCAGAGCCTTCAACTTTCATAGGATGATTGCCCTTACTGAGTACAAGAACCCTTTTGATTTTAGGGTCATTAAGTCAAAGGTCAAGGTCACAGGAGCCCGAAGAGTGTAAACCGTTTCCGCTCAATAACTGGGTTTCTATTTCACCCAGAGCCTTCAAACTTCATAGTATATATATAATGATAATGATATGTATATATATAATGTTCTTACTTATACCATAATAAATGACAGAGGCATCTGTTTCAGATATTTTTTCCTTGGCCTTACTTCAATCAGGTGCAGGGGGGAGACTTGCGTTTTTCACAAAAAACATCTAGTTCTTCTAGAAGATGTAGAGTTATGTTCAGGAAAAAATTTCAAAGTGTAAAAAAATGAACAAAGGGCAATTACTCAAAAAAAAGCAGAGTAACGATTCTTCTGCACTGCACTTCTACTCAATGAGATCTATGTACCTACAATGTTTCTTGTTGATACCTCTTGTAGTTTCAGAATAATGTCCCGGACAATGTTTAAAGTGTAAAAATGAACAAAGGGCAGAACTAAAAAATTAGACAATGCAGAGTTATGGTTCTTATGCACTGCACTTCTACTCAATAAGATCTATCTACCTACAAAGCTTCTTGTTGATACTTTATGTAGTTTTAGAGTTATGTCCTGGACAAAGTTCTAAGTGTAAAAATGAACAAAGGGCAAGAACTAAAAAATTAGGCAATGCAGAGTAACGGTTCATATACACTGTACTTCTACTCAATGAGATCTATCTACCTACAATGTTTCTTGTTGAATGCCACTTGTAGTTTCAGAATTATGTCCCGGACGGTGTTCCGAGTGTAAAAATGAACAAAGGGCAGAACTAAAAAATTAGACAATGCAGAGTTATGGTTCTTATGATCTGCACTTCTACTCAATAAGATCTATCTACCTACAAAGCTTCTTGTTGATACTTTATGTAGTTTTAGAGTTATGTCCCGGACAAAGTTCTAGGTGTAAAAATGAACAAAGGGGCAAGAACTAAAAAATTAGGCAATGCAGATTTACGGTTCATATGCACTGTACTTCTACTCAATGAGATCTATCTACCAATAGATTTCTTGTTGATACCTCTTGCAGTTGTAGAATGTCCCGGACAAAGTTCTAAGTGTAAAAATGAAAAAAGGGCAAGAACTAAAACAAAATAGACAATGCAGAGTTATGGTTCTTCTGCAATGGATTTCTACTCAATAAGATCTATCTACCTACAAAGTTTCTTCCTGATACTTCTTGTAGTTTCAAAGTTATGTCCCGGACAAGAAAATGCGGACGGACGGACGGACGGACAGACAGACAGACGGCGAAGGCAAAAACAATATGTCTCATAAAAATTTTTGGAGACATAATAACTTGACCTGAATAAAAACCAATACAACAGTTTAGAAATAGAATTTGAATATTCATGATACAGTAAGTAATTAAAGTAGGCAAAGATAACAGAGAGTATTTCCTATTTGTTTTCAGAAGTGAAATGTATGTTGACAGTCGTGGTTATTGCTCTTGGTATGTCAAAATTTGTTTTATATGTTTATGAGAGAGAGAGAGAGAGAGAGAGAGAGATTTCAAATAATATTATTTTAGAGATGGTTACATAAAAAAGTTGTAGTTATCTTTTGTTAGTGTTAAACTTTATTACCAACAAAGTGGAAAACCTAATAATCATTTTACATCTCATAACTTTGCTAACATACATATCTGTGTAAATATTATCTTTAACCATGTGCATCGACATTTTATATAATCGCTGCGCCTCCCATTACAGGGAAATTGTACAGTTGCTGAAGACAGCTTCAAAATGAGCGGTGAATCTTCAATTGATACGGGCACAAAACGGAATTTAAGTGCCTTGGACTACATTTTGTTTTCTTTGATATTTTTAGCATCGGCAGCGATTGGATTTTATCATTCGTATAAAGACAGAAGGAACATGAATGCAAACAATTTTCACCATGGAAGTAAGAAGATGCATCCTGTACCTGTTAGTCTTTCGTTCGTGGTAACATTCCTTTCCGCTTTATCGATGATTGGGATACCAGCTGAGATTTACACTTACGGAACAATGTTTATCTGGATAATATTTGGAATGTTTCTAGCAACTGCAGGGACAGCTCACATATTCTTGCCGGTATTTTACAATTTAAATATAACTAGCACATTTACTTATCTTCAAATGCGATTTGGAAAAATACACAGTATTTTTGCGTCCGTTCTTTATCTTGTGCAAACATTACTTTACATGGGCTTTGCACTGTACGCTCCGGCATTAGCCTTGGATGCTGTGACTGACCTACCCATTTGGGGTTCCATGAGTAGCGTTGCTTCTGTCTGTACTCTCTACACCATGTTAGGAGGAATGAAAACAGTCGTTTGGACAAACAGTTTAAATTACACATGCATAGTTGTTGGTTTGTTAGCGCTGCTTATTAAAGGTTCTCTTGAAACAGGTGGTCTTTTAGAAGCATGGAAAATTGCAAATGATCATGGTCGTATTGAATTAACCAACATTTCATTTCATCCGCATACTAGACACTCGGTTTGGTCTCTGGGTATTGGAGGAGGATTACTATGGTTATATTTGTACGGAATCAACCAATCACAAGTACAACGTGCGTGCTCCCTTCCAACATTGCGCCATGCACAATATGCTCTCTGGTTGAGCTTTCCAGGAACGATTCTTATCCAAATTCTTCTTTGTATGACTGGAATCGTTATGTTTGCCTTTTATAGCGAGTGCGATCCCGTTCAAGTGGGACTTGTCAACAAGAATGACCAAATCACTCCACTGATGGTTCTTGATGTTCTGGGATCGATAAAAGGTTTAGCAGGAGTGTTTTTGGCAGCTGTGTTCAGTGCTAGCCTCAGTACCGTGTCATCAGGGCTAACTGCTGTATCAGCCATAATTATCGAAGATTTTGTCAAATGTTTCTGTTGGCAATCACTTTCTGGCAAGACGGAGGTCATACTTATCAAACTAGTCATTCTAACTACTGGGCTAGCAGGTTTTAGTGTTGCTGTTCTTATTGCTGAAACAGATCAAATTGTTATTGTTCAGATGGCTATGTCGTTGAATGCAATGGTTTCAGGTCCGCTATTTGGATGTTTTATTGTCGCAATGCTATTTCCATTGGCTAATAGACATGGAACTTTATTTGGATTAGTTGCCTCGCTCGGATTAGCTGGCTGGCTTGTAGTTGGCAGTCAGATATATCGACCAACAGGGATATTACCGTTACCTGTTTATACCAACGGATGTTCTTTCATAGATTACTCTACAAATAGGTCGGAATCAGTAGATTCAATCACCTCAACGTCTTCGATAGTAAGTACGTCATCTTCGAGTTCAATGTATGAAACAGATCACATGGATAAACTGTCATCGCATGATTTTTACAAAATATCATACCAGTGGTATACTGGATTTGGTGTTGTAGTAAATATTGTTGTTACAATTATTGTAAGTTATATAACAGGCTTCACAGACCCAAGATTCTGTAGACAGTAAACTTATTTCTCCACTGTACTATAAACTAACACGTTCTTGCTGCCGTTAGGACCTTATTTGCATTTTGTTAGGACAGATATAGGTTTGGTGTCATATCAAACATAGAAAGCTGCACAGGATTGCCATTCTTTAAAAGTTGAAGTATATGAAGTTGAATAGGAGTTATTTGTACTTAAATCACCAACTCGTCATATCAAGTTATCTAAATTAACGTTTCTTTCACACATTTTCTTTCGAAATATTCTTTGTTTGTCATTTTGACATTCACTTTAACTTTTTTATTGTGTTATTTATTTTAAAGTAGTTTCATATATTTTAACAGAGAAGAAAAAGAAAAAAACAATGAATGATGATTAAAAGAACATGAAAACTAGTTAGTTTTTCACTTAAGATCATGATAGTATGTTAATGATATCAAAACGAGGTTTTAGAGAGCTATATTCAGTGAGACGATTCATGCGCAGTATTCAAAATGAAGCATAGTTTTAGACTGAGCAACATTTTATAAAAATTCTATAATGACAAAATAGATTGAAACCTCATTCAGTCACATCTGAAAGCAATAGAAATATAAGAAATAGGAGAAATATAGTCATGATCCGAGCCGTGTTCCTTCGTTTAATCACATTTCACCAATTGTAGCATCACAATATTTGCACCGAAGTTTAATTGTACAGTTCAATAGTTGTAGTTTCTTTCCCCCCAAGTCCTCAAAATCCATTGTTTAAAATATCTTTCAATCGAATTCTGCTTGTCTTTCTTTCAAAGATAATTTGATACACATGAGAATTGAATATTGCTTTCACACCAAGACTAAACACGATTGAACGTTTGAGTTAAGATGGTTGAAATCAGCAAATATTTATGAAGCATTTATTTATTTATCTTATTTTGATCTTCAAATTACACACATACATATAAGTTTAAATTTCATATGTTTGTAATTTTGCACTAAGTGTTAATTTTTCTCGTTTGTGTCATATTCCATGCAGAAATGGATATACGTGTACAATATACTTTGAAATGTAATGAGTGTAAGAAATAAAATTAAATACGAATTCTGTTGTTTAACTGCTGTTACATGATTCAGTTTAACTGTCTATGCACGTCTGAAATGTTTTAGTTTGACTATTAAAATCATTAAAACCCACTTGCCTATGCGAGTTTAGACAATGTTTATATTGTCTTTGCACGCCGGTAGGCCTTCGGTTTAGTTTGTCAGTTTGTTGTTCCGACTGAGATTAGATATTACTTCAGGGCTTTTACTTGAACTTCTTATCTTAAAGAGAACCTTTCTATGCTGATTTTGTTAATACCCTTTACCTTTATCTAAGAAGAGCTCCCTTCTTCTTGCGATTATAAAATATTGACAAAACTATATAAAGGCAATAAAATTTTATGGCGTAAATACGCTGTACTTAATTTTCTGCAGAAAATGTTCAGATATCCCTTGATGACGCAAGGACATACTTTATAAAACGCCTGATGTCACGTTGCTTTGTGTTGCTTCCGGTATAATCTGATAAAAAAACGTCATAAAAAGGCAACCACCCCATAATATGCCACTCTCCAGTACTGCTCAGCATTATCGAGTAAGATGCGGAAGACAAGTCTCTCCAGAGAGTAATGTTAAAAAGGCTTGTACATTTATATAATTTTTGTGACGTATACAGACAGGTATATGTTTAAACAAAAAGTTATAACTCATATTATTAGTTTCATCTAGCTACCTTGAAAGTTTGATACTTTTCCGAGTTTTTTGCTATATCTGTTTTGAAGTTGACACTGCACCACTATTGGTTTTATATAGCATTGCCTGAATTAAACTACGCTATATCAAACCTTCATTCAGAACAATTATTCGGCCGTTGCTTTTTCACTACTGACTGACTGACTGATTGATTGATTGATTGATTGATTGAGTGAGCGAGTGATTGATTGATTGATTGATTGATTGATTGATTGATTGATTGATTGATTGATTGATTGATTGATTGATTGATTGATTGATTGATTGATTGATTGATTGAAACACTTTTATTACATTGAACTAAAGATTTATTCGTCTTCGTTCAGAGGCGAATTTAGAAAACTAGAGATTACGACAGAAACTTAAGTATGTATTCTCTTGCATCAGTTATACTTAAAAAATATATTATATAAAAGGCAGCAGAAAAATAACAAACACACATCTTCATACTAAGAAAATAGATTTAGTGTACTATAAGAAAATAACAATATTCGTTTTTTATGAAAATATGCGTACGATTGAAAACTATTTGCATAGGCTAAACACAGACCATAGGATTCAGATTGACTTTCTCTCTACCTAGTAAGATTAAATACAATATAGATTGTTATGTGAAAAACATCGACTGAAAAAGTCTGCCTACCATTATTTACATATAGTCTATATAATCGGTATACCTGGGGAATCATGATGGGTATGTAATTTACAGAAGGAATAGAAAACTGAAAAAGATAAAGTTCTGAAAGCTGCTCTTCCTCTCGAAATAGGCGAACTGTAAGGAAACTGCTCTTCCAGAAATACAAATCGAAGAGATGTATTAAACTATTTTCTGTCCTTGTGATCAGTACATCTATTAAAAAGGTAGCTCGAGGTTCGTAACGCTGTTGCCTGTTGACTATTTCCGAGTTTTGCTACTGGCATCATAATTGTCTTCATAAACATGTAAACCAGCAAATAATAATATTGTCAATTATGCATTGCAATTTTATTGTTAATTGTATTATTTTTGACACGCGTTAAAGAAACACAATACCAAACAGACTGGTTGTTTTTGCATAATCAGAATGCTTACATTTATAAAAATCAACGATGCTTTATTTGAAAAAAAATTTTTTTTGAATATTCGAATTTGATTTTCATATTCGAATATTCGGTCGATTTTCGAATATTTGAATATTCGAACATTCCCATCCCTAGTTATAACAAAAAAAATGACGACGAAAGAGTTTTTCTACTATCAATATCGCGGAAGGCACGTATTTTTATTTAAACAGCTTAAGATAGGTTGGTTCTTATATCATTGTTCATTTTAACAGTTAAATTAGAGCCTGTTTATTTTTAATTCAGAAAAAATTATTCCGTTTACCATGTGTTATCCAAAGTTTTATCATTAGTACTATTAATGTTGTGACTGAACAGTCCAGTTAATGTGTTCGTATTTGATTGTTTTCAGACCAGCTCGGTGTGTACTGTCCACTGTTACCTAGTCCATGATTACGGTTACCTGCACCTGCAAAGGAAACAAATGTCTGTCTAATTTTCTTTAAAAAGATGTACTACATGTCCTTAAGCTGCAATAACTGGATGATAAAATCATATAGAAGAACGTCGGCTTTTATGACTTTGACATAAATGACTATAGCGATACTACTACATATTTCAATCTGGTCACTTTTTCACATGTACTTCTCGAAGCATTTTCGTGTATACTTTCTTTAAAATATATCTTATAATAAAGCCAACCTAAAATTTATTTAAAATTTCAAAAATAGCATTAACGCAATATCTTGAACAATAGATAAAATGTGCTTACTGTTGTAGCTCTGGTTTGACTGCATGCCTGGATTCATTGGTTTTGTTTCTGGCTTTCGACCCAGTAATTCACTGTAAAAGAAACAAAAATGTTCATAATTGTTGTCAATTCTAAAAGCTTTAAAACTCTTCTTCGTATTAAAGATATACATAAGGTTAAAAATGGAGTATGAATTTAATAAATTCGAAATATTTTAAAAATATCTTTGAAAAAAATAAGTACATCATTTTCTTCAAAAGTTTACTCATGATGCTAACGTTTTACAGGCTTTCTATCTACAAGGTGCTTTACATATACCTTCAAATTTCATACATATGATAGAAACTCATCAGAACAAACCTCATGAAGGGATCTCCATATCTGTCCTTTTGTTTCGTGGGGTTGATTTGCTTCAGTCTTTCCGACCTTGCAGCATGGTCAATCGAAGCAAACTTTTCGAAACTCGTCTTTCGTGAGAATCCAGGACGAACTCTTGGGGTCAGGTCTTCATAACCGTTCTGCTGTCTGTTTGAGCAAGTTAAACTTTAGAGAAGCACCTTTCTTGTAAAACGTTTTACTTTTGTTTGGAACATTTTTTCAGCTAGACTGATGTAGACGCTTACAGTGTAGGTATTCAGAGAGACAGACAGACTTGGATGGAATCCACTACATTCAGATGCAATTTATATTTTCCATGCAGAGTTTGTCTAGCAATTGTAACAGTAACATATACCAACAAACGAATTTTCATGGTCATTGCTATTTCGAAGTGTTCATACTTATCCACGGATCAAATGAATAAGTCAATTGGAAAAACATAAATATATGCAAGATTTCGAAGAAAATGCTATAGTTTATTTTCTGCCAAAAACTAGTTTCTTGAAGATACGATTAAAACATATACTAATTTATGTATACAAAGGTGTCATATGGATTAAAGAAAACATTTAAAATAAAACAAAGATTTATGATATTTGGTGCATCTAATATAGTGTTGCTTTATGGTACAAAATATCTACTTGTATTACTAAGTACAAAATATATATCTATAAAACTGCAAAGAGGAACAATAATTCTAATGATTTCGATAGTGATTATCAGCCCAAGTTTCAAACAAATTAATACTATTATTATTGTTGTTGTTGTTGTTTCAATTTAAGTTGCAACAAAAAATACGTGGCTTTGCTCAAATACTTTATCGTGAATTGTATTACGAGTACCTTTAAATCAACACATCGTTATGACATCCATTTAGCTATGTCTGTTAAGTCCATGTACATTGAAAGTACTAAGACTTTATTATAAAGATGTATTCTAAAAGAATGGGAATTCCTTTAAAAAACTAAGATTTACTGACATTGGAACGAAGATAGTAACTTTATTCTGTTACATGGAGCTGAAATTTGAGTTAAGCAAAATCAGTCTTAGTACAGAAAAGGGTAAGGATCCGGTTTTAATTTGACAAGCTATTTTCCTGCATACTAGTGTTACGATTTACTGAAAGAATGTCCAACTTGCAGATTGCTCTTTCTTTCTTTACAGTAGCATTTCTTTCGCTGTGTCATAAGAGCCAAAATCCAGCTATTTGTAACCTTATATTTACATATATTACATGTTCTTATATATATGTTGCTGATAAAACATACTGGACAACATTGTCCTTGTATGCTGCTACCGAATTTCTTTATTTTCTATGTATACAAGTTTCGCTGCACGGAGAAAAAGAACAAGATTTTTGTGATATCAACAATAAAAGAACACAAATAACTTTGGATAATTATAAAGAGAATGAAAAGGAAAGAGAGTTGTAGAGAAGGTAGTTATAAATATACATACATGTAGTATAGAAAAATTGTAGGGTATTACTCATACGATAAATATACAGTATCTCTGTTTAAATATATCTGTATATCAATTCTCCCGTGCTACACTATAAAACTGCATTAAATTTTTGGGTGAAACTTTTCTAAATATATTTTTTTCAGCATTTTAGATATTTAGAGAAAACAAAATAAAAATGAAATGAAATAGATTCTAAAGGGTTTAATCTTTAGTGTGAAAATAACTAGCTCTAATTTGTTTGGCAAATTATCTGTCAAACTCAATTAAACTCTTCGTTGTCCCCTCATAATGTTACATCTCATTTTTGTTCTAATATATTATACAATAAGTGCCAATAATGGAAGAAACTATATATACAGTGCATTATATCTGTGTGTCCATGCATGTAAAATATTAGTCACTGCCAGCTGCAGGTTGCTGAGTTCGAGCTGGCTTCCCATGCTCCGCCCAGCTAGGTTTGTAATGAAAGTCATCATACCTGGTCCGCACAGACTCTGTCTGGCCATCAGATGTTCCAGCGTTTGCATTTCCTGTAAAACACAAAATGTCACATTACTACATTAAGACACACCTTTATTGTCTCGATAAACCGTACGAGGAAACCTTTGCCTCTTTGTCTCTCAAGTCCAAGTCTCAAAAATATGTTTGATTTGCAAGCCCATTTTCCTGATGATCGTAAATCTTGGATAATATTTTAATCTTACCCTTATCTGTAGGTCACCAAGATGTACATAAAGTCATAAAGCGCTTACCGTTTCTCGATGACATTGGTCCACTTCTGTTTTCTTGTGTGGGAGACTGGGCTCCAAGAACACCCCTGAAAGAAAAAAAAATATTGTAAAATAACAGAACACTTCTATATCAAATATCTTTTATCAGATGAACTAACATTCGGTTTAAATAATAGTAAAGAGTGATACTGAATTAAAAAGAGAAACGTTAACAAAGAAAGATGAACACAAGTTAAATCGACTTGCACTTACTTCATTTGGTCGAATCCATATTTTGCCCTGTATTTCAAATAATTTCGTTCTTTTAGCTGCTCTGCTTTAAGATTCTTCTCTTTTTGCTGTTGTTCGTTTTGATTTGTATCCGATTCTTCCCCGAACAATCCCAAACTATCCTTGTTGTAACGTCGTGGTGACTCGTTATGTCTCCGTGGTGACATCTGGCCGTCCTGCTGAAAAAAGTGGCTCCACGTTTTGCATGTTCTGTCTGGAACGCCTCTCCTCGCGAGAGTGTAGTTCATCTTCGAACGGTTTCATGTCGGAGTTCTTTTCTGGAGACTGAACATCGAGCGGGTAAGCTCGTCCAGGTTCTGCTATCACTTTCGGTTTCTGAATTCGAAACGGATCATCAATAACCCGTGAGCTGCTGTAATCATTTGCCTGGGATTTGCTCCATTTACCTCGCGGGGTGCTGTCTCCAATCAAGGGACTGCTCTTTTCAAAACCAGCAAACGTGTGACGGTTACTGTCTCTTTCCCGTTGTGGTTGCTTCAGACTGAATTCTGCCAAGATACTTTCAAATTCATTAATGGAGCCTCGGTTTAAATCTGCTTCCCATCTATCCTTCCACTCCTTCAGTCTCTGCTTCGTGGAGTCAAGAATTCCTTGACTTTCATCTTTATTTACAAATTCCCCGTCAGATTTGAAAAATTCGTGCCGTAGTGCCTGATAAAAAAATAAGATGAGAATGACGCCATCGTTAATTGTAATCAATAAATAAATCGAGTTTAGATTTAACATTTGATATATTAAGTTTGTCGGTTCTAGCTACTAGACAGTGCGACCAGTGACATGTGTTAATGCACCCTGAACGGTGAGCACACGCGAAGAAGAATGCTGAATGAACCTGGGCACTACCCTAAAATGACCAGCCACTCTGACAGAAGATCTCTTGACTAATCTGTGTCACATATATAATAGATTAATTGGTTCGAGAGTCGGAAGATGTTAGGAGTTTCTTGTTTTTTGTTCTTTTATTTTTAAGTTCAAAACAATCATTGAAATTTTGATGAAATAAAAAATCTTTCAAGAAAAGAAAACATTTCCTATGCAAAATGTGTTGTAGTGAATGAAGTTTTAGATAGAATACCATGTCGGCCGATGCTCTTTTATCTGGTGCCCATGTAAGCAGATCCATAATCAGTCCTCTTGCTTCACCACTTGCAGTGACCCCAGCATCCACGAGTCCTTTACCAGTCGTGCTGATCGGGAGGCTATATCCGATAGAGTGCCTCAACATAGCGCCATCTGGCCACTCACGCTGAAAGTATGATGCATTCCATTATTGCTGCATGATTCTTTGCATATAGTAACAAAAGTATATATATGCTACAGGCATAGTAATATTTAACATCTACGTGTATATGAAAAGTCTATGAGCAAGTATTAACATTTTTGTAGGGTAGTTTAATTTTTGACAGAAAAGAATATGTTTATTGATAATACACCACGTTAAGACTAAACCACATAGTGGAAAATAAAATAAATAATTACAAATCCATCGACTTGAAAACTTTGTGACATAGCAGATGTAACTAGGTATTCTGTCTAATTCCAATGAAATATAAAAGCAGTAAAACCATTTCAGGTACCTTAGTGAATGTGCCGATCAACTCGCAGATAATTTTCATCTGATCACGGTCCGAGGTTCCAGGCAGTAGAGGTTTCCCTGTGAGCAACTCAGCCATGATACAACCGGCTGCCCATACATCAATCATTGTAGTGTAATTGTTTGCACCAAGCAGTACCTCTGGTGCCATGTACCTTTGAAATAAAAGATAATCAAACCTTTCCTGCAATTACTTTATAAATCTTTATAAAAAAAAACTTTTATTTAACTTTCAATATTCTAAAATTTTGAAAACAGTTTTCACGTTTTCAGAAATATCTAAAAAAATATATTACGTAACTCCATCTTATTTACATTGGCTTTATTATTTCTATTATAATTATTTCTATTATTTTTCGGGAATAAGCCTTAATCCAGTTCTTTTGAGCATTTTGACTATCTTATTTCTCTGTTAAGTATACAAAGAAGTTAAACAATTTCGTCTATGACTCATAAATACGCCTTTATATCACAAGGACCTTCGGATTTCTATTTTGTTTGTTCAACCTTTTCATTCGAGATACCTGCCGCACAATACGGACACTGTAGTGATTATTTTCTTCACCTCTTTTAAAAACAAAAATTAACTAGTCATCATAAATTCTGGTGAAAAACTAGCAGACAATGTCGCTGTCATTCGACATAGACCTGTATTTGCTTACCAGACTGGAGTGACGTCATACTCTCCCAGCGGGTCCAGTACTGATTTAGCCATGGAGAAGTCTGATATTTTCACGGTTGTAACTTCCTTATCACACAGCAAAATTTCCGGTCGAAGATTCCTGTGCATGAAACCTTAAGATATAAAGCGAGAATTGCATTAAAAAAGTGTTCCAACTCATAATGTCACCTCTCCCAACCGGTTACCCCTATCAAAGACGATTGAAAAAAAAGTACTATACATGAAACTGATTACACAGACTACCGCTTTTAGGAAAATAATTATAGAACGGTTTTAAAATTACTGCTTTAATGCCTAACGTCTAAACCTCCTGTTCGTTGTTAAGAACCAGTCTGCTGGAAATTAGTGTGTCTACTTACCCATCTTGTGTACATAGGACAACCCTTGAAACACCTGTTGCATGATAACCTTTGTTTGACTTTCGGAATACGGACTGTCTCTGAAGAAAAGATAGGACTAAGTTTATCAATACTGTGGCGTTATCGAATCTATAAACTCTGCACCATTTTACAGCACAATTATTTCTTTGGAAACAATATATAAAGGATTGCTGTATATAAGATATGTCCGCTTGTATTCGCAGGCGTATAATAGATTCAATTGAATTTGAATTAGTCTTGTATAAAGTGTAACTCTGGCTTTCGTGGTGGCAGAAATGTTTAATTTTTAAAGGTGTCTGCACAAATTCCCCAGGTGCAGCTGATGAAAACTGGCAAAAGGACACTTAATTTAACATTTGATTTTAAGCAAGACGATTTTTATGTGCAAGAACCATAAATATTGTTCGAGACATCAGAAGAAAGGTATGTCAAAAAGCGACCGTTATGTCATCAACATACCACTAAGCACAGGTATATCTTAAATACAAAAAATGTCTCTCATGTTTAAACGTTAAGAAACGGTAATTAGTATAGATTAAAATAAAAAAAAAGGCAATAGGAAGAAAAAGACATGTAATTTATGTTACCGGAAACTACATGTTTTAGTTTCAATGTTTACCTTTTCTTCATGACTCCTTTGACGTTTTCTGGCAAAAATTCAAATACCATGAGTAGCTCATTGGAGTCGTTAATCAGTTCCTGCATCTTCAGCACGTTCTTGTGGTTTAACGACTGAAGAACCTGTTGAGAAAATGAAGGGAGAATTATTTGTTGTATTCAACATTACTAGTTACTAGTAAATGAGTTGCGAGATGTTAGGGGAGAAGAAAGCGGCTTGGTGATGTGGTTGGGCGAAATAAACTGTTTTCGTACAGTAAGTCATATTTCTTGTAAATGAATCATTCATCTAGTTGTAATATGTTGTAATATAGTAGTTATTACAAAAGTGGTTGATACCTTACAACCCGTTTTGTAATAAAAACGAGAACTGTTATAATTATTACAATTCTCTTTTTTATTACAAAACGGGTAGTAACAGCTGTCATGTAGTGAAACCAGTATACTGTTGTCATATAGTGGAAACAGTACAGACGGTGCCTTTGTTTAGTACAAGCTAACACTATTGATTGAAACAAAAAATAATTGATAATCTTTACTGACAGACGAGTTTAACAATCAAAACTACAAGTCCCATGGAAGTAATTGCTTATAGATTTATCATCTTTCACTTTTTGCTAGACACGTTATTCTTATCATTATTTCATCAATACGCATATTGTCTCATGTTTATGACTTGCACAACTGTGCAACTAATATTGGTATTATGAATATTTTATCTTACTGGTTGTAGGCCTTGTGATGTATGTGTGTATTTGTTCATTGAAGTATTCGGGTATTTAGCTTATCACCTATTCGGCACATACCTGAACTTCTTTATTACGTTTGCATTCTTCGATGCTGTAAAAATTCTTCTTCAAGCTGAAAAAAAGAGAATATTTCAATTTATTAAACCGAACGATTTGCTAGGTTATTAACCTGTTGAGTGTTTCCAGTTAGATCTAGTGTCATACCGTTATCAGTTATATGTACTAGCTAGTATTTCAGACATGATAAAATATTTTAATACATGTGTTAGTATAAAATTTGGCTATTTTAAAGTGAAGACTGCACCACTGGAACTGCACTTTGGCGCGCACTCGGCAAAATCGGGAATGACTCTGTTGGGTTTAATCGGTATAATTAACAGTTTATAAAACAATTTCACAGATTTCAACAATACTGTTTATGCCTTACCGAGTTGCGTCACGCTGTAGTTATTCCTGTTTTTACTGTCTGTGTTGTACGGTAATGTTGCAGTTAGGTGTTTGTTTTGGCTTTTTAATTAGATTTTGAATACCAAATGTAAAGTAATAGTGTGTTAATATCAAGGAATTGGATGTATCAAAAAGTAAGAAAAGCGACATTGTATATCGATTTAAATGGAAGCAGTCGTTTGCAGTTGAAGAATGTAATGTCACGTAACATATTCTATAATAAATGGCATGTTACATGTTCTACAGTATATTTTATGTTACATGTTCGACAGTGCGCCTGCCAAGTATAGTCAGTATTGACTTTTGGCAGTAATAAGTTGAAGCAGAAGTAAATGCCATGTTATATGTTCGATATTAAATGTCACTTTATATATTCTTCCACTGTAACGCATCACTGTATATACCGTACCAGTGTACATAACGAATCACAGAACATACCGTATCACTGTACATAACGCATCACTGTACATACCGTATCATTGTACAGTACGCATCACTGTACATACCGTATCATTGTACAGTACGCATCACTGCGCATGCTATACCACTGTACATAACGCAACACTGTACATACCGTGCAACTGCACAGATCGCTTCACTGAACTTGCGTTCCAAACGTACATGAAACATTACTGTACCTGCCGTATAACTGTACATAACACGTCGATCTGTACCTGTCGTACCACTGTACATAGCGCATATAACACCTACCGTACCATTGTACATAACGCATCACTGTATCTTCCGTACCACTGTTCATTATGAACAAAGACATGACTTAACGGTATTTTGAATCACTGTACATTCATTGCCAATAGTATAACGCATCATTGTTTATACCGTACTACTGTACATAACGCATCACTGTGCCTACCGTACATACTGTACAGAACGCATCACTGTACCTGCCGTACCACTGTACACTATACATCACTTTTCCTGCCATCCCACTCTACATAACGAATCACTGTACTACTGCCAATACTGTACACAACATATCATTGTTCATACCGTACCACTGTACATAACGCATTATTGTACCTGCCGTATATCTGTACATAACTCATCACTGTTCTTGCCGTACCACTGTACATAACGCATTATTGTACCTGCCGTATATCTGTACATAACGCATCACTGTACCTGCCGTACCACTGTACATAACGCATAACTGTATCTGCCGTATAACTGTACATAACAGATCACTTTTCCTGTCGTACCACTGTACATAGCCCATCATTATATCTACCGTACCACTGTTCATAACGCATCACTGTTTCTGTCGTACAACTGTACAAAACGCATTTTGTACCTACCGTGCCGCTGTTCATAGCGCATCAAGACATGACTTGATGGCATTTTGAAAGCAAAAACGTGTTCCACACATTTAATGCAAAGTGAACAATTCAGACATTTATCCACGTTACGTAGAAATACCGTTCTATCATTTATTGTTCGGGAAAACCATTGGTCTATATTTTAATGTGCTGAAGTACAGACGGACGATCTATGGTAATATACTACAGGAGCATTAAAAGTAACAGATTGAAAATAGCAGATTAAAACATATATGTTGCTCAAAGTAAACTTTTTAATGGCAGTATTATGTTCTGGTTGTTCTGTTATTTGCTTTCGGTGAAATAAGCGTTTCGTTCATAAATGTTTCATTAAAGTGTATGATAAAACTATGATACTGAAACTACAATGGAATAAAAATTCTGTACTTATAACTCCATGTCGAGACGAAGAAAAGGGTGATTAAAGAAAAACTAAGTTATTCATTAACGAAATTGATCATTGACATCATTGTTTGCTTAATGAGATCATCTGCTGACATTTTCGTACTAATCTAAGTGAAAAAAAAATCTTCTTGGTTGATAATATCTTTATTGTAATATTTCTTCTCGCTCTTTTTTTCTGAAAATTATCTAAAATGTCAGTTTTGTTTTAGCGACACGTCAAACCTTTTTCTGCAATGTGTCATAGAGAAAAAAAGGGTATTAACGAATTTTATATTTCTCAAATACTGGGTGATTGAAGAAGTAAATCTTAACAGTAATTATAAGATACTAGCATTGTTCTTTGTTACAAATGGCCAGCAACTTAAGCCTATGAGACTCTGTTTATATATCAACACATTAACACATCTCCGTATTCGAGAGCCCGTAAAGCATAATTTTTTTCTTATTTTTTCAACCTTTTCGATGGTTTACAGACTGGTCCCACCCAGTCAAGCCCCGTCTTCAACCTAAGGCTCCGAAAATGTACGCCCTAAGCTCTGAGTATAATATTGTAAATTGTTATTCTAGTGCATGTATTTTTTAACATTCAGTTACATGTGTATTGTGCACTGTTGAATTCTGTTGTTTTTTTTTTTTTCTTGAAGGCTTTTCAAAAATATATGCGCATAAAGTCTCTTTTTGACGTTGCGGCAGTGACCTGTGATCATAGAATTTCTGAATTATACATTCTGTTTTTGTTTTGCTACTATGATAACATCATATACACGTAGTTCTAACTGCGAATAAAAAAAGATGTAAAAAAATTGGGTAAATCTAACCATTTTATACTTTACAGAATTAAGAACTATATCTTGAACTATGTCAGCGATATAAGTTCCATTTACTGATAATTATAGATTCACTTTTCATTTGTAAGTAAGCGCTTCAGAAAGACTGTCAGTTTTCAAAATATGAGCAGTATAAAATTGAGACTTTGCCTTTTTCTAGTTTCAAACAAATATAATGTAATTTTCAATTTTCGTTGCCTTTTTCTACGTTTTACATAAATGTTTGTACTTACATCTTGAGGGCGACCTTTTCGTCCCTTTTCAGGTTCTTCCCCAATAGGGTTGTGTATGTGCTCCCTTCGTCGATGGGGTTACGATCCAATACTTTGTATTTAGAATTCATCATGACAATTTAACTTTACTTGAACTGTTCTTTGTAAAGTTTGGTTTAACTTGAAATGTTCTTTCTAAGACTAAGAACACACACTTCTTACTTTGTTAAACTGATAAATCCAAAGTGTTTCTGATTACGCTTGACAAATTCGAGGGAAATAAAGTTCAAGCAATCACAAATACCATGCTTTTGCGTTCAAGGTGTTTGTTAATTGATTATCTACACCTAATATAGGTAAAGCTTTATTGTGGTGAAAAGTGCATGCAGTGGTCCAGAGAGCTATTTCCAGGGGCGTATCCAGCCCAGGCAACGTACTTAAAATATGAGAATGTCCTTGCATTTTTATAGCACTTTGGAAAAAAAATATCTTATGCCTAGTTTTAGGAGATTCGTCGCCGTTTGTAACTTGTAATCTTCTCATCATATTTACCAAATAGTAAACAGATAAGGATAAATTTGAATTAATTTAGTTATAGAAAAATGAAAATAAAATGTATGAAGTACTCTGGTCGTCTGTAACGAAATTTATCTTAAGGATGCTTTCTGTGTATCGCACAGTGTACTGATGACACTGTTGTGGGCATCAATGTTGTCACGGCCTTGTTCGGCTGCTATCTCGCAAATTATGTCAAAATATCATCATTTTATATTTCATCATAAACGACCTATTTGGATTAAGTCTGTCAACTTTAATGGCAAGAGGACAAAAATGAGAGAAACCAAATTTAACTAGTTGTAAAATCTATCAGTTATAATCCTTCGAGACATGCTGCGGTTGTTTTATACAATACGCCTGGAGCGAAAAAAAAAAGCCCAAGCAGTATGTATGTACTAGAACTATTACTTATATATATCTGCTTTATAGAAATGTTAATTACGGACATGAAACAAAAAGTACTCATATATATGGTTCTTACAGGTTAAGAATTTCCCCTATAAGGCTCCACACCTGCACTGTCAGCATCCGTTTCAATGTTTAAGTGATCACTATGGTGATGTTGTTTATGCTACGGACAATAAAGCTACCCGTACCTTAAATCAATATGCACCTGAATAATTTACTGACAGCCTCCGTTGTTTATCAAAGCGCATCATTAACCCAAAGGTTTCAACTAATTACATTTGTCTCTTTGATGTTTAACTATGCAAGTGTTAATACTAAATGTGACAACACTTATATTAACTTGTTTCTTAATTCGTTTTTTTAACAAGAGCTCTTTATCTATATTGCTTTTGCTACACAGCCTTATTTACTAAGAGCGGCGCTCACTTCTATAAAAGACAACCTATAACTGTTGTGCTTTATTTGCTTGTGCATCTATACTTCGCCTGTTTCGTACTTGAGAATATAACCCTTTTTAAAAAAAAAAAACTAGACAAGTTATTTGTTTAATTGTGAACGTATATAATATCTGAAAATAGACTGCATAAAAGCTTAGAATTGTCGTATTTTCTTTATAGATCTATTTTCTGTTGTATCTGGTATATTTATTTGTCTTTCAAATTTTACAATTCTAAAACCTATGAATCTAAAACGTTATACCATAATTAACTGGTAATGGTCAATGCCATGCATTTATGAAGGAAATATTATTTTTGGACCGATGAATGACGGAAAACGTTGAATTTTTTTTTCGTCTGCTTTTACATGTTACTCGTATCATGCCGGTAAAAAACTGGCAAAGCAACTGATATACATTCATATTTTCGAACACTGTAATTCCGCGCATAAAGAGGCATAATTTAGTATTTTGATTAAAAGAAAATAAACATCAACGTAAATGTAAAGAATGAAAGCGTACAGTCAACATAATAGCATTAGTAAACAATCTCACCGGTTCAGATACATTTTAGTAATGACATATCTTTTATTTTTGCACTTACAGTCATTAGCTTGTAACTTTATTATAACGGGATGGAATGTCTGTTCAGAAATTATTCTGCAGCATATTGATTACGCACATGGCTTTGAATCTATGAATCTCGAGTTCGATCCTTCGCTCTTCCATTAGTGTCATGATAGTGTTCATAACGAGACAGCAGGGTCCCAAATACTTATCTAATGCTTCAAATAGAAAGTGATAAAGAACCAGTGAGTTACTGGAAGTAAGATACTTTCTCTATGTCGCACAATCATCCATAAGCTCAAGTTACTAAAACCTTCAGCGTTGTAGCTAGCGATATGGAGGTTATAGTCGGAAATCATGTTCGATCCATTCTGTTTCTCTGGTAAACGACAATAAACGAACGTATGCACATGCGTAACATCAGAAAGAAGAAAGAATAGTTCGACAAGGCTAAAGCAAAGGTTTTGGCCAGAGACAGCATAAAAATAAAGGTGGTATCCTATGGAATGGTATGTTACTGTTTTTTTGTTTTTGTTTTGTTTGTTTTTTGTTTTTTTTACAGATTCGCACATGACAACAGATCTTGTGTGCAGTTGCCCTTTCTCAGGTATCGGAATGTCTTGTCCTGGGAGACCAACCTGTAAAGTCGAGTGAAATTTCTTTGGTTGTACTGTAAAAGAATGTCATTATGATATTATTTTGTTTTATCATTGGAGAAACTTTTTGATGTTTTTTTTTTCCTTAGAACATTATAGTCCTGTGTAAATGTATAAACTCTGCCTTGAATACATTTTTGATACCACTTAAACGATAGATAATAAAGGTTCGTGCCTAACTGATCCATTGTCGATTACTGCCATGGTTGACAAGGCGATTCATTACTAATTACCGACTGATCCGTAATGATTTGTCGATAGATTGATGATCAAAAGAAGTGGATACATAATTAATAGTTTCAAAAATATTGGTCCTTTCTTGAAAGAATGTAACATTATTACAGATGAACAATTGCAATATTTCACTTGCAAAGAATAAATGCCGATCACACGTGGAACGAACAGAACACCGCGCAGAGGAGACTTGTTTGCGACTGAAATAAATCCTGTATGAAACTAAAGCGGCCTCTTTGCAACAAGACCACTTTGAGACCTAGTCATGACCATGTTAACACCTGTCATGTCCATGTTAACACTTGTCATGACTATGTTAACACTTGTCATGAATCACTGAAACCATTTTAAGGTTGGTTTTCTCTTTGGCAGTTCAAGAGAACGGCTCATAGTCTGGATGTTTTTCGTTCGTTCTAATATACAAATTTAATGAAAACATGCCTCACAAAGGGTACACTTCTATATGTGTTATTCTTCGGCCTATTGTCGCATCTAACAAAAGCTTAAGGAGATGTTGTTGTTTTTTTGTTGTTGTTTTTTTCTGGAAGACGCACCATTTAAACAAAAGTCTGACATTATAAAAGGACAAAACGAGTTTAATCGAAGCTGTGACCAGTCATTTATTAATCAAACGGACATAAAAACAGCAACTTTAGTCTTTACAAGAAAATAAATTTAAATAACTATCTGTCCAAATGACAAACCGTTGTTTTACTGCGACAAGGCAAAAGACTGGATTTCTGGTGTTTTTTTTTTTTTTTTTTTTTTTTTTTTTTTTTTTTTAGTTTTGGTTTTTTTGGGGTTTTTTTTTTCAATTCATAAAACCATACTGAAGCTGCTAATGAAAACGCTAAAATGATTTTGCGAAAATAAAACGAAAATGATTCATTCCTTAACACTATTATTTCTTATACAAGAACTGGTTTTGAAGTCCACAATATCAAGCTGTATTACGACCAGCAACTTACTGTATCCCGTATCGTCCGCTACGGTCGAAACCGTTTTAACTGGGTTTTAACCTGTCCATAGATGCTCATGCCAATTATGAAATTGACAAAAACTGCATTTTTCTTTCTGTGTTTTTAAGATAAAGTCATACATGATAAAGGTATCAGTATTGAAAGTTTTAAACCATACCTTTCCTATGTTTTATGCCACCCATTAAATCCTTAAGTGTGTTTTTCTATGATGATTGATTTAGTAGCATTCGGATATATCCTATTTACGGACAAAAGGGAATCTTCCTTTTTCATAGTTCAGTGACAGACCTCAGATTCATGTGACTCATTAAAGTTCACGTAGATTCTTTATAACTTTATTCTTTATAAGTGCGTAGGAAAATTTTCTACAATGATTTCAGATGTACACAATTGTCCTGTAAATTGGTAGTCCTGTAAATAAGCCATCACTTTACTTTCTTCATCTCTAACATTCATTTTTATGATATTTCCTATTTTCCTTTTTTACATGTAAAGTGAAAAACCTAAAATGTCATTAAAAAATAATGTCAGAGGTGACAATAGTAACTTGGTGGCTTATTAATAGGACTAGTATGTTTGTTAATGAAATACTAGTAATAAACATAAACTTTACTACTCTAAAATACTTCGTAAATTGCTTCAAATATATTTGCCTTGTGACTCAACAGTCCTCTTCACCTCAAGTAAGCAAGTACTGGTCAGAATACCTAGGGCAAAGTTCTGTATTTCATATTAGTAAAAAAATTTCAAAGACTATTATATACAGTCAATGTAAAACAGAATTTTTGCCAGAACTAATAAGATCTGAAGAAAATTGGATTATAAATTTTGCAGATTCTTGAACCATTCTGAAACATTACAATATATGACTCAACATCATAAGTTCGGTAGATTTCATTTTTGTAATTGTAGTGTTTATAAAGAATAGTTTTTGATGATCCATATAGAATGAAATTAGATAATCCACATTCAGTTAATTAGGTACAGTTGTTAAAAATTCTTTGCAGGTAATTAATTTATACATGTACTTCAGTACTGGCATTTTGCCCATGTAATTTGTATCTGAATGTTTCATTCACTTTGGTATTTCATTTTGTACTTTTTTCTATTTTCAGTTTGCATTAATTAAGAAAGAAACATCTACCCTAAGCATAACCAACATAAACATATACCGGTAACCATGAAGCTCAATGTAGATGGCCTGCTTGTTTACTTCCCTTACGACTACATATATCCAGAACAGTACATGTATATGCTAGAACTAAAAAAAACACTGGATGCCAAGGGTCACTGTGTTCTGGAGATGCCTTCAGGTACAGGAAAAACTGTATCTCTTCTCGCACTGGTTATAGCTTACATCAAAAGTAATCCAGATGAAATAAACAAAATGATATATTGTTCAAGAACAATTCCTGAAGTAGAGAAAGTTGTTGAAGGAATTGAAGAACTTGATGGAATATTATGAAAAAGAAACGGGTGAGAAACAGAACATTTTAGGATTGGCTTTGTCATCGAGAAAGAATCTGTGCATACATCCACGTGCTTCCAAGGGAGGTGAAGGAACTTCAGTAGATGCAGAGTGTCATAAAATGACAGTGTCTTATATGAGAAGAAAACATGAACAGGATGATTCTGTTGAACTTTGTGACTTCTTTGAACACTGGGAGAAGGAGGGCAAAGGGACAGTCTTACCACCAGGGAATCTACAACTTGGATGAGATTAAAGACTATGGTCAGAAAAAAGCGTTGGTGTCCTTACTTCCTCGCCAGGAATGCTTTAATGCAGGCAGATGTTGTTGTGTACAGTTACTATTATTTGTTAGATCCCAAGATTGCAGATATTGTGTCAAAAGAGCTTTCTAAGAAGTCCTGTGTTGTGTTTGATGAGGCCCACAATATTGATAATGTCTGTATAGAATCAATGAGTGTACAGATAACTAAGAGGACACTAGACAAGTGTCAACAGAATATAGAAACCCTGACACGTCATATCAACAGGATTAAAGAATCAGATGCTGAGAAATTGAAGGAAGAGTATAGAAGACTGGTTGAAGGCTTAAAGGAAACAAGTATTAACCGGGAGACTGATGTGATTCTTGCAAACCCAGTCATTCCTGATGAGATTTTGCAGGAAGCTGTACCTGGAAATATTCGAAATGCTGAACATTTCATTTCCTTCATGAAAAGATTCTGTGAGTATCTAAAAACAAGGTTACGGGTGCAGCATGTTGTCTCTGAGACGCCTCCATCATTCCTGAAAGATTGCTCACAGAAGGTTTGTATTGAGCGCAAACCACTCAGGTTCTGTTCAGAAAGACTTGCATCATTATTGCGGACTTTAGAACTGGCTGATGTCTCAGACTTTAAGGGGTTGACATTAATATCACACTTTGCAACACTAGTCAGTACATATGCAAAAGGTTTTGTTTTAATAATAGAACCATTTGATGACAGAACACCAACAATCTCGAATCCAATCCTAAACTTCTATTGTTTGGATGCATCAATAGCTGTGAAACCTGTATTTGACAGATTTCAGAGTGTTATAATAACCTCAGGAACATTGTCTCCACTTGATATGTACCCAAAGATCTTAGACTTTCCGACCTGTCAATATGGCAATGTTTACTATGACGCTTGCACGCACATGTATCTGCCCAATGATCGTCAGCAAGGGTAATGATCAAGTTGCAATGAGTTCAAAATTTGAGACAAGAGAAGACCCTGCAGTGATTCGTAACTATGGAAACTTACTAGTAGAGATGTGTGGTGTTGTACCTGATGGTTTAGTGTGTTTCTTTACAAGTTACATCTACATGGAGTCCACCGTGGCATCCTGGTATGAGCAGGGAATCATTGATCAGATACAGAAACACAAATTACTATTCATAGAAACTCAGGATGCTGCTGAAACAACACTTGCACTTCTGAACTACCAAAAAGCTTGTGAAAATGGACGTGGTGCTGTGCTGTTGTCAGTTGCACGAGGCAAAGTATCAGAAGGTGTGGACTTTGATCATCACCTTGGTCGTGCTGTTATCATGTTTGGTGTGCCGTATGTCTACACACAAAGCAGAATTTTAAAAGCACGACTTGAATACCTGCGAGAGACTTTTCAGATCAGAGAAAATGATTTTCTGACATTTGATGCAATGAGACATGCAGCACAGTGTGTTGGAAGATGTCTAAGGGGAAAAACAGATTATGGAATCATGGTTTTTGCTGATAAGAGGTTTGCACGGGCTGACAAGCGAGGTAAACTACCAAAATGGATTCAGGAGCATCTGAAGGATAGTCTGTGTAATCTATCAACAGATGAAGGCATCCAGGTTGCCAAACGCTTCCTCAGGCAAATGGCCCAACCATTCAGCAGGGAAGATCAGCTTGGTCTTTCTCTTCTCACACTGGAACAATTACAATCAGAAGATATGAAGAAGAAGATGGAGTCAAGAATGCAGTATGTCTGAATTGATATACATGAGTAACATCATTCTGAAACAAATATAGTTTAGACATGTAGTTAAGTCATGGATGAATGAAGTAACAAGCTGTAAGAGCAAAGAAGTGATCATTTTGATTTTACATAGAGATGAAAAAAAAGTTGAAATGCATATCAAGACCAATGTTAAATGACTTAAATGATTCAGTTTCTGTTTACCAGACAGAATCCTGAGGGTACAATGTATGTGTATGCTTACAAATTACTTTCTGTTAATAATATGTACTGGGTAATTATGTAAAAGAGATGGGTAACTTCTATTCCGTTTTTCTTTAACTTTTCAACAATCAAAATGGAGAGAACTTTCAACTTACATTCTAGTTCATTAAGGATAACTACCTTGTCACAGCTAATATTGCACACAGTTTTGTTTGTTACCAAAAATACATGTATAAACTATAATAAAAAAATCTCTTTGAAGCCTGAATTTCGGTTGGAGGTAGCCAGTTGGTTACAATGGAGATCTTTTTTGTCCTTGATGATTTTAAAGATCTTTGTCAATACTATTTTAATTGAAGAAGTATGAATGATAATAAATAAGGTTTGTTAAATACAGAGTTGTTTATAATTCATATAGTGATTGAGTGAAATTCAACAAACATAAAAACTTATTTTTATACCTTTTCACCTTAACCAACATTGTTTTGCAGTTTGAAATAATATTCACAGTATTGTATCTTCCTGAAGTGTCCAGTTACTCAAGGGCATTCCTTAAAGGAAAATTTTGTCATGCAGTTAAGGTAGTTATTTAAAAGTCACATGTGGTCAAATATTAGGTCACTACTTCAAACTGTTGCAGAATGTTTATACAGGTTCTTACAGAATAGTATGGAACCATTATAGGTATGGATGGAAAATTGGAGAGCAAGTAAAGGCTTTAATGAGCTTGCACATTTTGTCACCCAGTCGTTCATGTGGGCCTCAATAAATTTCATTTAACAGTATACTTCAGTAGCATACTAGTATCTGAAC
Organism: Cyclina sinensis; assembly: GCA_012932295.1. Classification (NCBI taxonomy): domain Eukaryota; kingdom Metazoa; phylum Mollusca; class Bivalvia; order Venerida; family Veneridae; genus Cyclina; species Cyclina sinensis. Next base: position 2,089,429 of record JAAONU010000012.1, on the reverse strand, counting down.
AGAAACACAGCTTATCACAACTTTTAGTAAAGACAGTTATTCATTTTTGTTGAGCCCGCTTGCAGTGAGCTCGACTTAGTCGCCACTTCTGGCGTATAGTTCGGTGTATGTGCGCCTGTGCGTCTGTAAGGATTTGTCCAGTCTATATCTTGCTCATTCTTTGAAGGATTACAAAATAATTTGGTACAAATGTTCACCATGATGGGATGGTGTGTAACACACAAAACCCAGGTCTGCCGCTCAAAGGTCAATGTCACACTTGGAGGGTCAGCTCAATACCCATGTCCGGAGCGCAACTTCTACATGCGTTGCGGGAGTTTAATATAACTTGGGACAAATGTTCTCCATAGTGAGGCAGAGTGTCGCGCGAAAAATTCAGGTGTCTGTGGTAAAGGTCAAGGTCTTACTTCAGGGTCAAAGGTCAAATAACAAATTAAAACATTCATTTGTGAGTATATTTCTTTATACATGGATGGATTTTTATATACATGTAAGTTATAACAAATGTTCTCCATAGTGAGTTGAGTTGTCTTGCGCAAAATGAAGGTCAAGATCAGAATAGGTCAAAGATCAAATAAAAATATCAAAATGTTCAAATAACATGAATTAAGTTTTTTAGGCACAAATGTTCATCAAGAGACTTCGTGTCATGCACATGAACCAGGTTACCGGGTCAGAGGTCAAGGTCACCTAAGATGATGCAATGTCATAATTTTGCCTTGGGTATATAGAGGATGCGCTGCGCACATCTCAACTATGTATACATTTTTCTCCTTGATCTGAAGCTTATAGGTTCAGGTTTGAATTAAGAAGAGCGGGCTCGACATTCTGCCCGTTGGCATGTCTTGTTCTGTTTTTTTATTTGCTAAATTAATACCAGTTCCCATTTATCTCTACATATATATTTCTGGTACTTGGTATATAGACTAGCATTGCTTAGCTGTGGAAAACTCTTGTAACTTATCAGCAAAGATAACCAACATTAATCCTAACACTGACTTTGTGTTGTCAGGGCAGTTGTATGTTGTCAAGACTGAAGATATTTTGTCAGTACTAAAGACATGTTGTCAGGACTAAAGATTTGATGTCAAGACTAAAGTTAGTTGTCTGGACTAAAGTTATATGGTCAACTAAAGACATGTTGTCAGGACTAAAGGTATGTTGACAGGACTAAAGATATGTTGTCAGGACTAGACATGTGGTCAACACTAAAGATATCTGGTCAAGACTAAAGTGTTTTGTCAGGCCTAAAGATATTTTGTCAGGCCTTAAGACATCTGGTCAAGAGTAAAGATGTTTTGGAACTATAAATATCATCAGGATTTAAGGATGTTGTCAGGACTAAAGATATGTTGTCAGGATTAAAATGTGAATGTTGTCAGGACTAAAGATTTGTTGTGAGGATTAAATGGAGCACAGCACTGACTTACTTACTTTCGTTACTCCTCACTGTACCCACCATTCAGATCTTTACTGATAATGTATCTGTACATTTAGTCTTTCACAATATTTCTTAATTACAGTGTAAAATTGCAATAAAGTTTCTTGATGAACTTAAAAGTTTTTTTTTTCCTTTTTTTTCTAATTATAATGTTATTTCAGTGACTGCCACTTTACAGTTAGTAGCAGTAAACATTATTAATTATTTCTGTTCCTAATTATCTACCTACTTCTCAAAGCCTATTGGGATCCCATTGTGAGATCAATTTGATAAGCATCACTTTGTCTAACTGCCATTATAAAGTCTATGAATTTTTAATAAGCTGGAACAAACTGGTCACTTTGGGTATTAACTGGCCTCGATCTGTAAATAAACAGCCAGTTTCCGAGGTGATTTGTGTAGCTTCTTGCTTGAGAATATATACAGGTACATTGTATAAGGTGATTCTGTAAGGTCATTGACAGAGAACCACTTGTGTGCCCTGAATAGGCTGCTGTGATTTTATGGAATGGTATAAGCAGAGTAAAAAGCTACTTGCACAAATTTCATTGGTGATACTCTTTACACCACAGTACTTGTATGTCAACATATACCTGTTCCAGCTCCGTTGACTCCAGCATTAGTTTATTTAGAAATGGCAGTTCATTACTATAATAATGTCATGACTGTTATTCTGACAAAATGATCTTTATTGATACACATGAAGGTGGGAAAAAGAAAAGGGTCTAAATGACATTAAAAAAGCAGAGATAACTTTTTCAATTTCATCCCCTCAACATGTAACTGTCTACAAACAAGGGCTGTTTCATTAATTTGCCAAATTCTTCTAATCTATTCCTTCAACTTCGGTTGATCTAACAAAAAACAAAGTATATCTTGAGATATGTTTACATGGAACATTTAATTTTACATGGAACAGTGAACTAGAGTACTGCGTAGTACTTGAAGCATGCCAACATCAACGTAACATCACCTTAACATCAAATTTAAGTGCGGTTCACTTTTTCAAGGTAATTATTGGCTGAAGCCTCACATTTCCTAATTAGTTAGAATTCTGAATACAGTTGTAGGATGTTGAGACAGCTCCTCTACAATGTTCTGCACCATAAGCCTCCTATCCATGTATATCAGTTCCTTCACTAATTCTGCAATTTCAAAAGTCATCATAAATGTCAGATGGCCTGGTCTTTTGTCATCAAGCACTAAGGTTCCACCATCACTTTATTGCTCATGCCTTTTGTACACAAATTTCTTTTAACACAATAATATTTGTTAGTTTTCAATTTGTTTAAGTGTTAACACCAGAAATATATCGAGTCCAATACAAAATTTTATAACAATGTAACTCAATATTGTCCGTTTACCTCAACAAATTTTGTGAAGTCATGATGATAAAAAACATTACAGGGAGGTAACTATTCAACACAATGTCTTCAAACTTAGACGTGACACTTATGTCTGGTGTTTAAGCACCAAAATTCCTTAAGCTTGATTGCTTTTGAAATGTATGAAAAAAAGGTGTGCTTCAAGTTGCTAAATATGGTTGCTATAGATATCTTTAAAACTTCAATAAGATGAAGAAAATAAAAATCCGTTTTAAATTATCACAGGATGTGTATCAAACTACTTGTGAATGTATTTTCATGTAATTTGATTCAAAAATAAAGTTTTCAGAAGAGAATTCCACGAATTTATGGAACAACCCTCATACATGTATTATGAATTACAGCAGGCCTAGTTCAGATAAACTGGAATTAGTACTGATTTCGAGTTGTTGAAAAACTGAAACATTGTTCACTTTAATGGAAAATGAAATCCACATATATTTGAGGCACTTTTATTTCTTTATAACCTACTGGAATGTGTTTACAACAATTTAACATATTTTGTGATGTCAAAACAAGTTTAACATTGTCATGTCTTTATTCACTAACATAAATATCACTTGTAACTATCGCACAATCATCCAGCTTTGGTCAAGGCTACAAACAATGCAGATTACTTAGTCAATATAGGAAAGCTGCCAACTGTAAATTGCAGACATATTACCAGATTATACACAAGTTACAGTATAGGTCCCTTGACACCATTCCCTATGGCATAGCTGTTCAGTCAAATTACCAGTATATGAAGAGAAAAGATAAATTGGTAACAGTTTTTGTATGGTGTTGGTAAACTAGTCTATTGCCAAGGCCTATGATGGCCTTACAGAAAAAGAATATTTAATATTTTCTTCATTCCATGTATTTTACTATTAGACTATTTTACCAACACCTTACAAAAACACAGTATAGATATACTTGGAAGATCTGGCAGGTGATTCTTCAACACAGAAGTAATTCAGCCTGACCATGAGTCTGTCCTTGACCTTATATTTATGAGAAGATAAGATCTTTCTTGGTTTCGGAAGAAAAATGATGCTTTTTACGGAAAAGAATAATATTAATGCTTAAATGTTGACAATACTTTGACATTACATACCTAGCCCCTATTATGACCTTGACCTAAAGTGGACTAACGTCGAATAAAGATGTACTCTGTACAATGAGATGTAATAAACAATTATGGTAAAACACTGTGATAATATGCTCGTTGGACTTCCCTTGAGAACTGAAAAAGTACTATACATGAAATTAAATTTGCCCAGCATACCTCAGTTTTCAGGTACTTTACAGAAATGATAAAAAGAATATCTTGGTATTTACCAATATATCACAGATCTGTTAACCATTTCAGAACCTGAATTATTTTGCATTAACTTCAAAACCTTTTGTTTTTCTTGCCTGCTTCACCGCATGAGCAGAATTAAAAATATTTAGAAGTCTATTGTTCATCAGAAAATAATGTAAATTACTGATATTAATGCAAAATACTTCAGAATTCTTATGATTTTAGTATATACATAAACATAAATATATATCACACAACCTAACTTGATTTAGCACATAAAAAGAGCAAAAACTTCAAGTCTGTGCTGCTCAAACTGCAAGTGGTGGTAAAATACATGTATATCATCACATGTTACTAGTTGTAACTAGCTAAACAGAAGTTACAGATTATAATTTAGCTGAGTCATTGAGTGAGACATTAAAATTCATTTCTTGTATCTCTCTGTTTATAGTTTAGAAATACAGGCAGATTGAAAGCCTGAATATTTCTAACAAAGAACAAACCAGTATCTACAGTCATGAAATTACTTCTGTTCATGTTTTCATTACATTCTCAACTCTGGTGATATGTTAGTCTACGAATTACCCAGTACATACATTGTACAGTACTGACACAAACATGTAACAGTTTCTACACTCTGACTATATGCCTAAATCAATTAAAACACTACTCCATTCCCTTTATGAGGATTACTGAACCATCGTACAAACTGTGCAAGGACTTGGCACCATTCAGATATGCATTTACCCTTAAACAATAAAACTGGAAGAAAAGCTGTTCACTATGACTTGACATTATGTCTTGTAAGTTTTATGACACAAACAAATCACAAAAGACAAGCAATCTATCAGCAGAAAAATGATAACAATTACTTAATGACTTATCCTTGCAAATACATTAATGTAAAAAAGTAACTTTGAATGAAAAGTTTCATGTTTTCATTTTCAGGTAATATACGTTTAGTAATAATTAATTACATATACGATAAATCAGTTTTAACAACCGTCATAAAATGAAGTTAAGGTGAAGAGTTTTACCCTCACCCAATTATGATGTTTATACATGCTCTTAAAACTGACAAAAAAAGCTAATTGTGCAAAAGTGGTTGGACAGATTCCCTATCTAATTCTATGAAAATTTGTAAAGTGAAACAGAGTCGGTGCAATTCTATATATCAGGAAACAGATTTAATGAAAAAATATGTATGCTTCTAATAATATATATTCAAGGATTTTTTTTTTTCAGAAAAATGCATAAGCTTTAGCAAATTAAGTTCAAACCCCTATATCTGAAGATGCCTTTTATATTATATGGAAGAAGAATGATTGAATTAATTCATTATCTTGAATTTATGCAAGGTATTAGCTTCTATTGCTCACTGTCAATGTATGTCTTATGGATGGAATAAACCACTTATGAATGAGAGCCAATTCATTGCTAGTATCCCTACAGCCAGGAACCAAGGCAGGGGTGTAACAGATACTTTTGCCCAAAAACACATCCCATGCTTTGACCATTTCATCCGAAAGGTTGGAAAAATATGCATTACAATTATATTATATGAATTAATATTTGGCATCTAAGGCAAGATAATAACTAAATAAAACAGTAAACCACTGTTCACTTTTGTTTCATTCTTAATTACAACATGATTAAAATCAGTCTAAAAAAGTTTTTACATACAGTTCTTATATATTTCCTGTCTTTAACAATATATACATGCACAATAATACTAAAAATATTTAAACACATAACAATGAAAATAACTGCCACAAGCCAAGTCATGGGAAAAAAAATAAAAATAAAAGAATGAATATAAAATGCATCATATAAGATTGTCTTTATCTGAAAAAAAAATGTCCTCAGCACAAGAATGTCTTCTGCCAAATATGTCTGCTCCATTTCTGACTTCTTTCCAATTTTCTATAAAATCCATACTGGTACAGTTCCAGGGGAGATAAATATGGAAATGAAAACTACCCGGTTTAAAAGCAGGATGATGGTTCTTGATAGATGAGATTAAAAACATCATGACTTCAGGTACCTGAAATTCATTTAAAAAAAATATACATATTCTTGAAAAAAAATATACATTTTTACAGCTCTATACCTTCAAATTCCTTTATAATGCTCTTTACTTTTGACAATTTTCATTACAAAGCTCGGGTTTAATGGCTTAAGTCAATTATTTTTCACTGATTTGACTGCTTACATTTCTAGCAACTCAGAAGCTAGTATTTTTCAGAAAATAGATCATAGATATATGGGTAGACTTTTGCATTTGATGTATGCTATTCCAAATACTGAATAGACCGACAAAAATGTCCAAGGGATATCAGCATTCATCTACTGAAATGACAGATTTCACTGCCATGACAGATGAAGCAGCAATATTTACTTACTTCTTAAACCAGTTGGATCTCGATGTTGAACTGTCACACACATGTAGAACAGGAGAGCCACTTCTAGTTACCAAAACAAGGATAGACAGATAGAGAAGAAAGAAGACAGAAAGGTGAAGAATAGAACAAGTAACACATTAAGATAGAAGCAATGAAGGTAAGTATAGAAATCAAACATCAGATGGCAAAGACTTTAAAACTAACGACATTTTTAACAGAGGACATAAAACCTGCTTCACTGTCAAACCAGATAAAAAGAAGAATAAATATATCTGTGGATACAGAAGGAAGAGTTGTTGTTGCTTTTTTTTAGAATAGGACTGAGATATGTTATACTAAATGAGCACCAAAAAAGAAATTTTTATTTACATCTGGTATGGCCAGAGGTCAAAATAACTTCTTCTAATGTTCATTACTGAAAAATACGAGGGTTGATCCAGAAATAATGTCACTACCTTCATATTTTTTTTATTTCTTAAGGTATGGTATCGAAATTTCTATATGTTAGTTCTCTAAGACTTTTTTATTCACTGACCAAGTAGCGTTAAATTTGACCTTCACATATTTTCACTACACACTATCATAAAACCGTAGTGATGCATGGTCGCCGCGCGTGAAAAATATGCCGTGTTGTGGACTTACGATCTCAAATTAAAGTAAAAATTTGCTGAGTAACAATGCGCGAAATCATAGGATGTTATGATGACGTGACGTCATGAATGTCAGTTATCATGTGCTGGAATTCTATTGATGTGGTTTAAATTTAGCGTGCGTAACCTATGTTTGAAGTTGGGTGGTGCGTAAGCCAAAGATGTCAATATCCGACAAAACGCCACAACGGGCAATTATTCACTTCTGCTATAAACTCGGGAAGTCGCCATTAGATACGGTCTGCATGATCAATGAAACATACGGCGAAACTAAAGTGAACAGAAGGTTAGTGTATAGATGGTTCCAGCGATTCAATGACGGAGATGAGTCACTTGAGGACAAAGAGAGACCTGGAAGGCCAGTTGATGCACGATCGGATCACAACGTCAAACTTGTTTCAGACGCAGTCAATGAAGATCGACGTTCAACGAATAGAGCGTTATGCGAAGATCTTGATATGAGCTTCGGTACAGTTCAAAGAATACTACATGAAGACTTGAAAATGAGGCGGGTGAGTGCTCGCTGGGTTCCCCGGTTATTAAAAGATGAAGAAATGGCAACTCGTGTAAAGGAATCACAGCGATTTTTACGGCGGTGGAAGAAGGAGGGGTACGACTTTCTGAGACGAATCATAACAGCAGACGAAACATGGGTTTATTTCTTCGATCCGGAGTCCAAGATGCAATCGAGCCAATGGAAAAACATCGACTCGCCGCCTCCAAAGAAGGCACGCACCTGCAGGACCGTTGGAAAGCACATGTTTATTGTGTTTTTCGACATGGAGGGTGTTGTGTTATGCCATGCTGTTCCCAAGGGCCAAACTGTCAATGCAAAGTATTATTCGAAGGTAAGCGCTTTCATATTAAAAAAACACCACTTCCTGTTTTTGAATATGACTAATTCCTTTTAAGATTTTATGACAAATGATCGCTGATTAATATGCCTAGCTGCAATGTGGAGTCTACCCAATATTTGAGTGATTATAAATTTGCTCTACTGCAGGTGCTAACCACCCAACTCATGACTGCATTGCGTAAAAAGAGAAGACATTTCTATGAAGACATTGAGCGGTGTATCCTACATCACGACAATGCCACGCCTCATACGGCACGTGAGACAAGACTCACTCTTGATGTCATGGGAATGGAGACACTTCCGCACCCACCATACAGTCCGGATCTCGCGCCCTGTGACTTTGCCTTGTTTCCTTACCTGAAAAAACAGCTCCATGGAACTAATTTCCAGACATTGGGTGAACTACAGCAAGCCTGCAACAAGACTTTCTCAGCTCTTTCCAGAGATTGGTTTGGGGATGTTTTCAGAAAATGGGTGTCCAGACACGAACGATGCGTATTGCATCAAGGACGGTACTTTGAAAAGGAGTGACAATCAAATAACCTAAACGACGTACGATTCAAATAACGTCCGTGACGTCGTTGGTGCGCGGCGCTAGTCAATACCCTGCCTCCTTAATTGTCCTATATTTCGAAAGTAGCAAGTCCGATTTAAATAATTTTTGCAGAGTAAACTTCAAAGATAATGAAGTGCTGCAGTACAAATTTTCCGTTTGATACGTCCATCAGAAAAGATTTCATCACGTCAGTGACATTACTTTTGGATCAACCCTCGTACTAAAACTTTCACAGAAAGCAACTTTTTTTTTTCTTTCTTGCATGGAATAAAAGCATTTCAACACTTGTTGCCAACACAACTGTTTGCTGAAATAAATTGTTTTATCTGCTAAATTAAGGTTTAAATATCTGGTCAACAATTGTTCTGACAACAAACTCAGTATGACTTGCTTTTGCAGCACCCTAGTGAGTGGTTTTTTCCTCATCAGAACCAATCAATATTGTAAAGACGTGTGAAAACCTACTTTGCTGCCCAGTCTGTTCTTCCTGCTGGTGCCCCGCCTACAGGTTGCCGGTATCCTGCCGAGTTCTTGTTCAGTGAGAGGGGAGCCGGCTGAGCCCTCTTCCAACTAACATTTGAGTAATCTGTAAATAAATGTAACAAGTAGAAACACATGCAGTCCAAAATAGTTTTTATACTCAATAATCATAACAATTTCTGATAGAAAAGTACCTAGCAATTCTACAACAACCTTTATAAATTCATGAAAAAATGTTTTCATTTTATCGTGTTCTCAGCAAATATAAAAATATACAGGTCACATATCATCAATATATGCCTTGGTGAACATTCTCCAAGTTTTTATATTTTTCAGCAAGGTTTTAACATGTAATACTTACTGTTTGGTTTATTACTTGACAAGAATGAGGGTACATAAGACGGAGATCCCTGATTGGCACCTAATCCTTGGTTGGCCCTTCCAACTGTCATACCACTGGGCTTATTCAATGCAGGACTACCCCAAGTACTGGGCCCTAATCCTGGTCCTCCTGAATCCTTTCTGGAACTGCTCTTAGGGTTGATTCCTATAAAAGAACAAACAACATGATGTTGTTAACGCCAGCACAATGACACTTCCAATCTTGATACCAGTGAATAGTTCTGTGAATCATGAGCAAAACTTCTTTTCATCTCATTTCACATTAACCGCTGAGATACAATTTTCAATCTTAACAACACTATACTCTATGACAGGATCTAGCAAAGGAAGTGTAAAAAAGGACATGAACTAAATTAGATCACAATTTGAATGACTGAAATAACACATCAGCTTTAACACACGTTAAGCTATGGAAAAGCCCCCAGGATGATTATGATTTGAAAGACTTGAATATCGTTTAACTTTCTCACTTGGTAAAGCTATGGAAAGGAAGCATAGAATGTTCTTGACTGCAGGTGTATTTCTAAGCATTTCTTTTTCTTTTTTTTAAATATGCTAGAGATTGACTCATTGGTTAATGTTCACATTTTCTATCAAACTATATCTAAAGTGTATAAGACAGGTTAACAAAAATGAGTGAATAGGAAAATGATAATGTCTAATTTCACACAATGTCTGATATTTTACTGTAACATAATCCCATATAAAAGAAACAGTTAACATATATATGTACAATGATAAAAGCTTTCTCAAGTAGATATCTTAACACCTTTGAGCCAAACACAATCTGCACTAAACATACATGCAAAGAAACAGTCAAAACCCATGTTCTTTTCATTAATATAAATATTCATTTTGATCTGTATTTTTGTGTACATTACACTAAAAGCACACAATTTGTGTCAGAAACCATCAAATGTATGACAAACACCAATGAGACATAAAGCAGTGTGAAAGAAGAAAACATTATGCATTAAGAAATAAATGGTCTGAAAGATGATAAACAAACTATAAACATGGACAGATACTGAACATCACATATTTACAACCAACAGGATTTTAGTTCAATCACCCTTACTGTATACATGTATATCAAAAAGAAAAATGAAACCGTTTTTGTAATGCTATCATAAAAGTGCCTGCATACAGTAATGTTATAGGAAAGGAGGGTATTTCTTTTTCATCATCATTCTTTCAGCCACTTCTTGTGAATATTACATGCTCTCATAACAATTCAACTCTAGAAGCCATATATTTTGTGCGTCGTGTATACCCAGTTTAGGGTTGGTCCAGTACTCTAGAGGTTTAACTATGGCTGGCTTATGGTTCTTTACAGTAATGAGTGCTGCATTACCAGTATTCTCATTAAACGGACCCGCTATTCCTAAGAAGCAATAAGCAGTCTATATTTAGTGCCTCGGCTTATCTAGGTAAAAACTACAGATCTATGTGAATGATTTATTTTCAGTTAATAGTCTCCATCTACAGACTACACAAAGTGATCCATCATTGAGTATTTCAAAAAAAAAAAAAAAAACATCAGGAATAACATCATTCATACAGTTACACAAAATACTGCCAATTTTCCTTAAAATAAATCTGAGACATAACAAGCACTTTCGGTTTGTCATAAATACATCTGGCTTTGGTTACCATGTTTGAATATTTAACTAATTTTTAAATTTCAATGCCTTTCTTGTAAAAACTGTTTAACAAAAAACATACATGATGTGGATTATTTTTTAATGTACCTGGTAAATATCTTGCTTTAGAAAGATAGTGTTGTTTTGCAGACGATTCTCGGGAACGTCCTGATGGTATACGCTGGTTTCCTTTCGAGGATTTCTTACCTAATATACTCCTGATAAAAACAGAAATAAATTGTTAGGTAGGAACAGAACAAATTCCAAACCTGTATCAATATAAATGGACTTCAAAATCAAGAAATAAGATATTGATATCACTAAATTTCCTTCTAGATCAATCTTAGGAGATGAGACTGACTTCTGCTGTATTTCAAATAGAAATGAAAAAATATACTACTTCATTTATAGCATCAAATATTTGTTAAAAGTACCAATTCATCAAATCTAAAACATTTTCAAACTAAATCTGTTCTTAATAACAAGTTTATTTTTGATAAGCTGAAATAACCTATTCTCATTAACATACACAGTCATGTGTTTGATTATGTGTTTGTTCCGCAATTCCATTAAGCAATAAGATACATTTTGCAACCTTTTTTTATAATTAAAAATTAAATAACTCAGTATTTCCTTCTGCAAATGAATCTAGTACGTACGTTAAGAAATCATCTTCATCATCATTAAATATATTTTCTTTCTTTTCTTCTCTTTTACTACCAAACCCTCCGATCCCTGGTAGGGGCTTCACAGGGGCAGCTTTCTGTTTCCGAGGCACACCAAAGTCTAGGTCATCAAAATCATCCCAGGTGTCGGAAACACCACCACCCCAGCGTTTCCTTGCACTCTGTTTCTTTGTTACAGATATTTGGAATGGATCCTGAAATATATTGACAAAACATATGAAAAAAAAATACCAGTCCTCTTCTAATTTCCTAAATGTAATACTCTGTCTTCATGTATATATATAAAAGACTGGGTTTCCATTTGACCCTTGTAGAGGGGTTCTGACCCCTGAAATTTCATAAAGATCCCATTTTGACCCTCAGGTATTTTGACTGAAGGGTCATTTTGTCTTAAAATAAGGTATATTTTAGCTTAAATTCAGGTATTTTTGACTGCAATTTGGTATATTTATTTGCATCGGATGAAAAATGACCCTTCAGTTTTTGGAACTAGTGGAACCCCTGAAAGAGAAGTTGACTATGTCCATAAGACTTTGCATTACAGAAATGGTACATCAGCCACAGTCAATGCTCTAAAACTGACAGTACAGGTACAAAATACATGGAGTTTTGTAAACAAAATGTAAGCTTTGCTGTATCAATAATAAAAGATCTTCTAGAATTATCTTGTGGAAATATAACTAAGTAAATACTGAGAACATTGCTTGACTTACATCAACGTCTTGGTTTTCTTGATGTTTCTGTCCATAGTCTGGCACAACTGGTTGTTGCTGGTTAGGTATCGTTGGTTTTTCTTGTAGAGGGCGGTTGGTCAAATGATGTTGAGGGGAATGGATGCTGGGTTTCTCCTGGGGTTTATATGCAGGTTGTGTGTGGATGGGTTGGGGTGGGGGACGGGCTGGTGAGGGCATTGTTGTACCCAGATTCTGGCCGACTTGAAAATATGGATACCGTAAACACTGAAAATAATACAGTAAAATATAGTTATAAGTGTGTCAGTAGTTACATGTATGTGACAAACCCACATACTACCATAACACATACCATTTAAACACCATAAACATTTGTTTGAAGATAATTTAAATTTTGAAATTCTTTCATTCCATCTTCAATGTCCAAAAACAGTACAGTATCAAAGTCATACTGATCCTTTTTGGCAAGACACTATGGAACATAAATGAATTCAAAATTAAACTGATGTCAAAAGCTTCACATGCTATTGTTCCAGCTTACTTAGTTACAAATCTTAGGCTTAAATCAAAATATATTTCAAAGCTTTATAAATGTTTTATGAAGACTCAGGCAGATTACAAGAAAATCAATAGAACTTATCAACCATGTCACAGTACCTGACTTGCTGTAGGACGTTTATGTGGATTCCATTGCATCATATCTTTCATAATATGTATAGCTTCTGTACTGGCATTTGGTATCAAGGTTTTTAGGTTTTGTGGAACACATTGTGGCCAACGGAAGTTCATTGCAGCAGCTAACCTATACCCTTCCTCCCACTCATCCTAAGCAAACAAAAACGAAAATTAACATTAATGAAGCACATCAAGTCTCCAAGCTCTTGTACATGTATGATGGAATTACCTCATTTTATATCTGACAATTGTCTATGCTTAGATGAGAGAAAAATGTTATCCATGTTTGATTAGTTAGTTAACTACCTAGTCACTGACCATCATTGTCATACATATATTCATGTACATATTTATAATATACTATATTTCATATACATTATGGATACAGGTACATCTTTTATAGACCTACAAGTTTCTGTTAAATAAATACATGGTGAAGCAGGTAAACTTTAGCAAGAAAACTCCCAGTATCTATATCTAGTGAATTTTAGTCCTAACACTGCTAAGTGACTGACAACAGTGCCTGATGTCACCACACAGCATAATACCATATAAGGAAAGAACAATCACTATATCCCTGATTAATGCTTACAGTATGCTGAAAAACCTATTGTATCTTCTTTCTTAAAGGAAATGTACTTAAAACAGTACTTCATTATGCATTTCAACTTTTGTACCTTAAACTTCACAAACCTGTTTTGGAGTTCCAAGCACTGTACAAATTTTGAATATTTGATCTATTTCTGAGCTACCGGGGAAGAGGGGTCGCAATGTGTACAGCTCTGCCATCATACAGCCTACTGCCCAGATGTCTATAGGACTGTTGTAATTTGTGGACCGTAACAACACCTCAGGCCCTCTGTACCTGAAATTTACATGTAGAATACCAGGTTAGTGGAATACATGAAGATTTGAAGCTCTGCTTATCTATAAAGCCTAACCATGGTCTGAAATATTTTTGTCAATTTTAAATTTATTCCCATAAACTTGATAAATGGCATCATTAAAGCTGGGTAATGTCAAGTCTACTACAGAAAATTAACAGAACAATAGATAACTACATTTTTGGGGAATTAAGTGTTCATTATCTTTATCTGAATAATAAACAATCACTGATGACCAGAATAGCCTTGCTATAAAGTCAACTGATCTTAGTTTCAGTTAAAAAGACAAATCAGAATTTGTATCTATGGATAGCACACTGTTAAATGCTAACTGTAATACTGTAAATATTCCCATGCTTAATAGCAGATACTTAGTGTCAAAAAAAGAGAGGAGGACTTCAAAAAGGGAGGTAACTGCTACAAGTGCCTCTGTAGGTTCAATATTTTTTTTTAACTGAATATCATACATTCTATAAACAATTTTCTTAAGCCAAATTTTCACAGACTTCTTCATATGTTACACTGTGTGGACAAGTTTTCTTTTTTGAACTCACCATCTTGTTGATACATAGTCTGTGTAAGGTGGCCGGGATCGGATTTCACGTGCAAGACCAAAATCTGCTATTTTGCAACAATCTGGCCCTGAACACAATATGTTTTCTGGTTTCAGATCACGGTGGAAGAAACCTAAAAAGAAAGTATGTATGACTTTAATCATTTAAATAAAGTCAGAAACATTCATTTTGATATACAATCATTTTGACAGCATAGATTTTTCTGTCTATCTAAACAGTCTGTGTCGTCTTGAGCAAAAAATGCTATTCTTTCTTCAGTTCACTCAGCTCTGTATTGGTACTAGTGACATAACTGGTTCCATCTTCTGTACATGTGCTGCCTACAGTGTGACTTAAATAAACTCTGGGAAATTCCAAGGAAATTCAGCTTAAATAACTTGGTACCAAAGGTCAATTCTTTATGAAAGACTTAACCTATGTTAAACAAGAAGCACAGATGCAAAAAGGAGCAGTGGTCCAGTGGCAACACCCTGGACTGGTATTCCAGGGGTCACAAGTTCAATTCTCTTTCACTAACATTACTAACTGTCCTTTGGATGAGATGCTAAACCAGAGTCCCATGTATCAGTGCTGTACACTGAGAATGGAAAAGAACCCAAAACAACATTTAATGTATGGAATTATATTTTGACCAATGAGGATGTATTTTTATAATTTTGGACCGGTTTAATTTGGCAAACCACAAGGTTTATGGGTTTACTGATATATGCTCTGAATTAACGTATCTGTTATAAACATTTGTACGCATAGGCAGAGAGGTAAGATCAGAGGCGTATAATGTGTTAGTAAGAAACATCTGATTGCATCATGTTTATCTTTAAAACAAGACTTATGAAATCCAATTAGCATAAGCATTCTCGAAGCTTAATTTGACTGGTTGGTTTTTACACAGAAGTGGGTGGAGACAGAAATAGTATCGTAAAAACATAATTCCATACATTAAAAATATTAATGTTTGTTATCAAAAGTTTACAATTTTTGTTTTTCAATAACAAACATTAACCTATACCTAATATGCTGGTTTCAAGAAATTTTAATTTAGTAAACCAACATTATTGCACCACAACCTAAAATAACTAAACGCTGCAGGGCTGTCAGTCATATTGGCAACCTGTACCAACAATGAATAAACTCAAACTGACAGAATGACAGATTTGGATGCAAAAGCAAAAGACACAAGACTTAAATAATGACTTTCGTTTCTTTTCTAACATTTCAAGGGGTCATGAAGAAAACCCACTGACATATGAAACTGATACCATATTCTTTCTATACAGGGACTTCAAATAATGAATCTCAGCTAAATGAACAAAAAATATTGATGATAAAATATGACAGCACTTTCAATCTGATTAACCTAGATGAGCTGGCAAGTTTCAGTCTACCACAATGAATTACAAAAATCTGGGAAATCAAACTGCAAACAAATTATTACATGTGTTTTCTTATTTGGAGACAAGTTACTTCCTTGTTTATAAGTTAAGGCAAAGGTATGATTTACCACTTATTAAAGTAACATCTAAAATAGAAAACGGAGGTTTATTTGGTAAATTGCCAAAAAAATATGAAACTTTTAATATAAAAACAGATAAATTTAAACTGCAAACAACAAAAAGTTTCATACATGAAAATATTATAATCCCCTAAAAACTTTCAGTACAAATTGTAACTGTATTAATCATATCCTAATGTACAAATTTGGTCTGACCTAAAAAGAACAAAACTTGCTGATTTCATAGTACTCAATTTATAATGATACGTTATCTTGTCAGCAGAAGACAGCTAGGAAATGACTAAACCGACCTGAATTCATGCACTTCACCAATGACATTGCATATTTTTGTTTAACTTTAAGAAGTTTGCATTACAACATACAAAATGATGGTATCTAATACTTTCATATTTTTATTCATATGGAACATCAAACAAAATCTTTCAGTTAAAATAATGAAATTTAACCCTTTCACTTATACAAATTCTAAAAACAACAGTGCTCTCTTATTTAAATAATAAGTTAAATAAATAATATGCTCGCTTCAAGAAATTTTGAGTTATTATGCATACAAACCAAGCAGACATATTTAAGACGGATATTTTTCCTATCTTCAAATGACTTGCTTATCTTTTGATCATTACTGGTTCAGATAAAATAACAACACATTCAAAACCTGTGACCCTTGTACACACAATGTCTTATTTTTACAATTAAGTACTCTATTTTGGCACTTGTTTTAAATAAATGTATACATTGAATGTCAATATTTAACAACTTTACTGGCAGTGCTATAAATGGGTAATCCCTTTTATGGTAAAAACATGTCTGCAATAACTCAACATTTATCTACATTATGCATTTAGGTGTACAGGAAACAGTTGCAACATTGCAGGAAGCATTTTCTATTCTTTCTAGACATTTTGTAAGCAATCCACTTCAACATAACATTTTTCATGAAGAGTTTATGAGTCATCTTGAAATGTACAATATATTAAAGTTTGTAAGAAAATCAAGTGACCTTTTTCCCAAGTGACCATCTTAATATCACTTTGCAAGATACAAAAGTTTTCTGAAAACAAAATATGTCTGCAATATTGTCTGCGTAACTTATTTTTGAAAACAAGATATATAACACATTTCACACAAACTATTTCTGAAAGTGAATTACATACTCAAATATATTTTGAAATTGAAATGTATGAACGAGTTTTCACAAATGATTTCTGAAAACAAAGAGCTTATCATTGAATGGTGTCACAAATACAGGACTAAAAAATTCATGACATTTTGAACCCTTAACCTGCTGGACCCGAAAGTGATTAGCCTTTGCCACCAGTATAGCACCAGGCCAGCCTGCACATCCGTGCAGTCTGACCAGGTTCTATACTGTTGGTGGCTCAGTTTTTGTATTTTGATATTAAAATCCCTTAAACTTTGAATAGGCTGTTCCAAATTCAAAGCTGGGCAGATCCATTAGAAAAATTCAGCAGGTTCAGGGTTAACAGCAGACTGCTGAACTTTCTAGCATCTTCAAAATTACATGGCCACTTTATCACTCATTCATCATTTAGTAAAACATACTTTTAATAAAATCAAGCAAAAAACATTTAAAGAAGTCTATTAAAGTCTTACCATGTTTATGCATGAAAGCTAACCCTTGTAAAATCTGGTATATAACATTCCGTATTACTGACTCTGGGAATAACTTGTCTCTGAAATATAGAGATACAGTCAGTCAACAGCTTGTTTACTACTACTATTTGAGGTTGTTTACCCTCGGTACCGGCATGAGCCATATGACCGAGCACGTCTTATTATTATTATATCTTAATTTTAATTTTTCTTATTGACGCGTATAGGGTACATAATAAGATATTTTACGGCTTAGCAAAATAATTTGCTATGCCGTAAAATATCTTACCGATGAGTAGTTAATACAGATCGGTTCTTAATGTATCTGAAAGTCCTTTATTTTCTTAGATTTTATCTTGGACTTAAAATGTTAATCATAAGTGTCAACTTAAGTTTTATTGTAAATGCTTACTAATATTTAAATACTTAATTTAATTGGAGGAAAGTGTCTCATATAGTTTACAAAAATTGCAAGGCTATTGTGCTTAGCTTAAATAGAGTGGCTTATAAATGATATTTTCCTTTAGTATTTCTATCTTAAAATATCTAGAAATTTCTAAAAATTTGTTTCTAAAAATGTGTAGTTGAGGAATTTTCCTAAGTTAAAAGTATCCACCGAGAACATATAAGTGATAAAGAGAACCAGGAGATTTCTCTTTAAAACTAAAACTTTGGGTTATCAAAGTTTTTAACTAATTTTGTCCCCATGTCGCTATATATAATATAATAAAGTACCTATTATGGGTTGAGAATTACTTCTGTAACATATATAAGTAATTCTCAACCATGTGTAAACCCGGGATAACGTGTGCTCCACAGGATACAGGGGTTTACACAAATGCACAGCCTGCTGTGCCAGAGAGAGAGAGAGAAAAAAAAAAGGAGGGGGCATTTTGAGAAATGGTGGAGTCTTTACATAATAGGTACTAGTAGCTTTTCCCCCCCAAGAGATGGCCATTGAATTGCTCTCGGTTTAGATAAAAATTTAATATGTTAATACCCACACTAAAAAATTTTAGTAATATATACAATATGTATAATATTTACAACGTATTGCTGACGGGATCCTTTTTAGGGCCACAGTAAAAGTTAATATTAAAATAAATGTAAAAGTATATTAATAAAACACATGTGGGTATATAATATATACATAGTATAAAATATAAAATATTCTATATTTTGTTTTGGTTGAAATGCTGGCCAGGAATTTCATGGAGCTCTCCAGTTTGCGGGGCATGCATAGCTTGTTTAACAACAAAACTTAGCATGTAACCGTCTCTGTGGCCTAGGGGTTAAGGCATCCACTTATATGAAACAGGAGGCGGAAGGTTGGAGTCCCCACAGTGGCTTGTTCTGACAAGGCTGGTTGGTGAGCCGCCAGCTTATTAAAAGAATGATAACAGATTGCCTAAACCTGGCATAAAATTGAATAAGAAATCAGGGAGTAAATGTGTACTATAGTAGAGCTGTCTCATAGTCAAGATTGTCCCTTTCAGTATGTGTGACATTATAATAAACAAGCACTTTACTTGAGACAACTGAAGATGGTATTGTAGAGTGAAATGCAGAAGTGAGAAACAGAATGCCAGATAGTTATAACTAGCCATATTTAAACATCTGGTCATCAGAAACATGAAAATTATGTTGGTTAAGCATGAAACATTAAGGAGAGATGGCAACAATACACAGGGTATTTTGCAAGTTTTTAAATCTCTAGATGTAAGGTACATGTATTAGAACAGGGCTGGTATTACTTCTTTTCCTGACTCAATTTTATTTGCATCTCCAACACTCACATGCCTTTACCTCATTAAATAATTATTCTAGTCATATTTATCTCCTCTGAAGGCTTATCTCATTATAGCTTGTTTAGGATCAATAAACTGGACATAAATTTCTGCATTCCAGTCAATACTAAAATGTTACATGAACTAAAGACAAACATGCATTTAATATCAGTGTTGAATTACGACCCACCCACAACCCACCCATATGTATCAGATAATGTAGTGATAAAACTTAAGCAAATTATAATGATCAATATGTATAAATAACTCTCTTTAACATGAACATCATGCTAATATAACAGTCAGTGATCCATGACCTGTGTTATATAAACTTGTAGGACTTTGGTGTTTCAGTTTTGTATAAATCAGTAGGATCAGATAAGAAAATAAGTATGAGCTTAAGATATCTCAGCAACTGCTACAACATACATGAATGCCCATGGGCAGCATGTCAAGCCCGCCAATGGAAAGTCGCCTATGGGGATGGGACAGTGAAATGGAAACTGTGGGATAAGATGATGGAAGGACAAGGCAGGCCTATATGATGTCTCTTTCATGGAGTATAACAAATGTATCATGGTATTTTCAAATTCTTCCATGCATGGAGAAGTAATGACCCAGACAACGTCTATCATCAACATTTTGGACTTTTGAGCTGTCTCTGTGACCTTGACCTCTCAGCTAGGAATCCGGGTCTTGCACATGACACACCATCTCATCAAGGTGAACAAATAAGCCAAGGTATTTTAAAATCCTTCCATGCAGGGAGAAGTTACGGCCCAGACAAGGTCTATCATCAAAAAATTTTGGACCTTTGACCTGGCACTGTGACCTTGACCTTTGAGCTGGAAACTTGGGTCTTGCAACGGACACGCTGTCTCATTAAGATGAACAAATGTGCCAAGGTATTTCAAAATCCTTCCATGCACAGAGAAGTTATGGCCCGGACAAGGCTATCTGGACTGATGCACGTACATACACCGAACTGCAGTACCAAATGTGACGACTATGTCGAGCTATCCGCAAGCGAGCTCGACAAAACTGATGAATTTATACTTAACACCTTATAAGGATTTTTTTTATCTTGTTACATTCATATTATCAATATCCATTAACAATGTAAAGACTTGTCTAAGGGTTTTCCCTTTTACAATCAATTCCAAAGTTTACAATAGCTGATAAAAAGATAAGATCAATCATCAATCTAATATGGTTTCTGGTAATGAGTACTGTTGAAAACCCCATCGTGCTTACAAAGAAATAACTAGGGCACTACAATTACTCTGGTATGATACATAATCAGAAAAATCAGATGACTCAATACACTGTAAGAATCATTTCAAAATGGGTTACTAACATACCATTCTCTTCCTGTAGTAAATTTTTATAACTAAAAAAAATGTTGTAAAATAACCTGGATTTTCATTTCAAAGTGGGTTACTAACATACCATTCTCTTCCTGTAGTAAATTTTTATAACTGAAAACAAATGTTGTAAAATAACCTGGATTTTCATTTAGACCATTTGCTTTTGATATAATCAGATATTAAGATTTTTTCTGTTTAATCTATACTTTGGCAATCTATACTTTGCTCTTTTTGTTGTCAAGATTAGTACCACATGACTTCTGTTGCATTAGTTGGATTAATATTTTTCTGTGTCAAGCAGAACTGAATCTAACACCAATAAACTGTTACTGCTACATGTATATAACGTAAACTATTCAAACTGCTATACTAATGCTGCTAATATATCTATATTAATATATCAAATGTATATAAAAAAAATCTAGCTTCAGCACAGTATGCAAGATTAAATGAACAGCTTAGTATGTATTTTCCTGTAAATACCACAAAGTCACAGACACTTGGGGTACAGAAATTGTACTTGTTTTACAAATGCGAAGCCATAAGGAACTCGTATACCAAGTTTGGTGCCTCTCTGAGAACGTTTCAATAATTGCTAAAATTCGCTGTAATACCTTAATTTAAAAAGAAAAAAACAAGATTATCTTTTTATTTGTTGATAGTTTTTATGATGTTTAAAGTGTTTTTTAACTTTGCACACTTGACAGTTTCCTCACAGAATATGTTCTGTTTGACTATAATTCTCCTGAAGCAGACTAATTCTCAAAAGATTGTGTAAAATCAGGAAATTTTCTGAAAAATTGGAGTTTCATTACGAATTTTGTTGGCAAACGAGGATAACAGGTATTTTGAGTTACATGAACGTGATGATAAATCATTTCTGCGTCGCATGACATCAGTATTGTATGTGATATACATTGAACGAGAAAAAAATGCGATGTAAATCAACGCGTGTTGAATGTTTACATATGACAAACATTTATATCTTTATATCTTTAAAGCGACTGACTCATCGCGTGAATATCGCTACGGTTGCATTTAACTATTTATTTTATTAAGGACAATTAGCACTAGAAACTGTTTATTTCGGAAATATCGAATAAACATGGCTTTTGGATGTGTTAACAAACATCTCGTAATTATGGCGACATCAAACGACACTAATTATAATGTTTGTTTAACAATATACGGACGACTCCTTTATCAAATTAATTGGTTGATAATTGTGTGGGTGCGAATATTGACGGGCATAATACCTGTAAGCATTGGTTATATGATTGAATCTTTAGCAGTTAAACATTTAGAGAAAAAAAACAAAAAAAAACAGAACAAAAAACAAACAAACAAAAAACGGCATTATAACGGCTTTTACGATACCGTACTTTCAGTACTGATGAAATTGGTTTTCTCCCCTTAATACCGCTCTCCAAAAAGAAGGTGCACCAAAAAAGAAAACATGATCATTTGGACAGAAATTATTGACTTTTGGCCGGTATTTTACGGGTTTTCAAGCTGGAAAAAATTGTCTGACTGCCCACCCTCGTGTATAATACGCACCCCTTTGTGGATACTGAAAATTCTTGAAAAAAAGTGCGTATTATACTAGAGCGTTTATGGTACAACTTAGTTAGCTGTGTAATTCTAGAATGATAATTATATCAACTATACAATTATGTTATTGTTGGACACAATCAATCTTTTAAGTAAATTTTTATTAGGTACCCTGTCAAACCCCAGGTTCCCCTATATTTCAGTATATTAACAGCTGTCAGCTGGTAACAGGTACTAAAGCTAATCAGAGCTAGAGCTGTAAATGTTACTAGGTAACTTAAGAGATCATCCTTCGAACAGAAAGAAAAATTTTCATGAAAACATTTCTACCATTGCACAGACATTACTTTACATATGGGACATACATGTGAATTTTTTTAGCCTTCACCAGTAGATCTGGATCAAAATATCAGTACCGGTAGATTTAACTTTTCGTAAGTAGATTTTATGTTTATTATACATTGTATCAATAAACTAAGGTTTTGAAATATATGATACATCAACTTTGTATTTGTATGACACCAAGATGTGTTAAGTGTGAGCAGTATCAGATCTCAGATCGTTCTCTGAATTTTGAAATTTACTAGTGATCGCTAAAAAGTTCACATGCATGCTTTATTCCTAGATCTGGCTTCAAGAGTCAAGACACACATCATTATGAAGACTGCACATATCTGTCCTTAAGACAGAACAGGTAACAGGCATATGCAACAGTCAATTACCAAACACTATGAAAACTGTTTCAATTCATTTTTGTATATTCATACACTATATGAAAGTCTAAAAAATCTTGAAGGAAGACAACTAGGACAGAAATTGTCAATATAAGTTTTAGTAAAAGTTCTACTTTATGTTTTGGTAAGGACTGGGGGTTATTCTGAAACTTGTTGCTACAGAGATGAGGCCTAAGGCAGTAAATGACCTGTATATTTTCAGGCCTTACCTGTCTTTCATCATCTGATAGAGATTTTCCTTCATAAACTCGAACACAAAGAACAACTGGTCATTCTCTCGGATAACCTCCTTCAATTTGACTATGTTTGCATGGTTCAGCTTTCTCAGTGACTGAAATACAAGTTCATACTTTGAAGATGCATGCAAAACAGGGTTAAGCAGGTTTTAATAATTCAAGTGTTTATGATTTATAAAGTAATTTTAATGGTGTCATTACATTCTCATAACAGAATTACATACTTATTTTCTGTAAATCTGATCTTATTATTTCTATACAATTTGGACATAAAATATTCTGTATTATAATGGTAGACTGAACAAGAGAACATAAGCTTTAAACTTGAAATATTTTGAGTGTACCTTACCTTTACTTCCCTGAGATTCAAACACTCATCCCAGGAATAATATTTTTTCTTCATTCTGCAAATAAAGAAAAAGAAAATGATGTACAGGTATTTTGAAGCTTGAATAAAATCTACCCATCCTATTTTAAACTATTACAGGAAATATTCATACCAAGTTTTGTTAAATCTTTATTAAAAACATGCTCTCTTGAGTGCTCATAAGGAATGCCACAGACCTAGGCCAAAGAACCCAGTTCAGAATTTGTTTAAAAAATCATCAAGACATTCAGAAAAAAACAACATAAAAGCTACGTCACAAATGAGACAGTGACACTGAGATGTATATTTTCCAGTTAGCAGTTAGCACTTGTAAGAAGCCTTTGTAAAGAAGAGGACCACTAAAGTTTTCACAAGACTTTCCAGATCTATCTATCTATTTGAGCTTATTTATCATCAGTACCGGTTGCCCATAATGACCGACGCCCCTGAAGAGATTAGTTATTTTATGCTGTGGGGGTAGTGCATTCAGATTGCATCCCATTCCAGAGACAAACCTGGTTCTTTTGCATGCACAGTGTATAGCACTGATACATGGAACCTCGGTTTAACGTCTCATCTGAAAGACTATTAGTAATGTTAGTGGATCAAACTCGGGAACCCTAGTTTACCAGTTCAGCACGTTACCACTGGACCACATCCGCTCCTGTTTTCCAGATCTGAACTGATGACCGAGTTTTTATTTCTCCTCTGCCCTCACCCTTATCTCTATGGTTTTAACCAGAGGTCATCAAGACAAATATTCTGAATCAAAGTCACACAGCTAATGAAAAAAGAAGGACATTTAAACAAAATGAGTTGGTGACCGACTATTTGACCAAATGTGACACAGTTTTGAACCCTGATCCAAAATATGAAGAAAATCCTTTTGTACAAGTTTCAGGAACAAAGGATCTCAAACAAGTAACCTCTAGTTTCAGGAAGAATGGGTCAAACACGTACCCTTTAGATTTGTTTCAGGAAGAATGGGTCAAACATGTAATCTCTAGTTCAGTTTAAGAAAGAATGGGTCAAACACGTAACCTCTACTTTAGTTCAAGGAAGAATTGGTCAAACAGGTTATCTCTAGTTTAGTTCAAGGAAGAATAGGTCAAGCATGTAACCTCTAGATTTGTTTCAGGAAGGATGGGACAAACAGGTAACCTCTACTTTTGTTCAAGGAAGAATGGGTCAAACATGTAACCTATAGTTCAGTTAAAGAAGAATGGGTCAAACATGTAGACTCTTGTTTAGTTTCGGGAAGAATGTGTCAAACATGTAACCTCTAAATTAGAATCAAATTTTCATTTAATCTGAACTGGTGACCAGATTCTTTTATGAACGTTAGTGAAGCACAAGTTCTAA
Source organism: Cyclina sinensis (assembly GCA_012932295.1). Taxonomy (NCBI): domain Eukaryota; kingdom Metazoa; phylum Mollusca; class Bivalvia; order Venerida; family Veneridae; genus Cyclina; species Cyclina sinensis. The sequence continues at coordinate 2,064,286 of JAAONU010000012.1, read as the reverse complement.
ACCCTAACACCTATAAATTACCAACATGCCAGTTTTAACATTTTGTGAATTATTTTTATCTATAGACTTGTTATTGTTTCCTGTTGGACCTGTTATTCATTCTACTATGTGCATGGGCACTTACATGTATAAAGCTAAGCAAACTATGAGTTAATCAATATGGGTAATTCAATCAACTTTTGCCTTATTGATTCTCATCCCCTGGCAAACAGTACATGTACAATATCACAGAAAAAATTGCTCATATTTTGTAACATCAATTCTTAAAATGGTGGTATAATTTCCAGTGTCAGACAAGAATTTAAACCTATTCTCAGCAAGAGTGCTACACAGTATAAAAGCCAAGATCAAGGTTTCAAATAAGTATTGGCAGATCAGTGGTCGAGTGGTGCACAGGACTTGTATTCCTGGGGTTGTGCGTTCCATACCCCACTCCTCCACCAACACAAATGACAGTGTTTTGGATAAGATGTTAAACCTTGGTCCCATTAACTGGTGCTATATATTGCATGCATTGAACCAGGAATGTCTCTGGAATGGGACACTTTCTGTATCTTGCATTATCACCCTTGTTAAGCACTTCAAGGGAGTCGGTTATATGAGAACCTGGTATTGACCATCAAAAAACTCAGAGATTAAACAAATTAAAAACAGTGCACCAGAGAACCTCATCAACTAAAACCCTTGGAATCAAATATCCATTCCTTTTTAAATTAATTGCTCTCACCCCCTTAAAGAAGACTTTTTGTATGTAACAATTGAGAGAACATCACAGCTCCATAATGTTGCCATGCCCCTTTTACAGACTTCATAAATTTCAGGATTAACAAATAAAAGAACTTACTTTTTGATGGCCACTTTCTCATTTGTCTCTATGCAGGTAGCCAACAACACACTACCATATGTTCCATCTCCAAGCTGCTTCGTTACGGTATAACGATTCATTTTCAGAATTTTTTTCTTATTTTTACATAAAAAACTCTTTAATGTCACGCTAGAATTCACACATGTATGAAGTTATATATTATCAAACAAAAAACGCAATTAACAGGCTAAACGTAATTGTACAGAAATATTTCAGAGATATAACTTCCAGTAAAGGTTGAGATTCAGTAGACTTTTAAATGTGACGTGTTCTGGCAAAAGATAACTTGCACAGAACAACAGCATTCTTGACACATCTCACATATTGGCAGTCTGTATATGATAGGTAATCTGAAATCAATAAACACAGAAATACCATCAGTTCATCAAATATAATACAGGTATCTCATACAGTAATAGTTACAATGATGCTGCTAAAAGGACAAATTAGATCTAGGAAAAATTCAGAATTTCAAAGGGAGCTGGAATTTATCTAAATAGTCAGAAGAGAAAGTCTCTAAATTCCTCTTGCAAATAGCAGTAATTAGCGAATTTCATATTAAAGAAATGTGCAATCATACAAACAAAAACTTAAACTACTCAGTGGAATAATTTCATTTTGGACTTTTCACATTTTAATTAATTTCTAACAGAACCAGAAATGTGTCACAGATATCAATGCCCTCCACCACCCCCGAAACATGGCAATGGTCACAATTATGGTAGCATATAACTTGATGCTACCTTGCACTTCAATTTTTTTGCAGTCTGTGAACTGAACAAAGAACACATACAAATGTACCTCCAGGGGTAACAGAGTATTATGTGTCCTTTGGTGAAATGAATAAATTTTCCAAAACTAATGTGTTTCTAGTGTTTTGTACCCATAGGATCTTTATATTGATGGGGTGTAGCCCGCAATTGCATGCAACATAATCTAATCATTAGTGCTATACTGTTTTGAGATCTGACCATTCAACCACACTATCATGCACACATCAACACCCACACCCACATCATTTTGTGGAAGTTTTGGAAAAATCTTATTAGAAATGCAGGCTGAATGTTGCACAGAAGCAATATTAAGTAAAATTAAACCAAGGGCAATAACTCTGCCTTAAATGGCCAAATCGCAAAATCCTGAGAAATGCCCCATGGCATATGAAAACAAGAAGCGCCGCAATGTGACGAAAACCAGGTTTTCAACGACCAAGTATTGATGAAACAGGAATTAGGAAGAAATATGGCAGTGAAGTAAAAATGATGCTGTTATTTTGGTACCAACACAGAAAGTTTGTTTCAATAGTTCAAAATAAAAATAAATCAGATAGCAAAGCCAGGCTGTATTTTCATGTAAGCTACACACACATGCCAAGTTAAGTATCAATAGGTCAAAGTGTGCTGAGGTTATTGAGTAGAAGCTGAAAATTCTATTGTAAGCAATTGACCTTGACCTTGCTCCCAGATATCTAAGTAGCAATCCCAAGCTGCATCTTTATATAAGCTACCCACACAGCTTGAGCAGAAACTGAATTTCTATTTTTAGCAAAAGTAACCTTGACCTTGATCACAGACACCTTGGTAGCAATCCCAAGCTGCCTCTTGATATAAGCTATCCATATACCAAGTTTGGTGTCAATAGGCCAAAGCAAACTCAAGTTATTGAGCAGAAACCAAAAGTTGACGCCCATCTGCCGGCCCGTCGACTTCAGCATTACAATAACCAGTTTTCGTTGAAAACCTGGTTAATAATCATACTGCGAAAGTCTGGGAAAAACTGAATGAGAACTGTAGGAGAAAATGCACAAAGAAGTAATATTAATTAAAAATTAAACCAAGGGCAACTCCAACAAAAATGACAGATTTGCAAAATGCTGCTTTGCAAAAACCTGAAAATATGCACTGTGACACTTGATAATGGTAATTCTGAGAAGGTTTGGTGAAAATGAATTGAAATGAAGGAAGAGATGCACACAGAAACAATACACAGTACAATTAAACTAATGGCATTAACTATGACTAATATAATGAAATCACAAAACTATAACGGTCAACTCTAAATCATGCCCAACCATCTGTAAAGTTTTAAAATTCTTGGAGAAGTTACTCATCTGAAACCATTTTCAAAGTGCAGGCCCAGTAAGCTTGACCTCTTACCCCACTTGGACAATAGTGATCCCACTGGCATAATTTGAACAATCTTGGTAAAGGTTCACAAGACAATACTACAAACTGAATTTCAGAAGTCTCAGCCTTCAGGTCTTAAAGTAAGTAACGCTAAACAAAACAACAGTAAACATCAACAAATGAAATATCATAAAGAAATAAGCAGTATTAAGCTCCCATAGAATATATTGTTATTTGCACATTACTTAGATTTAGAGATGCTCTCCATTTCATTGACAAATCATCAAATACAAGGTCTCTGATAGGCTCTCTGTGCTTTCTGGTGTCCCTGTTGGATCAGTCCTAGGTCCATGTCTCTTTCTCACCTACATCAATGGTCTACAAGAAATTGTCAGGAGCCAGATGTGTCTGTTTGCGGACGAAACCATAGTCTACTTAACAATTTAAATCAAGCATCAGCACAAAGCTTACAAAATGATTTGCCCAACCTTGAAATATTAGAAAAAGAATGGTCAATGGAGTTCAACCCCAACAAGTCTGAAGTACTTAAAATACACAGGAAAAAGAAAACAAGTCATCTTTTCTTACACCATGTAAAGCACTATTCTGAAAACCACAGAAAATGCAAAATACCCAGAAGTTACTAATATTCATCAGACGAAAAGTCAAAACAGAACAAACAGCCCAAAGAAGCAGCATACAAAACATAGGTCGAATAGTTAAACCATAATAATTATGGCACCCATGGCAGAAATACCTCACTCAAAGAACAGAAATGGTCCAGAAGTCAGCCACAAGGTATGTTCATAATGATTATGGTCCACTAAACGAAGCAGTGTAACAAACACAATTAAGGAATTAAAATGGTCAACACTCAAGCAAAGGCGAAACCAAACCAGCCTGGTCATGCTTTACAAAACAAGAGGGCCATGATGGCCCTGTATCGCTCACCTGAGTATGACTGCTTTAAACAAAGTTGCTATGGACCTGGTTATTTGACCCCAGATGGCCCATATTCAAACTTGACCTAGAAATTATTGAAACAATCTCTTTGACAAATTTCACGGTTATTTGTACTGAAAATGTTATCTCTAGAGTGTTAACAAGATTTTTCCATATTTGGGCTCTATGACCTAGTTTTTGACCCCAGATTACCCATATCCAAACTTGAGCTACAAATCATCAAAACAACCTTCCTGACAAATTTCCAGGACATTTGGACTAAAAATGTAACCTCTAGAGGATTAACAAGGTTTTTCTACTTTCGGGCTCTGTGACCTAGTTATTGACCCCAGAAAACCTATATTCAAAACTAAGCTAGAAATCATCGATAGAACCTTTCTGACAAATTTCCAGGTTATTTGGACTGAAAATGCTACCTTTAGAATGTTAACAAGGTTTTTCCATATTTGGACTCTGTGACCTAGTTTGTGACTCCAGATGACCCATATTCGAACTTGATCTAGAAATCCTCAAGGCAACTTTTCTGACAAATTTCCAGATTATTTGGGCTGAAAATGTAACCTCTAGAGTGTTAACAAGGTTTTTCCATATTTGGGCTCTGTGACCTAGTTTTTGACCCAAGATGACCCATACTCCAACTTGAGCTAGAAATCATCAAGAAAACCTGTCTGACAAATTTCCAGGATATTTGGACTGAAAATGTAACCTCTGGAGTGTTAAAAAGTTTTTTACATATTTGAACCATGTGACCTAGTTTTTGATCCCAGATGACCCATATCCAAATCTGAGCTAGAAATCTTTGAAACAATCTTTCTGACAAATTTCAAGGACATTTGGACTAAAAATGTAACCTCTAGAGGATTAACAAGGTTTTTCTACTTTCGGGCTCTGTGACCTAGTTTTTGAACCCAGAAAACCTATATTCAAAACTAAGATAGAAATCATCGATAGAACCTTTCTGACAAATTTTCAGGTTATTTGGACTGAAAATGCTACCTTTAGAATGTTAACAAGGTTTTTCCATATTTGGACTCTGTGACCTAGTTTGTGACTCCAGATGACCCATATTCGAACTTGATCTAGAAATCCTCAAGGCAACTTTTCTGACAAATTTCCAGATTATTTGGGCTGAAAATGTAACCTCTAGAGTGTTAACAAGGTTTTTCCAGATTTGGGCTCTGTGACCTAGTTTTTGACCCCAGATGACCCATATTTAAATTTGACCTAGAAATTGTCAAAGCAACCTTTCTGACAAATTTCCAGATTATTTGGGCTGAAAATGTAACCTCTAGAGTGTTAACAAGGTTTTTCCATATTTGGGCTCTGTGACCTAGTTTTTGACCCAAGATGACCCATATTTGAACTTGACCTAGAAATTGTCAAAACAACCTTTTTGACAAAATTCCAGATTATTTGGGCTGAAAATGTAACCTATAGAGTGTTAACAAGATTTTTCTATTTTTGGGCTCCGTGACCTAGTTTTTGAACCCAGATTACCCATATTTGAACTTGAGCTAGAAATCATCAATAGAACCTTTCTGACAAATTTCCAGGATATTTGGACTGAAAAAGTAGCCTCTAGAGTGTTAACAAGGTTTTTCTATATTTGGGCTCTGTGACCTAGTTTTCCAACCCTGATAACCCATGTTCGAACTCGTCCGAGATATCAATGAGACAAACATCCCATGCAAGTTTCATGACAATTGAGGCAAAAATGTGACCACTAGAGTGTTAACAAACTAATTGTGGACGGACGGACGGACTGACGGACGGACGGACGACGGACGACGGACAAAAGGTGATCAGAAAAGCTCACTCTGTCACTACGTGACAGGTGAGCTAATAAAAAATAAACAGGTCAATGTCGATCACAATCACTTTACAGACACAAGAAACAACAAATTCCTCCTCCCACAGTCAAAATCACATCACATAAACACATTCTTCCAAAGGTCTATATGACTCTGGAACAAATTATCGATCAAGCTAAAGGCTACCCCAACTGTACCAGCTTTAATAAGTGGAATAAACAAATTTTATAGATTTTAAATATTCACAATAGATCTTTAAGTAAGATCTTTAGTAAAAATCTTGTTTACTTTAGTTTTATCTTTGACAATTTTAATGTCCTTGACACCCTGCCAAGTACAGTACAGTAGTCAGAACTCACTTCTGGCAGTAATTAGTTGAAGGTTTCTAACAAGAAAATGGTTACCAAGTTTGTAAAACATCTAGTCTAATTAACTCGGTGTTGTTGGTTTGACCCATTTTATCTATCTTAATTTTTCCTGATGGTTCTCAGTCTTCGAATTTAGATGCCGGACCGAAGGCCCAGTCCACCAAAATGACTGACGGTCCAGTAAAAAATTACAAATCAGTAGTCCGACTGTCCAGTTAATATTGGTGCTGCTTTTTTTAAAACTAAATACAGTAAACAAAGTTGAGAAACAAGTAAAAAGTAGTGTTTTTGAAAATAAAATGATATTGTTTCTTAAAAATGCATTCTTCTCCATAGAACAGCGATTCGTTAACCCCAACTACAACGTAACGCATTCGTACTTAGTTTACATATAACCGGTGCTCAGGCTATAATCTCCCTTTCCAGTTTTCGCAATAAATATGATATTTTATTCTAATTATTGACCAGGCTATTTCTGGTGAAAGAGGAAAAAACCAGCCGAAAGTAACACCTTATTTTCATTATTCTGTTTCATGAAATAACTCTGTTCCGGTTTCCTGTTTTTTTTTCTTTTTTTACATGCATGTATACATTTTCGGAAAGTGACATCCGATCCATTCCATTACACTCATTTATCGACCACTGTACATGATGTAGTCGTACGGAATATATACCAGGGGTGATAAATGGTGACATATATATGTATATGTATATATGGCATTTTCAGAAGTTGGGAAAAAAAGTTGAGATAAAAATCTGGTAAAATGTTTAACTGTACTGACAGTGTCTTGTACAAATGAATCAATTATACCAGAGCTTTTTTCACAGGTTGGAGAATGTGCCCTTCCCTTAAATTTGGGGAAATTTAATGCAGTGTTTTTTTGCAGAAGGGGAAGAAAAAACTTGATGTAAATTGAATTTTAGGGGAAAACTATGAGCATACATGTGAACTCTCCCGATTCTGGCGGTAGACTACCGATTTTGGGCAATCAAAATCCCCCTCCCGCTCGGGGCTTACATTCTACCGACTTTTTTCATAACATCCAAAAAAAAAATTAAATTACAAACACTTGAGTGATGTTGATGAATGTAAACAATATTTTGACTGGTTTACCGATAACGCTAAGTGTACCACACTGCTGTATATTGGAAAATGAGACCCAGTCTAATTACACCTTGACCTTAGTATTGGAAAGTTTTATTGTTTGTATATTGTCAGTTTGACACTTAAAGCGCTTGCAGTTATGAAGTTGTTAATTGCCAGGCAGATAAGGCACACATCAAAGACACAAGGGAGACTAGAAACTGGTAATTTCTGTACTTCCACTGCCACAAGCAATACAGACCTCGAAATATTGTACTGTACTGTTATATCAAAACTGTCAAAAGTGAAACAACCATAGCCTGTCGAATAGGACTCTGAATGTATTGTTGTGCATGAAATTCTGTTGCCAACTGTTATGACTTCCATGTGACCAAGGAACTATGTGGTGTAGAGGAAAAGTCATGTGTCAAAAGGGAGAGAGTGAAGAGTAAAGAGAAAAGGTAACAATGTTCAACTCGAGTGTAAATAAGACAAATTTGACTGTTAACTGATAAAGGTAGAGTGACCATTCAGTGTAAATAATGAATGTTTACTGTTTATTTTTGATACATATTAAACCGATAACAGTTTCTTTCTGTTATCAATAGATTTTTTAGCATCTGTACTTGGACCATGCCTGAAATAATGTTGTGTCAGTAAATCTCCCACTTGACAGACCCAATCTCCCTACTTTCTGAGCCAGATCTCCCTACTTGGCACCGGGAAAAGTTCACATGTATGCTATGAGGCGTAGAAGAGGCAAAAATCCTTGAATACTATTATTTTCACTAAACAATACTATTGTTAGGCTATGAAACAAGTTCAAAGTATAATTAATATTATTTTTAACATTGTGGTGACAAGTTTACAATACTATTGTTAGGCTATGAAGCAAGTTCAAAGTATAACTAATATTATTTTTAACATTGTGGTGACAAGTTCTACTTCAAAACATAGTCTTATTGTTTTATAGCATTGTTCACAGCTATTTTTCGGTCAAGTTAAATGTCATTCGGTCCAGTCAGATTATTGCCTTGGCTGGTCCGAATGTCCAGTGCTTCAAAAAGTTATTCGTGAAGACTGGTCTCTTCAACAAGTCTGATTATTTGGACTATTAAACATCTTAGTTCTGACCCAGGGTATGAAGCAAAATTCATTTACATTTCAGTGTTATCGAAGATGTTGATTTATGTCAATATTAAGTAAGAAAGTAAGATCATAAACTGTTAGGCAAAACTTTTAAAACTTTAAAAGCTTAAATCATTGTCTTGTTATAACTTTTCATTTGGTTGTCTGTTAAACAGAACTGTTACCTGAATGAATGTTCCAGATTGACAACAAGGCCTTTCTTCCAACTTAAAAGTAAAAGCAACCTAGCATGGGTTAGAGGTTTTAAACTTCTGTCGAAAAACTGTTCAACTCAAGGATGGATTTCTAACTGATTTTGGATTTCTGGCCTAGTTATGCACTCATTTCACTACAGTATCAGCAGTCGCGCCTAATATAGCTTTATTTTCATCACGCATAGAGGTGTAAAGCTGTCAACAGCTGCTTGTTAAAATCCATTTTGATTCTGTATCATCTTGGATTGTTAGAATATAATAGATTGGGTGATTTCTTTGAAAACCATTTTTGGCATAATATTACTTACCTCCGCCATAACTGTTGTTGCTATTTGTCCGTACGTCAACATTAAATCGCCCGTATTGAAAGTACGCCCGCATTGAACGTTTTTTAAATATTCACGAGTAGGCGTGACTTGGTAGTTTATTCCCGCATTGAAAGCATTCCTGTAGTTTTTAACGAGTGCAAAGGAACATTTAATACGAAATGGAAGAAACGTGAAATTGATATAGTGTTATAATTTAGATTATTATTATTGTGTATAATCAATAAAAGAATGTGCGTTTAGACTGGGATATGTCAGAAATTGTACTTCACCGGAAAACAGAATGTTTTCTTACAGAAACACATTGAAACAAATGACATCTTGAAGTAAATGCGTATCTGTTAAAAACAATTTAATAGTCAAGAAATATTAGATAACGTTCGTTGCATAGCTGCACAGTCTTATTAGGTAGATATTGTGAGTGCTTTCCGATCCCGTGGAAAAAGTTATACATTATATTTTTATTGTATGGTGTATTTATTACTTTCAAAAGTATTTTGTCGGTGATAGCATAATTTCTTGTGCCTAATTTATAGACAATATTATGAATGTAAGTGTGCTTTCCGGAACCGTGACATCACCGAAAGGCACTGTTTTTACAAGTACACACTCATTGAGTTCACTATATTTGTTACAGTTTCATATATGCATAAATTAAGTATAAAGATGGAAAACAGTAATGGTTTTTGTTTGTCTGTCCAGGGCCTTAATTGAGATCTCAATTAAGGCCCTGGTCTGTCTAAGTATAGCACGATGAATATGTGACTGGTTTGCTTTATGTGTGTTATTGTTATATGTAATTTTTTTTTGTTATATATTCAGTATATGATGTTAAGCAATGCTATTTTAGTAGAGTTTTTTTTTAATAAAGAATAACCTATGATTTTTCTGGTAAGTTTCCTACTTATTTCTTGTCCAATCTTACTACAAACCGTGGAAACACCGGAAAGCGAATTTGGCTATCGAACAGTAGCTGTTAAATTGTCTTTCACACATGCTAATCCAATCAATACTGATTAAAGGCGTTGTAAATTAGCACCTTAAGGCGTTAATTGCATTAATTGATAATTGATAGTACATCCCCATAAAAGAATACCAATTAAATTTGCAACTGTCTTTGATATACATGAAATCGACATGAATTATAAGTTGCTTTTATTTACAAAACATTTTGATTTTAATACTGAAATACGGTTGAAATGGCATTAAACTGAACAAGAAAACAAAACAAGTATAAAGTAGTATTGATATGCGTATAGCGCAATTTGGTGGTTAGTTAATATTCCGTGACTGGAAAGCACTGTCTACACTAGACCGGAAAGCAATATCGCACTACAAGTTAAAGGCAAATTAGTGTTTGAAATTATTTTTTGTCCAATGAGATGGCAGCATTTTTCAAATTTTGAAAGAATTTATTTTAGTAAATCAGTTTTTAACAACCAGTGCTACTAACCAGGTAAATCGAATGAAATGATTTACCAACGTTATTCCGCAAGCGTGCCTTGGAGGCGGAGTTACAGGGATATTGGGTTTTTGTTTACATTCATGCGATACAGAATACATTGAACTTAATTCATCTTTTATAATTATGGTTGGCTTTCACAAGTAAAGTAAAATATCCTCTCATTTTATGTAATGCATACATGTCAATTTAATATACAGTACACGGTAAATAATATATTCGTGCCGCTGCTTGCAGGTGAAAATGCCGTCGGAAAAGTACAGTATTCAATTACGCAAGTCAATATAATTATAGTGTGCATGTATCATCAAAGATCGCGTTAAATCAGTTTCATAACTTGAAATATTAGAACAAAAACAAAAATGCAAAAGTACAGCATATTAAAGAAATCCGAATCACCTAAGACATCAAAACTTGTGACTTGATCTGCGCTCATTTTGTTGTGAAACGTTTTCGACCTTCTCGATTAAAGTTATGTTTCTGTGTGCCAGCGAAAGGAGATTCTAATTTGCATAAGGCGGTAAAAGATCAGACCTCGCCGATATCGACGGAACATGGATGACAGGCATGATTTTGGTGTTTCGAGGTGTCAATCAAATTAGCGTGACGAAAGAGGGCAGAGACATGTTAAGAGTGAACAAAAATAATTTAAAACACTAAGCTGGTTAAAATTTCGCTGGTTAAAAAATCGCAGCCGCGCGACCAATTTAATTTTGTAAATACGTACTAATAAACTTTAACCTATACTTAAAGACTTGAAATTACTTAATTAAATTCTTTGAGACAGGTAGGTATATATAAATATATATATATATTGCATTGCAATATGTCCTTATAATGAAATATCGTGCTTTTCGATAATGCATGTATTTCTTCGCGTGACCGGAAAGCACTCAATATACATATATACCTCTAATGTCGTCTAATGACTACATCGGTGATTGAAACATTAATATTTATTAATTTTGGGTTAATAATTCCATTGGCAACACTTAAAAAACAATGAACTGAAGTTTTCATGTGGTCTTTTTTTTTTTTTAAACTAAAATGAGTGCTTTCCGGTGATTAATCTGTTTCTTCGCAGGACCGGAAAGCACTTGATCTACCTTTATTCCCGTAATATCTTATATTGGAGAATAAAATTAATCAAGAGACAATTCTGTTTTATTATTTCTGGGCTAGTAAATCGATTGGTTTCACGTTTAAACTAGTGAAATAAATGTTCCATGTGTTTTTAACAGAAAATTGAGTGCTTTCCAGTGACGCATCAATTTTTTCATATAACCGGAAACCACTGAGCACCCGTAATGTCGTAAAATTGCTGATAATATCAGTCTTCAAAACATTAATTTATTGAATTAGTTGGTTGGTAACTCTCAACAAGGAATCAAATGTATTCTTCATTGTGTGTAGTTTAAACTATCAATTTCTTTTCGGTGACGAATCAGTTCTCCGCAGGACCGGAAAACACTCAGTATACATATACTTATAATGCTGTCTGATTTAATGACTACATCGGTGATTTAAACATTTTATTTGATGAATATTGGGTTAATAAATCTAATGGTAACACTGAGAAACCAATAAAATAACGTTTTCATATCTTTTTAATAGAAAATGGATTGCTTTTCGCTGTTTCGGTGCTATCCGGTGCTTTAACGTTTTTCTATGCACCCTAATGTTGTACTTAATTTCTGTTAACGCATTTTTTTTATATATAAGGAAATGGATATACACCGGAAGTCGGTACTGCGTCATATTTGGGATTATTATTATTGTGTAGGGCGTATGAAAGGGAGGTATAGTAATTTTGCACGAAATTTCTCTCTACGCATTGGAATATACACCCTCCCGTTCTGTGCACTGCCCCAATTGAACGTACATCCTCCTGTACTGGGAACAGCCCGCATTGAACGTACATAATCATGTTATATAAACGGCAAGCATGGAACATACACCCTCCCGTTCTGTGCACTGCCCAAATTGAACGTACATACTCCTGTACTGGGAACAGCCCGCATTGAACGTAGTAAGCATCTTAAAGAGACGGCTCGCATTGAAAGTACATAGTCCTGTTCTGTGCACAGCCTGCATCTAACGTACATCCTCCTGTACTGGGAACAGCCCGCATTGAACGTACATAATAATCTAATATAAACGGCAGGCATGGAACATACACCCTCCTGTTCTGTGCACTGCCCCCATTGAACGTACATCCTCCTGTAATGGGAACAGCCCGCATTGAACGTACATAATCATCTTATAGAGACAGCTCGCATTGAACGTGCATCGTCCTGTTCTGTGCACTGCCCCCATTGAACGTACGTACTCCTCTACTGGGAACAGCCCGTATTGAACGTACATAATCATCTGATAAAGACAGCTAGCATTGAAAGACCATCGTCCTGTTCTGTGCACTGCCCCCATTGAACGTACATACTCCTGTACTGGCAACAGCCCGCTTTGAACGTACATAATCATCTTAAAGAGGCAGCACGCATTAAACGCGCATCCTTCTGTGCACTGCCCTAATTGAACGTACATAAACATCTTATAGATACGGCACGCATTGAACGTACATCCTCCTGTTCTGTGCACTGTCCGCACTGAACGTACATAATCATATGAAAGAGACGGCACGCATTGAACGTACATCCTCTTGTACTGGGCACAGCCCGCATTGAACGTATATTATCATCTTATAGAGACGTCACACATTGAACGAACATCCTTAGAACTGTGCTTGGCATTGCCCTCAATGAAAGAACATCATCATAATCTAGAGACGGCACGCATTGAACGTAGATTTACTTGCACTGGAAACAACCGGCACTGAACGTACATAATCGTCTTATAGATACGGCACGCAATGAACGTACATCCTCCTGTTCTGTGCACTGTCCGCATTGAACGTATATTATCATCTAATAGAAACGTCACACATTGAACGTACATCCTTCTGTGCTTGGCATTGCCCTCAATGAAAGAACATCATCATCTTCTAGAGACCGCACGCATTGAACGTAAATTTACTTGCACTGGGAACAACCCGCATTGAACGTACATAATCATCTTATAGATACGGCACGCATTGAACGTACATCCTGCTGTTCTGTGCACTGTCCGCACTAAACGTACATAATCATCTGAAAGAGACGGCACGCATTGAACGTACATCCTCCTGTACTGGGCACAGCCCGCATTGAACGAACATTATCATCTTGTAGAGACGTCACACATTGAACGTACATCCTTAGAACTGTGCTTGGCATTGCCCTCAATGAAAGAACATTATCATCTTTTAGAGACGGCACGCATTGAACGTACATTTACTTGCACTGTGAACAACCCGCATTGAACGTACATAATCATCTTATAGCGACGGCACGCATTGAACGTACATAATCATCTTATAGAGACGACACGCATTGAACGTACATCCCTCTGTACCGGGCTCGGCCCGCATTAAATGTATATAATCATCTTATAGAGACGGCATGGATTGAACGTACATCCACCTGCACTGGGGACAGCCCGCATTGAACGAACATAATCATCTTATAGAGACGGCACAAATTGAACGTAAATCCTTCTATTCTGTGCTTTGCCCTCATTGAACGAACATCCTCCTGTTTTACGCACTGCCTGCATTGAACGTACATAATCATCTTATACAGACGGCACGCATTGAACGTACAACCTTTATGCACCGTGCAGAGCCCGCATTGAACGTACATAATCATCTTATCGAGACGGCACAAATTGAACGTAAATCCCTCTGTCATTGGCTATGCCCGCATGAAACGTATGTAATCATCTTATAGAGACGTCACGCATTGAAAGTAAATCCTTCTGTTCCGTGCACTGTCCCCGTTGAATGTACATTCTACTGTACTGGGAACAGCCCGCATTGAACGTACATAATCATGTTTTAGAGACGGCACGCATTGAACGTACATAATCATGTTTTAGAGACGGCACGCACTGAAAGTAAATCCTTCTGTTCTGTGCACTGTCCCCATTGAATGTACATCCTCCTGTACTGGGAACAGCACCCATTGGACGTACATAATCATCTTATAGAGACAGCACGCATTGAACGTATATCCTCCTGTTCTGTGCACAGCCTGCGTTTAACATACATCCTTCTGTTCTGTACATTGCCCGCATTGAACGTACATAATCATCTTTTAAAAACGGCACGCATTGAACCTACCTTTTTTTTTGTACTGTGCATAGCCCGCATTGAACGTACATCCTCCTGTACGGGGAACAGCCCGCATTGAACGTACATTATCATCTTATAGAGACGGCACGCATTGAACGTACATCCTTTTGTAATGTGCACAGGCCGCATTTACCGTACATAATCATCTTATATAAACAGTACGCATGGAACGTACACTCTCCTGTTCTGTGCACTTCCCCTATTGAACGTACATCCTCCTTTACTGGGAACAGCCCGCATTGGACTTACATAATCATCTTATAGAGACGGCACGCATTGAACGTACACCCCTTTGTAATGGGCACAGCACGCATTGAACGGACATCCTCCTGTACGGGGAACAGCCCGCATTGAACGTACATTATCATCTTATAGAGACGGCACGCATTGAACGTACATCCTTTTGTAATGTGCACAGGCCGCATTTACCGTACATAATCATCTTATATAAACAGTACGCATGGAACGTACACTCTCCTGTTCTGTGCACTTCCCCTATTGAACGTACATCCTCCTTTACTAGGAACAGCCCGCATTGGACTTACATAATCATCTTATAGAGACGGCACGCATTGAACGTACACCCCTTTGTAATGGGCACAGCACGCATTGAACGTACATTATCATCTTATAGAGACGGCACGCATTGAACGTACATCCTTTTGTAATGTGCACAGGCCGCATTTACCGTACATAATCATCTTATATAAACAGTACGCATGGAACGTACACTCTCCTGTTCTGTGCACTTCCCCTATTGAACGTACATCCTCCTTTACTGGGAACAGCCCGCATTGGACTTACATAATCATCTTATAGAGACGGCACGCATTGAACGTACACCCCTTTGTAATGGGCACAGCACGCATTGAACGGACATCCTCCTGTACGGGGAACAGCCCGCATTGAACGTACATTATCATCTTATAGAGACGGCACGCATTGAACGTACATCCTTTTGTAATGTGCACAGGCCGCATTTACCGTACATAATCATCTTATATAAACAGTACGCATGGAACGTACACTCTCCTGTTCTGTGCACTTCCCCTATTGAACGTACATCCTCCTTTACTGGGAACAGCCCGCATTGGACTTACATAATCATCTTATAGAGACGGCACGCATTGAACGTACACCCCTTTGTAATGGGCACAGCACGCATTGAACGGACATTATCATCTTATAGAGACGGCACGCATTGAACCTACATCCTTCTGTTCTGGGAACTGCCCGCATTGAACGTACATTATCACCTTATACAGACGGCACGCATTGTGTGGACACGGACGGGAATTAACAGACATTATTCTGTTAATTCCCTGTTATTCGGGGGACACGAATTAATCAAACATCTTTATGTAAATGTGACTGCCCGCATTAATGTATACATGTATATCTCTGATTCAAAAACAGCACACATTGAATGTACGTTCTTCCTTATATCGAATTGTTCCATCTGAGGCTTCTAATAAATATAGAATTTTAATAAAATGAACTGAATTGACAGACAAAAAAGCCAAAAGAATGCATTGACATCAGCATTAAACCCAACAACAGTGTTTAGGTTTTTTAATTGTTAGACACTTCAGTTGAGGGTAGCCACGCAGCATGGAGTTTAATGCCGCGTATACAATTTACTATCATCGTAACACGCCCAGAAAGAATTAAACAATAAAAATATCCATGTAGGCCAGAAAATAACTTAACAAAAGACTTTTTTATCCGTTTCAACCTCTTTATCCAAGTAACCGTACCGGTTCTTTTATTGAAACCGCTGTCTATTGTTTTAACTTACGGTATTGCAAATTATGGCAGGCCCATATTGGCAATGAACCATTGGCACTTTTCGCTGATTTCTTACTGATTTGAGGGTTCTGAATGCAGAGGTCGAGCACTATTGGGCGTCTGCACTGTGACATATCCGAGTTCTCCAGAAATAAAAGATATATTTCCAAAGAAGTGAATCAGATATCGACTGAACATTATTGAATCGATTATAGAAGTGAAAAGATACAATTCTGTGTTTAAAAAATCCCACTGCTTTATACTTTCCACCGTCAGTATGGGGCAGTATTCTGAACAATTCTGCTCACATCACCTTTCTGCGCTGTCGGATCTGAGTTTCTATGTATTTGATTAGTGCTCTCAAAGTTCTAACATTTGAACTGCTAAACGAGCACAACCATAGCTTCTCCGCCTTCAGAAACTGTCCATATATATTATTCGGACAACATCGACTTAAAAATTCTTGCTTTACACAAGCAGCTTATAAAATGATAATGCGTTGTTTTTAGATGTCTTTACTGAACACTTAACGTGACAATCTCAACACAATCAGTTACCACATTATCCGCTACTTGGGCACTAGAAACCTGTCAGTGAATGGGGAGGGAACAATGTAGAATCATATCAGCCAGTGAGGTCGCGATCTGGATCAACACTGGTTACAAAAGCCAAGTATACTCGGTTACAGTATTGAAAGGGTTAATGTAGATTTAACGAGTAGTTTCCAGAGTTGAAAAAATGACCTACTTCATAAAGTTTGAGTAAATAGGGCACTATAATTAGGATAATATATACTGCTTTGGTAAAATTTCAACTCATGCTGGCAGTTGACACAGTATACCTTTCAGTTTGCAAATCTGCTTTGAAGTAACAACACCTATGTGCAATAAATCTTTTGGATGTCTGCTTATACAATAATAGAAAAATAACAAACACATAAGTTATCAGATTTCAATTAATTTATTGCTACGTCTTCTTCTATTTTTGACTAGTGTTCAGAATGATTACAACCTTGTATTATTTCACTTTGGGTATCTTGTGATAAACCTAACTTGAAATCTTTTGTAACAAAATAATAGATTCACAATAAGAGAGCATAATCGGTACCAATAGGTAGATAGGTTATTGAGTATAGAACAAGAAAATAATTTTATTTGTTTGAGGCAGTTTCCAGCAAAAGTCAACACATTTAACCTCAGTGCAGATGATCAAATAATCTGACCTTCGACAAAGTTACAGCACGGACAAGGCAAATGAGACGGAGTTAAAATAATTAAACCTGGTGACCTACTTTTGGATCCCACACGACCTAGTTTCAAACTTGACCGAAAATTTTGATTAGAAGTAAATTCTGACTAATTTTGGTGAAGATCCGACCAAAAAAATGTGGCTGCTAGAGAGTGGAGACAAATTTTGAATGATTTGATCTAGTGCCGTACTTTTTCATCCTGTATGACCCAGTTTCAAACTTTACCTGTAATTTGTCTTGAAACATCTATTGTTCTACTTTTGGATTCCACACAACCTAGTTTCGAATTTGACCTAAAATTCTGATTAGAAGTAAATTAGAAGTAAATTCTGATCAATTTTGGTGAAGAACGGCGAAAACTATGGCCAACCACCCAACCACTGTGATTCCAGTATACACCCTGCAAACTTCATTTTGCAGGGATATGATTGATGCCAGCATTTTTGTATGTTTTAGAGCATTATCTACAAACATATAGCTTCATCTGAGTAAGACATGATGTTAGTGAAACAGAAATAAGTTTTTAAGTTCAACTTTAATTTGCTATAAATCATGAATTTTCATGATTTATCTTATGTTTGGGTATTCATTACACTGTTGCTAATTTGCATTCAGAATAATGTAAAATAATATTTAGATTATTGCATACTCTACTATGAGAGTCAATGACACTATTTCCAGAATCACTTAAAAGTTTATAAGTATCAAATAAACTGCAAGATATTGGGTGCTTATTTTAGAACATATTAACATTCAACCCTTGTATAACTTCATGTCATTTGATTTCAAAGTCAATGCATGTGCATAAAATGCAACTGTGTGGTACTTATCATGTTGCAGATGTATCAATATGTCTATTTACAATATGCATTAAGAATTTTTACAGAAAGTTTTGAAAAACTTGTAGTTCTCACATGAAAATAAATATGACTATTCACAATCCCGATCTGACTTTTTAATTTAACAACAGATGTTTGAAAAACAGTTATGCCCCCTAGCGCCTTATCCCTAGAGGCAGCCATGAAGTGTTGAGGAGCTGGGACCAAGCATTCTATAGTTATTGATAGGAAACCATTTTGCTATTCAAGGACATTGTGACCATGGCCTTTAACATGGTGACTTGAAAAGCTAAAGGGCTCATCTACAAGTCATGAACAACTTATATACAAAGTTTGAGGAACACGGGCCCAAGCATTCTATACTTATTCATCAGAAACCATTTTGCTTTTGAAGGTCACTGTGACCTTTGACCCAATGACCAGAAATATGATACTTGTTATCTACTGATCATGACAAGCCTACATACTTAGTCTGACAAACCTAAGCCCAAGGATTCCCTATATTTTCAGCAGAAACTGCTTTGCTTTTCAAGACTACTGTGACCTTGACCTTTGACCTAATAACACTAATTACTACAGGGGTCATCCAATTGTCATGACCAACCTACCTATGAAGTTTTGAGGAGCTTGGCCCAAGCCTTCTATAGTAATTGATCAGACACTATTTTGCAACACAAAGTCACAGTGACATTGATTTTTGTCCTGAAAAGCTATAGGGCTCATCTAATGGCCATGGCCAACCTATGTACCAAGATTGGGGAATCTGGGTCAAAGCATTATATTGTTATTAATTGGAAGTCATTTTGCTTTTTGCTTTTTGGCCTTTGACCTGGTAACCTGAAAAACTAAAAGGGTAATCTACTCATTATGACCAGCCTACACACATCACGTACTAAGACTGAACAACTTTGGACCAGGGATTCTATAGCTATTATTTGGAAACTGTTTTGCTTTTCAAGGACACTCTGACCTTGATTTTGACCTGCTGACATGAAAAACTATAGGCGTCATCTACTAGTCATGATCAATTAATAAACTAAGTTTGAACAACCTGGAAACAATGGTTCTATAGTTATTGATCAAAAACTGTTTTGCTCTTCAAGATCACTGTGACCTTGACCTTTGAGGTGGTGATCTGAAAAAATACCTGGGGTCACCTACTGGTCATGATGAACCTACATACTAAGTTTATACAACCTGGGACCAAAGGTTCTTTAGTTATTGATATGATTGATACAATACTGTTATGCCATTCAAGTTCACTGTGACCTTGACCTTTCACCTGATGATGTAAAAAACCACTGGGGTCATCTACTAGTAATGACCAACCTACATACTAAGTATAAACAACCTGGGACCAGGGGTTCTATAGTAATTGAATAGAAACTGTTTTGCCCGACCGACCGACAGCATCAAAGCAATACAGAGTTATGCAACTTAAGCTGATTATATTGTCACTATACAGAGGCATAGCAAGTTGCACTTGAATTAATGAAGTCATAACAAAGGTGCTGTACTTCATTTAAAACTTTAACAAATATTTCTAAGTTAAAAGGGAACATAAATCTTGAAATACTGAACTTACAGAACTTGTCACACTGCTGTAAATTGTCATTTTAAATAAGTATGCAAAGTTTCAAACAAGAGCCACCGCAAGCGGGGCCCACGCTCAACTTTTTCCTATTTCAGTTTTATCAAAACGTGGCACAGCAAGTTTTAAGACAATATAAACATGGATGGGCATACAGATGGATGGACAGACCGGGAAAAAAAAAATCAGGTTAATGTAAAGGAGCGCTTTAACTCCTCCATCCAACTCTTGTACTCTTCCAAACTATCCTCGGGCATCTTGATAACATTCTTAGAAATATTGTCTGCATTTATGTGTTTTAAACCTATGAAGTAGATAACTGGAGGACAAGCATAAGTCATGTTACTCAAATTAATTTCCTCCCTGATTTTAAAAAAAGACTGTAGGTCCTCATCAGGCAACAGCACAAATTCTCCCCATCCAGAATCAACCACTTTGTAAGTTATTCCATTTCCTTTCATCTGGTCAAGGAAGTACTGAACTGCAGTGTTCTTGGTATATAAAGGTGTAAAACCTCTTTCTGCCAACCGACAACTTTCATTTTCATTTGGATTAAACTCTTCTTCACGAACAAGTTGTTCTATGTACAGGTTTACATCCTCCATTGTTACATCTTTGATTAATGTGACATTCTCTGTTTGTTCAGTCTGCAACAGATTTTAATAGCAAGATTTTATACCTCAGGTAACTGTTGACTTTGTTTGTTTTTGTTTGGGTTTAACAACACACTCAAGAAAATATCAGTCATATGGCAGTAATTTTTTAAAACAGAAGATACTACATGTAGTAAACAAGGTAAATCCTGGGCATTACATTGTATATACTGGAAGTACATGTATTTCCCCTAGAATTCTGTCCAGGCAAATAAGCAAAAAATGACAACTGT
Source organism: Cyclina sinensis (assembly GCA_012932295.1). NCBI lineage: Eukaryota > Metazoa > Mollusca > Bivalvia > Venerida > Veneridae > Cyclina > Cyclina sinensis. Next base: position 2,043,357 of record JAAONU010000012.1, on the reverse strand, counting down.
GAAAAACTGGAAATAAGAATGAGACTTTGAAAAAGAATTTATAAGAAAAAGTTGACAGTTCATAAATTTAACATTAATTGAATAAACAGATTTACTTTTGTGCCAGCCTTACTATCTGTTGACTACCATTAGAAATTTGTCTACTACCACTGGTTAAACATAATTTACAGTATGGTACAAGTCTCTCAACCAAATCTGTAGGACATTTAAAGCTGTATCCTTTCTGGATCATTACATTTTCAATAATTTTTTCTGCATACAACTTATATTAATATGTTTCTGTGCAAGGTTAAAACAGTTACAACTACATGGGGGGACTTAAATAATGTAGGAAGTATGATCCATGTATCATACCTTACACTCCTTGCATAAAAATTTCTCCCTTTTTTTTGGAACATCTCTTTTGCTCAATCCAATACATTCCAAGTGGTACCAATTTTCACACTGATTGCAAAAAATCATGAATTTTCTGCAAAAGAAATGTACACATTTCATGTTTTAATTCTGCATTATATAAGAAAATGGGCAACATAATCTGGTGCATTATTAAATGTCTGTGAAAGTGAACTTGCAAAATCAGCAATAAAGGCAGAGGAATCCAGACGTTATAAGCTATGTAGTATTTGGTTGGTCTTAGGACATAGGTGACTAGGTAGGTAAAAGAAATATCACTAATGTCCCTTATTATCACAACAGACAATGGTTTGAAAATACTGTTATTTTTAAATTTACCCAATTAGAAAACAAATCCATGTACTTTTGAAACCATGCATCAACTGGACATTCAAGTGACCATATGAAAAATGACAAATGTTGTTTACATGAAGAAACATTTTCAAAGGTGATGCAACACTGAATGTTCATACCCTTTCATACTTTATTACAGAGAGATATATATACTTCTTCTATTACAGAATATATTAAAACTTGGTATTTCACAAATTCAAATATACATCAAAAAGAAACTAACGTCTTGTCATATGGCTTTTGACACCGACAGTACACCTTTCGTTTCCTTTTCTGTAATTCTGGATAAACAAAGCCTGAAATTTTTCTCTGAAAAATAAGTCCATAGAATGTTTATACTGTAATACTCAAGTAATTATGTACATGTATATATAGAATGTTGATGAGCAGGATACACTGCAAATAATTATAATGAATAGTGAATAACTTTAAAATGCCGAACAAAGAGATAATGGTAGACATATATGTAAATGGATATATGATGGACTGACTTTACACATTTTGCACCACAGATGAATGCTGTACACATGTATATAGAGAGGGAATAGAAATAGAAGCAAGAGCACCCCCTGCCATCTTGAAGAAGCTATCCAAGTTTGAAAGACTTGCGTAATGTAATAGAAGAGATATTACCAAATGTCAAAATTTATGAACATGAACACAGATGATGCAGATGTTGATGACAAGCAGATTTTGACAATACTTTGGTATTTTCTTCAAAAACAGCAGAGATAATGAAACTGTGCCAGTCAGCTGCCTCTTAAGAAACAACCATGCTTTCATGAATGCTCATCCAGCGTTTTAACCACAACACCATAACCATACTACTGATATAAAGCACAAACAAGTCAAATGCTACTATTCATATAGTTTTTTGTTAGTATGAATGAATATCTTAGACTTTTCTCACCTTTCGTTTCACATTTCGAAGTTCATAAACTTTTAACTGTAATAGAAGCAGAAATGTTAATCATTATTACATCTAAAAGAACTGTGTCTGGTAAAGTGACTGTAACTAAAGTACATTTTGGAAAAATTGTTGTTCTATTACACTCTTGCCCGAAAATTTCTTTACAAAGGGATATGACAGGAACTATTTTCAGATTGTCTAACAATGACAGATATCATTTCTATGTGTCAGTGTTTCTGCAACAAAAACTCAAGAATAAAACTATGACACTGTTTGTATTCTCACACAAACCCTCCTAGGCCAGGGTTGTAAAAACATAAAGATCCTTCTATGCAACCTGAAACATTCTGACATTTGAACCTGGAATAAAGACTATCCTTCTTCACGAAACCACTACGGGGCTTGACAAACATGACAAATAAGATCACAGTCCTAAACAAGGTTTTTTAAACACTGACAAGAAATAGCTACTGCACAGTTCTTGCACAATATCAAGACTTTCAAGCTATTTTGTATTCCCTGTAACCATAGAAAAATCTGGTTTGGACTAAATTAGACAAAAGTAGCATGCAAACTGATACACAAAAGCACCAAAAGTGACAACTAAGTTCTGCCGACTTTTAAGCGGACTTGAGAGACAAAATTCATACTTCTCTGTCTTCCTTTAAAATGTCTTTTGTACTGACTTCTGTTGTCTGGTGCTGTTCTATAACTTCTGGCACAAATGTCTGGTTAGGAAATTCTTGTGTTGATGCTGTTTCTGGACCACTGAATGTTGAGTCTTTGAATCCTTTAGTGTCTAAAAGCTCTGAGCTTTTTGGTTGCTCACAAACTTCTGGTTCAGACGTTGGTATATTTACTTCCTGACCTGATGTTTCTGTACTTCCTGCATCAACAATTTCTCTGGTGTCACTAAGCTCTGAACATACACCAGTAATATCTTGGTAATAATTTTGATTTAACAACTCTAAAATAATGGCAACAGTAATTTAAATAATTATTAATATACTGACTGACAAGGTTCTAATTATGTTTGCTGCTAAAGAGGTTTTGGAGTTATTGTGGATATACCTACAAAAGTATGTTTATTACATTTTCACAAGAATAATAAAAATGTCCTCGATATTCTATATGTTAGCAACTTTCAAGTTCAGGCACATGTGACCTTGAACTTTGACACAGTCACACAAGACAGTGGTAATTTAGGAAACTACTGCTGTACTGATTGACAAGTATATTTATATCAAGTCATAAAAGAATTCAGTAAATTTATATCCACTCCTGACCAAGTACTGGTGTGAATACGGAAATGATTTCAACAAGCAAAATTGTGCTTAGAGCTGCAAAAGTACATTTGATTTACAGATGTGCCACATGTAAAGGTAGAATAAATTTCTCTTCTTGAAACTGTATACTATAAGTAAAGGTGCTGCTCACTTTTTTTTATCTATAATAATTTTATTTCAAAGATTGTATCAATTAAAGTTAATACTTTTATTGGTATAGCAACAGAATTATATTGACAGTATTGACAAACTGATGTTGATTTTGAGTAATATATCTGAAAATATTAAAATCAAGTGTTGTCATTTTATAGTATCACACAACTAGAAATAAAAACTTACCAAACCCAGCTGATAGTAATCTGTAAGCAATATTTTTTCTTGCTTTTTCAATGTCTGTTACCGTCCAGTCGAATAATAAACTTTTCTTTTCTGCATAATTTTCTGCAAACTGAAAGAAACAATAACTTTCACTGAATGCCTTGAACATCTACACTGCCGACTGGCCATTCCTGCCAAGTTTGAATTCAATCAGTTTATGACTGAAGAAGGAGTTTGCGATAAAAGGCAAAGATGTCAAACTTGACAGAAAGACAATATCAACCTACCAGAATTATACCAGTACACCCCCTATAAAAACTTCCTGGGCTGAAATAAAGTGAACTAAGTCTGTCTCAGGAAGGTTGTGAGGGTTTAATCAGTAACAAATGAATGACCTCGAAACTTCTCCATCCGGAATTCTGATACAGCATGAATGTAACGCCAAAATTTGTCATATGTAATTTTCACTTTTATATGTGGACTGTTCCCAAGCATGGCATAAGTATATTATCAATGGAAATAAGACTTCTCAAGTTCATGTTATTATTTTGATTGGTTAAATTGTGTTATTTTCTCAAATATAACTGTAACTTGCCTTAATCACATACACACCACAAGAAGTTCCGTCTACTTGTCTTGCATGTTGCTGCGTCTTCAAAGTCCATCCTTCAGGTGAATTTTGTTCATATCCGTGCCTGTATCTGCTTATTAGGAAGTCACTAAAATATCAAAAGTTTGTTTTGCTGAACAATCTCTATATATGTTCTAAACAAAACTACTTTAACATTTTTCATTTACTTGGCAATGATTTTGATGATTTTTCTGTACTCAATACACCCAAAATGCATCATACATTTATTTTCCATGTGATAAGGCATCAGAAGTCATATGACATACCTAATTTCAAAATAAAGTAATATTCACTTTATCAAAATATTCAAGATTTTGTAACCTAGTATTTCAACCAAATTTATAACAAATCTAAATATTTCAAGCAATGGACACATATATATACATATATATATATATATACACACAATAAGTGCCACGCGAAAAAGGGCCTTTGACCATTTTCGGAATTTTGCGACCATATCACAGAAGGCCTATTCATTACTGACAAGCAATTCACTAAATTTAATTCATTTGCATAGAATCACAATACAGCCTCGAAAAACACTTTCCAGAAATTAATGAAAATGTCCGAGTGCCCTTTTCTTGTGAAATGGGTCATATATAAATATATATAAATTACAAGAAGATCTGATCAAAAAAGTAATAAAAAATCTAAATGCCACCCCCAGAGTGGGGGCATAAAAAGAATTCTATTATATTTTACCCCATCAGTCCATTTATAACTACAGTTGACCTTTTTTTACACTAGGTGCACAAAATCGGTCAAAGTATTTTCATAGTTCATGACGAAAACTGTAACAGATGGAATGAAATAAAGACTGAAGGACAGATGGACATTCTGATGGACTGATGTACATATGGTCTAAGGATGAATGGTCACTGGAATAAAAGTAACAATGACAGATAATAAAATAAATTGAACCAAACTGTTGAAACGGTGATATATTTAGCATGAGAGGTATATGACAACATCATAAGTTTCAGTTAGTTTTATTGGGGCTTTACGCCACTTTAACAGCTAAGGTCATATCCCGGCGGCCAGCCCACCTAACCAGTGTTCCTTGGTATCCAACCAGTGTTTTAACCAATTTCTCTGCAAGTGACTGACTACTTCCTCACTTGCTTCAGAGGTGAGGGACAAATGACCTATACATCAATTATCACGGAGAAATTTTGCCAGCCCTGATGGGGATTGAACAGGGATCTTCAAGATTGACAATCCAATACTCTATCAATTGAGCTAGCCGGGCCGGCAAATAAGTTTTAGGATTCATTTCTGATGATAGAGTAGTCATGTATTTTTAATTCCTATTTATAAAAGAGAACCGTTCATGCATACAGTGAAGACTGTAATCAAGGGAACAAAATAGCCCACTTTCAGTCTTTGGCAGTGAAGAGCTTAAAACAAAACTCATTGAACAGAACATTCAAAATCAACAGAATGAACTTCATGCAAATTCTTTTCTTAACTTCCACACTTACTACCAATAGTGCATAAACCTTGCACATGTTCCATGCAACTCTCCCAAAGGATTCAAATAAGTAACAGTTTTCTCCACTGGTTCAATAATCTAAACAAATTCAATTTTACTGATAAAATAAAAAATCCCATGTATCTGAATACTAAATATGTTAATTCACTTTAATATTCTGCATTTATTTGGCAAAAAAGCCAACTACTGACAATACATCGATATATCAAATTAAATGGCTAATACAGTGGAAGCCATTTGTATCTTTGATATCAACTGTCATGATGGTGTTATATCATGATGGTGTTATATTGGTTTGATATCAACTGTCATGATGGTGTTATGCACAGTTGTTTTAGACATCAGAAATACAACATACAAAAATAAAGCATGTTTTGTTGGTATTTCTCACTGGTTCACCTTTTTTTTTCATCTCAATGCTCTGTTGCCTGTATATTATTCTAATTTTCATTTATCTTGAAAGGATTTAGTAAAAATTAATTACATGTAAATGTGAAAATGTCTACCAGAACAGACAACAACATCTGAGTTAAAGTAAATATGGCATGATCATTACAAAGAGAATAAGAATTACTTACCACTAAAACCCAGTGCCCTCCACTCTCGTTCACAGCACCAATACAGGCATCATACATATTTAAGTCAACCTGTTCAAAAATTAATACATAGTTACAATGAAAAATCTGACACTGCATTAAATCAGCATAAATTAGATATGCTGATCCATCTGGTGAATCATTCTGTCTGGAATGTCCTAAACACCAGATTGGTTGCCTGTACAATCCTGAAACTATGTTTTAAATTTGCCAGCTTGGTGGCATGCTTTAGACTACAGCAGCTTGACATGGTCCAGAAAAACACCCCGGGTCACAGGTTCAAGATTACAGCATACCATGACATGAACTGGCTACTCTGGAGGAGCCAGAACTGCTCATCATATGTTCTGCAGAATAAACCGCTTCACTTCTATGCTTCATGTCTAATTACATAAATGTAGTGGAGGAAGCCATAGGCAACCTAACTGGTTCAGTGTCAACATTCTTCAAGACTTTTAAACTGTCTAAACGACTGTAACGTTCAACACATTATAGGTCTTGCTGCTGGGAATTACCTTATATATATAGGTACAAAGAAATCTGCACACATCATGCAAGAAATTTATTTACCTGACATAGGTTATGGTGAATATCTGGTTGTCCATGGAAAATAGCAGTTGCTGTGATGCTGTCAATATGGAGTATATTTCTTTGCTTCAAGATGATAGCCAAAGAGGCATCAATAACCTGCAAAATGTGCCAGATATGATAGCAATACCAGCATGAAGGCATACTGCAAATAACATGAATCCAATAAACCTCACCCAACCCCACTTTTCACATTAGCAATATATATGAAATGATGATTCCCTTCTAACAACTTGCAAATTATTTGAATAATAACTGCAACAATTAGGATTAATTAAATTACTTTCAGTTCATCTTAAATAAAACCCAATTATATCTTATCAGTACTTCTGCACTACTTACATCATCTGAAAGTGTAGTTTTGATGTAATGAAAACTTCTTCTTGTTACTGTAAAAGGCCCCACTTGTAACAAAGGTTGATCATCTGGTGGCTGGTTCCATATTTCCAGTAGAGCTATAAAGTAAAATGTTGATCAAGTTAATGCTTAGTTAAATGAATAAATTCAGATTAAATCTTTCATAAAGCTTTTAAAGAAAGTCAGTAGGTCACCATAATGAGGCAGCTTCAATATCTTCATAATCAAAATTACATGTACATGAGAAATCAACCATTAGCTCGTCTCTGGAGACAGAATATTACATATATTTATTACACAGTTATAAAATGGTGATGAATTATTTCTAAAATTTTTCCAGTTGTGCTATTCAGTTTAGATTTTTTCACTCTCAAGAATCTAAATGGTTGCTGCTTTAAGGATGTAGTCACAATCCCAGTCTCAGCAAAAGAGAAATTACTCATCATACTCAAGGATCCTTGGGATCCCCAGAATTAAAGATTTAACTAAAATCTGTTGATCATAAAACATAAAAGTAACAATCCTTCTAAAATAACTTTAGAAAAGAACTTTAAATATATCAGTATAAAGTCCTCTAAAAATAGTATGGGTAACTGCAAATGCCTGTGCATCATACTCACAAAGTACAAATAATTTCCAATTTCTCATTGCTACAGCCAGGCTTTAGTTACAACAGGCATATGCATTTCAATTCAAAAAAACTTGTCAGGAGTTGCAACTGTCATGTTTAATCTGACATCAAACAAAATCCAGGATTTGTTATAATTTTGAATGCTGAAAACCTTAGTAGCATCAATTAATTAAAATTACAGACTGCTACCTATCGATTTTCTGTTTTATAAATCAAAAGCCTTTTTAAGTACCTTTCTCGTTCCCAATGTCTCCACTATCAGCTTGCCTTTCCTGCATAAATACAGGTTGTGGCTGTAAACTATCATCATCCTGTTCTTTTCGCACAACTTTTGTCTCCAACTGAGTTTTATTAACTTTTTTTGTATATCTGGAGGCATACTTCTTTTTTAATGGTCTTCTTAAACTGGTTCTCCTGAACTTCACTTTCTTTCTAAGAGGAAGGCCACCTGCATTATTACTGTTCTCAGTTAAATATTTCTGCACTTCCTGTAGCCTAGATGAAGTTTCTGTTAGAACATTTACATCACAAGTGTTGTAGATGTTATTTTCAATTTGACCAACTATTTCTAGGCATATTTTTCTGGCTCTGGCTTCGGTTAACATTTGTTCTTGCTGTGAGGGAACAGTTGGATTACTAGTGTCCTGAATATCTGTATCACTAAATATGTCACTGTCCAGTGAAAATAATGGCTGACTAAAGTATTTTTTTAAACAACTGTTTTCTGGGTTTAATGTCCACAAAGCCAGTAAATGCTTGCAAGGCCATTTTCCACGTTTAAAGTCCAGACAGCTGCAAGATGGTAAATCACTTGTTGTAATTGTATATTTTTCCCCAGAATCATTGCTGGTTACTATAAAACTTGAATCTTGAACTGCAATATCATCATTTGATATTGAAGACACTGCTGGAGGCATACGATTCAAGCAATGTGTAACAAAGTGTTTAGGTCGATTTTTCAACCATTCAGGCAGTTCAGACGAATACTTTACACTGTCTTCTCTGCTCTTCATGTTGTCTCTTTTGTAACTGTAAAAGATAAGAAGAAATTGATCATCATAAAAAAAGCAGACTATTAGCAATAGGATGGATTTTTTCATACAAAATTGTATGCCTACCCTACTGACTACAAGTTCTTGTTAAAGCCACAAAATTCGCTGGTATACCAGTGAGTATTTGGAGCTGTGCTAAAGAACGCCTCCAACCTGTCAGTTATAAACTTATGGAGTTGAGATAGTAGTACATGCAGTGTTTCATTCACAAGAGCAGATGATTTTTTTCATTTGGTTTAATTTTAAACAAAGTCCTGCAGAGGGTTTTATTACACACTGACTCTCCTTAAATAATTTAAATGGATCAAGCAAATCAATTCGTAGGATATTGAACAAAACCCATCACTAATGATTTAGTTTATAATAACACAAAATCACAATTACACATTTGTTATTATAACTGCAAATGTTTAAACCATAATAATATGACTTCACGCTGCCCATGAACCAAAAATAGCACAAGATAAAAAAATGAAAAAAAGATTTTGGGATGTATGTACATACATACATATGTACAGACAGAAGGGACAAGAGCAACAGTATATTCCCCCCCCCCCCCCCCCACACACACACTGTGGTGGGGGCATTAAAAATGTACAGCCCTTAGAAGAAATATACTGGACACTACCACTTTTAAATCAGCAGATTCATTTTAACTGCTGTGCCACATGATTGTAAATTTACTAATGTGTAATTGTATAAACATTCACTAACTTTTCAGTTTCAGTTGAAGAAAAATATTTCAACATTACATACCTGTTTTCTGCATCCATGAAGTACTTTTCAATCAATACTGTGGCTACATTTGCCAATGACTTTCCTATCCCAAATTCCTTCAGATAGTAATGCTTCAGGTGGAGATGTTGTTTCTCCAAGCCATTTGTTGTTGATATGATGTTTGGCACCTGCTTCCTGTAACAATACACCCATCTCTGGAAAAATATATTAACTAGATGTACACTATATCCATCTGTACACATATTGGTTATGTTGCCCTGCATTTACATTTTGTTGAAGTACTTACAAGACCATAGCAAATACTCAGCATAATATACTAAACAGCATCATTTACATACTGTATGGAAAAAACATGAATTCTAAGTAAAAGTGGGCCATCGGGCCATTTTTAAACATTCATGGAAAGTGACAAGATGCTCTTAAAGTAAGGCTTTGAGGCTATGAAAGGTACATATTTAGTTTTGCAAAATACACCAACACTAAATGTCTACTTATATGGCAACAATATTTTCTTCTCTCATAACAAGTTAATAGATTTCATATTTTTTAATATGTATTTAGATGAGATCAAATTTTTAGCTCCTTTTTTCAATATTTTGCCAAGTTCAGACTGACTATGTTGTAGCACATACATGTAGAAGGAAACAATTGACAATATATATGGAAAAAAGATAAAGGGAAATAAGAGCCATATCATACATGGCCATTCCCCAGCCGAGGAGTTATATGAAAGTGAACTGATTTATAAAGGTATGTAGTTGTTCAAAAAAATAATTCCATGCACTATAATGGCTTGTTAATTTGTTCCAACACTTTCAAAAATGTGAAATATTGAAAAGTGTTTAATTGTAATAAGAACAACATTTATGTAAAACAATAAAGGGAGAACATTTTAGAGTAAGCAGGAGTTATAGTTTTTACACATTTCCAATATAATAGTATCAGTTATGAATGTTAAATGTACTGCATTGATTTGTTCTCAATAAATAACACAGACTGCATCCTGCTATTGTAGTTTCAAACATGCAATTATCACCTTTGCTTCAATGAACCACTTCTTTTCAATCCAGTTGCGGAAGTTGTCATTCTCTTTGTACAAAGCTGTCCCCCTTAAATTATCTAAAGAATGCTGTAGGACACACTCATCAGTTGCATTCGCTATGTCGCACAACCTGAAATTTTTTTTCAAAAATATCTTTTTATCATTCAAATCCTAAGCACAATTTGTGAAGAAATAATTTCTGTGGGAAAATGTTCATTCTTAAAATGCAGGTGTGACAATCACATCATTTAACATTGCATAACATAGGTATGTTCTTTACTTGGAATGCACATCAGGACTACTGAACATGTGTCAAAGACTATACTTGTAGCTTTCCCACTTTATGTAATAGTCAAGTCATACCAAAGCCAAAACACCATTCATGACAAGAACTGCTGCTGTATGCTGCATGTAGCATGCAGCTGGCATTTTTCTTTACAGACTGAAACAACTTAATACTTTTTGCTTGAATTTCCAGTTTCAATTTGTTTTCATGTTTTTCAGGCCTTTACACAGTACAACATTAGAACTCTGATCATGAGCAGTGCTGCCTGCTTTCTGCAATCCCATTTCCTTAGCAACGCTAACACAAAAATTCAGTAAGGGCCACCTGCCACCAGATTACATTTATTGGAAATCATTTTTGATTTAAAAATATCATACAGGGCAAACTGCATATCAGGCACAGTTGTTGACTGCATAAACCTTAAAATGTTATGATTGAGACAAGTAATTGATATTATTTGTTTATTATCTATCATCTAAACATAACAAAGTTAAAGTAATTAATTTATCATACTGTTTAAGAATTTCCTCTCTGTTGTTTATTCCATTCTTGGACAGCCACCTTTGCCATGCCTGGATGCGGTGGAAATCACATAATAACACTTGACAACCTGATAAAAAAAGAATGTAATTAATTTGCATAACACTGACTTCATCAGCTCTCAACAGAGCAACTGCTAGAGAGAGCAATTATTACATTCAATTTTAAACTGTTCAAAGTGCTGATTAGCTGAATCAGCATCAGACATTTGTTCATGCTAAACATCTTTATATTTATAGTTACGATACTATAAATGATCTCCAACAATTCATACAAGAGATGTGTCATTAAGACTTCTGTTTAAAATTCAAGCCCTATCTGTACTGTTTACACCAACCATCGAACAGTAAATGCAATCGGCCAAGCAGTTTTGGTTATTTCTTAAAGTAGTTATCAACCTAGAACTCTGTCATGAAAACAGGTGCAGAAGTATTTTTTTGCAATCAATAATGCAAACAGACTAGTTCCTCAAGCCCATGGTGATTACTGACACTTTGCTACTTAAGTAAAGTTGTTTGTCATACTTGGATGCATGCTCATACTCCTTATAGCTGCACTGCCAGTTTAACAATCAAACAAGTTTCTAGATGTTATTTAAACTACTTTAGTGTTTAATCAAAACAAAAACAAAAGGTGAAGTCTTACAAGATATAGCACAGTCCAGTGAAATACCAATGTTAAAAGGAATTAATGTCTTTAAATATTTCGATTTCAAATCATTTTAATACAAAATTATTACCTGTGAAAGTTTCTTCTACAGCTCTAATTTCTTTTAAATCATAGTCACACATGAAATATTCTGGATGCCAACCTGGATTCCATTCTTTGATTGTTGCAAGGGCTTCTGCCACAGAGGATGTTGTATCACTGCTTACAAAGAAGGACCCAACTATCAAATATCCAACATTTGTATTCACACATAAATTATAGAGTGGAATGTCATATTTTGTAGTTTTGTATGTGGCATCCAATAATGTTATGCTCTGCCCATATTTAACTAGCATTCTTCTCTGGAACTTTGTCTGAGTAACAAGAAGAAGACTAGCAACAGAACCGTCTGATGAAGACCTGAAATTGAAAAAAAAAGTGCATTTATATCCAAGTCTTACAGTCTGAAAAAAATATGTTTAAGCAGACACAATATGCATATCTCTGACATACGTATATTTGTTTGTATCTGTAGGACAACTATGGCTGTCTAATGACCGTGTTCAAAGTTGGTTTTAAGTCAGCAGTACTTAAAGACATACATTCACTTAAGTTATTATGAGTTGTGACAAACATTTCAAAATTTAATTAAAACTAACAGTACTGTCATAGACTTATCCCACTGTACTTTGAATGATGCTTAAGAAGGGATGCCATATTGGGCATAGATTGTTTTAGCATGTCACCATATTAATATCAGGTCTGAAGGAACGAGGTGGATTTTTCCGTTGAAAGTATGGCAGTTCTTGGCCACTCTTAGGTAAAATACAGGAATTTTACTCATTGTAAACCTTGTAAAAGGTTAATTACTACTTAGTTTACATTATCGTATTATTATGTTCCAAGACCAATAATTAAGTGCATAACAGGTTTAACAACAACATTATGGGGAACAATATTGTCCTAACCAGGATTTTTCTTTCAAAAGAGAATGTACATTTGAAAAAGTTTATGCCAGAGTAGCTGGACATTGCTACAGATGTTGTAGACTTGTGTGAAGTTTCAAAACAATATCCGCACTGATTTTGGAGGTAGTAACTTGCAAGCAAAAACTCAACCAGGAAATTCTTAGTCATAAATGGGGCTTAACTTTGTTATCGGACTTTGTGTAATCACCTTGATGAATGACTAGTGTACAGTTTCACACCAATATCTGCATTGGTTTTGTAGAGAGTTTCTTACATGACCAAACTTAACCAGGACTAACTTAGTCAAAAATGGTGCATAATTTTGTACATGTCTGAGTTATGGCACTTGGTCATCTGAGCATGCTTAATGACACTCCAAAAGGAACAGAAGGTTAAAAAGCAATATGTCCTTAAATGAGTAAGACATCAGCTTACCTGCAAAAACTTAACTGAAGTGTTACACTTATGGCAACGCCAATGCAGACACTGACCCCAGGGTGAGAATAACAACTCATCTAATAAAAACTGATCATCAAAATACATCCATTCAATCATTCTGTTTACATAACGCTTGCTTCATTGAACATATTTACAGTTTGTCATACCATCACAAATGCCTACATTTGGTGTAGACCACCAAAAGTGTTAATTGTAGCAAAGAGCTCTTGGTTGCTCAACTTGAAAGGGGGTTTTTTAAACTGGGAGGGGGCCAAGTGATGGAACCCAAACCCTGTACTGGTTGGAGGTTCAGTAATGTGATCTCAATGAATGAAAAGAACAAAATATTTAGGAATAATATCACAATATTATCAACCAAATAAGATGAAAATTTTCATAAGTGGGTAACATATTAAGCAAGACTATTTACGCTGGTCTGAAGAAAAAGTAGTCATCAGGTTGGGACTGTTTCCAAGTGTCCACCAACTTTTGCACTTCTTGCTGGTCTTCAGTGGCTGAACGAAGGCTGCAAGTATTAACACAGATTAATGAAACCACTATTACTTTTAAATTACTATTGCAATGTTATGCATTGTGTTGTGAGTGTGTAATTTCAAACTGAGATTTGAACCAGTTTTGGAGTCAGACAATTACATGTATGCAATACCACGACAAGTGAACTGGTATGACAAAAAAACAGACAAGTACTTTTTTGGAGTTTGAAGAAACCTGAAGGTCAGAGGCTGGCACTAGTGGTATATACATTAACAAGAGCACCGCTGGGCGGAGCATTATATGCCCGAATGGTGTTTTTTTCTAAGTATGATGCATTTGTGATATAAGGGAGGAAACCTTAGGCTTTATGATTAAATGATTTGCTTTAAATTATGATTTTTTTTTACCTTTGACCTATTGACCCCAAAATCAAGAGGTGTCATTCACTCAATGTGTGTAACCATTGTATGAATTTTGAAGTCTCTATGAAAAATGGTTGTCTAGTTATAGAGTGTAAATAATTATAAACATTTGGGTAACTGTGACCCTGACCTTTGACAGAGTGATCCCAAAATGTATAGGGGTCATCCACTCAATGTGTGCAATCATGATGTAAAGTTTGAAGTCTCTATAACAAATAATTGTCAAGTTACATGGTGGAAATGGTTTTCAATATTAAGGTCTATGTGACCTTGACCTTTTACCTACTGTCACCAACATCAACAGGGGCCATTCACTCAATGTGTGCAACCATTACATGAATTTTGAAAACTATACAAGAAATGGCTGTCGAGTTACAGAGTGTAAATAATTCTAAACATTTAGGTCACAGTGACCTTGACCTTTGACATACTGACCCCAAAATGTATAAGCATCATCCACTCAATATGTGCAATCAGGTTATAAAGTTTGAAGTCTCTATAACAAATGATTGTCAAGTTTCATGGTGGAAATGGTTTTCAATGTTAAGGTCTATGTGACCTTGACCTTAGAGCTACTGACTCCAAAATCAATAGGGGTCATTCACTCAATGTGGGCAATAATCACACGAAGGTAAAAGACTGTAGGCCAAAGAGTACTCAAGTTATCCTCCAGAAACCTAATTGCTAATTGACATACGGACGCCCTATACAGTAACATAATAAGCCCCTTTCGGACATATGAAAACAATGCAACAGAGTAATATAAGTAGCATAACAATTTATGTAACAAGTAACATTCATGTTTAGTTTCGTTTTAACTGGCCCAGTATTTTTTGGATGACAAAAGCCGCCGAAAGATGACATACAAATGAGGGTCCTTAAAGCTCAGTTAAAGCGGAAATGAAAATTCCATGAAACCAGGTCATTGGAAACGAAATATTAGAAGCTTAGACAATTCTAAGAAGACAATGATGCATTTTATATTGTAATATTTCCCACCAACAAGACTAGCACACTGAGAAATTCATTTGAATAAGATTCATACATTTTTTTCTCATCTATTATAAAAATATATTTAATGCTTCAACAAGTTAAGCAATGTAAAAAGCATATGTACAATACAGTATTCAAAATATCAGACATACTTTAATCCAACTACAGTATGATATATGTGAGTCCTTATCTCACTGGATAAAGGGTAAAATCTTTTATTGCTGGGTGCAGCTCCTGGAGCAAGCTCACTCTTCACATACTGCTCAACGCACAGTTTTACGCTTGCAACATTTCTATGACCTGCAGCTGCCAACTCTTTGATCTTTGAAATAACAGATGGATCTAATGGCTGAGTGTAACCTGCAACCTGAAAATTCAATATATAAATAAATAAAGTACTAACAAAGTGGAAGTTCCACAATAATCACAGTACCTGTGTAACATGATTGAATGATGAAAGAGGCATGGGTGTGCCTTCTGATTAAGCACCTCAAGCAAGTTTTCATTTGTGGATACTTTATGGCAATTCTCAATCTGGAAATGGTTTATGTAGAAGGGAAGATGGTACTATAGGTATGTACAGTATATACCATGAAAATCCAAACATAGCTTAAATGTTTGCTTTCAACCTACATTTCTATCACACATTATTGATTTTTCCTGTTAAAGTCGTTCTCAGTAAGTCACAACATCAATACAAATTACAAATACATTTTTAAATTGTCTTAAACTCATCTCCGATTTCGGGTAGTGAGTTAAAAAAGCCTAGGCCGCCAGAATGCCCGCCCGCTCTTCCATTGGTGATCCCAGAATACATCCTTTCATTAACAGATGTATAAAAAAAATTCATGTATACCTCACCAACTGGATGATTCTGGTGAGATTCAGCATTTGGAAAATTAGCAAAGACCACCTTCTCCATGACTGTCCTTTCCTTGTTGAAATTCTGTTTCAATGCTTGTGAACTTTTTCTTTTTTTTCTTTCGGTGATACTACCATCTATCTTTAGAAAGGAAAAATTAAAATAAGAGTTGTCTCTGGATATCTTGCCTGATAATTAAAAGACTTCATCATATTCAGCAAAACAATGGTATTTTAAAATCGGGTGGACTGGGGAAATAACCTTGACTAGCGCTGAATTTGAGATGACTGGAGTTGGTATTTCTAACAGGAATTTGTATCAATTATCCTGCACAAAGCAGCAAAGCTTGTTAAGTATAGTTAAAATGCTTTAAAAGCTTTCATGTGACAATCAAATTCAATCCAGGAAAGTACAACTCTGCCATTATGTCAATTTGTACTTTATGGGAAACAAGAGCTGTCACATGACAGCCAAGCTCCACTATTCGAAGGAATTTTCACTATAAAAATAGTCAACAGATAAGGATAAGGCAAGGATTTTTTCATTCGAAAAAGGGATATAAATTTGAAAGTTTACATTGCATTAAACTTGACCACTTTCAGCTAGCTCTGATCAAATTTAGTCACTGAAAATTATCAATACTGAAGTAACTTTGCCTAAGCCCTTTATACATGTATTAAGAATATTCTGCCATCCCATCCCGAAGTGGTAAACATGTACATTATATTAAATTGGTTGAAAAAAATGGCATACTTTGTCACTACTGCAATAGGAATTACGGAATTTGTAAAAATAGTGTTCACTGTCACTGTCAATAAAGCACAGCAACTGTCAGTTAAATAACTTAAGTGATCATCATAACACAATAAAGGTACTGTATCGTATAAAAAACAAGGAACAAAAACTGCCATTTTGAAATACTTTAATTAGTTACACAGTTATCACAATGCTGTTTTATACAGACAAGGGTGTGGAATTCCTCTGCACAACTTGTCTGACCTGTACATCTCTGACTTTGGACAAGTAAACAACTTCTAGATACTTGTACATCAACATTAAGAGAAAAAATACAAAATTGAAGTGTTTAAGGACAGAAAAACACTCAGTACATGTGTTTCAAGCTTGGAGAACCATTCTTTTCTATGATCTAGAACTGCTCAAAAAATTTTGTTCTTCTCATTTTGTTCATAAGGATCCTGGTATAACAGAAGATCTTTGATCTCCATTGTAATCTGGACAAGTTGGACAAATAAATTTTGATATTTAACTTGTCTGTGGACAAGGAAGTAAAATCAGTATTTCCACAATCATGACAGAATAAAGACAATGCAAACAACTTTGTTGATTTAATAAAGTTTCTTCAGATGATAAGATTTTTAACTTTTAAATAGTATATAAAATTTTGTCATTCAGCTGCTTTGTAATTACTAAGTCATCACTAACTCAGGCAGTGGTCCTTTGTGAATAGATAAATACAAAACTGAACTCTAAACAGTGACTTCAATCAATATAAACCGCATAAATTGAAAATAAGAACAATTTCCTAATTGAAACATACGCTTTAATTACAAAAACAGCAAAAACTGGCTACCTTATATTCTGGAAATTTAATTATGGTCCTGACACGGATTTCAGCCGGACATCCTTGCTTCTTTGTCACCTGCACTTTCTTATGTTTTCTTTCATCATAACTGTGCTCAAGCTACAATAATTACAACACATGAAAAGAAGCAATGGTTATTGATTTTTAAGTGAATTCCTAAAAACAACTTTTCAAGGACACAAAAAATTTCTTAGGCCACACCATTAAGTTTTCTTGTTCCACAGATTCACTCTTTCATATTTTTTATTAATTACAGATTTTTTAGTTATCGCTAAATAATTTTAATTACATATAACAGGAAAACTAGTTTTTGAGAGGGAAAATGACAGTCTGAAATAAAAATATTTCTTGTACACTCACTCATATGATATGGGAAAAGTCCATCTAAGAACAATTAACTGAAATGTCCTTTGGTCCTGCATATTTTGCAGAGGAAGTTACAACATTTATACTGTAAATGACATTTACTATATGTAGCAGTGGATCTTAGTGTGATTCAGTTCTTTCTTGTCTGTGATATCATGTCAATGCCAGATTTTGTTTTAAGAGCATTATAAAGATCATACATTACCTGCAAAACAGGAAACTAAAATCCAAATGTACCTTATGTGTAACCATGTTTCTGACTTATAGGATGGTGATATTTAAGGGCATATTTACATTTTCTAGTTAGAATGGTCACTTCCCGGTAGGAGGTATTCCCATTTGCATCCATTGAAATGATTTAACTGATGATAACAACAAAACATTGGGGTACAAGTATGTCTGACACAGTAATGCAACATACCATAATACTGGTAAATCATTGCACAACTGCTTTCATTAGAGTTAAACATATTCCAACAAAACGCTATGTGTATAACTACCAATTGAATGTTTGAACTTGTTAATGTACATCTCAAGTTTACTGTAATTATAAATTTAAAATATGTCAATGACTACATGCAGAGATTACCATTTTCTGTTCTTTCTTTTTTCTAGTCGGTCCTTGGTGGCACTGGTACACATCTGTTGATGTTATTATAAAAGGTGATCCATCACATTGTATAGGACACTGCTTGGATAAGGGATGACTTTCATCTTGGAAACGAATCCGGTATCCCTGTAGCGACTCTATATCTGTAACTAAAGGTGAAAATAGAACTGTTAATACCAAATGAGAAAAATAAATATGTAACGCATCTTGTTTAAACACATAAAATACATACTAATGCACCATTCATTTGCAACTACTATCCATGATGGTCCATAGAATAGCAGAGACTTTGACTTCCAGCCTGCTATTCCTCCTCTCTTTTAGCGAAAACATGGAGTGGGGGGGGGGGGGGGGTGTTGTAGCTGCAAATGACTGGTTCTCAATAAATGTTATAAACACCTAAAATCAAATTTGTTTAAACTAGAAATTCTAACCAAAGGACAGATGCCCCACCTTGCACCAAAATTAGAAGGCTGACTGCTGTTCAGATATTTATATCCATTAAAATGTAACACTTAAAGAGATAGAAAAAAAGGAAACAGTGAAGCAATTTTTATATTTACTGTAAACACTGCTGAGAGGATTTGATACAGTATCTTCAAAAGTCAGCACCTAGCACAGATTAAAGATGAATTTTTGGGGTTACGGCACTAGCTCAATCCATAGAGGCATCCTCACTTCCACAGTGAGTCGCCACATAGACATTATAACAGTTTTTAGATCAACCTTATAGTTTTTCTCAGATTTTAATATATATGGTAAACTATTTGAATAATCTGAAAACTGTTTTTATGCTTATGTGCCGATTCTCTGTGGTCACTTCATTAGCAAGGATATTCCAAATGGCAAGTATACCTTTTACTCACAAGTAATATTTACACTAAAAATGTAAAATCACGTTTAAGCTACACACACATAAAAACGACAAAATATTTGGCAATATTTCATCTCTATCTCCATTACACAGAAGTATTTGGGGGATTCTAGTACAGATGTACCTAAAACAAGATGTACCCAAATTAAAGTCAAAATGTACCCATCATACAAATGTTTTTTTCTTTTTCTGTTTTAGTCCTGCTACATGTTTTATTCGGAGACTACATGTGAGTATCAGTGTATAGTTGTAACAGGATATATATCAAAAGACAATGGAGACAATTTATATGTGATAAAACTATATCAGTAACAAATTTGCACTTACTTTTATCTTCGTTTACTTTATTTGTAAATTACAAAGCATATTTTTATAAATGTTTACTTTGAAACACATTTATACACATCAGAAATGCCCTAAATTCTGCGAAAAAATATACATGCATAAAATAACATGATCAATGACAATTTATTAAATTATGTATTACAATTCTAAGGTGAGAACAAACTTTGGCACCCTCTACTGGAAATTTTGATTGTGCTGATAACACATTTCTTGGAAGCAAAGAAGCATTAAAAAACTTTAATTTAGTTAATCTGAAAATTAAAAGGTGGGTACATCTGGACCAAAAAGTGGGTACATCAACTAGTGTGTACGTTTTGGTTTGGGTACGTCTTGACCTGATTTGGGAATATCACGTACACCCGGTTCAAACATATGTCCGGGACATGTGTCATACTTTCGAACTTAGACGAGCCTCTGTTCCTTCTTTTAAAGTATTTTACGGTATCTCTTTTCTCTACTTCGAAAAGCTCTGTTGAGAATTCTGAATAACTTTTAAAACTTTTAGCCGTGTTGGCCGCCATTGCTTGTTGTTGTTGTAAACGACCGATCAATACCTTTGCGCCAAATGGAACGATTTCCGCTAATTCAAGCGTACCGCCCATTTATGAATATTCAATATTACGCTCAATGCGGGCGTACGCACAATATGGGAGATTTAATGGCAACCTTTGTCCGTATGGTGTCACGTGACTAAGTGTAGCAACCATGTAAATAAACATCGGTTCACATATCATTTATGCGGACACTAGTTTCAAAACATTACTTTTGTTTGATATATAGCCTAATAAGTTTGTTCGCTTCCTTTTTTACTGCATACGTACGATTATATAAGCTTTAATATATAACAGTGTAGTAACTTGGCCTATCTGGGGACGCTCATCCAAGTACTAACCATGGATAACTTTCCAGACACTCCAAATTAACCATGTCGCTAAAGAGCTAGCCCAACAGCGAGTCTATCCATTTGAGCTTATTTTTCATCAGTACCGGTTGCCCATATAACCGACACCCCCTGAAGAGATTAGTTATTTTATGTTTTGGGGGTAGTGCAAGATATAGAAAGCATCCCATTAATTACAGAGACACACCTGGTTCTGGTTTTGCATGCTCTGTGTATAGCACTGATACATGGGAACATTTTATCAATTTAATTGATTACTAATTTTATAATGTACTTTTAGTTCTGTGAGGGGTATGTTTAAGACAGTTTTCAAAACTAGTATTTGTATTGTAAATTATTTTGTTACAAACTTTCAATTCTTTCAAAGTCTTTCAATTATGAGATATTTTTTGTGATAAGTCCTGTGATAACTAGCCTATATGTCTTCTTATGCCACACAATACTATACTTCAAGGACCACAGTGGAAATAAGAGTTTTCACAAACTCTTTTTTTGTGTTATCCTTGATATATAATGTTGGTTGACATGGCTGAATATGTTTAATTCATACATGCTCTTGTTTGTTGTTAATTTCATGTATGTTTTATTTGTATTATAATGCCATGCTGTCTGACATTTTATATTGAAATAAATCAGTCTATCTATCTGTCTACCTTGGTTTAACGTCTCATCCGAAAGACTATTAGTAATGTTAGTGGAGGAGCGGGGGATCAAACTCGGGACCCCTGGTTTACCAGTCCAGCGAGTTACCACTGGACCACCGATCCGCTCAGCGAGGCTGTTGGAAGTTCCTTATATACCCGGTGTCCACTACACTCCTCCCCTCTTCAACCTCCAGGAGCCGGACATCATTCCGTTCCAACCGTGCAAGGAAGGGGCTCAAACTCAAGGCTCAAACTCAACCCTGCACTCCTAGTACACACAGACACAAACCAAGGTAAAGACCTGGCGGAGGTTCGTGGAATACCGCTGCCACCAATGTAGTAACCTAGCCTATGAGTATGAGCTCAATTTGGGACACCCATCCAAGGTCTAACTATAGATAATGTTGCTTAACTTGGCAAACGTTCCAAACACTCCAACCATGTCGCTAAAGAGCTAGCCGGACCGCGGGGCTGTTGGAAGTGCCTTACATACCCGGTGTCCACTACAACAGTCACAGAATCCTACTGTTGATCTTTGTTAGAATATACTGATCCAATTACATTGATTTATCTGCGATAGTATTTATGTTGTAAACTCTATTATATGATAAACAAAGCACTTAAAATTTGTACACGTCTCAATAAAATTCTGTTCTGTTTTTTTTTCTGTATTATGATTAAAGGGCAATGATGACAAACAAGCACAGCGTTAACGTTATAAAGTGTTTTAAATGGTGTTACTGAGAGAAAACAGAAAACTATTAATTGTTAAACGAGATTTTAAGTGGCAATAACCCCATCATTGTAGCTCATATTTAACTACTACCACTTCTACTACTACTACTACTAATAATAATAATAACAACAACAATAATAATCAAATACTGATGCTGATGAAACAAACACAAACAACAACGGTTAGGTTAAGAGTTGAATTTATTTCAATATCTAATATTTATAATATTTCTTTAAAAGTTGCGGAAATGCACCATTTCACATTTCGAAAAAGTAAAAATTAAAGGAAGTATGTGCACCAAACATCTTAGGTGGGCTTATACATAAAAAGGCTTCTTACGGCCACATATAGCGCCATAATACTCGTTTAAAACATTTTTGTGATGTTTGTTGTTGACGATATCTTTGTTTTTGCTACAGTAATGTATAGAACTTAAAAGTTCGTGAAAATACCCATATTCGGCGCGATTACTGGTCTTAACCTATGAATCAGCCATTCTTTGGGATAAATATAACAACTTGAACATGTTACCCAATTGATGTTAAACAAGGAAGTTTAACTCTGTTTAGAAGAGGAGTAGTTGAGATTCGGGTAAAATAATCAGAAAACAAACTTAGATAACTACATCAAACAAATAAATATTTGCATGTCTGTTGAAGAACTCAGGATAACAAAATACATGAACAGCTGAAATAGAGCTGACATAAAGTTTTGACAGCCAAAAAAAGTTGACAAAAATTTGACACCCATTTTCCGATAAGAGATATAATGTTTTTTTTTTAATAACAAATACTATCGGCCTTTAAAACTATTGAGTCAGATAGAAAGGAAATTCCCGGATTGCGCGCCGACGAAGCGAGACAACTTCCTTAGTGATATTATATATACCATATATAAACGCAAGCGCTCTTAAATTCTTTTTGTATTTTCCTATGAGCTGGAGTTTTATTTCTTAACATGAACTACTGAAATGGTAGGTTATTTTCTAATATATATTTAAAAGACCGCGCAACCATCGGGATAATGTCTTACGAATCGTTTGCATATCATTTTAACCTACCAAGTGAAACCCATTTTTTTCATGACTGTGTAACACGTCTGAAAAAAAGTGTAATTTCTATATATCTGCTGGAATGATAAAAAAATTGCAAACAGAGTATTTTATTCATTTTTTATTTATTTATTTTATTTTATTTTATTTCTTAATTAAAAGAAGATACAGAAGAATAACATGACACTATTCTTAATTACAAGAATTTTAATTCCATTAGGTGTTAATTGTTAACCTTAAAGTATAACAGTAAATTATTTGTTCCTTGTTAATTATTGTATTATTCAAAACAGAAACAATGTCAAGAAATCCAGGGAGACGAAATCGTTTGTTGTGCATCGTTTGGATCGTCTGCTTTCTTCTAGAACACTGCAGGGAGGTGTTACTGCAGAACGTGGAACAGTTGCGGGAGGAAAAGCGGTTGCAAAGAAACAGCGACAACACAAAATCAGAACATGAAACGTTCCATCATCGCCATTCTAGAAAGTTTGAAAAACAAACATATGACGTCAAGACGCACTACAAAGATTTAACTCATATAGATCATTCAGATTATCTGAATTACTCTTTTGATGAAGGGTCAAAAATAACCCAAGATGCGGAAATAAGTGACGTCATAGCAGCTGTAAAGAAGGTTTGTAAAGGGATTCAACTCGGACAAGAAAAGAGAGAAACTTTACACAAAATGGCGTGCAACAAATCGGAGTTTAAAAGGTTGCAGCATTTCTGGAAAAGACAAAATCAGGTCTATTATTTATACCTGACGTCGAGTGCGGTTATGGCTGAGCTAGGTTCATGTCCTGAAGAGATGATGAGTTACGTTCAGGATTTAGTTAAAAATTTGGGTAGCAAAGAAGCCATCGAGCTGCTTGAGGAATCGGCCCCTATTATCGAATATATTGGCAATGTCACAGAAGATGCAGAATTAGAAGATGAGGATCTCTATGAACCGGAGAGTATGGAATACAGTCATTTCAAAGAATTATTTCACGTCTTAACTGACAGTATGGACAAGGTTCACGCTTTCTCACACCTCCTTGATTCAAAGAATGAAACTGACGTGAGGAAAAAGATAACACATGGAATGGAGGAAGAGATAAATGACGCAATTATCGGATATAACATGATTTCATCCATTTTCTATGATCAGCCAGACATAAAACGAAGAAAACGTTCCGCTGAAAGCTACAGAGACCGCTCAATATCTATAAGATCATCGGTTAAGTGTGCTCTGAATTCGTTTTCAACCGTGAGCAAAAGTAAAATGCCAGAACTACACAAACAGCCACTAACACTGATTACTATGCAGTCACAACAGAGCACAATGATGACTGATTCAAAAGTTGGGGGAAAAGGTTCTTCCTTTATAAGTTTTGACGCGAATTCATTCAGAAAACGCAGGTCTGTTCAAAGATTTGACAACACTGTCCTTATCAAAAACCACAACTTTCCCTGCAAATTCTTAGCTGTCTGTGAAAATTCCCTTTGTTTGGAGCTATACGACGAACAAAACTTAATCAATCTGCTATGGGTATGGGAAAACGGAATCCTTAAACATCAAGCTACCGCCAAATTTTTATTCTTTTATGAAGAAACGAGTGTATTTTTATTGGAAGATGAAATGCCGCGTCAAAACCTAAATTTAAACAACCACCATCTATTTTTAGAAAGCAGTTACAACTGCACTGTTACTGCAAAATACAATGTTGATGAAAACACAGATTTAAAAATCATGTGCCAAAACGAAAGGCAACTCTGGTCATTTGTCAGTTTTAACAACGCAAAACTGAACATACCATCTTTAGCTTGCCTGTTCCTTATACAAGACACTGAAACTTGTTTAGTACTTACAGCGGAAACGGTAAAAGGATTACAAAAGCTTTCAATGAAGGCGATCGACAACCAGAATATGATTAATCAGGTTTGGCAATGGAATAACCAAGCAATAAGGCATTACAACACGCGAAAATATTTATCACACTCTTTGGAAGGTTCAGTTACACTGACAGAAATTTCAGACGAAAAATGGGCTTTTGAGGATAACCAGTTAAAGGTTATTAACAATGCAGAAAAGAAAATTTTGCAAACAACAACAGGCAAAATTACACTCGGTTCCAATGTTAAAAACAATTTTAATTTGACTATGGCTAATGAAGATGAAATTATGAATTGTGAAAACAACCGTCAGTATTTTGCTATAAAACATGTTTCAGAGCCGTGTAAAGTTCTTTGTCCGAAGACTGTTTCAACTGGCCCTGGTATTCCTTTTACTGCCACTGCAGTTACTGCTGGCTTTGTAACTGGAATGTTTGTCGGTCTGCTAGGCCTTGCTTGTGGAAGACACCAAAAGGGTGTTAAGATAGCATTTGCAGTTGGAGTTTTATTGGCGATTACCACCGCTGTTGTGATTGAATACACTAATCTGTTCAAGAAAGAAATGTATACCGTCGAATTTAAAGACTATGTCGATTCTGAACCATTGACATGTCTTTGGTATGAATCTTCAGGGACATTACAAAGTTTTGATAACAGTCTGAAATTTAATGCCAAGTCTACGCAGGACGGTGAGCACTTGGTTGTTCAACTGTCTACTAAATCTGAACAAAATTGGTTGTTGCGAAACGGATTTATCAGCGGCATTTCAAATGATTCTTGTCGCCTGGAATTGAACAGCGATCTGACAAGAGCTGGGGACTCTAGAGATGAATTATTGTTTGACTGCATAACAAATAATGTAAAGAATATATCGTGGGAAAGGGTTTATCACAAGGACTTGAATTTCAGAAAGCAAGTCATTTGTATGTACTATTTGAGACAGACAAATGACCAGACCTGTGTGTTTTTGACCGCCCTGTCTAATTCAACTGAAGTCCGACCGCGTTCACATTCTGACGGTAGTGTACTTGATCAGGTTTGGTACACAAAGGGAGGAATGCTAGTTAACGTTGGCACAGGTTTCATGATGAACAATAATATGAGAAGCTTTGAAAAGGTTAACTATAATGAACCTGATGAGGTAAAAGATACAATTACAAATTGTCACGAGAATATGTTCTTCATCAAATCCGAAACAGTTCCATGCAAGCTGCTCACAGTTGTTTCTACCAACAGTTCTGTCCATCTGACATTAACTGAATACAGTATTAAACATTATTTCAACCAGTTATGGACAAAAGTGGATGAACATTTGTACAATATCGGAACGGGGACAAAAGTTTATGTTGGCACCGGTGACTCCTCGTCAGATATTTTTGTATCAGACACCAGTCTTATCCAGAATGGAGTCTGGTATTTTAAAGATCAAACGATAATCTTTAGCAAAGCAGGTTGTGTCCTGTCTGTTGATGATTTTGTGGAAGGAATAGAGGTATCCTGCAAGAACATTAGTCAGTCAAAGTGGAGCATTGTTTCATTTGACAAAATATTTTCTTTTTTGAATGAGATACTGTGTACCTTTTTCATTCAGAACCAGTACCCCCCATGTGCATTTCTGACAGCAAATAAATCAGATGAAATAGTACATCTGGAGTATATGGCTGCCGATGTACTTAAAGATCAGATTTGGTTTAAGTCAGACGATCGCATAGTTAATCTTCAAAGTGGCATGTCTCTGGTTGAAAACCCCAACAATGGAGAAATAACTCTCAGTAGCAACGGCTCATTAACGGAACTGAATTGGGTTTTCAAAGATGGCAAAATATTAGAGAAAAACTCAAGAAAAATGCTCAATGGTTTTGTTTCAGTTAAACTTCTATCTGAAAAATACACCATTGCAAATGGCAGTCAATTTTGGCAAATTATAAGTTCAGAATTGATTCTGGATCATTTAGAAATGTTCAAGTGTTCTTCTTCCCCTCATTTGTTTTTCCTGAAAAGCAACATAAATTCTTGTGAGCTGCTTACGGCAGGTAATAATAAAGAAGTCTTGTTTACTGTTTTCGAGGAAAGCTTGATTGAAAAACAGCTTTGGTACATAGAAAATGGTCGTTTGTTCAACGTTTACACAGGGAATGTACTCAGATTTTCCCAAAATGACAATGGTACGTTCCAAATTGAGTTGAGTGAAATGTTGATACATGATAAGAAGCAAACGGTTTACCTTCTGCATGATAAGATATTGCATGTTTTCAATGCCACTCATGACTGTTTCTTGAGTTATGCTGCACATAATCAGAAAATGCCATTATCTTGTCAGTTTTCTGCATCAAGAACTTCTGAGTGGACTCGTATTTCCTATAGAGAAGATACGAGCAATTTTGATGAATTACTTTGTTTATTTTTCTTGAGAAGCAAAGATGTTCCTTGTGAATATCTAACAGGGTATGGTGAGGCAGAAGTGTTAAAAGTAAGACCTTTAATATCTGAGCTGGTGAACAATCAACTTTTCTACTGGAAAGGTAGATCATTTAGTGCACTTACAAACAGAGCTCTTGATAACTGTGTTCATCGATAGTTCATCAGATATAACGCTGAAAGCAGAATCCATAGAAACCGAAAGACTAATGCAGCGTTGGTCATTCCTCGGTGGTTATGTTGTGCCATTGCCTTATTATTACTTGGCCATGGAAGTGGATAAACATTCTGATGGTAAAATAATTCTTTCAAAGTCTTATTATATAAACCAGACTACAAAAACACAACAGTGGGTGATGATACCTTACCACAACATTATTCATGACGTCGATACAAGGACGGTAGATGGTTGTGCAAATGACGAAAACGAGACAAATTATACGGCGTTTTTTATACGCAGTAAGGAACAACCATGTTTAATTCTCAGTGGCATAGATCAAGGATCCATACCTAATTTTGAAGTATTCAATATGGATGATAGTGAAAGATTTCTTTGGATTTATGATAACCATCATATACTCAATTTCAAATCTGGACTAGCTTTAATGGTAGATTTTGAGGCTGAAAGTAACGAACAAAACGTTATACTATGGCCCAAATATGCTTACTCTCTGGCACAAAAGTGGACAAAAAGCAAGATTGGTAAATTCTATTCTGGTTTGGACCACAATTGCTTTCTTCATTCTGGAAATTTTGACGAAAAAATCATTTTGAAGGCTGAATGTAGAAACGCACATACCTCGGACCTAGAAATTCTCACCTATCAAAACAGCAGTGAATATATTAAATAATCTATCTTGTACGTTTTTCATTAAAAGTAATGCTGAACATTGTGAACTCCTGACGGGTGTTGGTGAAAGGGAAATAGGAACACGTCCTTTCCTACTGGATCTTTCTTTGTACCAGTTATGGTTCTGGAAAGGAGACAGTCTCGTGAATTATGGAAACAAGAATGTAATGATTTTTTCAAACACTACACAAAAAATTATGTTACAAAATAAGAATGGTTCAAGAGAAAGTGTTTCATGGTCATACAGAAACTCATATTTTATATCTAAACAATTCCCAGATAGCTTTATGACAATATCTGAATTCTCTGGGGATATTGTTGCATCTACCAATGCTCAAAACCCCCAATGAGCTTCAGCAGTGGATTCTTGTTGACAGAGATGAAGGTTTAAATAACCCTGCTCGTCTGTTTTGCTATAATTCTCAAGAGGACCGAGAGATATTTGTTATAAAAAGTGAGTTTGATACATGTCCTTTGTTAGTAAGGAAGAGTGACAGGTCTGTTGGTACAGAAAAAATGTCTGAAACTTTCAGTAGTAATGGTTTATGGATAAAAGACAAACATCATATACAAAATGTAAATAATGGGAACTGTCTCGCCGTTAAGGAAAGTGTAGTTCATGGAACAAGAGTTTTTTTTCAACCGAAATATTTCTATGAGAAACTACAGCAATGGTCTACTGCTGATGAAGCCATATATTCAATGCATACTAATCATTCACAATACCTCACATACACTGGATCGAAAGTGATAATGTCAAATCGGTTGGACAATACCGTTGACAAGCAGAAGTGGAAATGGTACACAGTTAAAGAGATAGAGGCCAATGACAAGCTTCTACGATGTTCACGCTGTTATAATAAAGCGGAAGAAACTGCAGCCGAAGTCATATCGTTCGTTCCTGTATTTGGCTGGTTATATAACATTGGTCGATCAATAGCTTATGGAGCAAAGAATTGCAAAGATGTAGCAATATCATCTCTAATAGAAGGAACAATTGATGTCGCGTTTGATATTGTTGTTGGGCTGAGTGCGGGGACAGCTTCTGCTTTTGCTTACGGGGTGAAAACTGCGATGAAACTTGGAATTAAAGGTGGTTTAAATGCTGTTAAGCTTGCACTTAGATCTATGGTTAAACATACATTTAAAGCTATAAAAACAAACATAATTAAATTTGTGAGACGTGGTTTGAAGAAGACACTCAGCAGTCAGTATACAAAAATGCGTATAAAGTCCTCTGCTTCCATTTTGAAGATAAAAAAAAGCTTTATGAAGCTGAAATCTCTTACACTCTCTAGGCTAATTCATACAAAAAGATTACTTAAACTAAGACCAGATTTTAAAAAAAAGTTAAAATTTTCTTATTTAACTTCTTTTAGAAAATCTTTGAAGGGCACTTTTGACAAGATCAAGTTTTCAAAGACTTCAATTCCAAGCTTCATAAAGAGACACTCGCATAGTTTCAATGAAAATTTCAAAATAAACTAAAAGCCTTTGGAAATTTCCTCTCTGAAAGAGCAGAAAAGGCTGTGAAAAGAGAAAATGCTGTAAATATCTTAAACAATAAGTATGACATCTCAGGAACGTGGTTATACAATACACAAAAAAGATGTAAAAGAGTTATTGGAGGTAAATGTCTAGGCAATATTCTAAAAGATATAAGGGACTTCCATGGGGAACTACCAACTATATCAGACATAGACAAACATTATCTGCAGCGATTAGATGCTTTACAATCTACACATAATGCACAAAGAGTAAGAGACCATGGACAAATGGCAAGTGCATGTGTAATAAAAAGTGATGAAATAATAGAAAGTGCAAAAGAATACATAGATGATCTAAGGAAAGCAAAGGCTAAACCACAGTATACAGAACCTGTGAATGAAAAGGAGTTGCAACTGTATGGGAGAAGAAATGTGATGCACGCTGAACACAGTGTTTTAGATCAAATCAGTGATGCCATTACGAAAAATTGTCGAGAATCAAAAGGTTCTTGTAAAATACTTCTGTATTCCAAACTAGCCCCGTGTCGTCAACGACAGCCACCACAGGCTGTAACATGTTTGCAATATATAACTGAAAAATGCAAATCATGGTTTGAAAGTTTCAAAGCGAAGTGTGTTGTAGCTTTTAAAGAACCCTACACAAACGAAGACATATTTACAGATGAAATGAAAGATTCTTTGGCAGGTATATTTGGAAAGAAAACAAATCAGAACATTTTTGGTTCTCAGACAAATGATGTTAAAGAATTTGCACAGCAAAATTTGGATGAAATAATCTCTCTTAAGTCAAAACTGATTAAAAATTTGGAATTTTCAGACCGTCAAAGGGATATTTTTGAAACGGCTCTGACAGAAGCCACAAGCAAAGCAAAAGCAGATGGTGTAACTGTTTTTTGGGACACTTTGTTTAACAAGTTAGATAAAGACATAAAAGAATTTCCATTTGCAGACTGGGCTGCCAGACCAGAAGTGCAAAGGTTACTATCACCAGACAAACAGTATCATGATATTGTCAGAGATGAAATAGAAAAAGAAATAGAAAAGATAATAAGGACGGCATTAAATAAAGAAGCCATGAAAAGGAAAACAGTTAAAGAAATATCTGACATGCATATCACTGGTCCCGACCAATGGTTAACATTTCATCATATATAAACAAGAAGGCCATGATGGTCAAATATCGCTCACATTAGTACCATTTAGTACAAACTGAAACAGCAAAGCCTATATATGTCTTTATTTGACTAAGTAACCCCCAAGGTAGTCTCATTAGTGACCACAGGGATATAATTTGAGCAATCTTGGTAGTGCAGCTCTAGGCTTTGTGGTTTCAGACAAGAAGATTTTAAAAGTTTTCTTGATGTAATACTTTGCAAAACATGTCACCCCTGGGATGGGGCCAATTTTGACCCCAGGAACAAAATTTGAACAATCTCAGTACAGGTCTGCTAGACAATGTGACACATAAAATATTAAGAGTCTAAGCCATTTAGTTTAAGAGAAGATTTTTTAAGATTTTCCTAAATATGTCTATATAAAACGAAGTGTCCCAAAGGGCAGAGCCATTAGTGACCCAAGGGGTATAATTTGAACAATCTTTGTAGAGGACCTCTAGATGATGGTCCATGCAAAATATCTCAGCTCTAGGCCTTGTGGTTTCAGACAAAAAGATTTTCAAAGTTTTTTTCTATATAATTCTATGCAAAACATGTGACCTCTGGGGCAGGGCCAATTTTGATCCCAGGGACATAATATGAACAATCTTGGTAGAGTTCTAGTAGAAGATGCCGTACACTAAATTTTAGAGCTCCGGGCCTTGTGGTTTCAGACAAGATTTTTTAAGGTTTTCCCTTTGGCTGTCATAGCAACCAGAGTTCTGCATGGAATTGAAGTCTTTGAATAACTTTTGTGCAGCTTCATGCATGGAGCACCCCTGCAAACTTTCCATCAATATGGCCCAGCTAGCAGTTTTAGAGGAGGTGCTGTTTAAAGCAAAAGCTGACGACATTCAACGGACGATGGACACAGCCCAGTCACAAAAGCTTACCATGAGCAGGTTGTGCTCATATGAGCTAAAAAAAACTAGATTTCTAATCAAATGAATTATTTAACAAATACTAAATTGTTAATAAATATGTTATATTTGTAATTATAGACAAACTTGTGCTAACCGGCACTTGTGAATAGCAGTCAACTGTGGACAACGGTCGATCTGACTTCCTCCCAACCAAAAATGCTTTAAAATAGGCAAGAAATAATGGTCACCTGTGACTGCCGCCAGCAGTCAGCCAAAAGCCATCCCACAGCCTGTTAAAATTTGTACACAATGGTAAATGGATTGTTTGAAGTCAGCCATTCATAATCATCATTAATGAAGGAGAACATATCAGGGCTATCTTAAAAAGGTGTGAAAACAACAATGGTTATTATTATTATTGATCAGTTGACAATAGCTGTATCGGTATATTTGAAAGCTTGATTGTTGAATTTGTAGAACATGTTCCTATTGCAATAATTAGGCAGTTAATTTCAATCTAAATATGACCTTTGTTGCTCACTCAAGCCAAGCATGGTAAGTTCCTTTTGCCCCCGAACAAAGGACACCCCGAACAGAGGCCATTTTTCAGTCTTCCCTTGGCCAACCTTTGTTCACAAGTTTGACTGTATATAATACACTTGTTCAATTACATATAGGTTTATCATTACTTTTCAATTTATTTTGATCTACAGAAAACAATTTAATTCCTAGATTTACAATGTATGTTTAGGACAACATATTTTTGAAGTCATTATTAAAACAATTTTATATGCAGACTGTTTTCATTTTCTGGTGGCAATTCTGAGTCATGTTGAACGTTTTGACACACTCCAAAAACTTGTGGTTATCAAAATTTATCCGGAGGTGGTTTCAATGACACTAAGAAAGAACAACATAATACATAAATAATGAAACTCTGAATTCATTGCACAATGCTTTATTCAGTCTTAACAATAACAATATGAGGGCAATTGTGGGCCCTACAGCACTTGTATCAGTTCTTTAATTAAAGGTAAAAGAACCAACCTCCAAAGTTTCCTTTGAAAACTAGGCAAAATCAGATGGAATGGGCTACAGGGAAGTTGTAGCAGTAGCAAACCAGGAAAAGAACAGTGTCACAATGCCAAATAATAAACATCAAAGCTCTTAAGTACGGTTTTGTCTGCAACACTATTCAAACTGCTGTACTTGACTAGCTGCTTCTCAAATGCACTAAACATCAGACAAGAAAACTTTTAAAAGTTGCTAATGCAAGTTTATGAAGAATATGTTACCTTCCCTACATAACCCAACATATTGTGCCAGCTACAATCCCATCCGTGTAAGGCAAATTGTTAAAAAATTTTTATATTATCATGATAAAATCCAATCAGATGTTAGACTACTCAGTGTGAGGTACTATGATCAATGTCAAAATATCTTATTCTCTCATTACATAATGATGCTATGACAGGTAACTTACATTATTTTTAGAGAATCATACAAACACTGCATACATGTACATGTAATCTGAAAACAGTTCTTTCAACAAGAAATAGAAACAATATGTCCAATACACACTGGGCTGTTCATGGAGAATGCCATTAGCAGACTATTTTTAAAAAAATTAATTCCTGATCAGAAATATAACAAAAGACAAGAGCGATCAGCGATCACCTGTCACCTGATGATAGCCAATTAAGCAGTTGTATTGTGGGTTGATTGGACAGTTTGTTGGAAATGTAAATTGACTGTATGGATGTTTGAGCGTTTTCTGTAATGTGGAGAAAGTAAGAATTACCCAACTGATGATGCTGAACATTGTACTTTTGGAGAACACCATTATGTTCCATGGGTGGGCACAGTTAGAAACACAGCTGAAGTATGTTTCAAGTATACCGAAATTGGTTTCTTGAATATTAGTGAAGACCAGATCCAAGGTGGTGTTGTTGTTAGTTGTATGCATACGAATTTTTTGCTGCAGCCCATATGTTTCCATGTGTGTTTCTAACTGCTGTTTCCTCTGTCCTTCACAGTTGAAATCTCCCATTACAATGACCAACCCAGTAACACCTTCCAGTGCAGAACTATTGTCTTTTGTAATGGTTTTCAGCTTTGTATTAGGCTTTGCATAAACAAAGAAGACATGGATACACAGTAGTTGTGTAATGTGGATTTACACTATTTCAACTTGACTGTCAAAGTAGTCCACACAAACTTTAAAGATAAAAATCATTAAAGGGCCATAACTCTGACAAAAATCATTGAACTGGAAAATGCTGACAAAAATTTATGCACAACTAGTCTTGGTACTGATCATTCCTGTAAAGTCTGGATAAAATTGCACCAGTAGTTTTTGAGTAGTCTGGATAAGTTTTGTGATGGACAGACAGACAGACGATGGAGAAGTGATCCCTATATGTCACAGCTACTGTGTAGCAGGCGACACAATAAATGACAAAACTCAATGCAACCTTGAGCCCAATTCAAAATGTACAAACTTTTTTAAGTAAATTCTTTAAAACACAGTGCATAATGCAGAAATTCCAACTAATTCTATTTATATTTTCTTTATGATCTTCTTGATATTAAATCTGTAATTACAAAAAATAATAATAATAAAAATATTAAAATACAATCATAACAGTTAATTCAAAACAATGGTAATTGTAATTTTTATCAAAATTGATCAAAATGAAATACCTCAGTTACAGTTAAAATGTTTAAAAATTTAAAATCTAATCACATGTTTTTGAAACTTTTAAGTAAAATTCAATTGTGGCTGAAAAATTAGATAATTACAATTTTGAGCTGACTGAAGTATTTAACAAAATCATCCAATTTCTATGAAAAAATGCTGTGTTTAATGCTATTATTCCGTTAACAACTCTTGCAAATATGGCCTTTCACTGATGAAGTTTTAGGTTTATGGTACAAACATTAAAGTTACTTAAGCAATCATGGCACAGAAACAAATGCTGGATCAAAGAACATGTCACATATTATAGCAGTTTCACACATACTCAATTTATTCTGATAAAGTCAGCAAACAAAAGTAAAACTTTACTGTCCATTAGAGGGAGCAAAAAACTTCAATATAAAACTGCAGTAATTATCTTCATTTTTGACATTCGATATATTAATAAGATGGAAAAAAGAAGTTTCATATAGGGATTTCAAATGTTGCCGTAAATAAACTAAATGTAAAAACAGCAAAAGGGAGTTTGTTTATATCAAAGTAAAATCTCTGACTTTTGCCAAGAAAATATAAAAAGCGTTCATGATTCAGTCTGACCATGCTGGAGATACTGTTTCAAGTTGCTGAGTATATAACCCTATTTTTCTTTTACTCTGGCTCTTTCCTCCTAGTTTACAAGTCAATTTCTCCTAGGTCACATGCCCCTTAACTCCTAGGTGACAAGTCACAATTCTCCTTAATAACAAGCCAAAAGTCTCCTAGGTCACAAGCCCCGAATCTCCAAGGTTACATACCCCGATACTCCTAAGTCACAAGCAACCACTTTCCTAGGTCACACCCAACACCTCTATTCTCCTTGGCCACTTGCTGATAATTTGTGTAGCACCAGAAGACAAGCCTTAACAGAAGCAAAATACAGAATGTTTACTGAAGGGATGGCAACGAGTACCGATGTCAACACTAGAATACTATTTAGTCTTGGTCATTTTTCTGATCGAGTACTCAGTTACTCGAAAGACTTCTTGTGATCTTCAAAGTTTTTATCATTGTCTGCAAGCTACTTTCATTTTCTATTTTAATTCACAGAATTGGCTACTTTAAATAGAAGGAGGGATAACTTAGAACAAGAGGGCCATGATGGCCCTATATCGCTCACCTGAATATGACTGCTTTTAACAAAGTTGCTATGGACCTGGTTAATTGAACCCATATTCAAACTTGGCCTAGAAATTATTGAAACAATCTTTCTGACAAATTTCAAGGTTATTTGGACTGAAAGTGTAGCCTCTAGTGTTAACAAGGTTTTTCGATATTTGGGCTCTGTGACCTAGTTTTTTAATCCAGATAATCCATATCCAAACCTGAGCTAGAAATCATCAAAACAACCTTTCTGACAAATTTCCAGGACATTTGGACTGAAAATGTAGCCTCTAGAGTGTTTACAAAGTTTTTCGATATTTAGGCTCTGTGACCTAGTTTTTTAATCCAGATGACCCATATTCAAAGCTGAGCTGGAAATCATAGAAGCAACCTTTCTGACAAATTTTCAGGTTATTTGGAATTAAAATCTTAACTCTAGAGTGTTAACAAGGTTTTTCCATATTTGGTCAATGTGACCTAGTTTTTGACCAAAGATGACCCATATTAGTACTTGAGCTAGAAATCATCAAAACAACCTGTCTGACAAATTTCCAGGATATTTGCACTGAAAATGTAACCTCTGGAGTGTTAAAGTGGTTTTTACCTTTTAGGGCTCTGTGACCTAGTTTTTGATCCCAGATGACCCATATCCTAGTCCGGGCTAGAAATCATTGAAACAACCTTTCTGACAAATTTCAAGGACATCTGGACTGAAAATGTAACCTCTAGAGCATTAACAAGGATTTTCTACTTTTTGGCCATGTGTCCTAGTTTTAGACCCCACATAACCCATATTCAAAACTGAGCTAGAAATCATTAAAACAATCTTTCTGACAAATTTCAAGGTTATTTGAATTAAAAATGTTACCTCAATGCGTGTTTACAAGGTTTTTCCATATTTGGGGTCTGTGACCTAGTTTTTGACCCCAGATGACCTTTATTCGAATCTGAGCTAGAAATCATTAAAACATTTTTTCTGATAAATTTCGAGAATATTTGGACTGAAAAGTAGCTTCTAGAGTGTTAACAAGTTTTTTGCTATTTTTGGGCTCTGTGACCTAGTTTTTGATTTCAGATGACACATATTCAAATTTAACCTAGAAATCATTGAAACAACCTTTCTGACAGATTCCAGGTTATTTGGACTGAAAATGTTACCTCTAGAGTGTTAACAAGGTTTTTCCATATTTGGGCTCTGTGACCTAGTTTTTGACCCCAGATGACCCAATTTTGAGCTTGAGCTAAAAATCATCAAAACAACCTTTCTGACAAATTTCCAGGATATTTGGACTGAAAATGTAACCTCTAGAGTGTTAACAAGGTTTTTTCTATTTTTGGGCTCTGTGACCTAGTTTTTGAACCCAGATGACCAATATTCGAACTTGAGCTAGAAATCATAGAAACAACCTGTCTGACAAATTTCCAGATTATTTGGACTGAAAATGTTACTTCTCCTTCTACAAGAAGATTTTCAAAGTTTTCACTATATAAGCCTATGTAAAACCAATGACCCCGAGGTGGGGCCAAATTTGACTCCAGGGGTATAATTGGAACAAACTTGGTAGAGGTCCACTAGACAATGCTACATACTAAATCTTAAGGCTCAGGGCCTTGTGGTTTCAGACAAGAAGATTTTCGAAGTTTTTCCTATATAACTCTATGTAAAACAAGTTACCCCTGGGGCGGGGCCATTTTTGACCCAGAGGCCATGACTTGAACAAACTTGGTAGAGGTCCACTAGACAATGCTGCACACCAAATATCTAAGCTCTATGCCTTAATCTGACAAGAAGATTTTTAAAGTTTTTCCTATATAACTCTATGTAAAACAAGTTACCCCTGGGGCGGGGCCATTTTTGACCCAGAGGCCATGATTTGAACAAACTTGGTAGATGTCCACTAGAAAATGCTGCACACCAAATATCTTAGCTCTATGCCTTACGGTTTCTGACAAGAAGATTTTTAAAGTTTTTCCTATATAACTCTATGTAAAACAAGTTACCCCTGGGGCGGGGCCATTTTTGACCCAGAGGCCATGATTTGAACAAACATGGTAGAGGTCCACTAGACAATGCTGCACACCAAATATCTTAGCTCTATGCCTTACGGTTTCTGACAAGAAGATTTTTAAAGTTTTTCCTATATAACTCTATGTAAAACAAGTTACCCCTGGGGCGGGGCCATTTTTGACCCCAGGATCATAATTTGAACAAACTTGGTAGAGGTCCACTAGATGATGCTTTATACCAAATATCAAAGCTCCAGGCCTTGTGGTTTCTAACAAGAAGATTTTTAAAGATCCAACTTTTCAAATCTGTTTTTAGCTCCTGTGACCCAGAAATGCAATGAACCGGAACCATTTGAACAAACTTGGTAGAGCTTCATGCAAGGAACATTCTAGGCAAGTTATATTAAATTTTGCCCAGTGGTTTCAGAGGAGATGTCGTTTGAATGAATTGTGGACGACGGAAGGACGGACGCCGGACAATCAAGGATCCTAAAAGCTCACATGAGCATGCTCAGGTGAGCTAAAAAAGAATAAAATAAATCAACAACTTTATATTTTACAATGTTTTAATCAATATAATTTCAAGTTAACACAAGTATAACAGTTCATATATCTTTATTTCACTTTAAAATAGTATAGACTGATTTAAGCAATGGATGTGGCTAGTAAATAGTGAATAAAGAAAATCATACACAATACATCGTCAATGACGGCATATATATTAACTTATGGTAAACTTTCCAAGCATGACATTCTCATCAATTTTCTTAGTCCACTGACTTTTAGTTAAAGACAATACAGCTGTCTACGAGTTCATGTTAATGTCTTTTACACAGTTATTATACAAGCCAAACTGACTGACACTTTCCAGGTTTTTGTCAAGAGATTCCCTTTTATCATATCTCTTCTCTTTACGCGATTTCACAGTATTTGTACTTGGCACTTTGTACTCTGGTGCTACGATCTGCATCAGATCAACAATCCTTCACTTTCTACTATACTTAAAGGTATATGGTCCTTTACAATCATATCTGGTATAGCGTGCATGAATTTTTCACTTTGTGATACAGATAAATTTTTTCGGGAATGTTCACAAACGAGTCTACTGAGCATTTTTTCTGAGTGCTAGAGTTTTTGTTTTCAGAAGGATGCTTTAAGCGAAGACGGCTTGACGTATTTGTAGTTCCATCAGTATACGTTATTTCACAGCTACATAATGTACATTTTACAGTTTTGCTATCAGTGCAGTGTTTAAAGTAATTCCATGCATCTGATCTGGCAGGCAGCATTTTGACCTTATGAAATGTGAATATCTTATTCTAAGCAAATACTTCATTAAAATATTAAAAGTTTATAATATCTGAGGTTTTTATATGCATTAAGAAAAATCTGAGTTATTTCCTTAACTGAGTTAAGGAAATAACATTTACTTCCTTTAATCTAACATTCATAAAAGCAATTAGGTCCTTAGCTGAAAACAAACTGTTGAACAATGAAAGGCAATTAAATGCAATAAGGGGCCAAATGATATAAGCAACACAGCTGTTTATTACATACACGTTAAACTGTTGATTGCCTCCTTATTAAACATTGTCCATTTATGATATAATCTTCTCTGCAAGGACATTTTGATCACATTTAAAAGGTATTATGATTTTATATTGCCAATATATGTATCGTATATCTCTGAAATTTTCAATTATTCTAATGCACTAAACATTTCCAAATCGCAATTAAAATAAATGAAGTGACACATTTTTTTCCAAGTAACATATCAATAATTTTGTTAACAGATACTCGGACGTTTGATCAAGTACTCGATTAACTGGTTACTTGTTGCAGTCCCTAGTTTATTGTTACAAAATCAACACTAAAAAACTGGATCTTCATAATGAAGTTTTATCAATTTCACATGTTACTTGACATATAACTGAAACAAATGTCTGTTTCTGTCACATAATTTTCACATGTCATTGTACATTTACACCAATAACAAACTACTCTTACACACTCTTAAACAGCCCAATTTTCACTTTCACTGTCAGATTAATTTAGAGTATACTTCACTTCTTCTCTGACAACACTGAGCCTGATATTGTTACAATTTCACATCTTAACAAAGTCAGTAACAAATGATTTAGTTGTGACTTCTGTCACTACACCTCTATTGAATTCTTAAACATAACAATACTGTTGAATATTTTCAATGCTGGACCAAGTTTGATATTCATAATTTTCACAATGTCTGACTGGGTTAACAAGAGAAAGGCTTCTCCATCAATTTGCTGAAAATAAAAAAACAAATGTATTATTATATTCTTTATCATTTCTTTTACAACAAGAAACTGGTAAAACCAAATAATGCTCCCCAAGTATTTTTTTGTTCAGAAAGGCAGAAAAGTAAGAAATGTACTATCAATGGTACTTCAATGACATGTGAAATTAAATACTTCTCAAGTTATAATAAGGATAATCATGATGAAACATATTTCAGGATTAACAGTATAAACAAGGCGATCGGTAAAACCAACATATGCTCCCCGAAGCAGGAGCCAAAGGGACATGTGCAAGGCAAGAACATACAGGCAAAGTCATAAAGTGTGCACATTTTTGGCACTGCACTCCACCACAATGCCCTCTACCACTGTGTGCAGTTTAAACAAATTATGTCCAAGGGTTTTCAGGTTATGCTCCGGACAAGATTTTTCTAAAAGGGGAGATAATTCAAAAACGGGGCAAAATAGAGTTATGGTTCTTTGGCACTGCACTCTGTCCTCAATGCCCTCTACCATTGTATGCAGTTTAAACAAATTATGTCCACGGGTTTTCGAGTTATGCTCCGGACAAGCACAACTGACAGACAGACAGACAAGGTGGCGACTATATGCTCTCCCTTCGGGGAGCATAAAAACCACATTAATTTTGTAAGGACAGCTGATTCATTGCAATTTACCTGCTATTTGTTTAATCTGTGAATGTTTGTCAGTATTTTTATAATCACAACAAGACGTGTCAAGTGCTTGGCTGTTAGGTGTAACAAAAACTGTCACTGTAAGATGACAATGCCCCCAAACGTGGTGCTTTGACCTTAGGATTGAGAACCAGTCATTCAGGGGTCAAGGTCAAATAAATATAGGTCAGTGGGAAGGTCTTATCCAAAGGAGGTTGTGTCCAAGTATGAAGTAATTCCATTTACTTATCAGGAAGTTATGGACAATGTTAAAGTTTTTGGACAATTGGATCTTCAAGGTGAAGGTCATTCAGGGGTCAAGGTCAAACAAATATAGGTCAGTGGGAAGGCCTTGTCCAAAGGGGTGTTGTGTTTAAGTATTTAAGTATGAAGTGTATCCACTAACTAATTTGGAAGTTATGGTCAAATATTAGTTTTTGGACAATTGGATATTCAGGGGTCAAGGTCAAATAATTAAAGGTCAAAGTGAAGGTCTTGTCCAAAGGGGGGTTGTGTCCAACTATGAAGTAATTCCATTTACTTATAAGGAATTTATCGGCAATGTTGAAGTTTTTGGACAATTTGATCTTCATTGTAAAGGTCATTCAGGGGTCAAGGTCAAACAAATATAGGTCAGTGGGAAGGCCTTGTCCAAAGGGGCGTTGTGTCCAAGTATGAAGTAAATCCACTTACTAATAAAGAAGTTATTGCCAATGTTTAAGTTTTACATTTACTTATAAGGAAGTTATGGGCAATGTTAATGTTTTTGGACAATTGGATCTTCAAGGTGAAGGTCATTCAGTGGTCAAGGTCAAACAAATATAGGTCAGTGGGAAGGCATTATCCAAAGGGGTGTTGTGTTTAAGTATTTAAGTATGAAGTGTATCCACTAACTAATTTGGAAGTTATGGCCAAATATTAGTTTTTGGACAATTGGATATTCAGGGGTCAAGGTCAAATAATTAAAGGTCAGTGGGAAGGTCTTGTCCAAAGGGGGATTGTGTCCTAACTATGAAGTAATTCCATTTACTTATAAGGAAGTTATGGGCTAATGTTGAAGTTTTTGGACAATTTGATCTTCAAGGTAAATGTCATTCAGGGGTCAAGGTCAAACAAATATAGGTCAGTGGAAAGGCCTTGTCCAAAGGGGTGTTGTGTCCAAGTATGAAGTAAATCCACTAACTAATAAAAAAGTTATTGCCAATGTTTAAGTTTTTGGACAATTGGATCTTCAAGGTAAAGGTCATTCAGGGGTCAAGGTCAAATAAATATATGTCAGTGGAAAGGTCTTGTCCAAAGGAGTGTTGTGTCCCAGTATGAAATAAATCCACTTATTAATAAGTAAGTTATTGCCAATGTTTAAATTTTTGGACGGACTGACGGACGGACGGACAGTTCAAAAACTATATGCCTCCCTTCCGGGGCATAAAAAGTAGACCTGTACTTCATATAATCAGTGTTGTTCTCCAGAATTCCAGCTGATAAGCCACTGATTTAGCTACTGATCAGGGTTGCTATAGTAAGTTTTATAAAGGGAAATAATTAAAAAACTAACAGATGTAAAGTGATGGTTCTTTAACACTGCACTTCCTCTCATTGGTCTTTATAACTGTGTGAAGTTTTACTCAATTTGCTTCAATACTTTCAAGTTATTTTCCTAACAAGGATTATTAGGTATTATAAAGGGAGATAATTACAAAAACTAAGTAATGTAGAGTGATGGTTTTTAACACTGCACTTCCTCTCACTAGTCCCTATGACTGTGTGAAGATATAATGAGATATCATTGATACTTTAGAAGTTATACTCCAGACAAGCATTATTAACTTTTGTAAGAGCCTTGTGGTTTCAGACAAGAAGAGCCTATGTAAAATCAATTGTCCCCCAGGGTAGGGCCAAATTTGACCCCAAGGGCATAATTTGAACAAACTTGGTAGAGGTCCACTTGAAAATGCTACATACCAAATCTTAAGGCTCAGGGCCTTGTGGTTTCAGACATGAAGATTTTCAAAGTTTTTCCTATATAAGTTTATGTAAAACCAATGACCCCCGGAGTGGGGCCAAATTTGACCCCAGAGGTATCATTTGAACAAATGTGGTAGAGGTCCACTAGACAATGCTACACACTAAATCTTAAGGCCCAGGGCCTTGTGGTTTCAGACAATTTTCAGAAGATTTTCAAAGTTTTCTCTATATAAGCCTATGTAAAATCAGTTGACGCCTGGGGCAAGGACCAAATTTGACCCTAGGGGCATAATTTGAACAAACTTGGTAGAGGTCCACAAGACAACGCTACATACCAAATCTTAAGGCTCAGAACTCTGAGGTTTCAGACAGGAAGATTTTTAAAGTTTCACTATATATGCCTATGTAAAACCAATTGACCCCCGGGGCGGGGCCAAATTTGATCCCAGAGGTATAATTTGGACAAAATTGGTAGAGGTCCACTAGACAATGCTATATACCATATCTTAAGGCTCAGGGCCTTTTGGTTTCAGACAAGAAGATTTTCAAAGTTTTTCCTTTCAGTTGCGATAGCAAACAGAGTTCTTGATTGAATTGAATTCTTTGAACAACTTTGGTAGAGCTTCATGCACGGTATATAATCCCAAGCACATTTTGTCAATGTTGGCTTAGTGGTTTAGGAGGAAAAGCCGTTCAAGTCAAATTGTTGATGACGCACGACGGACAATCAACGATCCCAAAAGCTCACCCTGAGCAGTGCTCAGGTGAGCTAAAAATTAAGCAAGGTAGAAATTAAGGTCATCAAGACTGCATTTCCTCTCACTGTTCTCTATCAATGTGTGAAGGTTTGATAAAATTCCTTAAATAGTTTTGAAGTTATTCTCCAGACAAGCATTCTTATGTACCATAAAGGGAGATAATTCATAAACTAAGTAATGTAGGTTATAGTTCTTTGACACTACACTTGCCCTCACTAGTCTTTATAACTGTGTGGAGTTTCAATGAGATATCATTGACAGTTTAGAAGTTGTACTCCTGACAAGCCTTGTTAAACATTTTAAGTATCATTACGGGAGAGAATTAAAAAATTAAGCAAGGTAGACATATGTTTACTGAACAGTGCACTCGACTTACTAGTATCTATGACTGTGTCAAGTTTTAATCAAATTCCTTCAATACTTTTCAAACTAATATCAAGACAAGCATTATTAAATATTACAAGAGGGCCATGATGTCCCTGGATCGCTCACCTGAGTACTTTGGCTGTAGGTTTGCTGTTAAGCAGTATTTAATTTTTTATTGAAAATATGTAAGTGCCTACAAACCAAATATGTAAAATATCAGTCAATAAATAAAGGCTCTATGACAGAAAGTAGAAATATCTATTATAAGCTAAGGTGACCTTGACCTTGACCCAGTGACCTCAAACTCTACCAATGGGTAGAGGTCCATGCAAGGAACCTATATACTGAATATCAAAGATATTGATCTATAAATGAAGGCTCTATGAGGTACAGTAGATAAATCTATTTTTAGCCTCCGTGACCTTTAACCTAATCTAATAATCTAAAAAGCTTGTTAAGCTTGCTTCATGCCAAATTCTAAAATTCTAGGGCTTGTGGTTTCAGACAAGAAGATTTTTAAAGATTTTCTTCTATATTGCTATTTAAAACTTGTGACCCCTCGGGCGGGGCAAATGGTGACCCAAGGGACATTTTTCTAACAAACTTGGTAGAGGTCCACTAGACAATGCTGCATACCAAATATCTTAACTCTAGGCCTTGTGATTTCTGACAAGAAGATTTTTCAAGTTTTTCCTATATAATTCTATGTAAAACGTGTGACCCCTAGGGCAGGGCCTATTTTGACCAAGGGGCCATGATTTGAACAAACTTGATAGAGGTCCATTAGATAATGCTACACACCAAATATCTTAACTTTAGGCCTTGTTGTTTATGACAATGATTTTTAAAGTTTTTCCTATATAACTCTCTGTAAAACATGTGACCCCTGGGGCGGGGCAATTTTTGACCTAGGGTCCATGACTTGAACAAACTTGGTAGAGGTCCTCTAGACAATGCTACATAAAAATATCTTAAGTGTAAGCCTTATGGTTTCTTATGTGAAGATTTATAAAACCTTTTCCTATATAACTCAATGTAAAACAAGTGACCCCTGGGGCGGGGCCATTTTTGACCCAGAGGCCATGATTTGAAGAAGGTCCACTAGACAATGCTACATACCAAATATCTTAACTCTAGGCCTTGCACTCCGGACAAGAGAGTGATGGACAGACAGAAGGATGGACAAGGTGATGACTATATGCTCTCTCTTCAGGCAGCATAATAAATAAACAGTATGTTGATTATTAAGAGTCTGAATGTAATTTA
Source organism: Cyclina sinensis (assembly GCA_012932295.1). Lineage (NCBI taxonomy): Eukaryota > Metazoa > Mollusca > Bivalvia > Venerida > Veneridae > Cyclina > Cyclina sinensis. Next base: position 1,998,366 of record JAAONU010000012.1, on the reverse strand, counting down.
CAAAGTAACTGCAGAAACAAAAAATATAAAAGACATATTTCAAAGCTTTCTGTATGATGGCTAATAAATAACAAAATAATGTCACATTTCATGGCTTGAATTTTTCAGTGCTCAAGAATTTGACATGGTCCCAACAACTTTGAGTCATCAAAGATCAACTCAAAATGAATACAGCTGATAGAGGAGAATGCTAAATACTTCATATCTAATACTTGTTTGATCATAGTGTCTAAAAATCACTGAGACATCCTGGAAAATACTTCTTTTGTTTTCCTATTCTGTTATGAATTATAAATTACAACTAGAACAGTCACTGAAGATGACAAATACCCCCTAATCTGGAGTTACTATAGCAGAAGCTTAGTGACTATGGCTGGCAAGTTTCAGTTCAATCTGTTGAAAACTGATGGAGGAGTTTGTGCCACAAGGTATGTCAAACGTGACAAAAAATTCAAGGGCAATAATTGTGCCTGGCTAGGTATGTATCAGCAATATGTCTTTCACATCTTCATTGCCCAATTACTATCTCTACCAAGTGTCATTTCCATTGGTTGAAAAATGAAGGAGAAGATTGTGCCACAAGGTATATATTAGTCAAAAATGGGGAAGAGTATAAGTTCAAGGGGTAATCACTCCGCACTGCCTGCATGGATTTGCATTAAAAAAATTGTCATGCACATCTACATTGCCTAGTGACCATTTCTGCCGAATTTCATTTCAATTGACCTGAAAACTGAAGGAGGAGTTCACGACACAAGGTATATAATTTACAAACATGGAAAAAAGTATAAGTTCAAGGGGCAATAACTCTGTCATGCCTGCATGGATATGCATACAAAAAATGTCTTCGAAATCTATATTGGCTAGTGACCATTCCTGAGAAGTTTCATTTCAATTGGTTAAAAAAATGAAGGAGAAGTTCGCGATGCAAGGTTAAGATGTCAAATGTGACAGACCAACCGACGACTGGTAAACCGACCAACAGAGTGATTCCAGTATACCCTCTGGGGTATAATCAGTAAGCTTGCATCTAGAATTCATTCTGATACAAACAAATGCTACATGGCTCTGTTCTGGAAATATCTGTCACTAAATCAATACCCAACGATTCAAATATTTAGGTTAAAAGTGACAGTCAGAGTCTTGGTTTTTTTACATGCTCAGAGCATTGCACTAGTACATGGGACCTCTATATCAGTTTAATCTGAGTAACTTCACTGTTGAACAGACTACAAATCACCCCATAAACACCCTCTACTGAAAATTTCTACAAGTGAATATGTTGTTAAACAATACCTCCTCTTTGAAGAGCTTTGCCTGTTCTTCACAGCCTGGTAGTGTGTTAATGAAAGCAGCAACCTGATCTATGGTCCACTTAGTAACATCGTTACCACGGATACTGGTGACCCCTGGCAACAACTTACTATGCTGTTCCCAGCACAATGGCACATCAGGTTTTGGAGTTGAGATCATGGAGGATGAGAACACAGAGTTATGAATGCCCTGTCTCAGGGTCTCCTCTGCAAGAAATATTGTTACTATACCTGTTGTAGTTTGATCTTTGAAAACAATTTTGTTTTTAACCCTTTACCACATGGTTAAGTGTTAAATCGCATATGCAACCAGTGCAGATCCAGATCAGCCTGCACATCCATGCAGTCTGATCAGGATCTCCACTGTTCGCTTTTCAGTCAGAAATACTTCTATGGATATAAAAGCGAACAGTGGAGATCCTGATCAGACTGCACGGATGTGCAGGCTGATCTGGATCTGCACTGGTCGCATACGTGTTAAAACACGTATCCATGGAGTAACGGGTTAAGATGCTTAAACAATGTACATGTACTAACAGAAAAATATTTCAAGTAAAGTAAAATACTGACTTTTATACAAATAATGACTTTCAACTCTGCATAACTTTGTTGACCTCTAATTATCACTTTATTCAACAAAGTAGTATACTAGTATGAATATATGACAACTATTAGATTATTAAATGAATGTTTTAATACTATCGTCAAAATTAAGAATCAACAGGACTAGAAAACTGTTTGATCCCTCAATATCTCATATATTTAAGTATCTTTTTCTTTGAAGAATTTAAACATTCTTTATTTCAACTTGAGCTGAATGCAAGAGAATGAATATATCCTTACACTTTTAATTGATGGTCCTTTAACCTTTCCCCTCTTATGTCAATTGTTGTTTTCATAGCAACATGTGCATACCATGATACACTTTTAAATCTTAGCAGTCTGATCATTGTAAAGTTCATTCAGTAAAGTTTCAATTAAAACCACTTTGGATGATATACTGGTGACTAACAACTCCATTATAGAATATTAACATGATAATAGTTAAAAAAACAATATTTGGTAACAAATTATGCACCTTTTTCCAAACGTTCTTTTTCTCGTGCTGCCTTCTGTTCCTCTAATGCTATATAGTAACTCCTGCAATCATCCACATAGAACACAGATTTATGTATCAGATACAAAGAAAACAATTTTGTGTTAAACCACAAAAATATACAAGACATCATGAACTTTTTTTTTTCTTTTTTACTAACTGTACTTCATTTGAAAACTGTAAAAAAGCAACTCAAAATGTACACATTTCTAAAATGTTTTATTTAATTATTCCACAGAAAATAGATGTTTTGTGTGTAAAGTCTTAATTTAGATCTTGGTGCCCTTGTCATCCTTTAATATACAGTACAAACATGTGAAACCAGAACACTATAAAATAAGTGTCATTAGAATTTCTCTAAGAAGTGTTCTGAGTTCTGACAAAGACCCTCATTTCCCAGGTAAATTATTGTGGGTTATTATTATTCTAATTGAACTCAATGGGAGTAAACTCTAATTTCAAACTAAATGAGTATTCATTTTGCAAGGCCATATACCCTGTTTTAGTACATACTTTGGTTTTCGTCCTCTGCCTAGTTTCTTTGGTATCTCACCATCAATATTATTCCTAAAATAGAAACAATTGATCACTTAAATGACTTGCTAACCTAATCACTGAGTACTTGTAGCATAAATATTAATTAAAAATAACATTTTACACCTTAGCTTGAACTCAAACTGTACAGTTTCAAAACAAAGGTTAAAACTCTTTACCACTGTGTACAGAGATTCACTAATTAAGTCCAATGAGATGTTTATGAGAAGGATTTGATCTCATCTATGTGACTGAGTTTGTTGGGGATGTCAGTGCTGTGAAGAAATACTATGAAACAACCCTGAAACTCTCACCTACATGCACAATTAGTGACTGCTTAATTCAAGTGCAAGAAACTGTAACTTCATGTATGTTATCTAGGACATTCATGGCAGTTGTTTAGAGTAAGTAACACTACTACAGATCTTGTCTTACTTTGAGTCTGGCCCTGTCCTATGATCATCATATCGTAATCCTGTCTCAGTCTGGACGAAGTGCTACCGAGTTTAACCTGTCACCCAACACTGACTCCTTGTTCATGTTGATATCCGAGTACGGACAACCAAATGTACTGTAACAAACACACAAAAAATTCATGAAATTAAAATTATGTTATATATCCAAACAATACTTTTCTACAAATAGTTCTTCAGAGTGTACAATTCTCTCAGAAAACTGACATTTTATTTCCCAAAAAAGAAAATCATTAATCTGATTCAGCTCTGTTCTAGAGCAATCAACTACAGGCATAGCTTAGTCCTCTTAATCTAGACAGCAATCAGCTACATGCATAGCTTAGTCCTCTTAATCTAGACAGCAATCGCTACAACAAGCTTACAGTCTCTAACATAGACAGCATCACTACGATAGCTTAGTCCTCTTAATCTAGACAGCAATCAGCTACAGCATAGCTTAGTCCTCTTAATCTAGACAGCAATCAGCTACACGCATAGCTTAGTCCTCTTAATCTAGACAGCAATCAGCTACACGCATAGCTTAGTCCTCTTAATCTAGACAGCAATCAGCTACAGCAGCATAGCTTAGTCTCTATCTAGACAGCATCAGTACACGCATAGCTTAGTCTCTACAGAAGCATCAGCTACACGCATAGCTTAGTCCTCTTAATCTAGACAGCAATCAGCTACACGCATAGCTTAGTCCTCTTAATCTAGACAGCAATCAGCTACACGCATAGCTTAGTCCTCTTAATCTAGACAGCAATCAGCTACACGCATAGCTTAGTCCTCTTAATCTAGACAGCAATCAGCTACACGCATAGCTTAGTCCTCTTAATCTAGACGGCTAGCTCTGTATGTACTTCAGGTATATAAGAATGTTCAATTACACTGAATACAATGTAAACAGATTTCTTTTTCTGAATGTACTCATGACTTTACAATGTCAATAACATTAGTGTGTTGGTAACATTTGTTTATACTTAGTTTTCATAAGCAAGTACACTTCTGATAACACTAACACAGTTACTTATTACAGTCGACAGACATGAGCTAGACAATGACTCTACATTTTCTCATAACTCTGTCACAAAAAAAGTCTAGACATATTAATACCTGTGATGTCCGGAATATTTTGGTCCCTTAATGTGCCCTATGCCCTTACAGCCTGGCGTTGGACAAACACCTGGTCCCATTGTCACTACTAAATCAGCTGGAGCTATAACACAAGATAAAACTATGACAGTGCATTCACTTAGTAACTGAACTACTAAATTGCACACAAGTTATTACATGTAGCAAAACACATATCACTTTGAGGGTTAGAAACATGCAGATTTCAACAGCTCAAATTAGATTTAGATTTTAAATTAGACAGGCCCCTAAAATAAAATTCACTACCATTAAAACCTATAGAAGCTAAGACCATATGGTCTCCTTTACTTTAACAAGCCTGGACATTGCATTGTCAGGTATACTGTGTTCTTTAATAATATAAAAACCTGATGCATTTTTAGGTGCAAAATTCAAATAATAATAATAATAATTCATGTTGTCTACATGTCATATATACATGATTACAACCACTTACTGATTGGAGGTACCAGAGGATGCCCTGTTTTCGCGCACCAACCAGGCGGATGTAGATCCGGTGAATCATCCTCTAGCCAATAATCATAACATTCTGACCAGCCATCAAAGTGGATCTTTACCATGTAATTCTCCACCTCCTCAATCGTGGCAACCCTGACCAGCAGAGGGTTACGTTTATCTACCACCTCAACTTTCATTCCTGGTTCAAATGCAATAGGTTGCCTCTGAAATTTATTTTAACAACTGCATTCGTAATATGTTTGAAATTTATCATGAAATCATTCTTAACTACTGATGTACATGTATGCACAAGCAACAGATAACAGTCCTACAAAAAACTATATATCAATGATTGATTGTCTGAAAGTTAAATTAGACAATTTCTATACTGCACAGTTAATTATGGATTATAAACTTTGGAATACTGAATTACACGTTCATTTGAACAAGGTGTAGCAGATTAAGTGGAAATTGGTCGAACAATTTGTGACAGGACAAAATATGGCTTACTAGAAACAACAATCTTCAGTCCATTTAATATGTTCTGCTTCGAATGAAAGATACGTCAGAATGAAAAATGCAATTGCATAATTGCATGAGAAAAAAAAATCATGTTTCAATTGTTATTCTTCAAGACAGTAATTACTTACTGGTTTAAAAGCTCTAGCAGGCACTTGAAGTGATTTTGATTTGCTTAAATATTTTTCCCAAGTAAATGCATTAACATCTTTCCAGTCTGAAATACACAAATGAAAACTGTGTTATGCTGCAAAACTATTCAGACACGCTAAAGCTATAGGATGGCTATGACTTCAGGAGCTTTTTGTTACACTGCAAAATCAAGAACCACCTGATATAACTCCAATAATCTATCATTTTACTGTAGCTTATTTGGTAATGCCAAAATCATGGAACAAAATTTAATCAGAAAGAATCCTGTACAAAACTGCCGACAAGTAAACTGTCAAAAAATGTTTAAGTGAATTGCTTGTTCTGGCTCAGCTTCTATCATTTTTACAAACAACAGCTTAAAAACAGATCAGATACTCTGACAAAAACAACATTAGGTAGTATTTTTTGTGAATTGATTTAGTAACAAAACAAAAACTAAAAAAAGATCACATTTAAAATTAACTATAGGTTTAACAGTACAAACCTCGTGGTGGGGAAAGCACAAGCTCATTTTCCTCACAGTAGCCTACAGGATGAATGAATGGTGATGTCATATCACACCAGTAGTCATAATTATCTTCCCAGCCATCAAAATGAATGAGAACTTTATCACCGAGAGTGTCCGCCACACTTGCTACACAGATTAAAGAAGAGTTCTTCTTGTCTACTGCTTCCAGCTTGCTCCCAACTCGGAACAGATTGGGTGTCACAGACTGTACGAATCATAAAATTGCTAATTCATGGCTTAAAAAAACCTAAACTCATAATTTATCAGTGCTCTAGGCATTTGTATTCAAAGTTCGATAAAGTATGAACATTCTGTTATCAAGGCTTTAAAGAACTGCTATTCTGAACAACTTGCCTTTCAGATTTAAATTTTAGCTTTATCTCATAAATCAAATTAATAAATAATTATGTTTATATCATTTAGAAATCTAGGAATTTTCATTGGACAGGATATCAAAGCTAGACTGACACTGGTGTTACTTTATACATACACTTGACATTCTTAACTGGCAACAGAAAAATCATTCTCAAATAGTTACAGAACTGAAATAATAGCAGAATTATACCTGGCACAGGCTGGTTAGAAAAGAGAGACTTAGGTGCTGGCACACCTTTTGTAAGCTTAAGAAATGAAGTCCAAGAGAACTCTTCTATGGTGAAACCTGTAAATGATATATTTCAGTTTTATACACACTGCCATACTGAAATATCCTTCTGTCAATTTAGAAAGTGACGACTATTTCTAAAGCACTAACACTGGTCAGCAGCAATGATGAAGCCTAATGCGAGTCTGTGATTGGTGAAAACTTACAAGGGTATTTTTAAGTACTTTGGTCCTAGACAGTTGTCACAATACTATCAAGTGAGTCAAGAAAACACATAGTGTGGGAGCATTAAAATCCTTACCCACAGGAACTGCATTTGAATCCTATCTGTGGAAATATGGCAATGTTTTCTTTTTTATTTAATCTATCCCTAATAAGAGGTACTTTTCATGAAGGATATCTAGAATTCACTACTAGCTTAACAAGCGTGTTCTTACCTTTAGGTGGCTGCAATATTTTTCCATTCTTTTCACAGAACCCTACATGGAAATATGAATGGTGAGTCAATATCCACCCAGAAATCAAAGCACTCAGAGTAGCCATCAAAATGCAGTCTAACTCTGTACCCACTAACTTCTGCAACACTTAGAACACAGAACTTGGACTGGTGCATGGGATCCACACCTTCAAGTTTCATTCCCACGCGGAAATTGTTCTTCACAGCTGGAAATGGCTGAAAAGATAAGATACTCTGTGACTCTTAATTTTAAACAAACTTTTTTTTTCTGTTGTTGTCATTGTTGTTGTTTTTTGTTGTTTTTTTTTTGGATAAAAAATGGATAAGAAAAAGCATCTCTAAATCACACCTCATGAAACTTAAACATTTTTTGTTTTTAAGAAAAAAAATTATCATTCAACAAACAAAATCTAATGCACACTGAGATTTTCTTCAAATTATGGTAAAATGAAATACATATCCCTGAAATATAGATTTTGAAATTATAAATTTGTATCTCATGCCTGAATACAGTTTTACAGAAATACACAATTTACAAAGAAATCTCACAGTTTTTCACAAGAAACCAACATCTTTTATAAAGAATCTCACATTTTTTTTAAACAGAAAACAAACATTTTTACATCGAAAACTCACATTTTTAAACAGAAAACTCATTTTTACTGGCATTTTTTACACAGAAAACTCACGTTTTAACATAGAAAATTCACATTTTTGACACAGAAAACTCACATTTTTGAAGAGTCTAGCAGGTGCTTCTACTGCCTTCTCCTGTTCCAGGTAACGGGTCCAGACAAAAGCCTTCGACTTCTTACCTGAAAAGAAGGAATAATGATTAAAGTTTGCTCTCTCAAAGAGAGTGCATTAAGTTTCATATCACAGCAAACTACAGTAAGTATTTGGTGACCAGTTATAGAATAACAGTACTGTTACAGAATGAAACAAACAGATTCTGTTCCCTTCTATTGTTTAATCTGAGTTTAAAGCCTTTGCATACAGTTTATTAAAGATGAATATGCATACCTGGAGTTTGTGGTTCTGTTTTTACATCTCTGTCTTTTGGTACCCCATCTTTCAACAGTAATTTCTTCTTGCCTTTCTTCATGTTCAAAATCATCTTAGACATAGTTCCTTGCTTCTTCACTTCTCTCATGTGTCTATACAATACAAAAAAATTATTTTATATAAAACAATTATTCATAGCATACATAATCACTTGTTTCATGTGTCCATAAACAATTATTTAATGCACACATGGTTCCCTGCTTCTTCACTTCCCTCATGTGTCTTTACAATACAAAACAATTATTTAATGCACACATGGTTCCCTGCTTCTTCACTTCCCTCACGTGTCTTTACAATACAAAACAATTATTTAATGCACACATGGTTCCCTGCTTCTTCACTTCCCTCATGTGTCTTTACAATACAAAACAATTATTTAATGCACACATGGTTCCCTGCTTCTTCACTTCCCTCATGTGTCTTTACAATACAAAACAATTATTGAAATACTGTTCGATCAGATGATTCCCTGCTTCTTACAGCCTTTTGGAGTTATGTCTATACAGAATGAAACAAAAAAAGTAAGAGCAATCTGTGATATGTTCTAACAATAGCTGATTTTCTGCCTGAATGTTTTCACTTTGGCATTATATAGATATATGAATGTCTTAACAAAAGGAAAATTTTGTGCACAAGTTATTTGAATCTGGAATCATAACTGATGAGTGACCTGTCGGTGCAAATACACAGGCTATCTGATATGACTCAACCGAACACCTGCAAAGGAAACAATATACTGCTGGTTCGAACCTCACCAAGGGTAAGAGTCTGCAATGACTTTCCCCATTCGTTATTTCAGCACAAGTACTGGTTTGAACCCAGGCAGCAGTCATCCACAGGGATAAATATAAGTTGCAAGAACTTGCATCTCAATCGATGACCAAAGAGTACATGTATAATTGTGTTGTTGTTTGTAAAAGTGAAACGCTTAAAACAAATATGCTTTACTGATGAAAAAGAATTTCTTACTTGCTTTCAAATGCCCTGATACATGTCTGACTACAGAATCGACCATCTTTGTAGAAGTCTGTAGAGAAGCCATATTCCCCACAGTTGTCACACTGACTTATCTCATCCTTGTTACTCACTTCTTTAGAGCCTTCTGGAAACAATAGATGTTAAGTGTTAGAGAGTCCCTTAAACATTTCACCCACTGGTAGCAGTTGTTTTTGTCTCAATAACAAGTGAAAATCATATTCAGCTTGTATATCCACAGGAACTGATCCTGGCCTCAAAAGTTATCTATTCACTTTTCTCACCGATATATGTACCTCAAGCAAGTCCAAATGCAAATGTTAGTAAGGTCAGTGTTAAGCTTATGACAGATTATCTCAACCTTACAATGCATCATTAAAGAAACTACCAGTAATATTTGTTATTTTCATATGTTACTTCACTGTCTGTATCTGGCCACTGCTGTGTAAGCTAGACTAGGAATATAGTTAATACCATTATACTGTTGCTTATACATTATATGAGAATAGACTGGTTGTATAAAACATACAAAATAACTTCACCAATTATTTTAACTTACCATGCTTTATGCCTGTATCAACCTTTTCTTCCTTTTCTGTTTTTATATCTGTGGCTGTGCCATCATTTGTTGTGTCCATCTGGTCAAGCTCATCACTTGTGTTGAGTGTTTCATTACATTCCAGTCCATCATTGAGTACTTCTAGCATTCCCAAGTCATTCATATGAAACTTGAACATAGAATTTTGTGAAAATTATTATAAATGGCCAGTGAAAATGTACAAAATACCTGTGACAAAACCCTTTTTAATATTGCTTGCTTATTAATTCACTCCAATGAAATCAAAACTGATCATGTGACTGTAACAATTGTAGAAAAAAGGTGAACAGCATGCTTATTTAGTTTCTTAAGTAAACTTGAAAAATTCTTTTCTAAATAACCATGAACTTTGACCTGACTAGCATAAGTTTTAGGCACCTGTTTTAATTTTCTTATACAGTAGTAACATCCTTAATCAAAGGATTTTCTTTCTAGAAACTTAAATGTTAGCTAACTTTAACATCACCTACCTTTAAGTTACTGCCTGGTAGTTCGCCTACTCCATTCTTCCAGGTCATAGCTTCTACTGGATTGAAGTCTTCTTTCTTGTCTTTTCCATCTTCCTGCTGATCAGTGTCATCTTTTACTTTTTCCTTGCTGACACTATCCACATCCATGTCTTCTTCTGTGGTCTGAAGACTTTCTATTTTAATTTCAACACTGTCATTACTATCCTCACCTTGCTTCTGTTCATTCCCATTAGCCTTATCTTTATTATCAGGTCTTGCATCGGAATCGGTTTTATCATCATTACATTCCTCCTGTTCATTTGTCCTAACATACGGATCAACATTTTCACCTGTTTTAACACTCGACTCAGTTCTATGATCTGACTGCTGTGAATTTGTATCTGTAGTTGATTTGAACTCTACAGTCTGTATTTCATCTACTTCACCTTGCTTCTCTGCAACACTTTCTGTGTTGGGAGATTTTCCTGACTTCTGTGGCATCAACTGTGAACTTTGCTTCACTAACTCCCAGTTCTTCTGAGCTGGAATTATACTTGTTTTAACTGGCATTGGCACATTAATTTTCTGTCCACTAGCATGGTAGCCAGGTGTCATGATAATTTTGGTTGGGGAACCAACTTCCACAACTTTTGCAGTTGGAACAGTTGAAGAGTTGCTAGGAGATTTACCATTTGAGTCAGTGGCTGTGACAAGCAGCTGTGTTTTTGGGTTTGGTGATTTTCCTGCAACCTGTTGATTACTTTTACTAACTGGTGTTGTAATCAAAATATGTTTGCTGTCTGCTGTGCTAGTCTGTGACTGAAGAGGCCATGAGATTTTGGCAGGCCCAGTTGGTAACATGATCTGGGCTTCAGCCATTGTTACTTTACCTTTGTTTAATTTCTCAGTTTTAACAAGCTGTGTAACAACTGGAGCAGAACTTGAGGGAACTATAGTATACTGTTTATTACTTATCATGAAAGAGCTTCCTTTAGCAATTCTTGCAATTGACGGACTTTGTCCAGGCTTTGTGACAGAAATCAAGCCAGTGGTTGTCTGTGCAATCACAGGAGCTGGTGCCAAATTACTAAACACTTTATTATTCCCAGTTAGGTAGGTTTTTGGTGCAGTGTTTGCTGCTCCTGGCAATGTTACTTTTGAAACAGCAATATTTCCTACACCACTTTGTGATGTCAATGTTTCACTATTCTGAAGCAGTGACCTAGCATTTGAGTCTGAAGGAGTAAAAGACACTAGAGATACTGTTTTTGAGCTGTCTAGCAAAGACTTTGATCCTTGTGAATTCCAATTCAGTGGCACCTGAAAACTTATTTGTGTCTGTCCTGGGCCTAATTTGACTGGTTCCGTCAGCTTTCCTCCATCTGACTGAACGGTTCTTTGGACTGGCTGCTGATGCCTTGTATCAACAACAGTCAATGATGGTTTAACACCAAGTGTAGGGGCTACAGAGCCCCGGCCTGGAAGTGTGATGATCTGGGGAGAAGGGTATCTTGGTGCTCCAGTTGAGGTCAAGGTCACTGGTGCTGTCATTGGAGATTTTGGCTGGTTTCCATGGACACTTGATGCAAACTGAAGCGTAACTTTTCCATCTGATGTCAAGCTTTGTTGTATAGGATACTACAGGAAGAAATATAAAATCAAAGCTATAATAACTAATGAAAATATAACCACAATGATTGCATTACTTACTTGGTAAGTTTCCAAGAATCTGTTTGTCCATTATCAAACTACTCTATTTGCAAAGATTTATATATTTCTAAACACTCTTAAATTGCATTCTACATTTTATAACAAAAACATAGATTTGGAAATTTGAAACCAGGGTCAACTGCCACTCAAACACCCACAGACACTCACATGAGCTGGATACAGTTTTATAAATACTCGCAATTTTACAAGATGCTGACAACAGTTACCAAGTGTTAACAAGATGTCACATCAATTTAATAACAAAACACTTCTTCATCACATTGCAATAAAATAAAACCTGTTACAATATTGTGGTTATCAATACATGTTTCATGATTTCATACTGCAATTTAGAGAGAACTGTGGTTAAAAGTTCTTGTGAAAAGCTGATTTCTTTACATGTATCATATTTCACAAAAATGTCGATGTATTACTATGATTTGAAGTATGCTACCACATATTAATGCTAAAATCAATGTCAATTCATGTCAAGAAAATTATATTTCCTGTTGAATAAAGCATAGCTTAGGGTGGGAACACAGAAAATGGTTGCTAGAACTGAAAACCTGTTAACAACCCGATGTGATACATGATATATATAACTATAGGATATGAAGTAATAATATGGTGGAGTTTCCTGTATAATAAAACAAAGTACAGTGAAAGGACAAATTCAGGAATTTATAAAATAGCTCTTATGAATATTAACTTGTCGTATTTGCCACAATTAAAATCAGCTCCTAAAAACATTCTGCCATTAGAATTTGAACGTCATCAAAAGAAGGTCACCTTCTCATGACCTTTCACTCAGACAATCAGTGCCTAGCTTTCAAGTTTTTGAAGGTGAATCAGTTTCTATTTTTAACCATTTGAACAAATGTGAAAATATATTTAACTGGGATCCAAAATAACACATTTTTTCTGTCATAAACGCATAGCCACTCTAGTCAAAGTTAACAGAGGAAATCTTGTAAAATATTGAGATAATTGTATGTCTGGGAAAATTTCCAGTAGCTTTTGACATTTGATAGATACTGCATGTATACCAAAATAAACAGACTGGTTTACTTGAATACTTTCCTCACCATGCTAATTACGATTCATTAAGTAAATACAAACCAAAACTTTAATAAATTTATATCAATCTAAGGAGAATTCATTTATCTTGCGAAACACAAAATATTTTCAAAATATTCATGATGATTTTAATATGATATAAAAGTTACACACTCTACATAAACACCCTGTGTCTACAAGTAAACCGTAAAGACGTGTCATAAGATGCAGTCTCATTGACTGGAATATAAATATCAATACTAGAAACCCGAATTATCCAGAAGATAGAAATGAATGGGTCCCCTTCAGATCTAACCGAAGTTAGATCAAGTACATGTACTTCAGTCAGTAAGAATGATAAACTGAAGATGGTATTATTAGTTTTCAGATAACAGTGAGAATATTTCGGCAAATTCTGCTAAAAGGTTGTTCTTTTGAAATCCTAACAAATGAAAATTTACTTTATGCCCCCACAGTGAAATGGGGTTCTGGGTGAGAGAGTGGTTTGGTGATCATCTGCAGGTCAGACAAGGAACCTAGGGCTGACTGAACCATATAGTTACTAAGAAAATGGCTTTGAACTGGCAAAAAATTAACAATTTCTATCATTTTAAGGGAAATAACTCTAGTGTTTTAAACCAATCATTGAAACAATACTTGCAACATAGCACAATGATGACACAAACATGCTGCAAGTTTTTTAACTTTACCCAAAGTTAGTTACAAAGAAATGGCTATGTACATGTAGGGACAAAATGTGACTACATACTCACAGGCAATGACAGATAAGACAAAAATAAGGCTTGAGCAGGTGATAAGAGCAGAGTAAAGATGTCAGGTGGACCTTCAGAAAGTAAGGAAAGGCACTTACATACTGTTGTCCAGTTATGTACTGTGGTGTGGTAACTGCAATCCTAGAAGCCTGTCCTGGCTGTGTCTAAATCAATTTTAAATATATCATATGTTAAATAATTATCAGTGCCAGATGGACTTTCATTTCTAATCATTCATATTTTTTTTTCTCAATTCAGTTCTGCTAATGGATTGTTGGCAGTGAAGTAATTCTGTGATATCATAGTTCATCATATCTGGTAACTGAAGCATATGTATACAATCCTGAATCAGATTGAAATGTTTATTTTGCAACCAAACAAAAAGTAACTCCAGGTCTGTCCTATCTCATGTCCTGTAACAGTTTAAGTGTTTCTGAAGAACTGACATACTGCATGCCATATAAATGGTAGTTCTCTCAAGTATATACCTTCAATATATCAACATCCTCACAGTAAGAGTCTGGTTGGTGCAGGGGCCTATTTCATTGGTTCACTAAGAGATTTGGTAAATTTAAACATCAGGCTGTATCAATTTGGCTGCATGAATGTTAGTCAATTTTTCAAGAAGACAACTCAATGTCACAATTCTCTGTTTGGCTAGATAGAAAGGAGCGTAAAAAAAAGAACAAAATAAAAATGTACCTTATTTATCTGATCTGCTTTAAGTGCATGCTGCTGAAGGCTGGGTCGAACGTTCCCACTAGTTACAGCAACAGTACCCCTAGAGACTACCTTCCCTTTGCCTGTGTAAATATACCATGTTTAGAGAAAACAACTTTATAGAAGTTTTACAACAAGACCTGTCTGCAGACAGCAAGCTCCACTTTTCTCAGTGCTGGATAATAAATTATAAGCCAAGTCAAACAAGAGAGGTAAGAGGGGATGTCCCTTGTCCCTATCCAGGGAAGGGGGTTTTCAATACATGCACCTTTATAAAACCAATGTCAAACTTTTTTGTTGTATTGGATGTTCTTTCTAAGCCATTAGCAACTGTTCCTTAACTGTCATAACAACACAGCACCATTCCAAATCCAGTAAAGCGGTAATTTGGCACCGATTTCTTAATGACTGCTATATGACTATGTTCTGGTCCCCCATTACGTGCCGTAGTTCAATCTTTGTCATTACTGCCCCGCCTCAGTAATTATATCACATATTTTGTACACAGGGAACCTATGTTTCACCATTTGATTCAAATGCTGTGTCGACATTACTTTTTTTGGAAAATCAGAGTAACACATGATATACATGTGCTGATTAGAAAGTGTAACAGTGTGTATTGCTTCAGGCAATGAAGGTCACAATAGGCGGGTTCAAAGGAAGCATGGAAAAGGGGTGGTTTCAAAAAAGGTAGGACAGTCATGAATATGGGGCAGAATGTTGGCATGAAAAGGGCAGCATGGCAGCTCAGAAAATATCTAGGGGCAGACAGCCATGCTTTATCACTATGAATATAACACTACAATTAAATGACAGAAATATATTGAATTGTTTTTCTAACACTATTGCTTGTCTGTCTGCAATAAAGTTATCTTGTTTTGAAACTTTAGAGTGAACATATGTGAAATCTTTCCTTGTCAGAACTCATTCAGAACAAAATAGTCTGCTAATACCTGATATATCATTCAAGTCTACAGGCAGGGAGCTAACAACTGATGGTGCAGTCAAGGAATTTGTTGCCAAGACAATGGAATCATGAGGTACAACTGTCACTGGGTCTTCTGTACTACCTGACCTTTGTTTCTTCAATGGTGGTTCTCCTGAGTCTTGCATTTTAGCAGTTTTACTTTACCAACTGAAGTAAAAATAACAGCAGGGTAAGTTACCTTCTGATTTGTATTATCTTTCAAAATCAATGATCGTTGCTTCAGACATTTAGCCTTTAAGGAACTAAGGCAAAACTTAAGTGAAGACTAAACAAGAGGGCCAACATGTCTCTAAATTGCTCACCAGAGTATAACACTCAAAAAGACAAGTACAATGTAACACACAATACAATTTAGTTTGTGAAAAATAATTTTCAAAGGTTTTCAATATATTTCTCTGATAAGCCTGTGACCCCCACCCCGAAGATGTGAGCTAAAATGACATCAAGTGTACCAGTTATAAAGTAATCAATCTTGGTAGAAGTTTACTAGACAATGCTTCATACTAAAATTTCAGAACTCTCACCCTTAAGGTTCCTAATACAAGGCTATTTAAAACATTTAAACCCTGTGGTGAACTCAATAATGACCCAAGGGGCAAGACTGAAATACCTTTGTATCAGTCCATCAGACTTTTAAATAAAACTTTGAAATCTGGTGTCAGAGTTCCAAGTAAAAGAAATTTAAAGATTTCATTTATTTTTCTATGTAAAACGTGTCACTTGGTTGGTGCTAAAATGACTCAACTAGGCAATGCATCATTCAAAATTTAAAACTCTGGACCTATGGTTTTGAATAAGAGTTTTAAACAAGAGGGCCATGATGGCACTTTTATCGCTCACCTGAAAACAACTGCAACTACTTTCTTCACATACCAAATATAAAAAATGCAGGACTTGTGGTTTCTGGCAAGATTTTTTAAAGTTTTACGTCTTATGTCAGTCCATATAAAACCAAGTGACCCCTGGGTTGGGGCCTATTCTGACTTTTTAGCTTGGTGACCTTGACCCTAGGGACCTAAAATCCAACCCAAGAACAGATGCTTATGTAAATCATGTGGCCCTTGGGGACAGGGTAAATTTTGACCTTAGGGCCATGATTTGATAAAACTTTGTAGAGATCCACTAGATAATACTACATACCAAATATCTTAGCTCTAGGCCTTGTGGTTTAAGAAGAGAAGACTTAAGTTTTCCATGTATAAGCATTTGTAAAATCATGTGACCCCTGGGGGCAGGGTTAATTTTGACCCTAGGGCCATGATTTGAACAATTTGCTAGTAGTTCACTAGATAATAGTACATACCAAATATCTTAGCTCTAGGTCTTGTGGTTTAAGAAGAGCACTGCGTGCTAAAAAATGCTATATATCTCTGTGTAAAACACTGACCCCATGATGGAGCTAATGACCCCAGTGGTATTGTTAGAGTCAGAACAATCATGGTAGAAGTCTACTAGCTAAAAATACTGTGCACAAAATTTTCGAACTCTGAGCCTTACATTTTAGAAAAGAGAAATTTCAAGGAGTTTGATATGTATTTCTATGTAAATCATGAGAAACCTTAGGCTAAGCTAATAGTGACCCAAAGATGATAACTTAAACAATTCTGGTAGAGGTCCAGTAGACAATGCTACACACCAAATTTCAGAGCTCTGGGCCTTGTGGTACAATACAAGAAGATTCTTTTTCAAATTTTTTTTATACAAGCTGAAGTTCTGCAGGGAATGGTATTCTCTCAAATATTTATGTAAGAAGTTTCATTAGTTTTGATGAAGTGATTTGGAAAGGCTCTCCATGAAAAGTTTGTGTTCTACTGTGTTACAAAGTGCAGTGAAAGCTAAGCTCATTTGTTGTGTCTTATATACAAGAGTAAGAATATCTCTTTGAATTAGGAAATGAATTTAACTCATTACTAAAAATGTGTGTACTTAAAAAGTTAAGCTAACAGATGGTGTGACTGATGTGTAAGAACTAAAGCTGCTTCCCCCTACTGTAATGAACATTTCATTACAGTTTTTTTTTTTTTTTTTTTTAATATAATTCATTTCTTCACTAGTAATTTTCTGGTTAGGGCTATGCCATGTTTGAACAGTTAATCTTTACTGTATTGTGATAATGATTTCTTTCAAGGTGTCAGGACCATTCTGTTTTGAATAAAATTGGTACCTGACATTTTGCTTGACAGTGGTACGCGTAAGAAATAATTAACTGACGATTTGATTTCTAAAAAATCAACAGATAGTGTCAGTAACAGAAAACTGGACAGAGATGGTATCTTCTTAGCTTCAACTTATTACTGCCAAAAGTCAATACTGACTATACTAGGCATAAAGAAAACAGAATGGTCCTGACACCTTGAAAGCTTAAAGAGTAAAGAACAGTTCTTCTAAAACTTTTCACTGTGAAATAAAATACCACAATTCTAGAACACTTTAATACCTTTCTGTAATCATCAGCAACAATAAAAATTAATATGGTGAGAAAGATGAGAGATCAGTAAGGGTGGAAATGTCATGGCCTGAAAATCTTAGTAAATATAAAAAAAATAGAATTTAGATTCCTTGACAAAAATAATGTAAATGATCAACATCCTTTCATTTATTTATAAAAGTGTTGTTTGTCATCTCTTCAGTGCTGTTGGTTTCAAATAAATTCTGATAATATATATAAGTTTATATATATAAGTTTAACCTAAATCACCTCAATTAAGTGTAATCATGGTAATAGAAACCCCTCTGGAGCCTCTTTGTCACTTGATCCTGCACCTCTATTTTAAAAATTTGAAATTAGTTTTAAAATTCTACTGATAAGAAATAGCAAATAAATATTTGTGAGTTGTGTGATGTACTGAAAATGATGCATGACATTATTTTTGCTAAAATTATTCTAATAACTCTTTTGCAAGGGAGCAGTGACCGCATCAAAATGGCGACGCATCCGCTGGGTTTAAGATAAATATTCTAAACAAAATACTGATCTCCTGACACAGTTTTACGCCAAAACACTACATGTAAACTACTCCTTAAATATTTTTCTAAATTATTACTAATGACAAAAAGGTATCATTTGAGATTTAATACCTAATTTAACATTAAAATCACTGGAAAATACGCCGTGTCCTGCAGCCTCGTCCTGATATTTTTCAACGGACGTGACCAACAAACAAATTCCGTGTATTCTGACATTAATTTACATCAGAAAACAAGATGAGCTTGACATCAGACACAGTTTGAAATATAGTCAGTTTTATGACTTGTTTTCTTGGTGTATTTCATTAAACCATTATCAAACAATTGTTTCAGCAATACGTGCAATTTCATAATTAGAACGTGAAAGAAAAGTAGAAAATCTTAACCGAAAATGACTTAATAATCAGCCTAATTTACCTTGCAAGAAAATGACAACACGTTAGAAACATATTGAAAGTTTTAAAACAACATGTTTTTTAGCATTTAACGATATCTTTTAAAAACAATTCAAATCAAATAGTGTTAACTAAACAAATTCCGCATGATAATAACATCACCGTGCGCCATTTGCATTTCAGGGAGTTAATAAGAACAGCGGAATTGGTATAAACGATTTCCGTTTATATACTTGGTGATGTTCTGTTTTGTAGCTTAAAAGGATTTTCGAGATATTGGATATTGACAAACGGAACAGGAAAGATTTCAGCAATCTGTAATTAATTGATTGCATTGTTGACAGTTGTATTTATATGTATTTTTTTTCTATTTTCCTTTAAGTCCTTTATTCAGGATTTACATATGATTTGTTTTTTTTCTATTTATTTACAAAGTGTGTGTTTAACAATAAATGACGTCATGACCTCAATGTTTTTGTTTTTCATCCAGCTGATGTTTCTGCCGGATTGACACTCTCGAGTGCATTGGTAAGCATCTCAATACCCTTATTTTGTTTTGTTATATGTATTTTAATTAAAGGCAAAGTGTTTTATACTAAATTTCCCTATCACTTACCTTTTTATCATTTTGTAGTACAGTAACCTGGCCTGTGAGCCCAATTTGGGACAACCATCCAAGTACTAACCATGGTTAACGTTGCTTATTTTGGCAAATGTTCCAGACTCTCTTTGAAAAACTGGATACAGCTTTGTCAGAAATTTAAAGCACTTTTAAGAAACAAAAGGCCAGACTAGCATACAGTTCACTACACACTCAATTATCAGGACAATTTGCAGATAATCTTCCAATAATTGTGTTTTTTTAACAATATAATAACACACACATCTGCAGCAGGCAAACCCTCTTACTAGTCTCAGTTTCTGTGATGGTGCCAAACAAATGCCATTAAGGTTTCACAATGTATCATGTTATAAAAAGGCAAAAACATCCCCTGTCATGCTGATTATCAGCTATAAAATTGCAGATTGTTGGGTTTTTTTATGCCTCAGAAGGGAGGCATATAGTTTTTGAACTGTCCATCAGTCTGTGTGTCAGTCCTGTTCGAAAACTTTACACAAGCCATAACTTCTTTATTATTAAGTGGATTTACTTCATACTTGGACACAACATCCCTTTGGACAAGACCTTCCCACTGACCTATATTTATTTGACCTTGACCCTGAATGGCCTTCATCTTGAAGATCCAATGGTCCAAAAACTTTAACATTGGCCATAACTTCCCTATTAGTAAGTGGATTTACTTCATACTTGGACACAACACCCCTTTGGACAAGACTTTTCCACTGACCTATAGTTATTTGACCTTGACCCTTGAATGACTGGTCCTTAGCCCAAAGTCAAATACACTTCGGGGGCATTGTCATCTTACAGTGACAGTTCTTGTTTGTTTTTTTCTTTCAGGACAAACTGAACCATTTTTGTCTGTTAAAGAGAAAAAGTCTTATCATTTATAGAGAGATATTCTTTTATTATGAAATAAGCCAATCATGGCCCATGATCATAGCATCAATATCAACATAAAATTAATTACATATATCAATATGGCATGACAGTGTTGCTAGTGTTAGTTCAACTGCATTCAATTGGACAACTAACACCGAATTACAGATTTAAATTATGAGCATACATACATATATCATATACATATATATCAGTCATATCAAATGAATGAAAATAAACATTGAGAATTAATTAATACAGTTTGGGAGAGACTTGAAAAATATTCATTTACATATTAATAAAAAAAATAGTCTGTGACGTTCAAATTCTTGGAATGTGAAAGCTGCTAAATTTCTTAAAACATTCTTGTTAGAAGTCCTTATCAATTCAATAAATTTCATATTACTCGGGTGTTTCCAATAGAACGGTTTAATGTATTGTCCTAGAGTAAAAACATTTTATAATGATGTTTGAAACACACACACGCGCACACACACACAATCTCAGGATAACTGATTGGAACAATTTTTTTTACAGGGATTGACAACAGAATGATTTTTAACCCAATTTTAGTTAATGAAAGGTGAAGTTTTTTGTTTATTTCACATAGAGGTCTATTGGAAATAAACAGAAAATTGATCTGTGAAGATTTCATATTCATACATGTTATTATGATGAAGTTATTTAAAAAGATATCCATTTTTGCCTAGTAAGAAGATGTATATATGAGAGATGTTAAGGGGTAGAGCAAATGGGCAGTTGTTTTTGTGAAGCCAAATTTTCAAACTTTGTCAATTGAAAATGTAATAGGAAAGGTTATTGTCTAATATATAGACCATTAAAGGAATGTCTTAAGAACTTCTGTTAAAAATTTCAGGTTGATGATGATCAGTCAATTGGTTTCTGAGATAGGGCTTGTCAAAGTTGAGGGAAAAAATTGAGAAAAATGTCTTTTTTGTGATACATCCATTTTTTTTCTGAACATAAGCTTAAAAATTTGACCCTTATATTTATGGTTCCATTTCTTGTACATATGCCATTTTACAAAACAAAATCATACTAATAAGACAAAAATATTTTTTAATATTACGGGTAGTTCTAAAAATAGTTATTTTGAAGCCAAAACTCCTGTTTTTACCTACATTTTTTAAAGATAAGAATTGAAAATATAGAACTTTTTGAACTTAATGTATGTTAATTGGATTTGAATTAAATTACACCCTTATGTTTAATAAACATAATATATATGTAATTTTGTTCAGCATGTCATTCTAACATGTAGCACAAATCCAAAGTCAGCCAAAATTTGTCCCAAAAGTAACGGTTAGACTAGAGGATAGCTCTTTTGTTATGTACACTAAAAGAAAGTTTAAAACATCGCACATATAATTTGGTCGGCTGATCTCACTGAAAATATGTCCCAGCAGTAACGGTTGAATTTTCTGTATCTCTTTTTCATTTACTTTGACCCAACATAAACTAACATTATTTTCTAATAGTACATACCCTTAGGAATATTTAAAGGAATCGGTCATATTCAAATGAAAGTTCTGACTTGAAGTTATTTATTCAAGATAAGTGTGGTTATTTGTACTAATCATAGGAGTTGAAACTTGTTTGACGAGACTGCTTAATTTATTTAACATAAATCAAAGAAACTTCTTTGAGAGAGATCAATTTATTCCTGTTTTTGATTTTTCAGATATGTCAGAATAAGGTGTAATCATAATTACGTGGACCGTTTGACCTTGACCTAACAAAATGGGTGGAGCTGTAAGTGCAGGCAGTGATAATGATGACCTTGTTGATAATCTTGTGGAAGCTGACTACATCAAAACACCTTTGGTAGAGAAAGTTTTTAGGGCTGTGGATCGTGCAGATTACTACCTGCCTGATCAGCGTGAATCAGCGTATAAAGACTTAGCATGGAAACATGAACACTTACACATGTCAGCACCATGTATATATTCAGAGGTAATGGAGGCTTTACAGTTGGAACCTGGATTATCATTTCTAAATCTTGGGAGTGGAACTGGCTACTTGAGTACCATGGTTGGACTAATACTAGGTAATTCATGGAATCAAAATTTTCAATGCAGAACATATGTACCAGTAGACATAACCTAAGTATTTTTTAGGCAGATACATTTGTAAATAAATTTGATCTTACATTTGTTAAAAAAATATTATCTTTTCATTACTTCAGTAAAATAATGCAGGAAATAGGGGAAATATAAGACTAGTTAAAAAGATTTGCATGCTTCAAGAAATTATCTGTTATTTTCTGAGAAAAAAATAGTAGCGTCTGACAAAACATCACATATGTACATGGTTGTTACATGTTTGCCAGAGTCACGTAAAAAGATGATTGCTGTTGAAATGCTTATGTATTATTACTATTTCTCAAGGTTTGTATTTGTTTTCTTGTAGGACCCTATGGTGTGAACCACGGAGTGGAACAGTACGAGGATGTTGTTCATTATGCGCAGGAAAGGCTCGCAGAATTCAAACACAACAGTCCAGCCTTTGATGAGTTTGAATTTTGTGAACCAAAGTTTATTATTGGAAATTGTCTACAGTTGAATTCTGGTTGCCAGTTGTATGATAGGGTATATGTGGGTGCAGGCTGCCCACCTGAGCATGAGAATTACATGAAGAACTTGTTAAAGATTGGAGGTGTACTTGTAATGCCTCTGAATGACAGGGTAGGTAATGTTCTACAAAAGCAGTTAACGTAAAGCTTCATATTTCACTTTATATCAAAATTTCACTATTGCGTTGTTACCCTAATCAGTAATTCTAAGTACATTTGAACACAGTTCTAAATATTTAGTGAACAATTGTTTGTTAGAGGTGGCATTTTTAATTTAGTCAACATAATGAGTTTGAACCTCAGAATGGCTGTGTAATATAGCAAGCATTTTACCTCAGTGATACAGTCAGCAACATGCTCTTGTCAGTATCATTACTGTGGTTTGGATCCTTGTTCTGGCCACAGTTTCAGCAACTCTCACACTTTCAGATGTAAAATTTAAATGTTTTGTGTACTAGTATTGTCAACAAATTTTGAATTTTTGTAAGTGAATGTACAAAAAGTTATCAATATTATGTTTAAAGCTGAAATGATCTATATGATGAATATTATAAAGACAAAGTGTACCTATCTCTGTACATATTGAGGACTAATTCATATGAGATACAAATTAATTATAACTTGATTTAAAGATGATGGATCAATCGAAGACAAAGTGTGAGCATACATGTATGAAGCCAAGAAACTATAATTGTCATTTTCTTTGACATGACATATCAGAAGCATGTATAAAGAAGTTTCACTGGTCTGTTGCGTAGATTGTTTTCTTTAAAACACTTCTTTAATTATTTTCTAGTTGATTCAAGCTAAACGAGTGAGTGAGACAGACTGGGACATTAAGAACAAATTGCCTGTGTCATTTGCTACTCTTGTTACACCCGGACCAGATGCTTCTGCAGATTTGTTTGATCTGCGTAAGTTTGGTTGTTTACTCTATTCAGAAAGGGAAGTGCTTTGTCAATTCCCAAGAGTACAGTGTTTGTCCTTGGGCAAGAAATGCCTGAATCTGCATGTGTGTCAATCCATCAAACTCTAGTGTGTACCATCTATATGTTTGTCCGTCCAGCTCTAGTGTGTACCAGTTTAGAAAATTACTGGCTTTTCTATGCCATTTGTTCCATCATGATCATTTTATCCATCTGCCTTGCTGATAAGTTAGGACTTTTTTTACATTATGACATAATGAGGTCAGTGCATAGATACAATTAATCTGACCACAGTGCACAAAACTTCTTCATGGTATGTCATTTTTCAAGTTTTCTGAAATCAGGATTGAATCCAAATATTTTCAAAAGTTAAATGTAGCTGTTTCGTCTTTTGGCTATTTAATATTAAAATTATCTGTAAGATTCAGAAAAGCATTCTGTTAATTACCGGTACACTTATCAAATATGGGAACTCATTAATAGAGTGTTTATTCAAATGGCTGTTGTTGGGAGTTAAGACAGTTTCAAATAAAAAAACCACTTCATTAATCAGTATGGTATCAGTTTGTAGGAAGGTTAAAAGACCAGTAAAATTGACATTCAGAATCAATGTATTATAGTGAATTGTATTATTTATTAATGGTAAAAATGACTAGAATTAAGAAAAGTTTATAAATGTTCTTGATATAGAAGGGTTAGAAGTATAACTACATTTAGAATTTCAAGTCATGAATTGATTGGACAGGACAGGTATCATAACAATTTACATTGATAGAGAATTTTGACTTTGCCTCTACTGAATATCATTTTCTGCTTGTTTATCTGATATATTCTGGCTTCAGAAAGAAATACAATTGAGTAATTTTTTTTAAAAATAACCGTACTCTTGAGAAATGTAACAGTTTCATGTTACATGCCAGTATCGAGAATGCTATTAGAAATTTGACAAAGTACATTCACTTTTCTGTGAAGAAGGGGGACAAATCTATGTCTGGGATTTGACACAATTTCATTTGTAAGGGATAGTAATTATGAGTGGTAATCCTAACATCACAGAAATCACGTTGTGTTTAGTATAGTTAAGGTACTGGAGACAAAGTGCTGCACAGAGGCCTGAGACACATGCATGGAAAATTAGGACTGTGATAGCTGACTTTGGTTGAAATATCAAGATCAAGTCTTTTCTGAGATAATGAGAGTAGTATTGTCACATTTTGTGCAGTGTGATATTAATACAGTCATGTCACATTTTGTTCAGTGCAACATTGATACAGTCATGTCACATATTGACCGAGAAAGAAAGAGTATCATTTAACATTATAGTAGAGTCATATATTCCTTTTGTTATGTAAGTATGATGTTATGACTTTTCTGAGAACAAATACTGAGCTAGACAATATTTCTGTTTACAAGTGAAAATAAAAGAGGACATGGTATTTATTTAAAATCTCACTTTTCATTAACAGCTGAACCAGAACAGCCCACTTTACAGGAATTATGCAGAACGTCAGTTAGGCGGGTGTTACGTACTAACATACACAAGAACCACCCAGAACTGAGCAAAGTTCGTAAGCGCCCAAAGAAGCCAAAAAAGAAACCACACAAAGGACTGTCCAATTTAAATATTGTACCATTAAGTATGGGAATGATGATTCTTCACCAGTTTGACAGAGATAACAGTCTGAGTGACAGTGATGAGGAAGCTGATAGGAGGATTGGTGAGGTGGATGGTTCAGCAGATGAAAAAGAAGAAAATGAAATGGATGGTGTGGAAGACAGTAATGATGGAATTGAAGGGAAATTCTCTACAGATGAAGAGGAAGAAGACAAGAGGAAGCAAGAAAGCAACTAATGAAGGTGAGAAAGAAAGCAGGAAATAATGTGAAGGAAGATGTTGAAAAGGAAGAAAATGGACTGGATCCTAAAGGTGTTGATGAAGTTGAGAAGCCTGTGGACAAGAAGAGTGATGAGGAGAGTGACTATGGAAGTGATGAGGAGGGAAAGATTGATAAGGATATAGACACATGTGGCTGAGGTCAATCACAGAGCTGATAGTGCTCAACAAAGAGTTGAGCAGGTGGCTTCCAGAATTGATGAGATAATTGCAAATGCCATGGCTTCTTGCAGTCAAAGCACACATGCCAATGACACACGAAATCTGAGTCCGCCAGATGCTCACTGGTCAGATACAGATGACTGATGATGATGGCAAAAAGTATAATATTGAAGAGTTTATCAAGTTTGGTGCAAGGGGGAAAAGTTTGGAACCTCCAAGGAAATCCCGTTACTCTTCCAGCACAAGTGTTGATACATCAACCACATCAGGTATTGGTTCTTTTGTTGAAGAGCATCTCGATGAAGAGATGGGACAGTGCGATAGTGAGAAAACATCTCCAGGCTGGAGTCATCTTGAACCAGAGGCAAGTGGTGCTTGTAAGCCACAGACAATGGATGTTGAAGAAACAGAAAGTGGTGATGAGAGGTCATCAGAGGGGAATGAGGTTACTAAAGTAACTTTGTCAGTGTACATGAAGGAAGCCATAGAAGTTCTACCCCTTCCGTCAGCCATGAAGTCCTATCTGAAATACTACAGAGAATGAATTGTTGAAGGCTTTGCCTCATATAAACTCTTATGTATATAATCAACATTTTGTTTTGCCTAACAAAGGGATGAAAATAGTGCTAAATGAAAACTGTTTAAAGTTCTATAATTTTGCTAGTAAACAGAACCTATGCATTGAATTACATAAAGCCATGAAATCACATCCTTGTGTGCATCAGATTTTGCTGAAATCATCAAAATAATAGTTTTCATTTTTTCTTATTCTTATGCTTTTTTCAGCTGTAAAACAACTTGTAGTTCTATACATTTTATTATGAGTGACATGATCAGTATAAATTGATTCAGTAGTTAAGACCAGTCCAGCTTGCATCTGTTATGAAGATTTAAAGGTGATTGCATTGACATCTCATGATTTAGTAGTACCATTTGAAAGTCAGATTGTTCTCATGAATACAGCTTCTGTCGGTAAGGAGCTGCTAACATAATGTATCTAAAACATGAGCATGCAGGTTATTCAGATAGGAAATGTGAAATGGCCACACTGGAGAAGTGGCCAGTTAGTGAAAAAAGTTTGCTTTGCAATTTAAGTTTGTCTCTACTTCTCAGGGTAACCGTTCTGTGTCCTTCGGTTGGGCAAAATGAAAGAATTAACAGACTGCACCTTGGAATATTGTGATATAAATGTTGTATTATAATTGACTTTATATATTACTGTTAATTGTTAACTTTTGACAAATTTATCTTATTTTTGTGCTCCTAAAGGGAGGCGTATAGTTTATGAACTGTCTGTCCGTCAGTCAGTCCGTCCATCTGAAAACTTTAACATTGGCCATAACTTCCATATTAGTAAATGGATTTACTTCATACTTGGACACAACACCCTTTGGACAAGACCTTCCCACTGACCTATATTTATTTGACCTTTACCCCTGAATGACCTTTACCTTGAAGATCCAATTGTCCAAAAACTTGTACCTTGACCATAACTTCTTTATTAGTAAGTGGATTGGATTTACTTCATTCTTGAACACAACACCCCTTTGGACAAGACCTTCCCATTGACCTATATTTATTTGACCTTGACCCCTGAATGACCTTTACCTTGAAGATCCAATTGTCTAAAAACATTAAAATTGGCCATAACCTCCTTATTAGAAAGTCGATTTACTTCATACTTGGACACAACACCCCATTAGACAAGACCTTCCCATTGACCTATAATTATTTGACCTTGACCCTTGAATGACTTGCCCTCAGCTCAAAGTCAAAGCACCACTTCGGGGGCATTGTCATCTTACAGTGATAATTCTTGTTCAATAATAGCAGAATGTGTTAATTGATATTCCGAAACAATTTTTTTTTCTACAATTCTTTCACATTGTTGGAACCCACATTACATTCTTTTAAACTTCTTCAAGAATCATGAGAGAGACCAACAAAACTTTTGTCATAAAAATAAGTGTCAGACATTTCATTGGTGACTTAGAATGATGTGCAAGGATATTTAACCAGTGAAAAGCTATCTTTCTTCTTCATTAAGTTAAACTTAATCACAATTAAAATTGGATGTCGAGTATCAACATTTTTAGCGAAAAAGAAATATGTCACTGAAATTTCTGAATGTTCAAGATGTTGTAAAGTGGGTTCCCACAGTGTTGTAGCACAGGTTTAGATTGTTCTGTGGTGTACAGCTCTTACAACTGCAAATACATTGTATGGGACTATGAAATGGAAGTCTTTTTACTCAAAACTTTTTGCAGCAATTGTTAGAAAATACACATATTTGATGATCTATATATATCTTTTATATAATGCAATACCTTATTTCTCTTGTTGCTATGGTAACAGTGTACCATTTCATAGGAGTTTGAGGCAGATAAATATTCAGAAGCTAGAATAATCTGCTTACAGAATAAAATGACTAGAAAACAAAATGGTTAATTGCCAAACTATTGCAAGTACATATGAAATAAGTAGATGCAATACTTTTTGATTGGCTCCACATGCACCTTTCCTTATGTTTTGATGTGCTATTGCAGGAGAAACTGTTAAAGTGAATGTTTTTCAAGTTTATTGCATTCAGAACAAATCCTGAGGATATTAGCATTGACTTATTGTTCAGTTAAGTACATGTACATTAATTTGTTTATATATAACTGTTCTTGCCCTCTGTATTATAACCTACGTTTAAGATACATTTCACTGAATGATTTGCATGTTCTTGTGATGTTTTGAGGATTTATGCATTTCAGTTAGAATCATGTTAACACATGTATATTCATTTTGTCAGATTGTTTTGAAAAAAAACGAAAGGGAAATTGAGTCATTGTTTTTTTGCAAAAGTGCAAGAGATCAATTAAATTTTGTATATAATTAACAAAAGATGTGTGATATTTTAGAAGATACATTATGTTTATTAACTATACATAACTTCAGATGTGATTCTCATGTGCAATTGATTGAACAGTAATAACACATGTATAAACCTGTATGTAATTATGATCCTAAGGGTGTTAAAGCCAGAAAGTTGTATCTTCTTGGGGGAGTGGGGAGCAATTAGTTTAAAGATATTGAAGTCCTCCAGATAAGATGTTCTACATAGTAACAAGAATTAACTATATTTGTCTTTGTTCCATTGTTAAAACAATGTTATATTTTATACAGATCGTTCAGTAGTCGTGGATAGGTGAACACAGTGACTTACATTTTGTTGGACACTTGTGTGCATCAAAGCCTTTCTGTCCTCAGAATTTGTTGCTGCAGATAATAACAGAATAAAACACTAAAATAGGACAGCTGACTGAGGCAAAATTTTAAAGATTTTGTTAGTGGAGACAATTTTGACAGGTACATATAAAATCAGTCATGGTGAAGCATGGAAATGCCAATATTTAGTAATCAGTTTTTAGATTCTATTCTGTAACATTGCAAGTTTTACCACCAAAAGAAAAGTCAGTTTTGATAGTAACTGTTGTGTTATTTATGGTGCAAATTTCTAGCTTAATTAGCTTATGTTTTTTTGATGTCATTACATTAAGAGGGAAGTTCTGATATAAAACTGCTCAGAAAAAGCAGGGAAAGGGTAGTGTGCTTCAAAGTACTTATCATCCCGTGACTCAACATCTGAACTTTAAACTTCATTAAATTAGTTATTTCTTAGGACTGGATATATTTCGTATTTCTGAAATTGCAGTAAGCTGAATTTCTGCTACATAAAGATGAGAGTTGCCAAAAAGGCTATATTCAGACTCAATTCAGTTAAAGCTGAGAGTTGAAATCATAGTTGGCTTAGTGACATAAGCAAGGTTGACAGACAGATTAAACTTGATATATTTACAATTTTCTTTGCCATCTTATAGCGGTATATATGCATGAAGAAAATACTTCTGTCATTATTTTACATTTAATTTTCTCTTCCTGTAATGACATTTAAAATTAATGTTGTAAATGAAATCATTTATTGTGTACATAGAACAATGAATAGATGTTTCATGTGTAAAGATTGGCATGTGTAAATGATGAACATTGTACATATTGTGTGATTTTTGTGTGAGGACCAAACAGATGTAATCTGTAATGTGATAAATGTCTAGATATTTGGTTACAGCCAAGGTTAAATTATATGTTGCTTTCTTTGCATTTATTTAAACCACTTTTATATTGTAAGGTGGGAAATTTGGTAAACCAGTGTTTTGAAAACTGAAGTTATACTCTACACTAGGGATGATTCTCTACAAAAAAAAGTATTTGAGAAAGTTGGTAGTTTCTTAGCATGGGAGTTGGTTCTTACAGGAACGATAGTTACCTTTTATATCTTTGACTGTTGGAGGGCATTCAACTTGATTAAACCAAACCAAACTTAATGAATAGCATCTTCAAAAGTGGTAAAAGAAAATGACAGACATGTCTCCCTATAGGAACATAGAATAATGTGCATCTGCATTTGACACAATGATGCTACTGGGTGTTTGTTTCATCATTGTTTTACCCTATTGTCAGTTGAAAGTGCATTTTTACTCACTTGCAAGTATACAAACATAAAACGTTTTGAAAATTAATATCAAATTGTATTTCTCTTGAGACTTTCAGTATTTCTTATTGAGTTAAGCTTTATCAGTTTACTTTTGTTAGTAGAATTGCTGGTTATAATGTGATATCTATATGTCATTTCATTCCTCTGAATTTCATAGTTTGTTTTGTTATAAGCTCTTAGCTTGCCAAAATCTACTGGACAAGGACAGCATTAGCAACCAGAATGTAGATTCATGTACAGCATTTAAAAACAATGTAGACCATGAGCTTCTGCCAGTACCTTCCAAGTACCTTTATTCATGGAAATGGCTATTTACCGGCACATCAGCTGCAGATAAAAATTAAAAAAAAAAAAATAAAAAATTTAGATCAATGGATAAATAAACTAGTAGATGAAGGGGGTCAGTGCCAAACTATGCTACTAGTCTTCTTACCATATATGTTGGTAACATAGTTTGCACTTCCCAATTCAATATACACTTTTCTATCAAGATAGGCTTTTAATAAACATGTAACATTACAGAATGGGTTTTTTCCATGATCATTTTAATCTTAAAGACATCTAGGTATAAGATTTCATTATTTTCATTCCAGGTACCATATTATGTTAATTGATTCACAGATGGCTAGGTATGTCTCCAGTCTTGCATGTGCTAAATTATAAACATCTGATACTGTTGACTGTTTTTTGCTTTCATGATAATTATATAAAAGGCATTACTGTAGTTTATAGTTTTCGCTTCAACAGTTGAGGTTTGCATTATTGTAGTCTGAGGAGTTGTATTTCAAATAATTGTTTATGTACAGATTTATGAAACGAGTCCAACAAACATAAAAGCATATTTCACTACCAAGCTTATCTTCTGTAGCCGATATTCTGTCTAGAAAACATGCAACTACAGTTGTTTATTTTTTCCCAGACTTCTGTGTGAATAAGTTAGTAATGTTCTATGTAAATATCTATGTAGCAATCAGTTCTTTGTTTTCACCATTGTTTTGCTTAATAAATTTGGTTCTACCACTGTTGTTTTGTATTCAGTATAATTTCTTTATGTTCCAACCCCTCATAAGATAAGTAGAGTATATTGTACTGCAAATGTTATCCAATCAGTAACTAAAGAACACAAAGGCCTAGAGTCCTTGCACTTGATTGATAGTAGGGCATGAGATGACCACTAATTAATTCAGGCTCACTGCATAGTAGGTCAAAGTCACAGTTAACTACCAATTTGAAAGTTGTTCAATGTCAATAGTCCAAAACAACTTTTACTCAGGAGCCTCGAATTTTACAGGATGGTTTCATAATGAGCAGATGACCAATACTGATTTTACATTCACTGTGTCAAAGGTCATGGTCAGTGACCTTAGCTTCCAGATGTTTTCCAATCAAACCTAGGAATCAATAACTGAACACAAGATGCATTACTGTAATAGGACAAGTTAAAATGATTGACAGATGGCCCTATCCATTTTGGGTACACCTAGTCAATGGTCTACATCATAGTGATAATGTAATACTGTAAAATTGTTTTCCAGTCTGTAACTCGAGAACAACTAAGCCTAGTGCTCTCAAACTTTACAGATTGGGCATGAAAAATAGACCAGAGTGCCATTAACAGCCCTTTATTACTCACCTAAGAGCCATTGTAGATATGTTCAATATTCCATGCTGTAACGTCCAAAACTAGGACATAGGTCAGTATGTCAAGGTTGAAATGTTTTCAAAATTGTCCATGTAACTTAACCAACCAAACTCACACAATATGATAATGGTCCACCAAAAGAATATTTCTTTTAAGTAACTGAAACTTATTCAGGGGGTTCTTAGATTTAGTGCATTTCATAGTCATATAGTGAAAACTTGACCAACAGTTTCTGCTGTTGATTTTTTTTTAACAAACCAACATGGCTTAAAGGAATTTTACAAAAGGCTTGTGAAATTATTTTAAAATTGATCCAAAATTCTCAGACTTTTCAATGTACCGGGGTATTTGTATGCTGAAACGTCGTGAAGGAATTTGATTCAAAAACACAAACAGCAATCAGTTCCTATTTTCAAAAATTTTCATCCAGTCAAATAGTATAAGCAGACCCGCTGCTGTAGGCTATGTTGATAAAGGGCTACCAAAGGAACATTAATTGTGAAATTATTTTGAAATCAGGCTGGCGCTTTTTAGCTCACCTATCACGTAGTGACAGAGTGAGCTTTGTGATCACCTTTTGTCCCGTCCGTCCACAATTAGTTTGTTAACACTCAAGTGGTCACATTTTTGCCTCAATTGTCATGAAACTTGGTCAGGATGTTAGTTTCATTAATATCTCGGACGAGTTCGAACATTTGCATGATTTAACAAAGAAGTACAGTTGTACTTTCACCAAAAACAAGTATAAAAAAAAGTGCACCTACTGTTTTAAGATATAAGATCCATGAATTGCCTTTGGTTCAGTGTCAAATGTCAAGTCACAGTAACAATAGTTTCTAATTTGTAACTGACCCAATCCAGGATGCTTGGTAATATTAAATTACTCATTTGGAATTTTAGACTACTGCACTTAAGGTGAATGTTGTGGGGGCTTTGACTGCTGAAACAGTTTCCAATCAATAGCCCAGGAATTTCTGATCAAAAGATCTTTTGATTAAGATTAGATCTCCCCTACTGATTTTTGGGACTTCTAAGGGGGATAGTATCATTACAACAATTTTTATTTGTGAACTTTATCATTTCTCTAAATCTGTTGTTAAGTCATAGGCAAATGCATATAGGGTATGAATCTTGGCATCTAGAAACACCTCTCTCAACTACAAGAGGGCCATGATGGCCCAGGATCGCTCACCTGAGTACTTTGGCTGTAGGTTTGCTGCTAAGCAGTATTTCATCTTTTAATTGAAAATATGTAAGTGCCTACAAACCAAATATGTAAAATATCAGTCAATAAATAAAGGCTCTATGACAGAAAGTAGAAATATCTATTATAAGCTATGGTGACCTTGACCCAGTGACCTCAAACCCTACCCATGGGTAGACGTCCATGCAAGGAACCTATATACTGAATATCAAAGATATTGGTCTATAAATGAAGGCTCTATGAGGTACAGTAGATAAATCTATTTTTAGCCTCCATGACCTTTAACCTAATAATTTGAAAAAGCTTGATAAAGCTTGCTTCATGCCAAATTTTAAAATTCTAGGCCTTGTGGTTTCAGACAAGAAGATTTTTAAAGATTTTCTTCTATACTGCTATTTAAAACTTATGACCCCACGGGCGGGGCCAATAGTGACCCCAGTGACATTTTTCAAACAAACTAGGTAGAGGTCCGCTAGACAATGCTGCATACCAAATATCTAAGCTGTAGACATTGAGGTTTCCAGTAAGAAAATTTTTAAAGATTGCCTTTTTTACATATTGAAGGCCCCCGGGGCGGGGCCATTTTTGATCCCGGGGCCAACATATTAAGAATACTGGTAAAGGTTCACAACACAATACTCCACACCAAATATGTAAGGTCTAGTCCTATTAGTTTCGGAGAAAAATGATTTTTCATGTTTTTCCTATATAACTATATGTAAATCAATAGAACCCTGGGGCGTGGCCAATTTTGACCCAGGGGACATCATTTGAACAAACTTGATAGAGGTCCACTAGACAATGCTGCACACCAAATATCTAAACTCTACGCCTTGCGGTTTCTGACAAGAAGATTTTTTTAAAGTTTTTCCTATATAACTCTATATAAAAACATTTGACCCCTGGGGGGGGGGGCCTTTTGACCCAGGGGCCATGATTTGAACAAACTTGGTAGAGGTCCACTTGACAATGCTGCACACCAAATATCTAAACTCTAGGCCTTGCAGTTTCTGACAAGAAGATTTTTTAAAGTTTTTCCTATATAACTCTATGTAAAACATGTGACCCCCGGGGCTGGGCCATTTTTGACCCAGGAGCCATGATTTGAACAAACTTGGTAGAGGTCCACTGGACAATGCTGCACACCAAATATCTAAACTCTAGGCCTTGTGGTTTCAGACAAGAAGATTTTTAAAGTTTTTCCTATATAATTCTATGTAAAACTAGTGACCCCTGGGGCAGGGCCATTTTTGACCCAGGGGTCATGATTTGAACAAACTTGGTAAAGGTCCACCTGATGATGCTTCATACCAAATATCTAAGCTCCAGGCCTTGTAGTTCTGGAGAAGAAGATTTTTAAAGTTCCAACTTTGAAAATCTAATTTTAGCTCTTGTGGCCTAGAAATGCAATGGACCTGAACCATTTGAACAATTTTGGTAAAGCTTCATGCAAGTAACATTCCTGCCAAGTTTCAGCAAGTTAATAAATGGTATCCAGAATATTGACTGAATGAAGAATGAAGTGTTAGAATAAGTTTATTTCCTAAATTTCATACAAAATCATAAATATTGCACATGACAACATTGCACAAAATAAAATATAAGTCTGATAAAACAGTAAACTTTTGTAAAAAGGACATGATATACAACTATACATGACAGGTCCTACAACACTAAATACCTGTAAACTGACCAAACAAAGATCAGCCTATTACTTTTATTCACTGTTATGTTTATTTGAACAGGCTTTGGAATGTTGTCCTTCATTTAAGCAGGAATGTTGATGTACCTCTGATAATATAGACTAAATCACTTTGTAAAATCTTGCCAGGCAAACAACCAACAGGTTCCAATAGACCTCTTTTTCGTATTGTTAAATTAAGTGTACTCATTTATCCATTGCTTAACCTTAAACAGTGGAAGAAAATAGTACCTAGCAAGGTAACAATTTATTGAAACCTTCCAATTATGAAAGAAACAAGAGGAATAAATTAAATCAAGGGGTGAATGCAACAATGTTCTAGGTCCTAATAAATAAACAGATGGCAATATGTTTCATTCACCCCTAAAAATATAAATAACATTTAGAAAACAGTAACAATAAAACATGTAAATATAAATATACATCACAACAGAATGGTTAGCCTACATCAAATTCAGCATACAAGTACATAAAATGGGGAAATAACAGTAGAAATAAATAACATAATATAGGTACTGGACAATACATTTCAGCACCTGAAGTGGCAATTAAGTTTAGAAAATCAGACTTACTATAAATACAGCTTACACTTCATTTGTTATCTTGTTATATTGGACACTAGACTGGTATCTTGTTATAATGGACACTTCATTGGTTTCTTGCTATAATGGACACTTGACTGGTATCTTGTTATAATGGACAAATGGTTCTCCATAGAACTCATCACAGAGATCATGGTTTGTAAAGCTATTAATCATTTGGAGTTATGATGACCAATTTGCACAAAAAGCATTTGATCTTGAAAACTAATGGCATGGCACTGGTGTTTTTGTACTACATTCAATATTCAGCCCAATACCCCAGTCTGGAGAGTACAAAAACAGCTGTTAAAACTGCTGTATCAGACAGCTGCAAGACACAGTAGCTGCAAGCAGGTGAGACTGAAATCCTGTTAATTGATTACTGTCACGCATCAATTCATTTAAATGATTTAAATCTTGACTTCCTGCAAGCAAAAGGACAAAAACTACAGTAGAACATTTTAAAGGCAAGAAAATACAAAAACTTGCATACTGAGCATTTCTAATGAAGCATTACAAGTTAGTTAATTTACAATTTCTATGAAATTATTCAGACGCATGTATAAGCACCATTGATAAATGTGATTAATTTGTCAAGATAATTTCAACTGACAGATCCCTGACCCCGATATTTGCATAACTTAACAACGAAGATCAGTTAATATATTTTCACCCCAAGTAAGTATACAACAATAAAGCACATGGCAATGTTGGTGGGAGGCTATTATTAGATTTAAGGGTCATAATGTGGAACCATTCATATTATGAAAATAAGCACCTTCTAAGACAACAGACACCTAAACTCTAGTCCAAATAGACTGATTCACTACTGCAGTCTAACTTTCTATTTTTTCTGCTTTATTCATTTTATAAAGCAACCCAAACTGTGTTTATTATAATTTTATATTTAACAATGAGAATGTGCTATAGTGTATGCCAAATACGTTTCACAACAGCTTCAAACATCTGGCTGAAAAAATCCATATGCTCTCAATCTATTTCCATTTTAAATGCCTCAACCTCATTCAATATTTAGAATAATGGTAACCCAGTATAAGTAATCTTAGTACTCTCTGATTTCCAATGATAACTTGCAAATTGAAAATCTGATCAAGAAAGTGCCACCTGAGTAACCACATATATTCAGTATTGGACTTCAAGCAACAGGGATATCTGATAAAGCCAGTTTTATTGTATTTTGTAAGAAATAGTCCCCACTGGAGCCCCTCGATGAATACAGGTGATGGATCATGCTGAGACAGTTGTCAAAATTTTCTTCCCGAAAAACCTCCTCTACAGCTGGGAACCGGACACAGTTTAGGCTGGCGATGATTTTACACCTGACTGTCTGCAGGTAGTTTTGTAACTGGTGGTTCTGCACATCAATCATAGAAATTTCATGCTCATTCTGTTGTATCTAAATAAACCAAACAATTGAACAGTTAGAACTAATCAAAGAATACATAATGGTTTAACTTAGTTTAAGTCTTGTTAACAGTCAAGTCATATCAGACAGACAGTCTACCAGTACTAGACTCCCAATCTCCAATAAGAAACTTTCAACTTTCTCACATTGCTGGTATTAATGGCTGTAAGTGAGGTTTGCCTCATGAACAGCAATCAGTTGGAGATTCAGTGATCTGAAGTCACTGATTTTCACTGACCACACAGGCTTGTTCAGTAAATCAGACAATTAACAAATTTTCAGTCTCCATGTTTTAGTTTAACTGTTGCCTTTAAACCTTCTCTACTTGCCACACTATATGTAAAAATCATGTTATTTCAATACAAGACACCAATTTTTAGCTGTGTTCAATAGTACTAGTAGTCTAAAATATATTTTGTACAGTGTTTCTTAATTGTATCAAGCCTGTTTAGGAATGTTTATTTCCATGTTTTACTTACCTTTGCTTCCATACAGGCCATCTCTGCCTTCAGTTTGATTATCTGTGACTCCTCTGTCAAGTTTGCTGCCTTCAACTCCTTAATCTCGGAATCCAACACCTCTAGCTCTTTGTCTTCATTTAAATCTGTAACAAAATCAAATCAATGATGCCAAGACTTTAAATGGTCTATGGAGCACCTGTTGTTTCTGAAAGATATATACATTATGACAAGTTTATTTTATGCCTACCAATGAAATATAGGGAAATATCAGTGAGATAAAAGTGATAATACACTGTTTTGAATCAGTTAATTACCATTTTGATAATACACTGTTTGTGCCGGAACTACTGCTTGATGAAACTTCAGGAATTTCCCCACCACAAGAGAATCCGCTGTATTTCAGACTGTGACAGCGAGTGAAATTTATTTACCTTGTTAAATCCAATTATAATATTGAATTCCTGAGCCTAACTAGTTGTGAACAATGATGAAATTCGCCATAAATTATTTAAAATGTCTGATTTGTTTACATAACTCACATGGACAATATCCAATATGGCCGACTTTCAATTCAATTGACTGAATATTACTCGGTATTAATCCGCTTTTATAATTAAAGTATGTATGGCAAAATTCAATAAATATTGATAAACTGTGTAGACAAAAATAAATGTTATTTGATGAAAGTGTATTCAGTTTATTTCAGCAGAAGTAAAGTTATCATATGTATTGGAGATTGTCTGCACTTTTTTTGTGTGCTGAGTAACCAAAGTACGCATTAACTGATTTGGGGCTAACCATGGGGAATTTATTGAATGCCCTGACTAAAAATATCATAAAAAAAACCATTTTTGACGTGTTGGCATAAAATAAAAAGAAAATTTGTTTGTTTTTTAGTGGAAGATGGGAGTTTATTTCATCTCGTGAACACCATATGTTGATATTTTCACTCGTGGCTGCGCCACTCGTGAAAATATCACATATGGTGTTCACTCGATGAAATAAATTCTCATCTTCCACAAAAACAAACAAATATCCTCTATATCTTTTTAGTCAGCATATGATAAAGACATGTCCATGCAAATTATTTCTTGTTTTTGTTGTTGTTTTGTTTTCACACTGTATCAAATGTTCAACAGTATGACAGGATTCATGCATACAAACTGGAAAAGATTGAAATAACCACTTAGCTTGTCAAGTCTTCAATCACTGCTTAACCAAAACTTGGTCATGTGCAAAATTTTAATGCTACATTCTTCCGTCCTGAGGTTTTACCATTTTTTTCTCTCCCTATCAAAGTACAATGTATCTTTCAAACCAGTCATATACAAGGAAGCAGAGAAGGAAGTTACAAACCTTCACCATTGTCCACTTTCTGCTGCAGTGCTGCCATCTCAGCTGGACTGAGTTTGGCCTTCTTCATTGCCAGTGAGGCCCTCGGACACCCGGACAGGCTACGATGTGACAGGAAGTTACCATTTGCATGACCTGATCCATCACAGCCTGGAGTCGGACAGCTGTCAATGCACATGGAAGTCATAAGTAACTTCTACTAGAAGTCTTCAAATGAATAGATCCGATGAATGAAAAGATACAACACAACACACGAAGCTATATCCTAGAACCTATCAAGCTCTTTTCCAGGACTATTTTATATAATAAGTTTCAAGGGCTTTATTCTGAACAAGATCAACATATCTGAGTGAAAAACATCTAATGATATATGAGAAAATACTAACCTATACTTTGGGCTTAACTGACAATTTTGTGCTAAGCAAAACAAGGAACTTACACACAGGGTTCCATTTTGAGTGCAGCAGTCAAATCCACACCACTAGTGGCATCTATACCAGAGAAAATATTCCGTTGAAGTTTGAATCTGTTTGCCAGGGGACATCCTGAGGCACTAAAACATACAAAGAAATTGTTTATTTTATGGCTAAATAAAAATCCCTTTGCCTTTTACTGGTAAAAGATACAGGATGACAAGTCTTATACACCCATGGAGTATCCAACAAGTGCAATTAGTTCAAGACCTAACCTGATATCCTTTTAAATGTATTTAACATAGCAGGGCTCTTTTAAAGTAGTCATAAATATTCTATAAAGAATCTTTCTCTGATCTTGAAGCATCTCTTCTCAGGAAATATGTTTGTAACATTCTAACAGTATGAAGAGGGTCATGATGCCCTGTTTTGCTCACCATAGTAACATGGGTTAAAGTATGTAGTCTAAATTATCAGTTTATCTTAAAAACAGGAAAACTGATCAGTATTTCAAGATAAAAGTAAAACAGAAATGTATTTGCAAACCATGTTAGAAATCCTAATTTTGTCACTATAAAAATGAAGAAAGTAGGGAAGGGTCAAGGTCTCTGAAATGTTGGAAACTGGTAACAGTTTAAATTTGCCTATAAACTCTGATAACAAATTGTATCACTGTTTAACAATTACATTAAAAAAGGCAATTTGAAAACTAAGGTACCCATGAGGTTTTCTATTCTAAGAGAGGCTGAATACAAACTGCTACATAAACAAGACATGCCCTCGGGCAGAATGTCGAGCCCGCTCGTCTTAATTCAAACCTGAACCTATAAGCTTCAGTTCAAGGAGA
Source organism: Cyclina sinensis (assembly GCA_012932295.1). Classification (NCBI taxonomy): domain Eukaryota; kingdom Metazoa; phylum Mollusca; class Bivalvia; order Venerida; family Veneridae; genus Cyclina; species Cyclina sinensis. The sequence goes on along the minus strand of JAAONU010000012.1, from coordinate 1,958,193 downwards.
AAGATGTATACATAACAGGATTACAGTGCGGACAAACAAATTTTGATATTTTTATTTGACCTTTGACCTGAGCGGTTTTGCATGTGACACACCGCCTCATCATGGTGAACATTTGAATCAAACTATTTTGTAATCCTTCAAAGAATGAGCAAAATATAGACCAGATAAATCTAGATGGACGCACGGACTGACGGACGCACATACACCAAACCGCCAAAAGTGAAAAGCAGTGATTTCACCACAAGCGGGCTCAACAATTTCAAAATCTTCTGACCACTGAGCATAATACTTCAAAGCATAAGCAAGATACAGTGCCAACAAACAAATTTTAATATTTTTATTTGACCTTTGACCTCTTGTGACCTTGACCTTCATTTTGCGTGAGACAACTCAACTCCACATGGAGAACGATTTGTGCTAAGTTATATTAAAATCCACCCATGTATATAGAACTTTTGGATGTTTTATTTTGTTATATGACCTTTGACCCCTAAATGTGACATTGACCTTTGCCACAGACACATAATACTTCATAGCATAAGCAAGATACAGCGCCAACAAACAAATTTAATAATTTTATTTGACCTTTGACCTCTTGTGACCTTGACCTTCATTTTGCGCAAAACAACTCAACTCAACATGGAGAACATTTGTGCTAAGTTATATTAAAATCCATCTATGTATACAGAAGTTATACTCGCAAATGAATGTTTTATTTTTATATTTGGAAGTGTGACCTTGACCTTTGCCACAGACATCTGAATTTTTTGCGCGACACTCCGCCTCACTATGGAGAATATTTGTCCCCAGTTATATTAAAATCCCTCCATGCATGTAGAAGTTACGCTCTGGACACCGGTTTTGCGCTGACCCCCCCCCCCCCCCAAGTGTGACCTTGACCTTTGAGTGAAGGAGCTGGGTTTTGTGTACAACACACCTCCCCATCATCGTGAACATTTGTACCAAATTATTTTGTAATCCTTCAAAGAATGAGCAAGATATAGATAGGACAAATCCAGACGAACGCACATACACCAAAAGTGGTGACTAAGTCAAGCTCACCGCAAGTGGGCTCGACAAAAATGTTAATAAAAATTCTTAAGTTCTTTGAAATATTAATTAAGCAAAATATCAAATCTAACTTGTTCTTAGATAAACATTTTAGAAAACATTTCTATATAAAAGATGGGAACAGGAGTTTAGCCAATAAGGACACAAAAGGATAATTTCAATAATCCTAGTAGGGGTCTATTAAAGGATGGAATTATACCCAATTTAAAGGCTAGTGGTCTTGCAGTTATAGCACAGTGGTTTTCTTACAAGTTTCAAACATCAATGTTTTGGGCCAGTGCTAGCCACAATACATGTCCTTATATTAACTACAAAAATTACCTTCTATGTGAGAGGTATTTTCCTGTAATATGACCTGAGCCATCGCAGTTTGGGACTGGACATCTGAAAATTAACCAAAAATCACAATTAAAAATACTCGAGATTTCTTGGCAGCTAGTTGGACTAATATCAATATGGGGCCACTGCAACCTAGCATTAAAGTCTGCAGTTCTTTAATTTCTCAATTTGACTGTCACCAACACCTGTTAGGTGCTAATATTCTGTGAATTGAGTTAAGAATGCAGGAGACATTTATCTGCAAACAAGGAAACTATTTACTTACCTTAATGGTTCATCATCCCTTTTCTCAATATCTTTGCCAAATATTTTCTTAAGCTTTGCTGCCCTTGGACAACCAGAGAGACTCCTGTGTGAAGAGTAGTTTCCAGTCACATGACCTGAACCATCACATCCTGGAGTAGGGCACCTACGAAAGTTAGTATAATTCTTTAATTTCAAAATCATTTCATAAATTTAACAAGCTATTTTGGTAATCACTTTTTTTTTTCAAACAGCCACTCATTCGTTTCATTTTACATTTATTCTCAAGTCATAATACAACTTTCAAGAACCTGTATCAAAACAGTAACTATTATCCTAAGAGAGTTATCAATCTTGATAACCTACTTTAATTCAACCATATAGTACCAGCACCACTGATATTTAACAAAAAAAAAAAAAATAAACTTTAGCCTTCACAGCTTTATGAATTTGCTCATCAAAATTAAGCCATTTAAAACCCTCTGGTATATAAACTGTTCAGGAAAATAAACATGCAAGCACAACAGAACAGAATAAAAAGAAGACAAACTTTCTTACCTCAGTATCCTAACTACAAGTTGCCAGATTTCTGTTTTGGTTATACTACTGTACCTTCCTTGTGTCTTAAAGGCAAGCCTCACATCATCCTGTGTACTATTTCACAAAGCCTCTCTGTTTTCACAAATAATTACACTTCGAAAAACTTTTTTAATTGAAGTAAGGTGAAAATTCAAATCTAACAGTAAACAGTACATGTGCACAACACTTGGTTTTCTAAAGGACATGAATATTGTCCTAAATGGTGTGTGAGCTTTTCAAGATCCTATCTAAAATCCTGCCAAATTTCTAACAGTTTCAAGAAACTTAAATTTTCATCTGATGTTGAGGAAATTTAACATATTAAGAGCCCTTAATACAAGAAATCTATTCACTGACTGTTGATATTCTGAGTCAAAATAAGCAAGAGGGCAAAAAGACTGCAAATTGCTGAAGGGTAGAGACTCTTTTATATATCTTTTTTATACCAAAGTCCACCTGATATAATGCACTGTTTGATAATGAAATTAAAAAAGAAAACCACCCGCTATTTAACTTTCACATGCTATCATTCACAGGTCTTCCAATCTTGTGTATGCTGAGAGTATAGCTCTAGTAATTAAAAATGAACATAGCTTGACAGGGTCTTACTGTTAGTAGATCCATTCTGTTAAAGGATGTCATGCTTTTTCTAACCTGTAATGCACTTTTAAACACAAGAGTAGCAATTCAAAATAAACTTCAAGACGGATCTCCAAACTGAAAAAATACACAACAAAATAAAAAGGAGCAACAAAAATACAAAATGGCTAAATGACAAAATGCAACAGAAAATGTACAATGTCAAAACAAACAACAAATGACAACAAAAATATTTAATAGGAAGTGGATGTTTCCAGTGTTGAAGAACTGTCACTTTGTGTGAACCTTAAACAAACACCAAAAATATCCACTAATCACTATTAAGTTATCACAACACAAGCCCTTACTTATGTTCTATCTGATTGGCCTGTACAGTTGCTCTATCAGCCAATGGGCAGCCAGATAAGCTTCGATGAGAACTGTAGTTTCCAGACACATGTCCGGACCCATCACATCCAGGGGTCGGACAAGTTAGGAGATCACTGTTAGTGGCAAGTAAATGGGCATTGGCAAGTGATAGAGGTATCAAGTCTGGAGATAAATCAGCAATCTGGTCCTCAGCTTCCTCGAGGGCTGCCATGGTAACAGCCTCTGGTAATTGGTCTGGTAATGAGTTTGGAGACAATTGAGGTAATTGGTCAGGTGATTCACTACGATGTCTTGGACTACATGGGGCCGAATGGCTTCTTCTAACAAAACACATAAAACACATGTTCCAACATACAGCAAAGTAAAATGTATAAAGTTGTGTTCATGCAGTTAACAGACCAGATCATAACACATTCACAGATTTTTAAAAACAAGTTATCTTGAATTAGTATGCAAACAGAATAAATAGCAATTTTTCAAGGTAACAGTAAATATAACTTGGTGTCTTTACTAAGTGTAACAAACAGGCAATTAGTAAGAATGCTTAAACCTATCAATCTACCTTCAACTATCTATTATAGTCATGCCCTAGCGAAGAAAACAAGGTACTGAACAATATAAAATCATAGGGCAAACATTTTAACAGTAACAGAGAATTCATTCTATGGGCACTTATTTGTGAGCTGGAGAGGACTTCTACTGTTCTGTCCATTTTATATTTATTTTAGTAAATTTTTCTAACACCATATTTGTTATCAGAATTCTGATCAAAGATCAACATGAGGTGTTGATGAAACAAAGCATTTAAAAATCATTTCAATCTAGTCATTCTCTGTTTAAACATTGAATTGTTAAACTTTGTACAACCAAGTGCTGGTCAACAGGACAATCATAAGTAAGTATTTCAAGTTCAAAGTATAAGTAAAAACAGAAGAGATGGATTTGAAATTTTATTATAAAATCGAACAATAAATTGTTGCCTTACAATCTATCAACAATCATGGTTTACAATAAAATGTACCTGGAGAGTCAAAGCTTGAACTAAAAATGTCTCTTCTTATTTATGGATATCAAAAAACAATGCCAAGATTTCTTCAAATCAAAGAAAACATATCCAGACTTTCTCATGACACACAATTTACCATTCATTCCCTGTATGGCATGATTCGAGATTCTTAAAGAAAAGTTTATTCATTTTATTGCAATTTTACCACATAAGGCACATTTTTACACATCACTACCTCCTAAAAACACACTTATCAAAAGCATTTGAATATATAACAAATTAATTACAAAAGAAATAACATTACTAGCTAACAAAATGTCTTATAAACTTAACAGAAAGATTGCTTAACACTGGAGCTATTTAACACTTGGACACTTAATGAACAAATTAATCAGTTCAACAATAGTTCAGACTCTACTGGTTATTAACTTGACTTAATATGTATAGTCTCAAAGCAATCATTAATACACATGCACCCAGCATGATTTCAATTAAAGAAAAATGTATCAGATGGTAAGCATATTTCTGTATGCACTGATGGTAACAAATGTGAGGTATAATTTGATACTGGTATAAACAAAATTATTTGTTGCAGTTTACACAATGAAAGTGTCGACAAACTTACAGAAGCTAGGAAATCTGTAGGCGACTATTGACTGGAGTAGTGTTATGTCAAAATCTCTAATTTCTACAACTGAATATCAATATATGGGTCAAGCTGGTGGGGAAAAAAGACTGATTTTCACATTTTTAGCATCCAAAGATTACGAACAGACCTAAACAGAAGCTATATTTTGTTCTTTTAAGTGGAGATTTTGTTTTAGAACTGCTTGGTTCAAAAAAGAAAGCATGATTCTTTGAGAGACCATGAATCTTGAAAAAGATAAAAAGAGATTCCTTTGAACCCTAAAATACATCAATATGCAATGGTATACTTGGATTTTCATTCATTACTGAATGACATAATTTGTTATCCCATCTGACACTCTGGAACATCAAGATTCACAATTTGACCAACTTTCATTAAAACTGGGTAGGAGTTGATACCAATAAAGTATTCCAAAGCTTTCATTTATATTTTAACTGGTGACCTAGCTTTCACTTCAAGTGATCAATTTTCAAATATTAACATCATGTCACAAACTTTCAGACAAGGCTCATGGAGATTAACTCTACAAAGTTCACAGATTTTTCTTCTATCTCCCCATTTTTTACAACTGTTCATAAAGTAAACATACAAAACTGCTATATGAGCAATGTGTATCAGTCAACAAAAACTGTCATCAATGTTGCAGTTGTTAACATAAAACTAATTTTACAAGAAAGTTGCACAAAATCAAACAACCATTAAAGCTTGCTTTTGATTGATGACCACTGTCATATCACTTTTAAGTTTGTCTTAATTGTTTCTGTTTTACCAGGTAATGCATTCAGCCTGATTATCTTGTTTAAGTGTTGCCTTTCACCACTCTTGTAAAGGAGTCAAGGCCTTCCTAACTGGGTAATTAGCATTTAAATTTTGATTTAGCATTATGGTGATAAGGGCAAAAAATAAATGATGGAATTTCAGGAAAATCTGGTGTCAGTTAACCCAATTTTAATGACAGAAAACTGAATTGTTAATTTAGTCACTTCGTGAGGAACAGTCTTCTTGTTGGCCATTGTTTCCCAAACTTATCATTCTACTGGGATAAATAAATACCTTTGGACATAGGAAATTGGCCTTATATCTGCCAAAATTAGCTCAAAAATAAACTACTTTCATAGTAATAATAAATCAATTCTAATGCATTGCAGTAATCTCATGCTTTCAACACTAGCTGTACCTCACACATAACTTTAATGAACACTTAAATAAGTTGTTTACTAAAGTTTACTAAAGATTTTGGTCTCATTAGCATATTAATGTACTAGTCTTGAAACAAGTTGAGTATAATCAAAGTTGACTTCACCCAACACATCTTACTGCTGACATAAAACCTGTAATTCCAGCATCTTCAATGTATCACAGACCAAGTTAAGAAAACAAAAGGTCTGAAGAACCTGTACATCTTTTTTGTCATTCTAACCATGTCAAACAAATACCAACAAATATCTACTTAGCTGCTCTTAGAAGATGTTTGAACAACCTTAGGATGAAACTTTTCTCTTAAACATCTCTTTATCTTCCAATACACTTTATTTATCATGACCTGACCTTCAGGAATTACAGTCTGCACTTGAATTACAGAAGGTACACAATGAACATGGAACAGTTGTTATTAAGGGCATGGATGTTAGTCATAAGGCAGCATCATGATTTTCATTTTAATCTTTGACCTATACTTAAAATATGCACCAGTAGCCATCAACATGACCTTGATTGCTAGACAATTAGACACAACTTGATATCAAATTCTTTGGCATAGGAAGTATCTGCATTCATATAACTAAAACATACCTAAATTTATGGCCCTAATTAAACTAATCCCAGCCAACAATATTGTCCAAAGGAACATGTACAGTGGAGGCTTCTGGGATACCAGGAAACACTTTATATATCTTAGTTTTGACCACTTTAGGTGGGTTTGTCTTTTCTGGAATCTGTGAACTTTGGTTTTGAACATTTCTTGAAAATTCTTCTTTATGAAATAATTCAGGGACAACTGATGGAATACTAGACAGAGTAACACTAACATTTCCTGTGTCCATTGTTCTAGTTGGGTTTATACATGCGGGTTTACAAGTAGCTGGGTCAAGTCGCACAGGGGCAGAGGAACTCTGAGACTTTCCAGACACTGCACACTGAATAAGTTTATTCAAAGTCAGGTGCTCCTGTATTAAGTTTTCTGCTGGATCAGTGAAAACCTTCTTTAACCTTGAACTTTGTGTGGTAATATTTTGAGGAAGAGGAGCAGCTTCTGTTGCTTTAACAGATTTAGATGAGGTACCTTGAGAAAAGATAAGTAACCCCGAAGGCTGACCAGTAGACGTACTCGTGATAGAAACAGGTTTTCCTGATGATACCGTACTACTGTTAGGTACTGTAAGAAGTGTGGGAAGCATGTCCTGAACAGGAGGTGTAGTGTAACCAAGAACTCGAACAGGTAACCTTTGGCTTTGTTCAATTTTACTGTTTGCTGATGAAGGAATACTTGATGCAGATGCAACTATGTGGTGAGTTAATGAGCTCTGCAGGTTCACACCTTTGGTCAGAGTTACTGGACTTGCTGATTCAATGGTTGATATACTAACACCCTGACTAGAGGACATAAGTCTTGACTTAAGCAGAGTAGTAATAGCTGGGTTTATGGCTGGACCTTTAAAACCTTGAGGATCTGATTTTACACCGGGCTCAACTATATTCTTAGGGAGTACAAATGACTTGTTTCCTGGCTGTGTACTTACAATTCCTACTGATGACACATGCGGCTGGGCACTTAATGGTGGTATGTGCACAAGTGTTTTTGATGAACTTGCCACAGTATTACATGTAGAAAGAGCTGGTTTTAGTGGTACTGATGGCTGGGTATCTGAAACAGTTACAGTTGAAACTTGTGGCTTGCTACTAACTGGTGCTATATAGTCAGGTTTTGGTGTACTAGTCACACTACTTGGTACAGAAAGAATTGGTTTTACAAATTTTGTTGGGTCGACTATAGCATTTATAAGGCCAGTTGATGTCTCAACAGAATAAACACAGTCCTTGGGAAGATTTCCCATAGGTTTAAAAACAACATACCCTTTTCCAGCTGGCAAGACGACATCATCTGGACTTGCTGGGAAGGCTTTGTCAGTTGCAACTGGCATCAACACAGGCAATGTTGTTGGGTCTGTAATTACTGAAGTCTTCATAACATTACCTACAACCATAGTACCCAAAGGCTTTGAAACTTGAACTGTTGGTTGTAACACTTTTCCTGCAGTTAAAGCCTTAGGGGTGAGTTACACTCGTAAGCAAAGGTCCACTTGATTTAGCAGAGGTCTTAACAAACACTGAACTTGAAAAACTAGCTTTTGATGAAACACTAAATTGTTCTGCAACACTACTAGATTTTAAAGTTTCACAAGCACTTGACTTTCCTTTGAATGATGGGTTCGGAATAGTTAAAACTGTTGCAGCGTTCACTGGAGTATCATCCCCCATGACAGAGAGCACTTCCTGAGTAGCCTGTGTCAGGTCTGGATCAGCCTTAGTGGCATGTTTCCCAATGAAAGATGTTAATTTAGGTGGTAATGTATTTTTCTTAGCTGTACATGATAAAGATGATGAAAACACTGCTACTTTTGATGATGAAGAAGTGGGTAATGACACTGAATCTACTGATGATGAACGTTGTGGTGGACGCTGACGGGACCGTCTGCTCAAAATGTTTGGTCTCGACACAGACCTCACTGGAGGCAGGTTAGCAGTTTTTTCTTTTGTACTTTCACCTGTGGTAGACTGTGAGTCAGCTGCAGTATCGGTGGTATTTGCTTTTCTTGCCTTTTCCTGGTTCTGTTGGTTGTATTTCTCAAGTTCTTTTACCAGATTTATTCTTGGTGTTGTAATGGATGACCCTGCTGCAGCTATGTCAAACTGTTTGGTAAGAATCATAGGACGGAGAACCCTATCTGATGCTAAAATACAAACAGACATACACAAATTAACAAATAAAACCTGCTGTTATTTTTATTTGAGTTTACACTTCATATGAAGTATCTTTACCAATAGTCAGGATTTTAACTTACTGAAGTCTTCTTGTACAAGCTTACATTAAATGATTAATTTCAAAAGAACATTTTTAAAAAATACTATCAATTACTTATAAACAAGAGGGCTATGATATTGCTCACCTGAGTACCACTGTCCCTTTTGAAAACAATGGTCAAATATAATCTTTCATACAAAGATACCATGATTTAGTTACACAACTGAGTTTTTGACTGCATGTAAATGAGTTCCAATCTAGAGACAAGATCATCGAGACTATCAATCTGAGTGTTCAAAGCTTTTTCTCTGAACTGGGTGATAGTTTCAATCTCTCCCAAGAGATCATTTAGAAAAATATTCTGAACTAGTTAAAACTGGGTAAAAACTGTTATCTGAAGTGTTCACATGGATTTCCACTGATCTGAGTTTGTGACTTTGTTTTTGATCCAACATGACCCAGTTTAAAATGCATCAAAGAGCAGGTTTAAAGAAGATTGGGAAACTAAACATGTGACCTACAGTGTTCATAAATTTACCTGCTGACAGTTAGCTGGCTATCTTGGACCCAAGACAACGAAAAGTTAACTCAGACAACATTCTGAACAAGTTCTATGAACATTAAGTTAAAACTTGTAATCCCTAGAGTGTTCACAAGATTTTCCGTTGCTTTGACCTAACTATTGACCCCATTAATTATAGAGATAACCGAAACAAAGATTTTGAGTTTAGTTTTTGAGCCAATACAGAACATTTTCTTTCTCATCCAAGAGATCCTCAAGAGCTTTCATTAATATTTGGTAAAAAAAGTGACCTTTTGAGTGTGTATAAGATTGTCTAATAATCCAATGTGACCTAATTTCAAAGTCATCAAAAAGGTCATCAAGACAAACATCCTGAGGAAATTTCAGGTACATCAGACTTCAAAACTGTGAACTCAAGAATGTTCACAAGGTTGAAAAATTCATCAAGCTGAAACAGATCTACACAGTTTTGAGTTGATGACCTATTTTTTTGAATACACAAGACCAAGTTTCAAACTCATAAACTAAGTCAGCTAGGCAAGTATTCATGAGCAAGTTTCATTCAGGCTGGATCAGAAGTGTGGCATCTGGAAGGTTCACAAGCTAAAATGTCGATGTAGGACAATGGACAAAGACTGATCTTAACAGCTCAAAATGAGCACCCTGTGCTCAGGTGAGCTAAAACAATTTTAGAATACAGAATAACAAAACCTCTCTAAAATAACCTGGTACATGTTTCCTGTCGGTACATATCAACAACCTTTTAAATATACACATATGTATTTAAGGTATCGACAGTAATCTTAACCAACATGCTTCAAACATCGAAACATTCCTATCTTTATAAATGAAGATTCCTGTTTAACAGCAGAAAAGAGTTTCAAAGGAGTCAAACAACTCCAACAATCACACCCAATATATCCCTTTCTTTTTCAAAGTGGGGCATTAATAATGTACCAGGTCATTTTAATGAACGATAAGAACATGAATCTTGATCTTTAGACTTGGTAAATAAAATGCTAATAAATCAAAACATAACTAACTTAGTAATGATAGAACATAGAAAAAAATCATCTAATAAAGGAACAAAAATTATAAAGGAAAGAAAACAGAAATAAACTTATCTTACTTACCTAACCTTTACACTTCAGATAAAAAAAAAACAACCCAGTTTCGTACAATAAAATAATGACAGATACAGCTACACAATATCTAGAGTCAATACGACCAAGCAAGCTGACCCTTTTTATATTTATTTCAAGAAGAAAAATACTTCAAGCGGAACAGATCTACACAGTTTTGTATCCATTTTTTCTTTAAGGGACAAGGCATAACTTTAGTCACACATAATGGCAACTTACTGACTCATATTGACTCAAAAACATGGCAACAATGAACTGTGAAGACCTGAGGAAGGACTGATCAATTAAAACTTACTGTAATATGTTTCTATTATTCGGAACTGACAATTTCCTAGCAATAAAAAATGACATTTCTGCTACAGATTTTTAAACTCTGCTTTGATTTCAAAGTTTATGACATTCAACAATTTACCAGTAAATATTATACAGCACATACAGTGTATCTTGGAAAGGCTGGAATCTCAATGTCTGCCTTTTTCTGTAGCCAATGATAGATTAAGCTAACATGAACCAACATCTGAAGAAAAACCAATCCCTTGCTTTTTAGTGGGTCATTTGTTCATATACCTTTAGTAACCTGTATGATCACAACTATCTATCTGAGTTTGTCTATCAACAGTATCAGTTGCTGATACAACCAACACCCCCTTGCTGTTATGTTAGGTTGTGAGTGAAAGTGCAAGATACAAGATAGCATCCTGTTCACTGATTCTTTTCCACACTCAGTGTATAGCACTTTCAAAGCTGGACCTTGGTTATAAACCTCATCCAAAAAAACAATTTGTAGTGTTAGAAGGGAAGCAAGGGATCCAACTAGCAACCTCTGATCCATCCCTGTTTGATCATAAATTTATACTAATAAATCTGTGCAAGTATTTGCAAGTCAATAAATTTACCTATAACAACTGACAGTAACTTTGCTTTAAAAAATTTCCACAGACCAAAGAAAATTCAGTATGAACAAAAATCCAAATCTTTCATTTTACCTTAAAAACCAACAACAACAGAAGACATATAAGTGCATGTTCATCTTCACAGTTTTTTGTTGCCTTATTAGTAAGTTTTGTTAGTGTAGTTTTAGTACACACCAGATTTCTTTAAATCAGAGTTCTGGAAAAGTTGTTTGGCGGCCAATTTGATGAGCTGTTTTTCTGTACAAGCGGCCAAGATGGCCTTGGATGGGTCGTCTTGCTTCGGCAGAATGACTAGGTGGTAGTCTAAGCACCAACAACAAAAAAAAGAATGGAAGAAAATAAGCATGTAAGTGAATGAACTGAATAAGAAGCTTCTCCATACCACTCCATAAAACTGGGCCACTGACAAGTAGAGCTCTTGTGAGCTTCTAAATATTCATAATATTATACCATGCTGAAGAAACAGCTAGTTCTTTTTTCTTTTTTTTCATGAAGCTTTTTGTCCTTTTCCCATTGACACAACTCGTGAAATTACCAATTTTAACATCACAAGGTATTTTTTTTAAATGGTGCCCTTAACTGTACAACATCACTATGGCAAACATTTACTAACAAATATTCTGATCATCTAGACAATAAAGTCAAAGTAACATATAATTTGTAAAGTTTACAGACAAAAAAAAATGTGGTCACAGCTATATAGCTCAACTTGAAAGGAATTTCTTATTAAAAACTGAAATATGTTTTTAGAGAAATACATTGTTTTATAAAATTGTCATCAAACTGTTCAGACCAGAAAGCTACGAAGTCATATTCAATATTTGAACACTATGATAGTTTTCTGCTTGTACTGCTAAATAACTGGATACTTTTTACAGCAGAAATCAACTGCAGGTTATTTTGCAGTATGTATCCATTGACAACTGAATTTTTATTAAAACGAGCAACTATAACAATGTAGAAACACCTGATGTATGCTTACTTCATTAATATCATTTTACAATAGTTCTACTGAGTATCAAATTTACAAGTTACTGTCTAGAACTCTTCAGATCACTCCAGGCTTTTTTATTCACTTTTATAATTATATGTAAACTAATTCATCATATTAAGTATCTAGAAACCAAGGGTTTATCCGCTCTGTGCAATAAAGGTCAAACCAGATGTATGGTCATTAACTCTATAATCTCTTCTGCCCTGACTCTTAGAGAATGTGAATATTCCATATAGGTATACACACAGACAGACAACACCGACTTACTTGTACGCCTCCTGCCATCCTGACCAAGTAGCTTGCCCATAGCAGCTATAGGACAGCCAGACACACTGAAAATGCAATTTAACTGTATTCTGAAACTATACTGAAAGTATGACCATTATAAACTAAAACCATTTTGTAGTTTATAGTGAAAAAATATATTAATTCTAAACTGAAACTCACTTGTTTATACTGAAGCTATATTCAAATAGTTCCATATAATGGCCAAATGACTCCCTAAGGTGGTTTGTCAATTTAGAAAGTGCCTTCTATGGTAAGAGATGTTTTATTAGTATGGTCTTAAGGAAAATACATCACATATGTAGTCTAACTATAAGATGTTTACAACTTAAGCCAAAATCTACTGTTAGAAAGGCTGCCTTTATAATTCTGAAACTTAAGTCTCAAAATTCTAAACTGTGTTTTTCCTGCATTAGTTCTAGACAGTAGCAAAAGGCAACACTGCTGTTTGTGCTGACTAACAAAATATTCACACTGGTTTGTACTACCAGACAGCTATGTGGTGTAACTGACTAAATAATTTGTTATATCAACTGTTTCAAAGGAAACAAATTTCTACTGAAGTTCTTTTTCAACATCAGAGTTTACCATACCTACCTTCTATGCATGCTTCTGTTACTATCAACATGTCCTCTCCCACTACAACCTGGTGTTGGGCACCTGCAAAACAAAATCATACAACGACTGTCATAATAAAACAGTCAAGAATTTATTATAGGTTTAAGAATAAGATCACCACTGAAGCTTATTTTTTAAATATTTTAAGATATTTTCTATTCAAGGTACACGATTTAGTAAAACCTTCGAAAAATGAAAGACTTGGAAAACATGTCAACAGTTATGTAACACAGGGAGTATTAAACTCTGCACATGATTCAAAGCTTGAATTTCAGGCTTCAGTAAAACAAACCCTGCTTTTGCACAAGTACAATGAAGAAACCAAAAGGAAATAGTTTGAAAAGTGCTTTGATTGTACTACTTAAGGGTATATTTGCTTGAGAGCTAGTTTATAATGTTAATGTACTTACTGGAGAGCAAATCCAAGTGACTGTACTGACTCAAGAGGTTCATGTGGCTGAACTTACATGAGAGCTAGGTCCTGTGGTTACACTTATATGAGAACTAGTTCATGTGGCTGTACTTACTTGAAAGCTAATTCATGTGACTGTTTTTACTTACTCGACAGCTAGTTCATATGGATGTACTGATTCGACAGCTAGTTCATTTAGCTGTACTTACTCGGCAGCTAGTTCATCCGGCTGTACTTTCTTGAGAGCTAGTTTATGTGACTGTTTTTACTTACTCGACAGCAAGTTCATGTGGCTGTACTTACTTGAGAGCTAGTTCATGCACTGTACTTACTCAAGAGCTAGTTCATGTGGCTAAACTTACTTGAGAGCTAGTTCATGCACTTTATTTTTTCAAGAGATACTTCATGTGGCTGTACTTACTTGAGAGCTAGTTCATGTAGCTGTGCTTACTTGAGAGCTAGTTCAAGTGGCTATACATACTTGAGAGCCAGTTCATGTGGCTGAACTTACTTGAGAGCCAGTTCATGTGGCTGTATTTACTCAAGGGCTTGTTTTATGTGGCTGTACATACTTGGGAGCTAGTTCATGCGGCTGTACTTACTTGAGAGCCAGTTCATTTGGCTGTACTTACTTGAAGGTCAGTTCATGTGGCTGTACTTACTTGAGAGCCAGTTCATGTGGCTGTACATACTTGAGAGCCAGTTCATGTGGCTGTACATACTTGAGAGCCAGTTCATGTGGCTGTATTTACTTGAGAGCCAGTTCATGTGGCTGTACTTACTTGAGAGCCAGTTCATGTGGCTTTACTTACTTAAGAGCCAGTTCATGTGGCTGTTCATAATTGAGAGCTAGTTCATGTGACTGTACTTACTCAAGAGCTTGTTTATGTGTCTGTACTTACTCAAGAGCTAGTTCATTTGGGTGTTCTTATCCAATGTGACTGTTCTTATTTGAGGACTAGTTCATGTGACTGTTCTTATTTGAGGACTAGTTCATTTGACTGTTCTTACTTGCGACTAGATTTAGTTAATGTGACTGTACTTACCTGAAAGCTAGTTTATGTGGCTGTACTTACTCGAGAGCTAGTTCAAATGACTACTTACATGAGAGCTAGTTCATGTGGCTATACATACTTGAGAGCCAGTTCATGTGACTGTACTTACTTGAAAGACAGTTCATGTGACTGTACTTACTTGAGGGTCAGTTCATGTGACTGTACAACTGAAATAAAGACAGCAATGTTCAGTAATTATGCAGTAAGTAGTAATCATTTTTACACTTGCAGATATCACACACATATTTTACCATTAGCAATTAAATGTTAGCAATAAAGTTGGAGATAAATGTATTGTACCTACTTTTTCTATTAGACTGTTTTCTACATAAAAGTAATTTCCTGTAATCTGGCCAATTCCTTCAGTTTGTGTTTATTTACTGTGGTATCATTTTATTTCACTTCAGCTTAATTTTCGCGTATTTCGCACTCAGGCCATTGCACAAATTTAAACCCTAAGCTAAAATTTATCATACGTTATTTTTCCAGATACGTATCCGAAACTGGATGATGTCCGAATATACTTACACTTGATTATTTAGTAGCCCACATTGCTATTTGAAATAAGTTTGAGGCATTAGGCAATTACATGAATAAAGGAAATTTACTAAGTCATGTTACATTTCTTTTTGAAGATAATGAATGTTATTGCACCTTACTGTAACGTTAATTTAAGTTTGTCATTTTGGGTCAGGTCAGTTCTTAACAAATATTATCGTTGTCATCTCATTCCGTTAAATTAGACACACTTGCATTTTCAGAAAAAAGCAGGGAACTTTCAGTTGTTTATTTATTGTTACCTTAACATAAAATGGGTATGCAAAGTAACAATAATGTCAATTATGTTTTAAGCGGTCCAGGGTAAGTTGATAGTTAAATAAATGAGACAGGTACCATTTCAATAAGCATAGTAGAATAAACAACAGTCCGATAATTGACTAACAAAAGAAGTGGTAATTGACGCATGTCAACTAGGACATAAATAACATGCGTGTTCAAATAAACAGTAGGTATTACAAAGGATCTGTCAAAAATCGATATTGAAATCTTGACTTTTTTTCTTACAAAATACGATTCGCGCAAATTGACATCCGTGCAAAACAGTCTTTTTTGGCGATTTCCAAAATTTTGTGCCAGCGAAATTAAATGATACTACAGTACTTTTTTTGCACTTTACTTCTACAAATTTCCATCCCTGCAATTTTCTATCTTCAGGTGCTTCATTTACTACAATATTATATTGTGTAAATTGTTCTATCATTAAAAAATTCAATGTAAGTTTAAACACCTACTTTCTACTGGGGCATCTCCTCTCTTTGGGCAGCCAGATAAACTGTAAAATAACGAGAGCTATCACTAAAGGCGATGATTACCCCAAGATACTGCCTTGACACAGCAGTTTCTACATTTATAGTTTATTTGCCATAATATAAACAAGAGGGCCATGATGGCCCTATATCGCTCACCTAAATATGACTGCTTTTAACAAAGTTGCTATGGACCTGGTTAATTGACCCCAGATGACCCATATTTGAACTTGACCTAGAAATTATTGAAACAATCTTTCGGACAAATTTCAAGGTTATTTGAACTGAAAGTGTAGCCTCTAGAGTGTTAACAAGGTTTTTCCATATTTGGGCTCTGTGACCTCGTTTTTGACCCCAGATGATCCATATCCAAACTTGAGCTAGAAATCATCAAAACAACCTTTCTGACAAATTTTCAGGACATTTGGACTGAAAATGTAGCCTCTAGAGTGTTTACAAAGTTTTTTGATATTTAGGCTCTGTGACCTAGTTTTTTAATCCAGATGACCCATATTCAAAGTTGAGCTGGAAATTATAGAAAAAACCTTTCCGACATATTTTCAGGTTATTTGGACTGAAAATGTAACCTCTGGAGTGTTAAAATGGTTTTAACATTTTAGGGCTCTGTGACCTAGTTTTTGATCCCAGATGACCCATTTCCTAATCTGGGCTAGAAATAATTGAAACAACCTTTCTGACAAATTTCAAGGACATTTGGACTGAAAAGTAACCTCTAGAGCATTAACAAGGATTTTCTACTTTTTGTCCCTGTGTCCTAGTTTTTGACCCCAGATAAACCCATATTCAAAATTCAGCTAGAAATCATTAAAACAAGCTTTCTGACAAATTTCAAGGTTATTTGAACTGAAAATGTTACCTCAATGCGTGTTAACAAGGTTTTTACATATTTGGGGTCTGTGACCTAGTTTTTGACCCAAGATGACCTTTATTCGAATCTGAGGTAGAAATCATTAAAACATCCTTTCTGACAAATTTCGAGAATATTTGGACTGAAAAGTAGCTTCTAGAGTGTTAACAAGTTTTTTTTCTATTTTTGGGCTCTGTGACCTAGTTTTTGATTTCAGATGACCCATATTCAAATTTAACCTAGAAATCATTGAAACAACCTTTCTGACAGATTCCAGGTTATTTGGACTGAAAATGTTACCTCTAGAGTGTTAAAAAGGTTTTTCCATATTTGGGCTCTGTGACCTAGTTTTTGACCCCAGATGACCCAATTTTGAACTTGAGCTAATAATCATCAAAACAACCTTTCTGACAAATTTCTGGGATGTTTTGACTGAAAATGTAACCTCTCGAGTGTTAACAAGGTTTTTCTATTTTTGGGCTCTGTGACCTAGTTTTTGAACCCAGATGACCCATATTCGAACTTGAGCTAGAAATCATAGAAACAACCTGTCTGACAAATTTCCAGATTATTTGGACTGAAAATGTTACTTCTTCTTCTACAAGAAGATTTTCAAAGTTTTCACTATATAAGCCTATGTAAAACCAATGACCCCGGGGTGGAGCCAAATTTGACCCCAGGGGTATAATTTGAACAAACTTGGTAGAGGTCCATTAGAAAATGCTACATACCAAATCTTAAGGCTCAGAGCCTTGTGGTTTCAGACAAGAAGATTTTTGAAGTTTTCCTATATAAGCCTATGTAAAACCAATGACCCCAGGGTGGGGCCAAATTTGACCCCAGAGGTATAATTTGAACAAACTTGGTAGAGGTCCACTAGACAATGCTACATACCAAATATCTAAGCTCTATGCCTTACGGTTTCTGACAAGAAGATTTTTTAAGTTTTTCCTATATAACTCTATGTAAAACAAGTTACCCCTGGGGCGGGGCCATTTTTGACCCAGAGGCCATGATTTGAACAAACTTGGTAGAGGTCCACTAGACAATGCTGCACACCAAATGTCTTAGCTCTATGCCTTACGGTTTCTGACAAGAAGATTTTTTAAGTTTTTCCTATATAACTCTATGTAAAACAAGTTACCCCTGGGGCGGGGCCATTTTTGACCCCAGGATCATAATTTGAACAAACTTGGTAGAGGTCCACTAGTTGATGCTTTATACCAAATATCAAAGCTCCAGGCCTTGTGGTTTCTGACAAGAAGATTTTTAAAGATCCAACTTTTAAAATCTGTTTTTAGCTCCTGTGACCCAGAAATGCAATGAACCGGAACCATTTGAACAAACTTGGTAGAGCTTCATGCAAGGAACATTCTAGGCAAGTTTCATTAAATTTTGCCCAGTGGTTTCAGAGGAGATGTCGTTTGAATGAATTGTGGACGACGGACGGACGGACGCCGGACAATCAAGGATCCTAAAAGCTCACATGAGCATGCTCAGGTGAGCTAAAAAAAATGGCAGAAAATTTCAAAAAACAAATTTCTGTGGAAAGTTAATTCAGCAGTATTTATGTCAACCCTATGGATAAACACCCAAAACTTAACCATCCTGCAAAAAAAATCACCAGAAATCAATACAAACACCACATGATCAGGACATGCAAATCTGGCTTAGTTCTAAAGAAGTTTGACTATACTCCAAATAATAATTTCTGAAAAAAGCAGAAAAACTTACAGTGAACAAACTTTTTATCTTCTATATGTTAAAAAAAAATATAAGGGCCATAACTCAGTGAAACTTCATTGGACTGGAACAAAACAAAGACTTGCAAAAGTATGTTCAGTTATTATGATTCTTGCAAGTATTATCAAAATCTGACAAATAGTTGCTGAGAAATAGCATGGACAAATTTAAGTATAAAAAAAAAATCAAAGGCCCATAACTCAGTGAAAATCCATGGCAAGGGAACACAGCAATAACATGCACAACTACACCTGTAGTTATGATTCTTGCAAAGTATTATTAAATCTGAATAACAGTTGATGAGAAACAGTCCGGACAAACTGATGTATAAACAAGACCTGCAATTGTGAACAGACATAATTATGCCCCCAAAACCATACTTCAGACAAGAACTTGTTTTTCACTGGAAATGAAGGCCAGATAGTATAGGAAAGTGTGAAAGAAGAAGTGTGAAAGGAGAACGGAATGTTAACAAACACATGTCAGTAGATTGGTGTAGGCACACATTTAATAGAACATAAATTACTAAACATAGTTATAGTTTGGAGGTTACATGTCTATGAAATTGCTGGTGTCAGACATTAATTGTTGTCAGACTGAATTGAACAGCAAACCCAGAATTGGTCACTGTAATAACAATGAACTGTTCTACAGTCAGCCGCTAGTCTAATGGTGTAGACATGGACCAAGCAAGATCCTGATATATGTGTAGGTGTGCAAACATGTTGTTTAAATCCTTCAGACAATAGTTCTATTCACAACCATATCACGACTTTTGGCATACAAATGTATGACCTTGACCTTTGAGCTGAAGGCCTGATTCTTGTATGTGACATGTCGTCACCATGTCTAAGACAAGCCAAGTCATTTTATTTCCATTCAGGGATGTCAGAATTGTTGACCTGGCACGACCATCAGTGCACTTTTACGAAAAATTTATTTATTCATATCACGACGTTGGACGTACAGGTGTGACCTTGACCTTTTAGTTGGACACCTGATTCTTGCTGCCCACATGTCATCATCATGTCCAATACATTTATGCCAAGACATTTTAAAATCCAGCCAGGGATGACAGAAATGTTGACAAAACACGACCATCTAGTTAGTCACAACCAGGGCTCCTAAAATTTTGAAATCTCAATCGGTCCGAGACCCCCCCCCCCCCCCCCCCCCCCAGACAAAGAAAAAGAACCAACAAAAATAATAGAAACGAATTTAGGGCAAAGTACAATTTGAGTTATGATAGTGTTGACGTAGCAAAAGTAGAATTAGAGCTAATTTTACAACGTCAAACTAGTCACTGATATTTTAAAGTGTGATTTGTGCTGCAGCTACCAACTAATATTACTATTAAGCCCTTAATGAAATTAAGCAGACGACAGTTATCGCCTATTTTGATGCAAACTCCTCGCACCGATTACGTCACGCTTTTCTACTTTAACTGTTTTCTGTACTGATCAGGGGAAGTAACCGCTGCGGGAGTTTGATTTCCATGAAATTATATTTCACAGTTTGAGCCAGTCAACTTTAATCGATTGGCCAGCTGCAAATCAAGCACACTTTTACTTGTTTGCAAGTTAATTGGCGATAATTGCCGCGGGCAAAAGTAACAGTATTATGGTTTTATGATAGGTGTGAAGTACCGGATTAGCGATCAATTGAGGTTTTGGTGTGAGATTTTGACTGTTTTATGAAAAGTTAGACAGATTTTTTTTTCTTTTTGAAATTATCTGGACCGATTTTTTAAGGACTTTTGGACATTGAAATCGGTCCATAGATAAAATTCGGTCAAAACCGACAAATTTTCGATTTTTCGGGAGCCCTGGTCACAACCATATCACAACTTTTGACATATAAGTGTGACCTTGACCTTTGAGGTGGAGGTCTGATTCTGTGTTGGACATATCATCATCATGTCCAACATATTTATGCAAAGACCTTTTTAAAATACATCCAGGAATGACAGAACTGTTGACCAGACACGACCATTAATGCACTTTTATGAAAATTTCCTTTCAAGTCCAAGTATGACCTTGACCTTTGACCTACAAAGCTTGGCCTTGCACATGGCACATCGTCTCAATGTGCTACACATTTAAGCAAAATTATTTCAAAATCCATCCATGACTGACAAAGTTATGGACTGGACAAAAAGCGGACAGACAGACGGACTGTGAGACAATTAAAAACTATATGCTTCCCTTCGGGGTCATAAAAATATATCAAAAGTCCATATTTCAGTGTCAAATCATCAGAGTGGGACTTGATTACAACATGCTCATCTAGGCTTGGTACTTATGATTCTTGCAAGGTATTATTAAATTCTGAGGAATAGTTGCTGAGAAATAGTCTGGACAAATTTTGTCTATAGACAGCCAGGCGGATGGACCGACCCACTGACCAATGCATGTGAATCCAATATAGACCCCAGATATTCCATCTTTTACCTTGCTTTTAATGCAAGCATGCTATTAAAAGAACTCTTCAGTGAACTAACATTGTAATATATTCCGTCTTAAAACATGAATTTTTTAAAGCTTCCTAACAGTCATGTCAATTATAGTGTTGCTATTCTGTAACTGCAAAAAAAGAGTTCAATATTTTGAAACTCCTAATTAAATTTTTTTCTCCTTTTTTTAAAACTGAACAGAGAGTGCGTTCAGTAATTATTGATAACCATACTTCTAAAAAGGAATATACAAGTACTAATAGTGGCGTGTATATTTTCTATCTGACCTGTTACCTTCTATGATGTGTGTACAGTCCAGTAATGTGACCTACACCATTACAACCTGGAGTGGGACACTTGATGGCTGTAATATAAAACAAGAGGGCCATGATGGCTGTGCTCAGATGAGCAAAAAATTCAGAAAATGGAATGGCAAGACTAGAAATTTATAGCTATGGTTATAAGCACTGATAATTTCTGTAGTTAAGAAAGACTTCCTAGCTTCTCCATACACTTCACTGTCATACATACAAGAAATTTAAAAGAACTGAAGTTTCTTTAAAATAAATCAATAATAAAGTTGTTAAAAATCCTAAGCATAAATTCCAGCATGATTTCATGTTTCAAGAGCCATGTAGTTGTAATAAGGAAATAAATATCTACTCACATTTACTGACAGTTTGGTCCTTATCTTTCTCATTTTCCTTATCAGCCACTGTGGTCCCTGCCTCCTCCAGTTTGCCATCTGTCCACTCAGCCAGTACCATGTACTCACCACCATCCTCCATATCATCATCATCATCACTGTCATCATTCAAATCTTGCTTCACAACAATACGACCACAGTCCTCTGCTGCACTGACATTTGAACCACTAGATAAGCTCTCTGTTATATCAGCTGATACACTAATACCTGCTTCACTCTCTGAAGCACTGTCTCTTAAATCAGATTCTGGTTCAACAGCGTGTGCACTGTAATTGCTGACAGTCCCGACAACATCTGGTGAAACTTGAGAGACTGATTCTATCTGGTCACCAAGTCTTTGCACAATGTTTGAATTATCCCCATGTATAGCATCATGCACTTGTTGTTGTATAGCCACTGGACTCAGAATTGCATCCATTTCTTGCTCACCAACACTAGAAACATTATGACCATTTTCCATCTGAATTCTAGCACATTCTTGTTCAATCCTTCTCAAAGCCTCTATTTCATTTTCTTTACTTGTTTCATAGCATTCCTGATCATCAGATGCATCAATTTCATCTTTGATTCTTACTGGAGCTAATACAATGGTTTCAGGACCTTGAAACAAACAACTGTTATCTTCAGACATAGGTTCCTCTTTCACACTGACAAGTTCACACGGTATATCAGACACCTCCTTTAACAGTACAGTATCACCCTCAGTTTCATCTCTTAGTTCTTGTTTGGGTACTTTAGCTGCAGGCTCCTCTGAAGCCATCTGAGATTCCTGTTTCCTTTTCCTTGCCAAAGGACAAGTAGTGGCACTGCAATGAGATCATGTTCTGAACATTATTAAAAATATCAACAGTCATAATTCAGTATTTTATGACAAAGTTGTTAAAAGTTCAATCTTCATACATATTCATTGGGAATAAAAAATGAATGTATTAAAATTTAGGACTATATTGAGACCATAGGTACAAAACTGTTAATAATTTTCTATGTGCAAACTAAAGAACATGAAGAACAACCTGACAGGAAAGTATCTCAAAACTTTGGCAGATATCTTCCTAAAAACTGAGCATTTTAACCATGCCTGAGATAATTATTCTATAATGGTTTTTCAAGTAACAAACCTTCTGTGTTTCTGGGACCTGCCATTAATGTGCCCCCTGCTGTCACAACCCTTCACTGGACATCCAAAACCCATGGGACTCTCTGAAGTCAAATTAGACATAAAATGAAATGTTTAAAATTACAAAATAAAATTAAATGCAATTACAGAAATGCAGTGTGACACTGTTTGTCAAAAAAAATATAAATTTTCTTATATTCTGAAATTAATAACTGCCTGTATCTGAACTAAACTGTAAATTGAAACGTGTATGGTAGTGATGCTCTGGTGCAGGGACAGAGAATTAAGTTATTGAGCTGAAGGTTGCAGGTTCCAATCCTGTAAGTTATTTTGACTATCACTTCCACTTTATTTCCTCTCAGTGCAAATATTGCTCAGGACACTATCAATCACCTTACAAGTTTCAAGATCTTTTAATCCAGTCTGTGTTGAATAAGCTAGTCTAAAACAACAACAGAGTCAGTCATTAGATTATAAACAGTTTGTAGTATTGCCTCAACAGCTGCCTATGAATACAAACCTTGCATTTCTTTCAACCTCTCTTTTTCTTCTAGCACCTTCCGACTCTCTTTACGCTTCTGAAAGTAAATCAGAATGTCAACAAAATTGAAATCTCCTTAAAGCGACAGACTCACAGATGGGTCAACGTTGCATAAAACACAGAATGTTTATATATGTAAAAATACTGGTTGTAGTTGTGAAGAACATGTCTAAACTAAGTTACTGAGACAATTTTTGATACAGAGACACATCATAATACAAAGTTTTTCACACTTTTATCGTTAAAATATTTACTCCATTAGTCACAGGGTAGGTACTTTGTTTATATCATTAAAACATTTGTAAAGAACATTCTGTAGTGGCTCAGTAGTCTAGGTCACTGCTCCTGAAGGCCATGGGTTCAAATCCTGTTAATAAAGGGCCATCTAAGGAATATTTTGTGAATTTTTTTTTAAATCAGGCTGGTGTTTCTGAGAAGATTTTCAAAGTTTTCCCTTATGTTTGCCATGGTAACCAGAGGTCTGCATGGAACCGGTTTAAGTTATTTGAAAAAGGACCAACTGAGGTACTTCCCTGTGAAGTTTGGTTAAAGTTAGCCCCAGTGGGTAAGTACAAGATGTAGTAAGAAGGAAAATGTTGACAACAGACAAAAGATGACTAACGGGCAACAGACAATCACCTATCCTTACAGCTCATCTTTGAGCAGCTTATGTTCAGGTGAGCTAAAGCGTTCATTTGCGAACGTATCTCACCTGAACAGAACACGACCCTTAGCATATCAGTTTTTTTCTTAGTTTTTACCAAAATATTTTGCATGAATGATGTCTGCATATATATACTGAGACTAGAAGTCAAATTAACCCAAATTAGTTCCATGCAGAACTTTTACCAATTTCAATATCTAAAATACTGCTTAACCCTTTACTCCATAGATACGTGTTTTAACGCATATACGACCAGTGCAGATCCAGATCAGCCTGCACATTTGTGCAGTCTGATCAGGATCTCCACTGTTCGCTCATATATCCATAAAATAATTTCTGACTGAAAAGCGAACAGTGGAGATCCTGATCAGACTGCACGGATGTGCAGGCTGATCTGGATCTGCACTGGTCGCATATGAGATTTAACACTTAACCATGTGGTAAAGGGTTAAGCAGGATCAGTTTTATGATTCCTACTCACCCTGGTGCTCATCTTCTTCTCTTCCATATACAACAATACCCAACAATCTGTAAAATAAGAAATACCTTATACTTTCCACTATAATTTTTTGGTGGTATGGCCCGTCTCAAATGGTATTAAATGTCAGTCAGCCTTTACATGTCAGTCAGCCTTTACATGATTTTTTTTTTTTACACATTTTTGCTATTCAAGAGCAAAAATATTAGTTTCACATACCTATTGACGAAATACCAAATTATGCACCTTCTGTGTACAACACTAAGAAGCAAATGAGAGAAAGAATATAAAACAAGAGCTCTGCTGAGGCGGGGAAAGCTACTGACCGCAGAAGACTTTTTTCCTAATTGATAAACACTTATCGAAAGGAAACATTATAGATCTTTTTTTATTTATAAGAATGATATTATCACGTCTGCAAAAAAGTTCAAAATGCTTATTCATTTACTGATTAGATCTTCAGTCATGTTTTACCTAATGCAGCAGATTTTATGTTAAGTGTAGAATTCTTCCCAAGTTCCATAATTAATTAAGTTCAAGATAAGTGGCTTGTACATTTTTAAGTATCCATGACCACGACCAAAGTCTGTCATCATCTCATTATTGCATAACATCTATATATTTAAATTACTGGTACCTTTAAGCAGTTTTCAAACATTTCTGCCAATAGAAAGTGCTAATGGAGAGACAACGCCACAAACAGATAACAACCAGGGGCATAACATAATAGATCCTTTTAGGGATATTATAAACTTTTCTGCCAAACAGTTCAAATTTTCTTCCATCAATTCACGAGATACAGAGCAGTCACCAAGTTTCACAAATTATACAAAAAAAATAACTAAGTGTGACCCTGGCTTTGAGGTGAACCAGCCAAGACCTTTGCTCGGCTCATCATCTCAGCATCATGGTGAACATTTCTACCAATTGTTTTCAATATCTTTTAATTGGTTCAAGAGATACAAAACAAACATGAAATATCACATATGAAATCATAATGACCAAGTGTGACCTTGACCCCAGCAAGTTGCAACCTGCACTCTGTACATCATCTCATTATGTTTACAATTTCTGCAAAGTAGTTTCAATTCCATTCAAGTGGTTCAAGAGATAAAGAGCAGGCAAGAAATATCGAAATATCAAACATAAAATATGAATGCCAATGTGTGACCTTGACCTTGATCTGAACAAGCTGAAACCTGCGCTCTGCACATTGTCTCAGTATGGTTAACATTTCCGCCAAGAAGTTTCAACTTCCATCAATAATTGGTTCAAGGAATACAGAGCAGACACAAAATTTGACACATTTAATAATAATGACTAAGTGTGACCTTGACCTTATTCCAGCAAGCTGTAGCCTGCACTCTGCATATTGTCTCATAATGGTTAACATTTCTCCCACGTAGATTCAATTTGATTAAATCAGATCAAAGATATAGAGCGGACATGAAATTGCTAACAGACGGCCGACCAGGGGCATAACATAAAGTGTATAAAAAGAGAAATTAAAAAGAGAGCAAATGAAAGAAAGAAAAAAAAAGAACAATAGGGAGGAAAAATACAACAAGAGGGCCATGATGGCCCTAGATCACTCACCTAATACTTTGCCTTTGGGTCTGCTGTTGAGCAAACATCAAAAGCTTTTTTAAGATTCTCCCTATATAACTCTTAATTAATTCAAGTGACCCTCAGGGTAAAGCCAATTTTCACTCAAATGGCATAATTTGAACAAATTTGGTAGATGAGCTCTTGCTGATGCTCCATTAAAAATATCTAAGTTCTAAGCTTTGTGGTTTCAGACAAGAAGTTTTTTAAAGTGTTCCCTATATAAGTCTATAAGAAATCAACTGACTCTCAGGGCAGTGCCAAATATGACCCCAGGGGCATAATCTGAACAAACTTGGTAGAGGTCCACTAGACAATGCTACATACTAAAACCTAAGGCTCAGGGCCTTGTGGTTTCAGACAAGAAGATTTTCAAATTTTTCCCAATATAAGCCTATGTAAAATCAATTGAGGGCAGTGCCAAATATGACCCCAGGGGCATAATCTGAACAAACCTGGTAGAGTTCCACTAGACAATGCTACATACCAAATCTTAAGACTCAGAGACTTGTGGTTTCAGTCAAGAAGATCTTCAAAGATTCCCTATATAAGCCTATGTAAAATCAACTGAACCCCCGGACGGGGCCAAATTTGACCCCAGGGGTATAATTTAAACAAACTTGATAGAGGTCCACTAGACAATGCTACATACCAAAACTTAAGACTCAGGGCCTTGTGATTTCAGACAAGTAGATTTTCAAAGTTTTTTCCTTTCAGCTGCCATAGCAACCAGAGTTCTTGTTGGAATTCAATTCTTTGAACAACTTTGATAGAGCTTCAAGCAAGGAATATCCCAGGCATGTTTCATCAAAGTTGGCTTAGCGCTTTAGAAGGAGAAGTCGTTCAAGTCAAATTGTTGACAACGCACACTGGACAATCAATGATCCCAATAGCTCACCTTTGAGCAGTTTGGCCTCAGGTGAGCTAAAAAAGCAAAGGGAATTTTTTTTTTTAGGGATTACAGTGTATTTATAAATGTAATTTTTGTGTGATGAATCTGACTCTTATTTTTGTTTGCCCAACAAATAAACTCAAAAAGATTCTGACAAACTATTTGTGACCTTGATTTACCTTTGCATTAGGCCTAAAAAAAAAAATAGTGTTGTTAGGGTAACATGCTCTCTATGATTAGGTAGGGTAGGTAGGAATTTTTTTTTTTTTTTTTTTTTTTTTTTTTTTTTTTTTTTTTTTTTTTTTTTTACCATTATAGACATTTGGTCTTCATGGGTAGAATGAGTTCAAACCGTTCTGGCTCCTCAAACCTATGATCCCTCAAGTGACTGACAAGTTACAAGGTAACAGTTGGAATGCAAAGTGGTGTAGACCTAATGCAACCATATTTAACTATTAGCTAGTCAATGCAAGCTAAAGCTTTAATATTGCGACTACAGGTTCCTGCTTGTATAGAACATTAGGCACAAGAACATCATTTCCAACTCTTCAAATGACATCTTTGACGAAATAAATTTAAACCCCCGACGTTCTGCAGTGTGATAGCGATCACACGCAGTTTTATACACATTGACGACCTGAGCCACCATTTTGTTACTGTGCGGCAATAAAATCCGTCCGGACCGTACCGTACCTTACCGTACCTCTACAATACGAAGTGCGACAATTTTTTTTTTTTTTTTTTTTTGACAGACCTAAAAAAAACAGTAGGGTCGGGCATATTTTTAGGTAGGGTCGGGTGACCCGAACAGAACAATTTTTTTTTTTAGGCCTTACATAATCAAGATTTGGAACCTTCTTTGGGTACAGTTAATTCTATTTGAACTGGACATGACTGTTTCTTTAACTTCTCTCTAATTAATTTTTTCTATATAAAATGATTATTACTTCTTAATTTTTCCTTCATTTGTGTGTATCCATACACATTTTAGATGAACTTGGTGTCATAGCTATAATGAATTCTACAAGAAGAATGGATAAACTAACAATTTAATCTTCAAACTTTTAAGTGTGGCAATTTTTATTTAAAATACGGTAAAATGGAAAATAATCAATTACCTGTATTAAATTCAGCTAAGATTGACTTACTTTATTTTTTTCAATATTTGACGGTTAACTGCATGCACACCAGTGGGGAAGGGGGAAAGCAGGGGGAGAGACCTATACCTTTTATTGAATAGATTTTATTTCCAACAAGATTTTTGATACTTGAAGCAACCCCAACCCCTAGAATTTAGAACAATTTGCTCCAGGGGTTAGAATAAGATTACAAGATTTGGAACTTAAATAAAGAATATCATGCAATTCAATCTGGATTACACAAATTTCTCTTTAATTGTTATTAGCTGAATATCTGTTTCTATCTTTAAAAAGAACTTTGAAAAAGAATAAAAATATATTATTTAGTTGTTGTTGTTTTTTTTTTTGTTTTTTTGTTTTTTATCTGGTAGCTTTAAACACTACTGACTGTATGTAGTCTATAATATTTCTATGTTATCCTATAAGTTATGTTCCTAAAAAGCTTAACTCTATATTGGGAGCATCATACCATAATTATACGGACAAAACAAAATATTAACCGTGTAGTTTTTGAGGATTCATCAATAAACTAACATAGAAATAAAAGTCTTAACTTGCTAGTGTTAACACTCTTGATATACACAGAATGCCTACAAAAAATATTCATTACCAACTTTCTACTGAACTGTTCACATTGACAGGGTGGGAAAGAATACTTATAGAAAAGCAGTCTTCTTTAAAACTATATAACTTCATGCCTACATCTTGGTAAAAATAGGTTATAACTTGTTGCAAAAGGTATCTACATCAGTGCATAACATTGGTACTTATTACTCTAATACTGAGAAAACACTTCAGTTTATTTCCCCTCTGTCACCAGTTTCTATAGCAACAAAAATGACATACAATTCCTATACAAAACTTTGTGATTTGTTGTAAAAATCAATAGCAAGTCCATTGCGACTTGGCTGATGGGGAAAATCAATACATAGTGGTACATTCACTGACAACAGTTGTAAAAGTTACACTTAAGTTTGTTTTTACCAGAATCAAATGTTTACTGTTCTCAATTATCTAGAAAAAAAATTACTGTATTATTTTCCACAGCAAAAAAAAAAATCTTTTCACTGTTTACTCAAGTGTGTCTGTGCCAACACCAGCTAAGCCATAACAATTTAAGAAACAATACCAACCAATAAGCGTTTACTCAACAGTAACATTTTACACCATCAAATTGTTTCGAACATTAAAATGATCAAATGAAATATGAAGAATATAATCTTTGCCTTTTTCCAGAACAATTAACTTTTCCAGTTACCCTTTTCTTAAGAAATTGATCAACAAGCATTCACTTTTTCTTAAATTTCATGGTTTTGAAAAGTCATTTTTCTACGAAGATGTACCAAATTTGAAAGTAACAAGACAACATAATAGATCCTTCCATTCCACAGAAAAATAAAAAACATGGGAAGCAAAGGAAAGTCAAATAAAAGCAAATTTAGAACTTTGAATAGTTTTAGAAAGACAAACAAGAGAAAATCAATAAGATCTTGCATAGATTATTTCACTATCTTTCTAAAAGTTTCCTGTAGTCACTTCATAACACACAAACACACAATTCCTATCCCTATAACTTACAACAATCATTTCTCACCAGTATTTTCCCTTAACAATTCAGTTAAGTTATTCCAAGTCACAGGTAAAACTTTGTTCAAGAAGTTCAGACTGATTCCTCATCAAGTGTTCATCATGGATGCTGTGTCTTAACACAATACCAGCCTGAGACCAACAGTTCCGACACCAGTCTAGATAATTTATTCTTAAAACTTCATCTTAACACAATCTTTATAGTACAAAATAACTCCAGGAAAAATAATATTGAGCCAATATTATTAATAAACATATATATTCTCTTTCTTTCATTTAAACTGCATTTGTTATTATCTAAAATCAATACCACATAGTTTCTCAATTTTGCCACTTTATAGCAGAGTATATACA
Organism: Cyclina sinensis; assembly: GCA_012932295.1. Lineage (NCBI taxonomy): Eukaryota > Metazoa > Mollusca > Bivalvia > Venerida > Veneridae > Cyclina > Cyclina sinensis. Next base: position 1,927,920 of record JAAONU010000012.1, on the reverse strand, counting down.
ATAGAACCACATAACCAGCTGCTCCACAAGGTCAAAATCAATAAGCAACTCCAAATAGAGGCTGGGGAAAAGTTTGCAATAATCATTATGCATAATTTATCCTGATTCAATTCTGGTATCTTAAAAGCTGAATAGAATGGCTTTTCTCAATTCTTTTTTTTCCTTTCTTCAGTGCCTTTTCTTCTTCTCAACCTTATGATCCTTCTTTAAAATATTTAAATTTAGTGTCAATACTGTAACTTTTTGAAGAGGCCATCTTTTAAAAAAAAGTTTGTAGTGGAAATATTCTCTGAAAAAAAAAAAAAAGAATTTTAACAGTTTCACTTCTAAGCAGTCCTTTCAAAACACACCATTCTATTTTGCAATTAACAAAAAGGTAAGACATTTTCTCTGAGAAAATTTTAATTAGTATACACACCGAATCCACCAAATTATTGGACCTGGTCAATTTTTTGCGGTTCAAAAACTTTCAGGATGTCTGCCCACTTGTCAAACTCTATACAGTGTAGGTAATGTTTTTGTTTTGTTTTTCTGCCGAAAATCCAAATTTTTGTTACCAAAGATGGCAAAAACTGCGAGGCAAGATAGAACAAGAATTTTGTAATCGAGTTAACAACGTCCCTGCCTAAGAGAAGTTTTACATGAAGCACAAAATTGTGGTATTTCAAAAGATTGAGGTATGGATCTGGACTTTCAGTGCAAAATCTTGATCAATGCTAGATCTGCACATGCAACAATAAATTCATTAAAGAAATAGAATGCATCTGTCAACAGAAATACATATGTGTAGTTGTTATCACTATTTTAAAACAACAAAATATGACAAACACCATTTAGAGAACAGATAAAATAGTCAGGAAATGGTTGGTGTAAGAAACTCGAATCACTCTACTAGTGCACTGTATGTTATCAGATGCGAAAATCAGGTCCAATGTTCTTCCCACCTGATGAGTTGGCTTTTCTACATATTGCTGAAGTTGATTATCATGACAAAACTTAATCACAACTTGATCATCAGGCATCAAGTTCAAGTCTCCACCAAGTATAACATTATGTGACTTAGTTATAGCATTGACGGCAGATGAGAGGAGAGTAAACAAGAGGGCCATGATGGCCCTGAATCGCTCACCTGATAGACCATGAAACGATATTGTAGACATAATGAGGAGAGAATTGGTGAAAGAAGGGCATGTGTCCACACTTGCTGATTGGTGAAGTTTTAACTTTACATGAACTGTTTTAATAATTTCCAGTTTACCTCATTTCGTCTAGATGATAAATACATGGAAAATGTTAACATTTCAAAGTCATTAGACTTTCGATACATTTTTTTTTTCTTTGTAAGTTAACATGAAACTATTGTATGAAGTACAAATTGAAATATGGATATCTGAAACAGGTGTAATGTTTTCATTTTGGCTGAAGGTAGTTTCCTTCAGAAATGTACAGTCTAGAAGTGACTTTTGTGTTAGGGTATATGCTATTTTGAGACAGTATTTAAGTTACATAATGGTATGCAGTTAACCTGTGTTGGTAAATTCTGTACCAGTACAGAATTTGAGAGCACGTTATGACACACAAGATAGGTGATCCACAGACCATGGACTGTACGTACTGAACTCAGCAGTTGGGAAGACCGAAGCAAACTTTGCAGACTAAGATCAGATGGCTATATAAACTATATATAAAATGAATTGACTATGGGGCGGGGTCAATTTGACCCCGGGGATCATGATTTGAGCAAACTTGGTTAAGGTCTACTAGGTCATGCTACATGCAAAATTTCTAAGCTCTAGGCTTTCTGGTTCTGGAGTAGAAGATTTTTTGAAGTTTTTCCTATATAAACTCTATATAAAATCAACTGACCCCCAGGCGGGGTCAATTTGACCCCGGGGATCATGATTTGAGCAAACTTGGTAGAAGTCTACTAGTTAATGCTACATGCAAAATATCTAAGCTCCAGGCCTGCAGTTCTGGAGAAGAAGATTTTTGAAGTTTTTCCTATATAAACTATATATAAAATGAATTGACTATGGGGCGGGCTCAATTTGACCCCGGGGATCATGATTTAAGCAAACTTGGTAAAGGTCTACTAGGTAATGCTACATGCAAAATATCTAAGCTCCAGGCTTTGTGGTTCTGGAGAAGAAGATTTTTGAAGTTTTTCCTATATAAACTCTATATAAAATCAATTGACCCCCGGGCGGGGTCAACTTGACCCCGGGGATCATGATTTGAGCAAACTTGGTAGAAGTCTACTAGGTAATGCTACATGCAAAATATCTAAGCTCCAGGCTTTGTGGTTCTGGAGAAGAAGATTTTTGAAGTTTTTCCTATATAAACTCTATATAAAATCAATTGACCCCCGGGGCGGGGTCAATCTGACCCCGGGGATCATGATTTGAGCAAACTTGGTTAAGGTCTACTTGGTTATGCTACATGCAAAATATCTAAGCTCTAGCCTTTGTGGTTCTGGAGAAGAAGATTTTTGAAGTTTTTCCTATATAAACTCTATATAAAATTAACTGACCCCCGGGCGGGATCAACTTGACCCCGGGGATCATGATTTGAGCAAACTTGGTAGAAGTCTACTAGTTAATGCTACATGCAAAATATCTAAGCGCCAGGCTTTGTGGTTCTGGAGAAGAAGATTTTTGAAGTTTTTCCTATATAAATTCTAAGTAAAATCTATTTACCCCCGGGGCTGAACCAGTTTGACCCCGGAAGTCATGATTTGAGCAAACTTGACAGAGGTCCCCTAGATGATGCTTCATACCAAATATGAAAGCTCTGGGCCTTGTTATTTCAGACAAGAAGATTTTTGAAATTTCCATTTTAAAAACACCTTTTAGGGCCTCACAGCCATATTGTGCATTGGACCGGAACCATTTGAGCAAACTTGGTAAAGGGACATCTAAGGACCATTAGTATGAAGTTATTTTAAAATTGGGCCAGGGGTTTAGGAGGAAATGTCATTTAAAGAAAATGTTGACGACGGACGACGGACGGACGACGGACGCCGGACACAAGGGTATCCTAATAGCTCACTCTGTCACTGCGTGACAGGTGAGCTAAAAACACATTTTTGTTGAATTGAGGTGGTCTGTAGGTAACAGCTATGAGAAAGTTTCTACCCTGGTCTGAAACTATTCTAGACATAAACTGGAAGGAACTGTTATTTTCAAAATCAGCTGACTCTCTTTTTGTGAACATTGCAAGATCATGTTGTGTGGACTCCTTCTAAAGAACATCTTTCTGTAGTGAGTTTCTGTTAAGCAAAGAGCATTCAATCTTGAAATATGTCTTTGGGCAGCCAAGTCTGAGAGTTGGGATTTAGGTAACCAATGTTGAGAAAACCTATGTGCACACTTGCATTAGGGTCCAAGTTTTTGAATGTATGTTCCCAACTGAAAGTACAGTGCTCAAGCAGCCTGTCCATTTCTATTAGAGCCATCTTGTTTACTTTGATTTTGTCTGCAGTAAATTTGACTAATTTTAAACCGTTGCTCTGCTGAGCATTGTATAAACATGACCCTGCATGACAGACTTCATGTTTGGAGGTAGTTCGAGGTAATAGCTATACAATGTGTGTAGGTACTTCCCTGAGACTTGTGAGCAGTTATGCCAAATGCTAACGGATACATTGTCTTCTTGACAGGACCTGGACATTCAGATGTAAGAATGTGACAGTGATGGCCTGGATTGGTACACAATCTCTTATGTTGTGGGATTCTCTTTTTACTTTCACTTCTAATGCTTGGATCAGAAAACTTTAACAAGTCCTGTCTGCAGACAGCACGCTCCACTTTTTTTCAGTGTTGGATAATAAATTATAAGCCAAGTCAAACAAGAGGCCCAAGTAAAAAAAATTTGAGTGGGGGAGGGCAAGAACCTAGTCATATAAGATGAAAAAATAATGGGGGGGGGGGGTTAATGCAGTGGGGAGGTAAGAGATGGGGGCCCCCATGCATTTGAAAAAATTTGGTGGGGGAGGTGAAGGGGGAAGGGAGTACTGACCCATCTCATGTAAGTTAAAAGTTTATTTCAAAGCGTAAGAAGTTTATACTTACAAATTTTTAAAAAATGAAAAAAAAAAATTACTTTTATTTACCCTTGGGATTGGGAATTTCAGCAATGTTTTGCTATAAATTGGGAAAAAAGCATGACTTCAGTTTTGCAAGTTTTAAATGAACACTAACAATTAATGTCTATGATGAAAACTTTCAATCCTTACAAGTCTATTACAGTGAAAGATCTCTTAGATTTTAGTTATTTTTTTTTTTTTTTTTTGTCTTTTGAAGTTTCAAATGGGAATGTTTTCTGATTTTTTTGGAAAAAACACAAACTATTTTCAATAGAGAATTTGATCCAATATCGGCTATAAAATAAGCCTAAAAAAAACCCAACAGCAATTGCAAATAAAAACTCGACATCCATCCACATTTTGATAATTACCCTCTCGATGATGATAATACACTCTTCTTTCTCACTTTTGAAATTTTGGTCAAACCACCCGGAAGGATAATGCTATTCTTTGTCATTTATTTTTAAAATACACACTAAATTTTCATCTTCAGCTTTAAGAGAAAATGTTATTCTTTATACATAGTGAATTAACTATTCAGGAGCCATGTTAAATAGTCGGACCTGGACTTTCCAATGACATGCATATCTCCTTTTGGTAGTGATGGTTCCCGTAAAGTTTAATTGAAATCTAGTAAGCAGTTGCTGTCAAATAGCATGGAAACGAATGTAACTCTGATTAAAAATACTGATTAACTAATCAAGGGTCATAACTCTGTTTGAAGTGTGAAACTGGAACAAGCTCAGGATATGCGCATCTCCTTTTTGCATTGAAAGTTCCCACAAAGTTTCGTTGAAATCCTTTCAGTAGTTGCAATAGCATGGAAAGGAAATACTATTCCCAGACCATAATTGTGTTAAATGGTCTGACCGAGTCGTGCCAATGACATGCGCATCTCCTTTTGGTATCAATGGTTCCCATATAGTTTTGCTGAAATCCAGGAAGAAGTTGCAAAGAAACAGCACCAGAATTAATTTTACTTTGTATACATACTGCATAACGAATCAAGGGCCATAAATCAATGTTGAAGGGTCCAACTGGAACATGCCAAGGATATGCGCATCTTTTTTGGTAAAGAAATAGCACAGAAACGATATTCAGACGGAAGGACGGACAAAGCCAAAACAATATTCCCCTCCCGTTTGCATCTGGCTATAATTCTGGTGTATTTATACTCACAAATTTTTCTAAGACTTAAATCATTTAGTTGCCACAAACAGATATCTAACTTATATCTAACTTGCAATTGTCTGTGTTTCACTGCTATAATTCTGGTGTATTTATACTCACAAATTATTCCAAGACCTTAAATCATTTAGTTTCCACAAACAGATTACTTTCAAGGTCTTCTGCATGCTTGTCACACCCTCTTGTTTCTGAGTGATTTTCATAATGCTTTTGAGTCTTTTGAGGTGTTGGTCACCTTTTGTTCACCTGTGTTTCACAGGTAAAATTTGAGGTTATTGTTGCAGTTTCTTATCTTACTTAACATTAATCTTTAAGCCTGTACACTCAGTTAAGATGGCAGGGTGCATGCTTTTCAGGCCGCTCACACCCCATACTTCTTAAATGCATAATTATTTGATGTTTATTGGACACATATGACACAGAGTGTTGTTAAAAATATTGCACATCTAAGGCGGACTTTTCTCAAGAAGGGAAGATAGATTTTGTAATTTTTACATTGAGTCAAAAAGGTCTGTCCCAGGAAATTCAGAGCCAAGACACTACCGCTTTACACCAAATATAGCTCTATAAAAAGTTGCAAAAGAGTTCCTGTGTATTCCTTTTACTTCTTGAAGGATCTGAAACCATAAAAGAACTATTGCATGCTCGTTTAGACTGAACATCCTTTAAACCTTGATTGCAGAAATCACACTGTTACTTAACAAAATAATATAAGACTAATCATTATTGTAACTATTAAAAAGATGATACTTGGAACAAAAGAAAGCAAATGTTAAGATTTACAGCCATTTTGTATTTCAAAACAGGACGCCTTTAAGGGCTTTTTCCCTTGAGATTAGGAATTTACATGTCATATTGTAATCTTTAGTAAATTAGAAATTAATCAAGAGGGCCATGATGGCCCTGTATCACTCACCTGAGTATGACTGCTTTTAACAATGTTGTTATGGACCTGCTTAATTGACCCCAGATAACCCATATTCGAAATTGACATAGAAATTATCGAAACAACCTTTCTGACAAATTTCCAGGTTATTTAGACTGACCTATAGACTGTTAACATGGTTTTTCCACATTTGGGCTCTGTGACTTAGTTTTTGACCCAAGATGACCCATATTCGAATTTAAGCTAGAAATCATCGAAACAACCTTTCTAACAAATGTCTAGGATATTTGGACTGAAAAAGTAACCTCTAGAGTGTTAACAAGGTCTTTCTATTTTTGGGCTCTGTGACCTAATTTTGACCCCAGATGACCCATATTCAAACCTGAGCTAGAAATCATCAAAACAACCCTTTCTGACTAATTTCCAGTTATTTGGGCTGAAAATGTTACCTCTAGAGTGTTAACAAGGTTTTTCTATTTTTGGGCCATGTGGCCTAGTTTTTCACCTCAGATAATCCATGTTCGAACTCATCAGCGTCATCACTGGGGCAAATATCCTGGCTAAGTTTCATGACCACTAGAGTGTTAACAATTTAAGTGTGGACGACAGACATTGATCGATCCTAACAGCTCACCATGAGCCTTCAGCTCAGGTAAGCTAAGAAAATTTCATGTCTTCTATGCCTACAGTACGTGCCAGGAGGAACTCTCGTTTTCCTCGAGGTCGTCACGGACTACCCATTCCTTAAAACGCGACAAAATCCGCCGCATTTCGAGGATGACCGCCGCAGACATGGTCACCAAATATCGCGGCAGACGTCCGCTAAATGGTTCCGCTAATTTTTCACAGGTAAGAATTGACGTATCGAGGCGCACAAAGTTCCTGATTACATGCATTTCGGCGAATTTTACGCTTTAAAATATCATTTACATGTATAAACCTCTCATAAAACTCTCATTCTGATGCACTTGTTTACGAATGCTCGTATTTGTTAACGGAAGGAATGACAAATCAAAACCGAAAGTAATTGCTTCTCGGAACAGCTGACCCTATTTTCAGAAAATAATTTGACTGGTTTTCGATTTACACATGTTAAAACTGCTTTCCTATATTTAAAGAAAACATACAACATGTAAACCCTGGATAAACCCTACTGCGACATCTGTATCGTCTTTGCGCTTGACAAAAATTTTATTGATATTGATCGATTTTGCTATACAATAACGAGCGTTTTCAACGACGGAAGTACACATAAACCTACACAGCAAATATGTGAGAAATTTTGGTTTTAATTTTACCAAATGTCACATAATTGGCAGACATAAAATGCACATTTTCATTACGGTCATTTCATTAAATGTTAGCTTATCCAGGTGAGTTATGACTCTAATTTTTTTCACACTGGTCGTCAAATATCGCCGAGATAATTCGCGATGTCAAGACATCGAGGAAATCCGTTTTTTCCTCGATGTTGCAGCGGATATTTTTTTTCCGCGTCCGCGAAATAAAGCAGAAAATGTGAGTTCCTCCTGGCGCATACTGTATCAGGGCTGATTCTGGGGGACAAGTGAAATCTCCCTTAACACAATTTGGGTAGATGTGAGACTGCTTCTAAGAGAAATGGAGTTACGCAATTCAGTCTGTATCTTATAACATTCCTTTTTTATTCATATATTCATGGATGTATACCTTACATTAAAGTTATAATACTAGCCATATAAATAATAAATCATCATAAAAAATAAACCAAATAAGAACTCTAGAATGCTTTATGCATGGCGTCCTGTAAAAAGGGCATGGCGCCGCGCCATGCTTCTTTGCTTTAGATTTAACTCTATTAAAACATTATCACACCCTATGTTTGTTTTGGAAATGGCAAGATGTGCTAGAGATATATCAGGATTAAATTATCAAAACTGCCATCCTTAAGGTGCTTCATAAATGCAGAACGCACAAACAATATCTGTAGAAAGAATCATCAGTGTTACATGATTTTGAATATGTGATGTAGACAATAATAGTGGATCATTCAAAACCTAAATTAACAAGAGGGCCATGATGGCCCTGTATCGCTCACCTGAGTATGACTGCTTTAAACAAAGTTGCTATGGACCTGGTTATTTGACCCCAGATGACCCATATTCGAACTTGACCTAGAAATTATTGAAACAATCTCTTTGACAAATTTCAAGGTTATTTGTACTGAAAATGTTACTTCTAGAGTGTTAAAAAGGTTTTTTTCTATATTTCGGCTCTATGACCTAGTTTTTGACCCCAAATAACCCATATCCAAACCTGAGCTACAAACCATCAAAACAACCTTTCTGACAAATTTCCAAGACATTTGGACTGAAAATGTAGCCTCTAGAGTGTTTACAAAGTTTTTCGATATTTGGGCTCTGTGACCTAGATGTTTCGACTCCAGATGACCCATATTCATACCTGACCTAGAAACCATAGAATTAAGCTTTCTGACAAATTTCCAGGTTATTTGGAATTAAAATGTTGCCTCTAGAGTGTTAACAAGGATTTTCCATATTTGGGCTCTGTGACCTAGTTTTTGACCCAAGATGACCCATACTCCAACTTGAGCTAGAAATCATCAAGAAAACCTGTCTGACAAATATCCAGGATATTTGAACAGAAAATGTAACCTCTGGAGTGTTAAAAAGTTTTTTATATATTTGGACCATGTGACCTAGTTTTTGATCCCAGATGACCCATATCCAAATCTGAGCTAGAAATCATTGAAACAATCTTTTTGACAAATTTCAAGGACATTTGGACAAAAAATCTAACCTCTAGAGCATCAATAAGGTTTTTCTACTTTCGGGCTCTGTGACCTAGTTTTTGATCCCAGAAAACCTATATTCAAAACTGAGCTAGAAATCATCTATAGCAACCTTTCTGACAAATTTCCAGATTATTTGGGCTGAAAATGTAACCTCTAGAGTGTAATCAAGGTTTTTCAATATTTGGGCTCTGTGACCTAGTTTTTGACCCCAGATGACCCATATTTGAACTTGACCTAGAAATTGTCAAAGCAACCTTTCTGACAAATTTCCAGATTATTTGGGCTGAAAATTTAACCTCTAGAGTGTTAACAAGGTTTTTCTATTTTTGGGCTCTGTGACCTAGTTTTTGAACCCAGATGAATCATATCTGAACTTGAGCTAGAAATCATCGATAGAACCTTTCTGACAAATTTCCAGGATATTTTGACTGAAAAAGTAGCCTCTAGAGTGTTAACAAGGTTTTTCTATATTTGGGCTCTGTGACCTAGTTTTCCAACCCTGATAACCCATGTTCGAACTCGTCCGAGATATCAATGAGACAAACATCCTGACCAAGTTTCATGACAATTGAGACAAAAATGTGACCACTAGAGTGTTAACGAACTAATTGTGGACGGACGGACGGACTGACGGACGGACGACGGACAAAAGGTGATCAGAAAAGCTCACTCTGTCACTACGTGACAGGTGAGCTAATAAAAAAAGACCAAAACATACACATACGCATGGTCATCAAAACCTTACCGATACCTAGAAAGATGTAAAAATTACAGAGGAAGAAGTACAATCTGTCAAGAATACTTATCAGCACAAAATTGATCAGGTCCTGTAAATGTTGTTGTTTCTAAAACTAACTAGTATGCAAATAAGCATCTTAAGACTAAATCCAATCAATGGTGGAGAGGTAACAGAAAATGAATATGTTTTTATAACCACTGACTTCCACAAACATAGTCAAGTTGATATAAACATACATACCATAATGTCCCTGACGTCCCAGAAATCAGGTGTCTGTCCCAGAGGTGTATATTTATTAACTTCAACTTCAACATATTAAGTACTGCCAAAAGTCAATACTGACTATACTAGGCAGGCGTGTGTCAGGAACATCAGAATTATAAAAGATAATAACAAAGAAGTTGGTAAGTTGGTAAATCTCAGGGATGGGTACCATTATTTTTAAAAGTAATTAATTAATAACAATTAAAATGGAAACTTCCCAATTACATTACAATTACAATTACATGAATTTTCACATTGTAATTAATTAATTACAATTAAATTTGAAAAAAATAATTAATTACAATTAATTATTTTCTAGTTAAACTGCTTTATTATGAAAATAACATAGTTACAAAGCACACCAGATACAGAAAAATTTATTTTCACTTTGAAAACATTAAATCAAACTCATCAGTCTGTTTTCTGAATAACACAAAGCATTACTCTCACCAAACATTGTTCAAGCTGTTCACAATGCCTTGTTACATTTAACAAACATGAGAGCTTCAAAGTTTTGTCACTCATATTACATCGATCAGGACGAAAAACTTTGCCTGCAATAGAGAACAGTCTCTCCACGGGTGCAGTTGAGGCTGGTAGAGCCAGATATTGAATTGCAAGCTTGGACATTGTTGGCAGTCTAACTCCATTTAATGACCAATATGTAAGAGGGTCAGACTCTTATTTTTCACAGTCTTCTGCTAGATATTTTTCCAGCTTTGCATTTATTCCAGAGGCATGTCTCTGGCACTTAGGTGTTTTAATCTTAACAAGAGCCATGTTACACATGGTTAATCCCCCCGCTGGGAAGAAGCTACCTGAAGGTTGTACTTTCAAACACTCAATGTAATAATGTTTGAAGAAAATCCCACAAAAAATAGGCAAGGTAGAGTTATTGTTCTTGCAAACTGCACTTCCTACCAATGTGCTATGTCAGTGTATTAAGTCTGAAGAAAATCGCTCAAGCACTTTTGGAGTTATGCTTCGGACAAAGTTTTTCAATTAAATCTGATAAAGGGGAATCATTCTAAAAGTAGGCAAGGTAGAGTTATTATTCTTTCACACTGCACCTCCTCCAAATGTGCTCTTTCAGTATATGAAGTTTGAAGAAAATCACTCAAGTACTTTTGGAGTGATGCTCCGGACAAAACTGGAACGGACGGAAGCACGGACAGACAGAGACCATTTCTAATATCCCCTCTGCCTTTCAGTTTGGCGGGGGGATAATAAGTTCAAGAATTCAAGAATTAGATATACATGTATATGCTGGGATTTTTTAAAATGTAAACAAGTAAATCTGATAAAGGGGAATAACTCTAAAAAATAGGCAAGGTAGAGTTATTGGACTTGCACACTGCACTGCCTACCAATGTGCTCTGTCAGTGTATGAAATTTGAATAAAATCCCTCAAGTAGTTTTGGAGTTATGCTCCGGACAAAATTGATCAAGTAATTCTGATAAAGGGGAATAACTTTTAAAATAGGCATGGTAGAATTATTGTTCTTGCACACTGCACTACCTACCAATGTGCTCTGTCAGTGTATGAAGTTTGAATAAAAACCCTAAAGTAGTTTTAGAGTTATGCTCCGGACAAAATTTATCAAGGAATTCTGATAAAGGGGAATAACTCTAAAAAAAGGCAAGGTAGAGTTATTGCACTTGCACACTGCACTCCCTACAAATGTGCTCTGTCAGTGTATGAAGTTTAAATAAAATCCCTCAAGTAGTTTTGGAGTTATGCTCCGGACAAAATTTATCAAGTAATTCTGATAAAGGGGAGTTACTCTAAAAATAGGCATGGTAGAGTTATTGCACTTTCACACTGCACTCCCTACAAATGTCAGTGTATGAAGTTTGAATAAAATCCCTCAAGTAGTTTTGGAGTTATGCTCCGGACAAAATTTATCAAGTAATTCTGATAAAGGGGAGTTACTCTAAAAATAGGCATGGTAGAGTTATTGGACTTGCACACTGCACTACCTACCAATGTGCTCTGTCAGTGTATGAAGTTTGAATAAAATCCCAAGTAGTTTTGGAGTTATGCACCGGACAAAATTTATCAAGTAAATTTGATAAAGCGGAATAACTCTAAAAAAAGGCAAGGTAGAGTTATTGCACTTTCACACTGCACTACCTACCAATGTGCTCTGTCTGTGTATGAATTTTGAATAAAATCCCTCAAGTAGTTTTGGAGTTATGCTCCGGAAAAAATTGTTTCGGACGGACGCACGGACGGACGAAGGGCATTTCTAATATCCCCTCCGCCTTTGGCGGGGGGATAACAATAGTCACCAGCAAACACTTGCCAGTATATACCTTAGGCTATATCAATCATGACAATACCCATGAAAAGCTACCAGTATTAAAATCATTGACAGGTGATTATCAATTATCACTTCTTGGAAGATTATCTATATCAGACAATAAAGGTGAAAAAGTATGCATTTTACGTAAATCAGATCAATGGTTAATGTGCACAGAATTTAGATTAATTGAATTTAACTGACAATTTAGTTAAGAATTTCACAAAGTAATTAATTAATTACAATTAAAGTAATTGAGTTTTTGGCTTAATTAACAATTATTTTTTATTATATGATTTTTCATACCAGGGCCTTCCCCAGAGAATTTTCCAAGCGTTTTCTCTAGTCAAACATGCCATTTATTTATTTTGTTATTGAAAGTGTACCTATAGTGTAAAGGTGCACAGGTGCGGGCTGTACTTTAACTGATGTATTCTATAGTTTTGGCACAGAATGCTAGAAAAATATGTTGTCCTGAAACAAAGAAAATTCCATAACCGTGTTGTTGTGGACTAGAAAAGGTAAAGGGAAAATGGACTAGACAAAAAAGAATGTTATTTCTAATAATTAAATGTACAACATTATTGAGGTAATGAATTCGTAAACAACGTTCTAAACATATTAACTTATCATTTTTCTGTTATCCTGATCAAGACTACTAAAGGTAATATTTTGTCATAAACAACATTTTAAGTTAAACTTTAGAGACTATCAAAAATTTGCATAAACGAATACTTCAGTCATACTACTACCACTTGCAAAACTGATTAGAGTTTATACTGTTAGGTAAAGAATTAGACTCGTCGGTACACCTGTCAAAAATGAATTAAAGTGCCGCCCAAACTCTTTCAAACTCCACCTTTTACCTGTCAATAGTGTTATCCTTATGTCATTCTGCATACGAAATGTAAAAAGCGGTTAGGAAAATACTGAGTGAAGATTTCCGGTAGCAACTTAGCGACAGTTTACGACATAGCAACTTTGGCGCCGCCGGGGCACATTTTTCTGGCTGCGGGTAGATTGCAAGACGCAGTTTTATTGACAAGTATACCTGCCTCGCTGTGATTGGATAATCAGTAAAGTGACACTTTAAGCTACTGGAATAAGCATTGTAACGTCACTTTTTACCATGTGCCGAATATGCGAAACTCTGTAAGTTTTGCAAGTGGTAATGTTAATCACCTAATCATATTAATCCAAAATACTTTTTTAAAATAATAAAATCATTTGTCTACATTACATCAATCAAACAGTTTTTGTTTGTCGCATTATAATTCATTTGTATGGCTTAATAGAGGTGATAATAACTTACAAAAGGTCAATCATTTACGCTGCCTAATACTGTACAGTAACCGTTCATGACAGTGTAGTTATCAACAGTAAATTTGTCATGTGATATAACCGGGGATGTGTAAACTTTGATGGTACATGTTTTTATAACTCTGTGAGGTAAAATCAAATGAAAATTGCATGGAATTGATGTAAATATGACAGACTTGGGGTAATCGAATACAGTAATTGTAATCACCTGTAATTGATTACTCAAGTGCAAGTATTCAAATGTATTTGATTACTGTCGTACATCTGATTACATGTAATGTAATTCAATCGATTACATAGACAAAATTTTGTATTTCATCATGAATACTTTTGATAACTTTCTGATTGCACAGGGACATTGGATAGATGATAAATCCATTTATTGCATTTTAACTGCTAGGGCAAAAAATAAAAATATATGCTGCTTTTGCTAGAAATAAGTAATATGCTAATTATATTTTCAACCTCATCGCCTTAAGAAAAATATTCTTTTACAACATATATTGATCACAATCCTTTGTGTGCATTTATAAGGATCAATGATCTATTGTGTCACCTTTCTTAACACATATTGCAGGTAACTTTGCTACAATTGTGAATTTGTACTTCAATAGGTGTGAAAGCCATAATCTTACTAATAATGAAACTAGAAATGGGTTTTTGATTGAACAAAAACATATGTCTCCCCCTAGCCAGTTGCTGCAGGTAGTATTGAGTCAGACGATTGTAAAATTTGACATTTAACCTCCAAGTGTGACCTTGACCTTGAGACACCGCACCCGCAAAGTGGGTTCTGCACGTCACCTTGATGAGGTGAACATCTGACCCAAGTTTCATAAAAATCCTTCAAGGGCTATTGAAGATACAGAGCGGACACGATTTTGTGGCATTTGACATTTAACCTCCAAGTGTGACCTTGACCTTGAGACACCACACCCGCAAAGTGGGTTCTGCATGTCGCCTTGATGAGGTGAACATCTGACCCAAGTTTCATAAAAATCCTTCAAGGGCTTTTGAAGATACAGAGCGGACACAATTTTGTGGCATTTGACATTTAACCTCCAAGTGTGACCTTGACCTTGAGACACCACACCCACAAAGTGTGTTCTGCACGTCGCCTTGATAGGGTGAACATCTGACCCAAGTTTCATAAAAATCCTTCAAGGGCTTTGGAAGATACAGAGCGGACACGATTTTGTGGCATTTGACATTTAACCTCCAAGTGTGACCTTGCCCTTGAGACACCACACTCGCAAAGTGGGTTCTGCACGTCGCCTTGATGAGGTGAACATCTGACCCAAGTTTCATAAAAATCCTTCAAGGGCTTTAGAAGATACAGAGCGGACACGATTTTGTGACGGACAGACAGACGGACGGACAACCGGGGGAAAAACAATATGTCTCCCCCATTTTTGGGGGGAGACATAATTATAGTGAGACATTGCCCCAGGGAAAATAAAAAAATATCAGTTACTACACCAGTTGTTTAACTGTTAACCTAAATAGAAATCAGAATCTCTTTTATATGTAGCGGATGTGGTCCAGTGTTAACGCGCTGGACTGGTATACCAGGTGTCACGAGTTCGATTCCCCGCTCCTCCGCTAACATTACTATTAGTATTTCGGATGAGACGTTAAACCGAGGTCCAATGTATCAGTGCAAAACACTGAGCATGCAAAAGAACCAGTGGTGGCTCTGGAATGGGATGTTTACTGTATCTTGCACTACCCCCCAACATAAAATAACTAATCTCTTCAGGGGATGTCAGTCATATGGGCAACTGGTACCGACGATAAATAAGCTCATATAGATAGATTTTATATAAGACCAGAACGATGTCGTCTTTCTGATGAAAACTTTCAAAAATTGATGATGATTAAATGCAATGGAGATGTCTAAATATATATGATTCGAACAGAATGACATTATGAATCTTCCTGTATAAAATTAGTGACTCAGTGTGTTAGACAAAAACTTGACTGCTTTACTGAGCCAATATTTTTCCTACAAATAATATTTGTTTCATGTATGTTAAATAAAGTTTCCATTCTGATTTATCTAATGTTTTCTCCTAGAAAATTTGTCTTGCAGTTTGAAATAATATTGAAAGTAATCAAATGTAATCTGATTACTGGACCACAAGTAACTGTAATGTAATGAATTACCATCAAAACATTATAGTAATCCAATGTAATTGTAATCATGAAATTTCAAAGTAACTGTCTTGTAATCAGTTACTAACACAAGTAATCAGCCCCAAGCCTGAAATATGAATATTCTTTCAAGGCATGATAAAAACTTTACTCAGATATTTATTTTAATATGATTTTAGACGAGTTAAAGTCAGCGACCAAAATTTGGTTGGAACTTTCACCACAGAAAAGGTAATTTCTATGTTGTAAGCGGAGGCGATATTGACCCATACAAAAACTTACACAATATCTTGGCTTGCGTACAGTTAGTTGGACTAGTGGACACCGTAAGTACAAAATTCACAGTTTACTCAGTGCAATAGAGTGATATAAAAAGCTTTATCGAGGCAGCTAATAAGGGGCGTCATTTTAGGTCACTGTCAAATTACATGGCTGCAGCCATATAACCTGAGATACAAGTGATACAATGTAAATGCTGTTTCCTTAAAAATTAAAACCCTTTTAGTTTTAATGGTGTACCTGCACTGGTCTAAGATATTATCTTATTTAGAATGTTTATGTTTTAACCTATCTGATATGTTGCATCTTCCTGTCAGCAAATTATATCTTAACGCCGTCGAAACTGGTCACTCGAGGATAGACTAACGGTCCCTCATGCTTGTCTCAAGCATTGAAGTCAAAATACTTTACTTTACAATACTTTACATTAAATCATTTGTACCTTTTAAAAATTGTTGTCTCGAAGAGTAAGGGTGTGACTTTTATACTGTTTGACATAAATTTGTTTACTCGAGTTCTATTGACTGAAGTTTGCAAAACTTTCTTTTCGTCAACGACTAAGACATGTAAGAGTGAGACTTGTTCATTCATCGAGTAAAACAGTACTGCACCAAGCTTATACCTGATTACTAAAACAAACATTTAACACATCATCCGTACACTTACCACGCTGAGATATTTAACCTGTCAATAATATATAAGATTTAAAATACATTTTCTGCGAATGGCGCGCTTGAAAGTTTTTAGCCGGAAATTGTGATCAAAAACAAAACAATGCGCATGCGCACTTGTCACCGAAACGCGGATAAAATCCATTTCGTTACCGTATCAGTTCGTAACCATGCAGTTAAAACAAATTGTAACCTATCATAGTCGTTTTAGAATAGAATTTTACGAAAAGGTATGCATCGATATATATTAATGACGAAGAAAAAATAATTGTTTGGTTTTAAATGTCTAAGACTGTCGTTGTCTACATCTACATCCACAGGTTACTCCCGCTTTTAAAAACTTTCAGTTTCACCTTTTCGTATCTCGCTCGCATGGCCAAACAATGTGGTGAACAATTCAAACCTTTGTTTTGGCGGACTGTATTTTAATTTTATTCACCACACTGGAAATACATTATAAATTATTATTTTGTAATTTCATTCTTTTAAAGAACTGACACTTTTCGGCCTTTTTCTACATTAATAAGTAATAAAAAAAGAAATTGCACATGTTAGCACTTATATTTTCTTTTAACTTCTTCACAGAAACTCAGAGACTGATCTAAAAAAGAAATTGAAACGTGAGTCTTTATATACAAGCATGAAAGTTCAATGAAGTGTAACTGGGGAATATACAAAATACTAGTTAAAGTTGTGAGGAACAAAAAACACGAGGAATGATAACTGAATATGTTTAAACAAATGAGGAACATAAAATGTGGAATAAATGACGAATTTGAAACATAATGAAGAAAAACAAAACAGTTAATAATGAAATCGTGAACTTCACGACAGTCATATATTTGGGGGTTTATAGCTATTCCACTAAGAGGAGTGTGCACAATTGAAAGTATAATTATCTTCTATTGCTGTCCAATCGTACTCTGCTTGGTAAATACACAATACATGTTTTATAAGCAACAGAATAATCATATGGTGATAACAGGGGTATACATACAACAAAACATTGAAGTACGGCATTATACAACAAAGACATTTATAGAATAAATAGAATTTAAAATAGAGATATACGGATGCCCACACATTCCGCTGTATTGTCACAAAAAATCATCTACAATTACAGGTGCGTATAAAGTCTAAAAATTTTATAATTTTTAGCTTTATCAGGGGGGCGTAACTATGCCGATCTCCAATAAATTTGCGTCAAAATACCTAGGTGCGTAAGCTCACGTGCTGTCAACTATTCTTAGAAAGTTTCATGACTCTAGCAGTTATACGTTTGGAGTTACATGCGACACAAGTCTAACTAGACTTGTCCGTCGGACACAGATTCCCCAGCAACTGGGAATTTGTCATAGAAAGGGAATTCATTACCTAGGAAAACAATGGATATATAGTAAATTGCTTGATAAGCTAAGAGTACTTCGCTTCACAAATAAACCTCTTTCAAAATGTGTCAGCTGCTATACCTCTTTCACAATGTCTTACTTCCATAACGCATTAACAATGCCTTTCTTCCATAACTAATTCACCTATGGTGGGGGGGGTGCAGGGTGAAAGTTACTCATTCAAGATTTTTATTTTTGTATATTAATATTTTTATTATTTTGTATTTTAATATTTTGTGGGGGGGTGGGGGTGAGGGTGGATGGGGAATAAAGTACCTACGTATTAAAAAAATCGGGCGGGGGAAGGTACCTACATACCTACATATTTAAAAAAAAATAATAATGAAAAATAAAATTCCTGTGGGAGGGTTGACGGGGTGGGGGGGTCCTATGCAGAGGGCGGAGAGGGGATAAGTACTTACCCATCCGATGTAAGTAAATAGTTTATTTCTAAGCTTAAGAAGTTTTTTTTCCTATATATAAGTATAAGAAAAATTAAATGACCCCTGGGGTGGGGCTAATTTTGACCCCAGGGACATGGGTACCAACAATCTTTGTAGGGGTTTTGCTAGAAATCAAGTATTTCAAGTTTGGAGGGATTAACAGAAAGGATAAAAAACCAACAAAGGGCAATAATCCGGTGAAAACTGATGAGAGAAAAAAATTCTTCACTTCTTGCACAACTACGTATCGTGGTCTATTATGTGAGCGAGTTTGGTTTCAATCCACCAGTGGGTGTTCGAGGAGTTGCGCACACAAGATTTACTATATATGGCATGTATGAAAAACCAACAATGGGCAATAATCCAGTGAAAACTGATCAGAGAAAAAGAAAAATTACTTCTAGCACAACTACACAACTACACATCGTGGTCTATTATGTATGCGAGTTTGGTTTCAATCAACTTTTGGGTTTAGGAGTTGCCCACACAAGATTTACTATATATGGCATGTACGAAAAACCAACAAAGGGCAATAATCCAGTGAAAACTGATCAGAGAAAAAAATTCTTTATTTCTTGCACGACAACACAACATGGTCTATCATTTGTGCGAATTTGGTTAAAATCCACCCATGGGTGTAGGAGGAGTTGCGCACACAAGAAACGGGACGTACGTGCGTACGGACGGACGGACGTACGGGACGGACGTGTGCAAATCTATATGCCCCCACACTATGTGATGGGACACAAAAATGCTATTTTGTTTGCTTAATCAGGGGGCATAACTCTGCCGATCTCCACTAAATTTGCGTCAATATACCCAGCCGCGTAAGTTCACATGCTGACAACTATTCTTAGAAAGTTTCATGGCTCTGGCAGTTATATATATACTTTTGGAGTTACACGCGACAAAAACCGGTCTACGTATGAACAGCGTGGCAGCGGGACAAACAAGGGTATTCTATACCCCACCCCCTCCACCACCAACAAAAAAAAAAAACAACCAAAAAAAACCAACAAAAAAACCAAATCTATCATCTTAGTATACGAAGCGAGCTAGACACTTTAAGTTAAGAGACGTTTCTCTCTTCATATATGTTCATGCCAAACTATTTTAAATAGGTGAAGTTAACTACTATACCTTACATTTTACGAAAAGTTTCTACTTTCTAGTATTTATAAAATTTTGGTTTCTTCCACACAGAGAGAATGTCTTTGTTAAATATGATTTTCCTAACAACATGCTTATCATTACTTTAAACTGCCACTGAATAAGGTAGCAAGTTTTCCTTTTACCGCTTTAACTTAGACAATTAAGTAAACAGCTTTGCGCCGATCATCGGAGGGAAATGGGAGATGGAATGGCCTCCACAAGACAGCGTATGACGTCCGAGATATCCTTTCCTACACAAGGGAGCTTGGCGCTATAAGATTTAATCATATAAGGTATGATTCTTACACGTGGGTGCCACAGACACACGCCCTGCGAATTCCAAGAACTGTCGAAACGGTTAACATTGTACTTAGCAATACAAAGATGCTATTCAGGTAAAATTATGATACTGTAAAGAAATATGAAAAAGTAAGCTAGAAAAGAACCATACTTTTCTGTTTGGCTTTTGATAGAGTTTCCTTAATTCTCAAAACATCGATGAATTTACACATAGTTGATCTAAAATGAGTTTAAAGATTTTATAAGCATCAATAAAGCTGAATTGACCATTCATAGTATGTTTCGGATGAACTGCGCACCCTCAGGAAAATAAATGATACCCGGACCTGAACATGGAATGTATTTAACAAAAGTAGACAGCAAGAGCAATGCTTAACGTCATGCCATTGAAAGAATGGTGTTCAATTAGAGCCACACACACACACACACACACACACACACACACACATGTAAGACACAATAAAAAGGATATGTGTTAGAATTCGCTATATCTGCCTGTAACATTTCGTCGTCGTTCAAACGCCATTTATAACTGTTTTACAACTTTGTCTATGGTTTCATAAGTAGTATTGTTTTCATTATAATATATCACCGTTTTATGGTTCTTAGGCACTGCACTTCTCCTCACTGAGATCTATTTCTCAATGAAGTTTCAAGTTGATAACTTCAATACTTTCGAGTTATACAAAAGTTATAAAAAAAACGACGGATATTAGATTGTTTATACATATACATAAAGCATACAAATTATAATAAATCAGCTTATGAATATTTGTTGATATAAGAGGTTCATAAAGAATATATATTTGCAATTTTACCAAAACAACAGGCAATAAATTCAATGCTCTTCTTAATAATTCACAACTACTGTAATGTCATATAAACGGAAATAATGTTCCAAACTACCCTTGAACCTTGCGAAAACGAGAACCCCCACCCTCGAAAAGTGAGTATATAATAATTCTACTCGAAAAGAAATACAAGAATTAATGCTACACTTCATCTTTGAAGAATATGTTATAATATTTGTAGTGAAATAAGTTACGTGTCAAGGACTTTATTTCCACTTCAAAATTAAAGTACCTTCAATTACATTGTATTTCATGTTTTGTTTACTGTTACGCATATTCTTAGCATCAACTATACACAATTCATGAATTGTTTTAAAGTATATTTGTCCTGACCATACTGCTTTGTACACATAGTTACCTAGTTTTATTAATAAATACAATTTCAGTATTTATTAATTCTATGAAGTTAAACATAGTTTGCCATTTATACATTTGCTTGGTCTCAAGCACATGTTCCGAGGATAAAGTAAAGGTAATGCGCAGTATCGAGTTCTCTTATTTCAAATAAAAATATATATATATATATATATATATATATATATATATATATATATATATATATATATATATATATATATATATATATATATATATATATATATATATCATATAAATCACAAGAAAATCGTCTTGTTATGACGCCTTAAGCTTTTATTTTAGGTTAAACACGAACAAATCAATGTTGTCGGGAACAAGTTGAGCATTATTTTATTTAATTTAGTTGTGTTTAACCATATGGGATGTAGCATAGACCACTTGAGCTTTTCAAAGATAACTAAAATTTTCCTATAGGGTTATCGCAAAACTGACATATTTTATTTAGATACATGCGGGGAAAAATTAGACAATGTTATTGTGTGTGAAGGATACAGGCCCAAACGTCCGCTTGTTTAGACAAAATCCTGTTTGTTACCTTTGGTGTACTGTGGGTTTTTTTTACATTCAATCATATTCACCACAACCTCTTCATTTTATAAGTCAGAGACCATCTTTTCTGGCCATTAAGCTTTTCTTTCGCCCTACAGTTTAATATGAAAAATATATTGCTATTTTAAACACCATGTTGTCATTGATAGCGAAAACAAACTATTTAAATTAAATATTACACTTTTTATATAGGGAATTTATATAAAGTTAATTGCGTATCCTATAAAATACACTTTTTTAATGGTGGGAAAGTTTTTTTAGCAATTCAGCAGATTTTTCACTTGTTTGACACTGTCGACATGTTGTATTATTTTAAGTTTTACATAATCACTGTCAAAACCATCACTTGTACGAGCTTTCGCTCATTTTTGATGAAAATGTTTGATTTGCATGATGCAAATGATGAAGCGGGAACTAGATATTTTGCCGCAAAATGATGCAATTTACGCTTTTTGAAAAATATATAGTAGCAAGTATCTTTGTTGTTGAATAACCTCCTTTCAGCCTGCTTTGAAGGACGTAACAATAAACTGGCGAAACACCAGTATACTTTGCAGGACGTCACAATAAACTGACGAAAGCACTACGTCATGTCGTTGATATTCTCGTCAGTAAGTCTGTATAAGCTGATATAAACATGTAAACAGTTGGTTCGTGTCGACCTTAATGAACCGGAATACGAAAATTTTTGGGTATGTCTTTTTAAAGCAGAGCAACTGCTTTGAGGTTTAACCAGTTCAGATTTTCAACGACGTGCATTAATTCAGTCTCACATGTAGTCTAGGCATTTAAACATATTTCCGTTTTACCTAATGTTTAGCACTTAGTGATTTGAGCTTTTTAACAACATCTTTTTAAAAATTTACTTATATAACCTGTTACTAGATAGAAGAAGTTGCATGGGTAGCCCGAATCCCTGACTACATGTTGTAACTAAGGTTATATCCTGGGACATTTTCGAAAAGTACATGTATATATTAGTGTTATATATACACCACCTACTTTCCTAGTGCCTTTAGTTATATTATGGCAATTTGGAGGACATTCCCCCGAAAACAAGCTGAATATTTGACAGTGTCAAAGGTTGCATACTAAAGTGTCCTCAATATATATATTTCTATTCATAAACCTATTATCTGTCTTTTTAATCTAAAAAAAAACATTCATCAATTCAAAATGTACTAAAGATTATCCTGATAAAATTGCATGATAGGTTTTTCCCTTTATTATCATCGTGTTTCAATCTATATAGTGTCACGGGTATCATTTTTTCTTGAAAAATAAAATTAAATATGAACCATAGATCAAGACACGAAATGCAAACAGGTGACACATTTTGTTATGTCTGTACAGGATTTTGAAGTGTAAGACATAAAATAAAGACTCAACTGTTCTCATAAAATAGGTCGTATTATGGTATGCCGCAAGTCCATAAACAACTACTTGGTCGGTTAACTCCTCCTACAGTTTCATCTAATTTAAACGAAAGCTTGCTAATAAACAGTTTTCAACCGATTGACATGACACTTTGTACACATAAATTTTATGACAGGTTTGTGTATGTGACGTATTTTTCGCGAGGGTCGACCTATGCGAAGTCTTTCGCGCCTGGATAACGATTCACTAATTTAGCACATTCTGGAAACTTATACAGCCAACTACTACTGTATTTTGCAAGACACATATTTTCGCGAAGATCGACTCATTCAGTTTGAATCTTCTGAGGTTTGTTACTGGCAACAGTGCACGTCTTGTAAAATACTGTGTCTGTATTTTTGTCGTACTCTTATTGACCGCTTTCAAACAATTCCGTTGATTGGCAGGTCTGTAATAAAAAAACACATTTTTTAAAAGAAATGTTGTATTTGCATATTAAAGGGGTTACCGTGATCAATCAAATTTCGCATATTTTGTTTTTCTAGAATCTTACGAAATAATCAAATGAAAGTACTGAAACTCGGTATTTTCGCCTCGAGAATATGTTATATTTATAACTGGTAAGCAGAGAACATATTACAGAACGGATTATAGACTTTGAGCATATTCGTACTCCTGTTTTATTGATTGCCGCTATGTCATCTGCGATTGTCATGTATGCCAATTTAAAGGTTGTGATAAATTAATACTCTAAAACTACAGGCTCTTTTTTGTTATTGTTGTTGTTTTTTAATTCTCGACGACTTCTTCCTCGACCATATATGGAAACCGATTTATACCGAATGTCTGTTTGCACAGAAAGAACTTAACTGTGTCTGGTCGCCGGCATATCTTCATTATCACAGCAGTAGACAGGTTATATTTTATAACACTATGGCACAATATTTATTTCTGCGATGTCATCATAAAATTCATTGTAAATTACTTTTATTAACTTCGAACGATTCGTTTGACTGCAGAAAAGCTGGGTTACTTATTCATGTTTTAACATTTCAGATCTGGTTCATAAACCATAGCTTTGATGATATATTCAGAACCAGTGACTGTAAAATAGTAACGACGCATACTTACATTATGTAAGTGCGATATCTCGGGCAAAAAAAAGTTATTAATTTTTATATACTTCTCAATTATTTGAAGCTGTTTCTAGTCTCTACAGACATTTTCCCTACTGGGAGTTCGCTGAAGGGTAACCAAACCTCCCACTTTATTACTACAGGAGTATGGAACGCCACATCTTCAGAGATGGATATGAATTATAAAGCGCACATCAACATATGAGTATCAGTTATTTTTTCACCGTATTTATAGCGCCGTAGTTCCCGGTGAAAAATGATAGATGCGAGAAATTATCGTTAAATATTTATTTGTTGAAAGTGCATAATAATGTAACTCTTAGTCTGTAGGTCTACAGCGTGTCATGTAAGATCCATGTACTAGTAGACTTCTTTAATACAGAAGAGTAAAATTCTGTTGTTTTTCGCTAAAATTCAATGGGACAGGGGACTGTTATTTCTTTTTGGCCAAGTAATTTTACTGTTGAATAATACCGAGTATTATATAGTTTAAAGGGAGGTAAAACTCTTTTGGAGCATTCACTAAGCATAACAAAGAGTGCTTTAAAATAATGAATTCCGGTTCAAATTTTCCATAGACCGATTGCCAGGGAAAAAATGTGAACATGAATCATTTTGCACCGGGCAAAATGCGCACAGCAAGGTTGTTGCGCGCTATATTTTTTGTTCAGCTCTGCGAAATTGATGCGCGTTGTAATTATTTGGAATATTTCAAGAGAGTTCGGCTTCTTACCATTCTTCAGTGAGCTCTAGTTGCTCTATGAGATGTTTACTTACTCTGAGACAGGGTCTTAAATATTTGAGTTTCTATAGATTTGGCGTTCCATAAAATGATTGTTATGCATTGTTGCGCGCAAAATGAGGAAATCAAATATTTCGATAGAGGTTAAATTATCTGACTTTATGTAGATTTAGGGGCGATTAAAAAGAAAATTTAGTGTGGTATACACTTGTCTTTTTAAAGTTTGTTAAGATAATTATAGACAGTACTGGGCTTGCGTCAAATTTCAGCTACATGTCTACTGATTATTGCTATTTGTATAATTTAAAATTGTGAAATATATATCATTTTACATATCATTTTATTCGTTAAGTTATATTCTTTTACACTTAAGTAACGAAATATTTTTTTAAATAAAGAAAGAAGGAGAGAAAATAATCGAATTGTATTTCTTTTGAGATTTGGGTCATCGTTGGACACTTCACTAAAGGAGTTATTCAGAACATATTCTTGATCCTATTTCATCCAAATTTTATTCACAAACATGGTATCGAACACAAACTTATACCCACGGGCCCCTTTTATTGTCATTTATTTTGCAATACGCTTTACCTTCAGTTAATTTACCAGATTGTATAAAATCTTATCACGTACAAGTAGGTATCGAGTAGAGACATCTGTAACAAAACAAAACAGAAATAGAAAAAGATAACATTGACCGTGACACTTAATCATGCACAAGCACGGTAAAAATGTATGGATATGGGTGATGTTTGAATTCATGATATACAGAATACAACAGTGGCGCAAGACAGGCTGACAGAGACAGAACGACACATACAAATTTGAGCAACGTGTTTTAGGAGAAGTAGGGAAATGCTTACTACAATACTTTAAGTACTTTTTTATTCTCTACTTCAGACCAAAGAAAACAGACTTATCTCTAGTTTTTTAATCTATATAGGCATCAAACATGCGGAATTATTTAGACCTGGGGAAAGGACAAATTTCCAGTTTTATTTACTTCGCCAGTTTCTAGTAGACTCTACACTGCGGCTTAGATCTTTCGTCTTCTTTAGCTTTTTGAAAGAAAAAAAGTTCTTGGATGCAGACTGGGCACAATCTGAAAAAAGATATTAAATGCCACCATTATTATTTGCATTTACTATAACATTGATGTACATTGGTGTAATTATATAACGACTTATTTGTATATCAAGCAATGACTCCCACAAAATACTACTTGAACAATAATTTATTTCGATTAAATTAAGTTTTAAAAGAAAGGTAAAACAGACAATAAATTAGCATTACCCTCTTTAATATAAGAGGAGTTAGGTTTGGTGGTGACTTCTTTATCCTTGTTGCATTTCACCAATGTTTGATGGATGTTGCGGTAAGAATTTCTGAAGACGCCAAGGTACGAAGTGATCTGAAACGTTGCATTATAAATGCAAAAGAGGAGAAAGAATGTTCGAATGCATGTTTTGAGTACTTCAGTTTTTACATTTATGATTTATGTGCAATATTTTACACTTTCATTAAAAGTTTATGGATATGCGTGACACTTTTTTGGCTAGAAATGGTTTCGCTTGTATCAATAACAATTTAATAAAGTACTTACTCAAAACTGCACCTTTACATTTACTTGGGATTGAAGAAAAACAGATTTGTAAAATGCACCATAAAACATGTAATAAGCCTATCAGGTAACAAACTTACTTCGAATGAAAAACTTGTTATCGAAATAATGATTGTCGTAGACGCTGGTGTGTTGGTGTCGAAGAAAGATATGAAAATAACAGTCTGAATAACAGTCAGCGGACGCTCGCCTCTGTGATCTAGAGCTTAAGCTCACTTTCTTGTCATCACTTACATATGTTTGTAGAAAGGCCATGCGGTTAAGGCAAAATAAATTTAAGCTCTTTATGTGAGAAAGCTGATAATAACTTAGGGAGAATGGGGCCAAGAAGTAATCCTCCCTAGGAACAATTGTAAGGTTAACACATCCAACATCCCCCCGCTTGAAACTAATCGAACTAGCTATTTGTCCAAGACCAGCAATATTGGTCGTATCTCTGCAGTGATTTCCTGTTTGCCTGGTAATTTGTCCAAGGCCAGCAATATTGGTCGTATCCCTACAGTGATTTACTGTTTACCAGGTTATTTGTCATAGGCTAGCAATATCGGTTGTAGTCCTAAAGTAATATCCTGTTTGCATGGTTATTTGTCAGAGGCCAGCGATTTTGCCTAGTTATTTGTCTAAGGTTAGCAATATTGGTCGTAGCCCTATTGTGATTTCCTGCTTGTCTGTTTATTTGTCCAACGCCAGCAATATCGGTCGTAGCCCTATAGTGATTTCCTGTTTACATAGTTATTTTTTCCAAGGCTAGCAATATTGGTCGTAGCCCTTTAGTGATTTCCTGTTTTGCCTGGTTTTATTCTGTTTGCCTTGTTATTTTTTCAAGGATTGCAATATTGGCTGTAGCCTTATAAAAATTTCCTGTTTGCCCAGTTATTTGTCCAAGGCCAGCAATATTGATCGTAGCCCTATAGTATTTTCCTGTCAGCCTGGTTATGTGTCCAAGGCTAGCAATATTGGTTGTGGCCCTATAGTGATTTCCTGTCAGCCTGGTTATGTGTCCAAGGCCAGCAATATTGATCGTAGGCCCTATAGTGATTTCCTGTCAGCCTGGTTATGTGTCCAATGTCGGCAATATTGATCGTAGCCCTATAGTGATTTCCTGTCAGCCTGGTTATGTGTCCAAGGCCAGCAATCTTGGCTGTGGCCCTATAATGATTTCCTGTTGCCTGACTAATTGTCCAAGGCCAGCAATATTGGTCGTATCTCTACATTGATTTTCTGTTTGCCTGTTCATTTGTCCAAGGCCAGCAATATTGGTCGTAGTCCTTAAGTAATATCCTGCTTGCTTTGTTATTTGTCCAAGGCCAGCAATTTTGCTCGTACCTCTACAGTGATTTCCTATTTGCCTGTTCATTTGTCCACGAACAGCAATTATTATTGGTCGTATCTCTACAGTGATTTCCTGTTTGCCTGTTCATTTGTCCAAGGCCAGCAATATTGTTCACATCCGTATAGTGATTTCCTGTTTGCCTGATCATTTGTCCAAGGCTAGCAATATTGGTCGTAGCCTTATAGTGATTTCCTGTTTGCATGGTTATTTTTTCCAAGGCTAGCAATATTGGTCGTAGCCCTTTAGTGATTTCCTGTTTTGCCTGGTTTTATTCTTTTTGCCTTGTTATTTTTTCAAGGATTGCAATATTGGCTGTAGCCTTATAAAAATTTCCTGTTTGCCAAATTATTTGTCCAAGGCCAGCAATATTGATCGTAGCCCTATAGTGATTTCCTGTCAGCCTGGTTATGTGTCCAAGGCTAGCAATATTGGTTGTGGCCCTATAGTGATTTCCTGTCAGCCTGGTTATGTGTCCAAGGCCAGAAATATTGATCGTAGCCCTATAGTGATTTCCTGTCAGCCTGGTTATGTGTCCAATGTCGGCAATATTGATCGTAGCCCTATAGTGATTTTCTGTCAGCCTGGTTATGTGTCCAAGGCCAGCAATATTGATCGTAGCCCTATAGTGATTTCCTGTCA
Source organism: Cyclina sinensis (assembly GCA_012932295.1). Classification (NCBI taxonomy): domain Eukaryota; kingdom Metazoa; phylum Mollusca; class Bivalvia; order Venerida; family Veneridae; genus Cyclina; species Cyclina sinensis. The sequence goes on along the minus strand of JAAONU010000012.1, from coordinate 1,899,329 downwards.
GCCTGGTTATGTGTCCAAGGCCAGCAATCTTGGTTGTGGCCCTATTATGATTTCCTGTTGCCTGGTTATTTGTCCAAGGCCAGCAATATTGGTCGCAGCCCTATACTGATTTCCTGTATGCCTGTATTTTTTCTGTTTGCCTGGTTATTTTTTCAAGGATTGCAATATTGGCCGTAGCCCTTTAGAGATTTCCTGTTAGCCTGTTCATTTGTCCAAGGCCAGCAATATTGATCGTAGCCCTATAGTGATTTCCTGTCAGCCTGGTTATGTGTCCAAGGCCGGCAATATTGGTCGTGGTCCTACAATGATTTCCTGTTTGCCTGGTTATGCGTCCAAGGCCGGCAATATTGGCCGTAGACCTATAGTGATTTCCTGTCAGCCTGGTTATGTGTCCAAGGCCGGCAATATTGGTCGTGGTCCTATAATGATTTCCTGTTTGCCTGGTTATGTGTCCAAGGTCGGCAATATTGGTCGTAGCCCTATAGTGATTTCCTGTCAGCCTGGTTATATGTCCAAGGCCAGCAATATTGGCCGTAACACTATAAAGATTTCCTGTTTGCCCAGTTATTTGTCCAAGGCCAGCAATATTGATCGTAGCCCTATAGTGATTTCCTGTTTGCCTGGTTATGTGTCCAACGCAAGCAATATCGGTCGAAGACAAAAAGAGACTTTTTTTTCTGGTCTGGTCATTTGTCAGCGGCCAGCAATATTGGTTGTAGCCCTTATTTGTCCAAGGGTAGCAGTGTTGGTCGTATCTGTATAGTGATTTTCTGTTTGCGTGGCTATTTGTCCAAGGAAAGCACTATTGGTTGTAGCCGTATAGTGATTTCTTTTATTTTTTTGCCTGGTTATTTGTCCAAGACTAGCAATATTGGTCGTAGCCCTATAGTGATCACTCTCACTTTATCAAATCAGTTTAAAGGAGTGTTAAGGAATCACGGATGGTTGACATGTATAGAAAATCTAGGTGCAGTCAATGCCTACCATGCAGTCTGAATCTTGAAATTATTTTGAAATTTAATATGATGAAAATAGAATCGCTGATCTCGTAAAGATAAATTGATTTAACTACAATATTTTATAATGATGTAATGCCGATACAAGGTTATGCCTTTGTTGATTTTGATAATGAAGGAAAATCGTTATTCAGTGCAAGTAAAGAAATTGGAAAACAATACTAAAGTGGACTATTTTTCAATCTGTTGAAAAGTGTGCACAGAGCAGCATACTGACACTGACTAAAATAAGCAACTTGAATATATAATCTATATTCAGAAGTGAAGAAGTAAGTGAGATGTAAAAATGTAAAGCTCTTTCATTAATGAAACCACAGCTAAACATTTGTGAGCCCAACTGAGAAAAAATATTCGAATGAAATCAAATCATATGATTATCATTTGCACTGAGAACTGCAAAGCCTTAAATGTTTCTGTTGATATTCGGTGGATTTGGCAAGAACAGCCCAAATTTATATGTCCAAGGTCATTGTAAAAACATTATTTACTGGTGTTACTGAAAATGCCAGTTTAGAGATACTTCTTTTAGATAATTCATTTGAAAGACCATGTTAATCATTTAATGAACGTCATTCCTGCAACAGTGTCTTCAGCAAAAACTTTAAACACATACAGTTGAATGTCACAAGGTTAAAGACTTATTTGGTTGTTTTTACTCTCTGCAACTCTTATCACATAACTGCTACGTATTTTTGTTTTAGTCATGTTACTCACATGTTTCACGAACTCTCTTGTCAGCATATACATTCATTTTGTTATGAAAACTAATAAACAGCTACCCCACCCATTTTGATGTTAAAGTGTACATTGACAGCCCCTTATTCGCGTCACCAAGTATCATAGAGGCTTTCAAGTAACTACTCATTAATATGATATACGTCTTGAATTTGTAGTGACCAATAAATCTACTACTACAGTTGCATTATAACAACTGGAAGAGCTGTTTAATTCAAATCAATATTCCATCTTAGATTTTTCCCCCTGATTTAAGAAAATAAATATCTTTAAAATGCAATCATTTTCGTTTAATCGCATGTGTAATATAATGTTGTCTTGTCGAATATTTTTTTTACATTTATTTTATTGGCAAATTTCCATGAAAAACGCAGTAAAATAAATCTACATTTTTATAATATTGTGACTATGTGTGGTCCTGTTAAATTCTTCTAGGTAATATATATATATCTATCTATCTAAAATCAAAACAGCTATAAATAAAAGTGAAATTAATACCGATGTAAAGCAAAATCATTCAGCTGAAAAGTCGGATAACTTTGCACCAGATAAACCGAAGGGATGCTTAAATTATTATTATTATAATTTTCTTTTCAACAAGTTGCAGCTATATAACAGAAAACCAGGCACAACAAACACCGGTCTGTGTCGTTGATTAACGGCAGAATTCACGGGTAAGAGCTCAGAATAACGATGCACCATCTGCACAAACACAACTTAATAGACATCGCCAGGAACGTCCAGTTAGTGGATGTAGAAGGCCGAGAAAACCACAAGCCGACATCGCACGAGAAAACCAGGCATCATACCGGAGGTCAAGAAGGTGCTGTGAGAGCTAGGAGTCAGTAGTAACTCCAGTGATGGGACGGAACTGGTGGCAATGAACTTTACTTATGTCAGTTGTTTTGCGCCCTAATTGTATACATTTCCTTAAAACATGTACTTATTGAATATTAAAGCTACGTATCATTAGTTATACTATTTTATTTTATGCCTACCAATGAAATATAGGGAAATATCAGTGAGATAAAAGTGATAATACACTGTTTTGAATCAGTTAATTACCATTTTGATAATACACTGTTTGTGCCCGAACTACTTTTTTACCTGATTCATACAAGAACCACATTGCTCCAATGATTGTAGGAAATAGTGAATCTGGTCCTGCACCAAGAGGATTTTTCATGAACAGTCACTTTCATGGAAATGTTACTTTCAATTTCAATTCCTCTAAAACTGCAACCCAGCAACTATCTCAACAGGTCATAAATTCCAGTCCAAAAGCTGGCCTGCTTGATGAAATTTCAGGAATTTCCCCACCACGTAAATACAAGAGAATCCGCTGTATTTCAGACAGTGACAGCGAGTGAAATTTATTTACCTTGTTAAATCCAGTTATAATATTGAATTCCTAGTTGTGAACAATGATGAAATTCGCCATAAATTATTTAAAATGTCTGATTTGTTTACATAACTCACATGGACAATATCCAATATGGCCGACTTTCAATTCAATTGATTGAATATTGAGTATTAATCCGCTTTTATAATTAAAGTATGTATGGCAAAAATTTAATAAATATTGATAAACTGTGTAGACAAAAATAAATGTTATTTGATGAAAGTGTATTCAGTTTATTTCAGCAGAAGTAAAGTTATCATATGTATTGGAGATTGTCTGCACTTTTTTTGTGCGGAGTAACCAAAGTACGCATTAACTGATTTGGGGCTCACCATGGGGAATTTATTGAAGGCCCCTGATTAAAGATGTCATAAAAAAACCCATTTTTGACGTGTTGGCATAAAATAAAAAGAAAATTTGTTTGTTTTTTAGTGGAAGATGGCAATTTATTTCATCTCGTGTACACCATATGTTGATATTTTCACTCGTGGCTGCGCCACTCGTGAAAATATCACATATGGTGTTCACTCGATGAAATAAATTCTCATCTTCCACAAAAACAAACAAATATCCTCTATGTTTTGATACAAACTCTAAATTGTGTCCACTTTAAGAATTCCGTATACGGTGTCTGTTTATGTTAGATCCCTTTTATACTGCTATGTTAGATCCCTTTTATACTGCTATGCAAAAGAGCAAACAAAAATGTATCTTTATCGACTTCACTATTGTGTTATAACTGAGTTGATCTTTATAACTGTACATTCTCTGAGTTGATCAAATTGATAGTTTAACTATAGCACTAGTCTCTGTATAGGATTGATGTAGATCTACTGCACAACTGACTTCTTTTGTTTAGTTTAACAAGTTTACATGTGAGAAGTGTATAGTACAAAAATTGACAGATCACTTTTCGGTAGTTTAGTATATGTATATTTTATGTTTCAAACGGGCTGTGTACAACCGATTCTGTGGTAAACACCTACCATTTGCAGGAATCCCCCCTTAGCTACCTCCTTCATAAGTCCTTGTTTGGTGTCTTTGTTTGGTTGTACGTTGCTTTCAACGTACAGTATTACAGTCATATGTCGTTGCCCAATCGTAACAACTCGCCCTTTTCCGACAACTTCGTATACTTATTGAAGTCGCCCGAGGTGTTACGAATGTGTCGTTGCCACATAAATGAGCGAAGGAAATATTCATCTCTTACAAAATGTCTGGGATAAAAGGTTTGATACTCTGGTTCCCAGCCAATAAGTAAAGCACTGAATCCTTCTGCTTACATTTTACGATTTGCATGAAATGCATATATGTAAAGCTCACGGCAGCTAGACGTGTTAAAAATCAGTTTGAAAATATATAATTTGTATCTATGGTCAATATGTGTATGTTAACGCTACCTCAATTTAGTGTAAATGTAAAAACATACTGATTATTTTGAAATGCAGATCATGATAATGTAGATCTAGATGATTAAAACGTACTAAGAATTTCAAATAATACATCGGTCTTGAGTGAAGAAATGATTTAACAAATTATTATATCTCTATCTATATGTCAGGAGACATACTTATTTTTGTCCATATCTGTCTATCCGACTGTGTGTCACAGTTTGTCAGCGCAACTCCTGCAATCTACAATTGGGTTTTGATAAAATCTTACGGTAATGTTCAGTACCTCGTGTAGGTGTGCATATTGTCACGATTTTCTGCATGGTTTATTTTTGCAGGAGTAATGGTACTTTATATAATTTGATGTTTAACCTTTGTCAGAGCCACTCCTACACATTCATAATCGGATTTTAAAGAAACCTTGTACAAATGTTCAGTGCCAAGTGCAGTTGTGCATATTGCAACGATTTTCTGCATGACTGATTTTTGCCCGAGTTCTGTGACTTTACAGACTTATATTTATCGTCAACGAAACTCCTCCTACATGCATGATTGAATTTGATGCAACCTAACATACAGAAGTGTTCAGTGCCTAGTGTAGTTGTGCATATTGTCAGGATTTTCATATTGACTTTTTTGCCAGAAGGTATGGGAGTTTATTGACTAATCCGAGAACACTTCTGCACATCCCTAAATATGGCCACACCGCCGCCTAGCTAGATTTGTACATAGAAAACAGCCGTGATACAAAACATTTATAGCACTTTTCTCGTGCACACAATTTATACTTATACGGATTACATACATAGTCAGACTTCACAGGGTCGTTATACTAGTATGATTATTGTAGACTTCTTGACACCGTGGACCATGGTATTCTAGGAAGCAAACTTCAAACAATTGAAGTGAAGTCAGTTGAACGGTTTCAGTCTCATTTTACGTAACCAAATTGAAAATGTAAATAATACTATGTCTGAATCTATCAATACCACATGCGGTGTTCCGAGGGGACGTATTTTACGACCTTTGTTATTTTTATATTACATGAACGACATGATCATCTGCATTAGAGAAAACTGTAAAATTATTCTCTATGCAGATGACAGTGCCATACATTATTCAAATAAAGATACTACCAGTACTAGTCCTGTTTAAACTAAAGAAATATATAATGGTAGAGTATGGTTAGTTGACAACAAGAGTTATCTTCACATCTTGGCTAAAGTGTGTATATTATATTTAGTTCTAAGAGAAAACTGTCAAAACTTGAACAATTTAGAGTTAAGTGCTTCCCAATCATCTGTAAAATATTTTGGTTCAGTGCTGCAAAATGATCTTTCAGCTACATCTATTGTCAATAATATTGATAAGGAAGTCAACTCTAGAATGATTTTTTGTATAGATTTACATTGTTATGGACTTAAGGAAACTGTAACTCTTTGGTACAATGCCACCTCATCTTGGTACAGAGGACTCACTAAACAACTGAAAAATAGATTACAAGTTGTACAAAACAAAGTTGTTAAATTTATTTATGGGTACGATATATCTTTGAAAGCAGTTTCGGTTGGTCAGATATTGAAAACATGACCAAGCAGCTGAGACTATAAACTCAGGGTAATTCCGTTCTACTTTATCCAGTTGTCGACAAGTGTCTCAGCTGTATTATTCCAAAAAAGATACATTATCGTAATGAGTGGTTGCTAAGATCAACGCTAACTAATGCTGTTTACAAAAGTGTAAAAAACAACAACAACAAAAAACAACAAAAAAAAAAAACAGATTTAAATAATGTTGAAATAAGGCCATTTTTGGAGATATACTTTTTTTGTATTTTAGACAATAAGTAAAACGCGCTGATTGGTCCGCTCCCAAGTTTGATTCTCATGTTGATTGTTTAAACGTCAGTGGTATTTTTTCCGCGAAAACGTTATCTTCAAATGAGGCATTTCTTCACTGGCCCTTTGTGTCTTCTATACTTGTCGAGATGTTACTCTGCCTTTAGCTCTTCATACAAATAAATGATTAATTTATTAATATGCTGATGTAACTTACAAAATTCTGTCTTGCTAATACTCATTAGTGTAATGTATGACTTTGTAAATCAGTTTTACGCTTTTTAAAGCCCTTCCCTAGTGCTGTTATTTTGTTTCTGAAATTGTTTCTTGTTTACCACGTTTGTTGGTCGCTGTATAATTCCTGTGCTGCTTTTAAATGACGATAAAATATCACAGAAAATAACTTCGATTATGTAAAAAGTCAAATATTGAACACGTGACCAAGCTTGCAATGCTTTCGAATGCAACGCACCGCAAGATACAGTGTGTTTTGTAACAAGCCAACCCGAGTAGAACATGTGCTGACCTACCCACATTTCATTGTTAAACCACAATATGCAGTGGAGCTTAAGAAGGTCTCTGGTATATATAACCTCTTGCCAGTCAAGATCTTTTATGACATGCGCCATGTCGCTTAAAGCAATACTTTGCATGCTACTTCTGTCGACAACTGTTTTTTCATCTTTTGTCTATGAGAAACAACTTCCAGAGACCGTTAGAAATTGTTTTCTAAACGCACAGGTAAGCTTAATTCATTATTAAAAAAAATCTTTCTGTATTTCCCAACCCTCATTTATTCAATTATGCATTTTTATTTTTTAGTTTTACAGAGACCGTCACTTGAAAAATTTCTGTACAAGTCTAAGTGCAAAACTTGACCGTCTTTGTAAAGATTGGTTTGTAATATTTAATTCAGAACCATAATCAATTTTAGATTTTTTTTTTATAATTGTCATTGTTCACCTTGTACCCTTATGTAAGTTCTTGCCCTGTGTCTTCAGTTTATTTTTCATTGATTTCATATATAAGTATAATATAAAAATAACTTTTTGTAAGACTACGTGACAGACATATCAAAAATTTGACAGGAAAGAAATTGATTTATAATAAAAGTTATCAATGACAGTACATATGATTAAAAAATAATGAATAACTCTCTGATCTTTTTTACTCCTCAGAAATATATATGTTCCTCACTTACAACTTATACACTTCAAGCTTTACCTACTTCTAATGAAAAAAATCTTGTGCTAAAATTTCCTATCTTCAAAATCGTTTCAATTTTTTTTTTTTGTTTTAGGTAAAGGCTGTTATATGCTCTAACTTGAACAATTCAAAAAGTGAATTACTATTTGTTGTGTTACCTCAAGATCATATATTTGTTTTTATAATTTAACATTCTGGCATTTCATTTATTCATTCATTCATTCATTCATTCATTCATTCATTCATTTATTTATTTATTCATTTATTTATTTATTTATTTATTTATTTATTTATTTACTTATTAATTACCTATCTATTTATTATAGTGTCATCAATGCATGTTATTACAACATAATTACACATAGCCATTCATAAAGAATTATAAGAGACTGTTAACATATCGTGACATTATATGACATACATAAAACAGCTTGATTAAAACATTTTATCATATTTACAGTAAACCCTGTTAAAACGGATATAGCATTTTATAACTAAACGTTTGCCAGTATAAACACTCACTGTCAAGTTGGCAATATCTATCCTTTACTTTCAGCAAATGTAATACTAAAATTTAAAAGTGACTTATTAAAAAGTTATGTATGTAAAACTATGTCCTAGTTACTAAATGGGAATGAATCAAGATGTAACAATATAGTACAGTTAAGGATTCACATATATATAAACATATTTTAACATGTGCACTTAATGTAACTTACATAAGCAGATTTTTCGGGAGTGGAAGCATGGATAGGGGCATGGTAAAGTAATAGTACTATCATTGGATAATACTTTTTTTGTTATGACTGCGTAGAATTTTACTTTCTCTTTTTTTTAAATACTCAGAAATTCTGCGGTCGGATCGACGAGGTATTTGGTGATAAGTGTAATTTATTCAGAAATCTGAAAGCAGATAGCGTTTTACTTTATATTCAGTTCATTTTGCTAGTGTTGTTTATACGTTGAAACTGTTTGCTAATCGTTAATCATAGCCGCACGATCTCATAGGCAGGATTTTTACATCAGCGCTGTATATAACTAGATTTTTTAAATTATTTATTTATTTCATTCTTTTGCATTGGAAACAATACTGGTAACTGGAGATACATAATTATAGAAATAGATTCCAGGTCTGGTATGTATATACCTATATAACTAGGGTAATTTTTGCTTTTTATACGTAATATCTAATAAAAAAACAGGTCCTAAAATTCACATCATTCTGTAAACCGTCCATTTGTATTTTTCCCAAGTGCTTCCTCGCACTTCCTTTGTTTAAAAGTATAATATATGAGCTTTAACTTACACATATAATTGCAGGGAATTTATTACATTTAATGGCAATTTGATATTGACGCAGTCTTATTCTCTTTCTTACTTTCCGTCTGTAGTTCCTTAAATACAAAATAAACATCGTAATAATACTGGATTTCTTTTAAAGTCTACTTGAATAGAAAAGAGAAACTATATTTTATGAAATTCCAAATTCCTGCAGGTTATCCGTCTTAAAAATATAAAAAAATTGCCCGTCATTCTTCTTATCAAGCAAGCGCGGTTTGCATTTTTATGTAGAACTAGGCCTGGCGTATTCATTTATTGTAATTGCTTTTATTATACATTACAAATTTTCTTGAATATAACTTATATTTTTTCAAACTTCCAGATCTGAAAAATTGATCCTGTTTCACTGCGTTCTTCTCCAAAAGCGAGTTATGGGCGTATGAATACTCGAAATGTAGAACCAATCAGAGCAAAACCATTATTTATAATAATCACTAATATAAGGAGGGAAAAAATATCGAGTTCGTTCAGCTTCCATAATTATTTAGATCCACAATAAATCAGTGATATACTATTTTAGGATAAACCTGTTGATACGGAACTTGCCGAGAAAGCATGTGTAATGGCATATTTCGTGAACACTTCGGAGCCAAGAAACCTGACAGAAACGGATAAGGCGTTTTTCCAAAAGCGTATTGACTCTAAGTATGAAATAAAATTTCTTTTCTTTAAGTAATTTTATTCAATCAACAGTGGAATTATGATACCGCCTTTATAATAATATCAGATACATTGTTTGATGCTAATAACATCAAATGCAATGTTTGATATCTATCTGTTTGATGCTATTAACATCAGATATAATGCTTGATGCTATAAACATCGGATATAATGTTTGATGCTATAAACATCAGATAGATATGTTTGATGCTTATAACTTCAGATACAATGTTTGATGCTTATAACATCAGATACAATGTTTGATGCTTATAACATCAGATACAATGTTTGATGCTTATAACATCAGATATAATGTTTGATGCTATTCGTATATTAAAGAATCACACCCGAAAATTGAGAAAATCCCATTTCCTTATCAAAATCTCTTATATATGACACTGTTGTAAACCGTTCACCGGAAATAGCCCTTCAAAACCCCGAAAACGAAAGTACAATCGCCAACGTCGAGTTCACCCCAGGTAATGTTTCAACTTATTTCTCAATCATAACTTAATCGATTTCTCCAAACTAAACAAACTTTGGAAGCTAAATATGTCTGGTTTTAGAGCAGTATTTTTTTCTGCAAGTTGGGTATTTTTTGTGTAATTGGCGATAAATTGTAGCCTAGTTATTGACTTTTGCGAACAATGGTGATATTTTCCACTAAATCAAGCCCAAAATGCATTTGCTGTATCAGAATCCATCCTGAATTATAAAATATAGACATTCCTGCACCTGTATGAGAGCAACCATTCACCAACCATTCATTACCTGTAGTGAACTCGACGTTGGCGATTGTACTTTCGTTTTCGGGGTTTTGATGGGCTATTTCCGGTGAACGGTGTACAACAGTGTATGAATAAAATTCATTATCCTTTGTGATAGTATCAGTCAAAATTTCGAAATATAACAGGTGATCAGATTTTGATCATAGTCGAAATGGAAGGGAGATACAACCTAGTGTAAATGTATATCATACATATTGAGTTAAATAAAGAAATATAAGTCTTTATATAGATCGTTGTTGACATACGATATTTGGTGGATAGCACCTTTTTTCAAATGAACACTTTCGTAGTGTCTATCTCCGGAATAAAAATAGAAACCTACGTTTTCTTTTATATTTCAAATTATTTTTCATTTTATATACAGTGAGCCAATGAATAAACATGCAGTATATCATACATTAGTTTTAGGGTATGTCCCTTAGATACCACATACTCGAAAAGAATACATGATTTTACATGTAACATTTCGTTAGAGTTTTCTCTTTTGTAAGTTTGCTGTTACATTTTTTTCAAGTATAAATAGAAAATAATGTTCCATATAAGTTTTCTCACCCACGTATTTTCAGTATTGACATTAGTGTTTCATTTGTGTTTGTACTATGATTATTAATGTATTTTACGGGTTTTCTTTATATTCTTGTGAAGGTTCGGACACTCTCCTCCACCGACAGGGTTTCGGACACGTCGTGATATAAGGACATTGACAGAGGAAGAGCGTGAGAGATTTTTCGCTGTTTTAACTGCCATGTACTGGGTAAGTTTCTTCTGTATTCTTACGATAAATCAAGAACTATTTTATTCACTGCACTAGGTAACCAGAACAGTAAATTGAGCATTTTGCAAATGAAAAAACGCGCTTACTGCTTGATTATTTAAGGTAGTGTAATACTGTATCTTCTAACTGAATAGTACATGTACTCAATTCCATTTATTTGTGTTGATATGATATTGTTTCACTGAAGGCCACTCCCCACTCGCGCCAATTCTTTTTTCTTTTTTTTTTCTTTTTTGTTTCAGCTTTGGTTTTCAATCTTTACCTTATACTAGAATTAGAGAGAATGTCTTTTGTTTGAAACATTCCTCGTATATTATACCCCCTTTAGCATGCTTATGCAAACATAAGAATTGAGTATCAGTGATTTCCGTAAAAATTATTCTAAAACTACATGACAGACCTCTTTTATATTTTGCTTAAATGTTTAGAGTATGTTAACATAATCCTCTGAAGTTAATTTGAAAATGAATTGAAACATTTCGAAATTTTCTTTGATATCTTTCCCTCATCATGAAGTGGGTGGGGTAAACAACTAGTAGTACAATGGTTTTAATCACATTTCAGTAATTCTCACTGTTTGATGTTATTTTTAGCTCGTCTATTTTTGAAGAAAAAAAGTCGAGCTATTGTGATCACTGAGTAATCGTCGTCGTCAGTGTCGACGTCGTACAAAAACTTTATTGTAGCTGATTACTCATAAACCATAAGGCTTAGAGTTTAGATATTTGGTGTGTAGCATTGTCTAGTTGACCTTTACCAAGTTGATTAAAATCATGACCCCTGGGTCAATATTGGCCCCGCCCCGGAAGTCACTTGATTTTACATATACTTAAATAGGAAAAACTTTAAAAATATTCTTCTCTAAAAAGCTTGACACAGAGCTTTGTAATTTGATGTGAGGCATCCTGTGGTAAATTTCTACCAAGATAGTTCATATAATGTCCCTGTGGTAAAAATTAAGCCCAGCCTAGGGGTCACTTGGTTTTGCATATATACTTATATAGGAAAAAAATGTCTTATAGGAAAGCACAAAGCCTAGAACCTAACTATATATTGGATGGGTAGGTACTTCCTATCCCCTGCATGGGACTCCCCTTCCACCAGTAACCTTTTGGGGTGGGTATGTGCCGCTCTCACCCTTCCTTCCCCCAACCAGACCTCTCCCCTACCTAAAAAATAATTTCTTTAGTTTTTAGAAGGGTAGGTACTTACCGCCCACCCCCTCCCCACCCCCTAAAAGATGTAGGTACTTTTTGTGTAAATTTAGATGCAGACTTCATCTTTGACCTCGGTGAATTGATGAGATTGACATACCTACTTTCATGATTTTGAAGCTACATCATTGAAATATCAACAATGTGTGTAATTTTTCATGCCGACTTTTAACTTAATCTTATGTGTATTTTTACCATCTGCCATTCGACACATGCCTTAGTTGGAGCGGGTAGCCCTCTTCTCCGCCGCTTTGTTTGATATCCTGTTTTTCAGGTGAGCGACCTCTGCGCCACCATGGGCCTCTTGTGATGATTTCATTCAGCAGGATGTTTTACATCCATGATATTTATAGTTTGTTCATGTTTTCTTAATAGCTTCAAACCCGTTTCCGACAAATAAAACAGACGAGCGTTTGCGATGCTCTTGTTGGGATTTTTTTTTCGATAGTCATTAGATTTTTTTAAGGCTGATTATTGTAGTTTTTGGTGACACTCAGAAAAAAAACACTGATTTTGAAATGTGTCTTCTTTTATTTTTAATATTGCCATATCTTTAAAATCTCTTGGCTGATGTGTTTTATATTGTCTATATATCTTGTCACTAGATAGTTTGTTTCTAAACACAGATCAGAAACCGAGACTTGAAAAAAGTCCATTACATCCCACTATCTTAAATTATGTTAGATATAAATACTTTTCGCTTTTTTTTCCGTAGGATGGAACGCTCCACCGGTTTGGAAGGCTTCATGGTCAGACGAAGAAGAAAGTTCACAAGGGAGCAGCATTCCTTCCCTGGCACAGACTGTTTATACTGGAGTAAGTTCTGAACATTATAAAATGTAGAATAGAACGAAAAATTTCCACGCGTTTATCAGTGTACTTTGACAAGATATGGCGACTCCGGAAAGACCCCAAGACTTTCAATTGTTTTCAGTACCGTGTATTTAAATCAGCTTAGTTCAGGTAAAAAGGTAACCAAAACATCTTCTTAAAATCGCTTAGCTTTTATTGACTGAGTAACGAAACACTTCAGGTCGCCAAGGTATAAGACTTATTTGTTAAAAGAACAATTGTATCATAAAACACTATTCAGAATGAAAGCAGTCAAGAATGTTTCTATTTCAGTTTCGAGGAAGAAATGAGAAAACGAGATGACCGTGTATTTCTGCCGTACTGGGATTATACCATAGACAACAATATCACACGCCCGTCAGACTCCGTGCTATGGTCTGATTGTTTCTTTGGCAACGGGGCGGGTAACATTGAGTCTGGTCCATTCAAAAACTGGTACGGCGGTCATAGTATACAGTTACGGCGAGACTATGCAAGGAGTGGACAATGTCCACCTAGACTGATAAACAAAATGGATATCGACAACATTTTACAGAAATGCCATTTCAGTGTAAGTAAATAAAAATAATATCTCTTACTTTACCCGTCTTACGTCAGCACTAAATTTGAATAATGAGAAATTCCTGTTAATAATTTTTTGACCAGGTTATTTTTTGTAGCTTAAATAAGAAATGATTTAAGTAGAAGCTTTTTGTGGTGTTATTACAGGAGATAACAACGGGGTCCGAGCCGTACTATGATAATCATTGTAACATAGAGGTGTTACATGACGGGGTGCACGACTGGGTGGGTGGGGACATGGACGAGTTGCCCTTTGCGGGGTTTGATCCTGTATTCTACATGCACCATGCATTCATTGATTACATCTGGGAGAAGTTCAGGGATCGTCAGGTTGAATTGTAAGTATCTTACGTGGTACTTTTTGACATTTTTGTCAAGAACTTGCACAGGGGTTATCACTAATTGTCGATTAAAAATCACAATGCATTTAATTGTCAAAACTTTTATTCACTATGAAATATGAACTATTGTAGGGAAATTATTCCGTTTCATATCAGTTCATATTTAAAATGCTTCTAATTTAGTAAATAATGACTACATACCTCCTTCTCGTATATGATAAAAGAATTGTATGGCCTGAAAGATAAGAAAAGTACTTCTTTCAGCACTAGATTTATCAATAGGCAAAAAATACAGAATAGAGATTGCTAATGTTGTAATTTATTCGAAACAGAAATTACAGTTTAAATTATGCTGTTTTATAGCTGTTTATTCCATTTCAAGTTGTGATGTTGACCCCGAGACCGACTGGAGACCTATAGAGGATTTATGCCAGAAAGGCCGGGAGGCAATGAAACCCTTTGACACCATGTTCGGCTATACACACCTACGCAACATAGACGGGTGCTGGAAAAACTGGACCAAACTTTTTTACAATTACGAGGATCAGCCGAGATGCCCAGACTGCGGAAACTCCAAATACCTATACTGCGACAAAACGGTCGACCCAAGGTACCCAGAGGGTTTATGTTTGACAAAAACAAAAGAGGCATGTGAGAAGGAGGAATCGCGGCTTGAGAACGTGATAAAATCCAACCTACCCGGTCCATTTACGTTCCCGTCGATCCACACAGCCGGTATGCTACGGGGTTTACCCGGCGATGGTAGACACAGAGAACTGTCTTGGGAAGCGAGCAATGAAATACTGCAGGCAGAAATAGGCAAGGCTATTTTACATTCATCTCGTGTTTAACAGCACGCACTTTTACAGTCTTACTACATTCGTGTATGAAGTTTTACTTATTAATTATACAAATATATCATAAACAAGAAAAAGTCAGATGTTCGTTTTATTATTCGTCAAAACCTCTGCGCATCTGCCTGTCTAACACTAGTAAATTTCTAATTTGTTATCCTTCTTCCGATTTCATCATATTGAAATGGCGGTGTTCATCCGTCCGTCCAGATACATATCTTAGAATTGGTCTGTCCATTGATTTGTATCATTCGGCGGGGGATATCAATTCAAACGATTCTTCTTGCTTCCATTCATTGTCATCATATCCTTTATGATGTAATATGCTGTTACTAAACCTTGAAACAATATTTGTCGTTATAGACTTTCCAATAAAGTTCGATGATGGGTCTTTACAGTGTTACATTTAATTTCAAAACAATGATCACAGAAACAGTCCGGCCACCTTCAAGGTATTCAAGGAAGGCCCGCCAAGGCTAGAGTCCTAATGAGTTAAACATGTTTCAGAAGTACAAAAAAGACAAAGAAAGTATGGTGTTTAGCTGTCGCTGAATTCCGTCTGCTATATAATATTATTAAAGTATATCTAATTGTTACGTTTCAGCAAAGGGATTCGCACAGTCAGCCTCGGGCTTTGGAACAAAAGTGAAGGATTCGTTAACGATTCGCTTCTTCGACCAAGGTATGCTGAGATTTTGTGAAGATATATACTTTCATTGACATTTTTATCCGAAAAAGTTTTTGCATTTCGAAATTCATGTCTTTGGCATTTGTCCCATTATTAAGTTAGTGTAACACTTGAATTTTGTCTTGTTTATTTAAACTGATTAACCTTTTCTCGTTACAGACAGACGGTCGTATATTTTTGAGAATAACTCTGCTTCATACACATCCGTTACTTGCTTCACTGTTATTACCATGGCTACCATAACAATTCTTCTTTAGCCTGAACGGATTTTCCTCTTTCACCACCACTTGGATAACCAAATAGAGATGAAGCCAAACTCTGATCTGACTGACCTCCCCTGTATTTTTACTCCATATTAAACGAGATATTCTCACTTGAAAACACAATTTCTGAAAGGGACGACTTATTTGTACACGAGTGTTGAATTTTGGTAGTATATCAATAAGAAGAAAGAGAAATTCAACACTTTCTGCCAATACTTTGTCACGTGACCACCAAAAAAACCCATGTTTTTGTACTAAAGTGTATTGGGGTGTGAATGCATGCGTGCATGCTTCTTTTAATTTTGATATGATTATAACATAAGTTTTGCTTCGACAAATGTTTGTATGTTTCGTTGTAACTGTTTATTATCATACGCACACTTAAAATCACTCTGTATATCACCTGTATTCAGACACATAAGTTTTTATTAGCATGCTAAATATTTTATTTTACTTTTGTTACTATATTTCTATGTTACACATATTACTGTTGAATAAAATGTTTCAGTTCCACATTTTTCTTTTTCTTTTTTAAATATCTTGTCAAAACACTTCCACATGTCATTAAGTCATCATGTTTGGCACGGCAGTGTGACTTAACTGTGCTGCTAACAGATTTTACAATAGATATGGAATCATTCTTGGGACAAGCAGAATATGTCGACAGCATAAAATTATTATTATGGGTATATGCAATGTTAACTTTCACTATTTACTAGGTCACTCCTTTCAAAACATTTTTCCTTAAACGCATTGGTAACTCTTCACATTTACATTATGCCAGAATTGTGATTCTCCGGAGACTTTTTATAGTCAACAATTAGGCACGATAGTGGGTTGAATCCATGTCAATTTCACATTTCTAAGCAGAACTGATTTTCTTCGTCTATGCTGGTGACATTGAGCCTACAGACTCCAAAATCTTTCCCAGCCTTCACATAAACTGGTCACACTGACCTGATAGGAAACCGTTTTGCTTTTCAAGGCCACTGTGACCTTGGTCTTTGACCTGGTGACCTGAAAAACTAAAGGAGTCATTTACTGGTAATGAGCTTGCTACAAACCAAGTTTACGGAACCCTGGCCCAAGCATACTATATAGTATTGATCTGAAACCGTTATGCTTTGTAAGGTCACTGTGACCTTGATCTTTGACTTGGAAACCTGAAAAACCATAGGGATTATCTGCTGGTCATTACCAACCGACATACAAAGTTTGAGGAACCTCTGCCAAACATTTATAGTTATCGGAAACCGTTTTGCTTTTCAAGGTTACTGTGACCCTGGCCTTTGACCTGGTTAACTGAAAAACGATATGGGTTACTCACTGGTCGTGTCCTACCTTCATACCAAGATTGAGGAATCTGGGCCCAAGCGTTCTATCGGAAAACGTTTCTTTAGGTCACTGTGACCTTAGCCTGGTGACCTGGAAAACTATGGGGTCATCTACTGGTTATGACCAACCTACTTACCAAGTTTGAAGAAACTAAGCCTAAGCGTTCTATAGTTATTGATCTGAAACCGTTTTCCTTTTCAAGGTCACTGTGACCTTTGTATTTGACCTAGTGACCTGAAAAACTACAAAATATCATCTACTGGTCACGATCAACCAACACACGACCGACATTTGCAAAACAATATGCCGCTTTAACTTCGATGCATAAAAACTACTAGCAAGTTTTTAAAGCAAATGCACTTATAAATTGCACTATATAGGCATGAACTCTTAAACCTAATAATGGGAATCAAAGAAAAATTTAATGACAAACTGCTATTCTAGTACTTACTCTTTACAAGGCATCCATGCATTTTAAGTTTGATAAACGTATTCTACCGATTTTGCTTACTCCGCTTAAATTTCATTTTTGATGGATTTCACATGAAATTATTAATCGCAATGAAGATAAGCAGTTTCACGCTTCAGCACCTTTCAATTTGTAAATGTTCATGCAAATCACACTAAGAGTACGCGTCTCTTACTTTTTAAAATACATTTAAATGGTATGTTGAGATTTTCGTCTGGCGGGCGAAAATGCAAAGGCAAAAAAACGAGGAAAAAACAACAACAAAACGACAACAACAGGTGAATTTTCGTGTTTTCACCTCTTTGCCTAGCAGGACGAAAGGAAGGGCGGATGCCCAAACTACTAATCCTGTCACTGAAGTTGATTATTTTGGTGAAATTCAACTGTTTGCAGAAGTCCACCTTTCGTAGAAAAGAAAGGTTCTGCTTTGCTGGAGGACTCACTTCACAGGATAAAAAGACGACTTGACAGGATAAAAAGACGATACATAAAAAAAAACAAGAATTTTACAAAAGTTGTAACTGTGACATTGACCTTTGATCTACTGAGGACCTCTTATTCCGAGTTATAAATCGGGGTGAATTTTACATAGGCTGTCAGGCTTTGGCTTAGTAACCTCAAAATAGATATAGGTCATCTACTGAGCACGACTTAAAACCCTGTGAAATAAAATTAACCTAGACCCAAGTGTTTGCCAAATATTGATCAGAAAAGGATTTTACACATGTGGCCACTGTGACTGTTAAATCAATGGGACCACCTGCTGATCATGCCATAAAAAAGCCTATAAAGTTTAATGAACCTAGTCTTTTCAAGTTATAGTTAGAATATCACTTGAAGTCACTTGGACCAAAATAGACAAGAACCAAAGTAAGGAAATAAAAAATAATTTGCAAGAACCTACGCACCCAAGAAAGAGGAACAAAAAGAAAGATTTTTTCCGCTGGGGGGAGCGGAATGGGACAGCAAGGGTAAAAAAGAAACAAGCGCAAGTATATACTGCATAAAAACAATTATAACAATATTTCTTGGGGGCAAGTTCCTGTGCATATTTTTTTTTTTTTTTTTTGGGGGGGGGGGGGGGGAAAGATGGGGTTGGGTGGGGGGTGGGGGGGTCTGGTGGAATCGGGGAAAGGGAGGGGTTCCTCTG
This sequence comes from Cyclina sinensis, assembly GCA_012932295.1. Taxonomy (NCBI): domain Eukaryota; kingdom Metazoa; phylum Mollusca; class Bivalvia; order Venerida; family Veneridae; genus Cyclina; species Cyclina sinensis. The sequence continues at coordinate 1,880,450 of JAAONU010000012.1, read as the reverse complement.
CATTAAAAACAAAATACAAAAATGAAAGGATTTCTTTTGCCTTCCCATCCCAGTATGTAAATAGTTAAGTTCTAGGCTTTGTGCCTCCCTATTAAAGTTCTTTGGCTATATAAGTCTATGAAAAACCAAGTGTCCTCTGGGTTGGGAATAATTTTCACCCCAGGGACATAATATGAACAATCTTGGTAGAGGTCTACTAGAAGATGATTCACATAAAAGTACAAAGCTCTTTATCAAGCGGTTCTAAGGAAGAAGATTTTCAAAGTTTTTTTCTATGCAACTATATTAAGCCAAAGGTCGGGGCCAATATTGGCTCTGAGGTCATAATTTGAACCAACATGGTACAGGTCTATCAGGCAATGCTACACACCAAATATAAAAACTCTAAGAATCCCCCAAGAAATAAAGAAGTTATAGTAAAATATTACAATTCTTAATGACAATTCTTAGTTTAAAGGGGAAATAATTCTGGAAATATTAGTGCTAGAGGTATGAACCTTACTACATATGATGTGGGTGATGATAAGGAACATATATTTGAAGTCTGAAGTAAATCCCTAAAGAAATAAAGAAGTTAAAGTAATTTGTTACAATTTTAAGGAAAATTCTAAGTTTAAAGGGCAGATAGTTCTGGAAATATGGGTGTTAGTGATTTTTACTTACCATATATGATGTGGGTGATGATGAGGAACATATATTTGAAGTTTGTAGTAAATCAGTAAGGAAATAAAATAGTTAAAGTAAAAAAATATTTTTCTGCACAAAAACTTTAATCAGAAATAGAGACGCGGACGCCGGGGTGAGTAGGACAGCTTTCCATAATCATACTTCATATAGTTGAGAAAACGAATTATTGGTGTTTCTGATGACATTGGCGGACTTTTTGCGCTACACCGTTTGCCCCATTAGCGTAAGCTGAAGTAAATTGATCGGTAAAGTCATGCCGTTTGTCAAAGTTGAACCTGTTTGTCACATTGCGGTGAGATGTCCCGTTTTCCGGTACCTACAGGATGGTACGATGATTAGTTCAGGCCAGACGATTCCTGACCGCCATCTTTAGACGACACTTCTAAAGTAGACGAGCCAATATCTAAGTGAATCTAGACGATACATTGGGTCAGCTGTTCATGGAAAGTGTTACAAGGTAAGCGAACACTTTAATGGTGGCAGCGGTGAAATGAATTCACGTCGATTCGACAGGAATTCTGAAAGATCCGGAGGCAAACTTGCGGCTCATTGAAGCGAAGAAATTTCGCAGACTCGTTATTGGAATCTTTGTATTTCGATAATTTGAGCGGGCGAAAAGTGGCTGTCGGTTTGGATCGTTTGTGTACTGTGCAGTTGGCGCTTGTATCTGGATAGTTTGTCAAAAAATAGTGTTTCGAGTACTTTTTTGACGAGCTTTGGTATTAGATATATTAAACTCTGTACGCATGCGCAGACGGAAGGCTTGACAGTCTTGTCGAACACAACTAAATGTTACAACACATTGGTTGGTCCTTTGCAGCTTGTCTAAGACATCTGCATTGAAGTTCAGAATAATTTCAGCAATTCATACAGATTGAACCGGCTAAGCTTAATTAATGTGTTAAAGTGTTTCTAATGAAGCCAGGAAAACAGTGGAACGGAGACAGGTAATTCCACCAAACTCCGTGGTTAGGGACATATGTAAGTCAAGTGATCCAATGCTTGAATGCTTCATTGAACCTGTTGATGGTTTAAAGATATTAGTCCCAAGGGTAGTACACGCAGCTGGGAAAAAAACAGTGGTGTGTATGGTAAAGACTACTGACAGTTAACAGCCTTTTAAAGAAAAGAAAGCAGATTGGCAGGAAAAGTATCTGAACTTGATAACTCAAACCAGATAACCATGCTTGTGTAGTTGGTGCAAGAAGGGGCAAACTCCATTATTGACCAGGTTCACACATAAGAAACTTCTAGCAATAGTGCGTCGTACCAGATTTTACAGATATCTGCTGGGTCGACCATTAACAGTGAGGACTGACCACTCACGCCTCGCTTGGTTAAGTTGCGGCTTAAAGGACAACAGGGACAGCCAGCCAGGTGGATGGAGGAGTTGTCTCAGTACAACATTATCCTGAAAGGCTGAAACATTGAACTGACCAGGGACGTATTAAGTCGGCTGTCACGAGTACCGTACTCTGGAATTGAACTGAGTGAGCTGCCCTGTGGGGATGTGATTTAGCGCAAGGGCTGGCCGGATTTGGGGCCTCGTTCACGAGGTACGTCGATGAGGCATCTCTCTTGGCATCGCAAGGACTGGAAAGATCAAACTTGACCCCGAAAAAGTCATAAGGGACCATTTTTCTTATTTCTGCTCATCTAAAGTGATAGTTCAAGGGAGCTATATTAGGATCATCTAATGTCCGCTGTCCGTATGTAAACAATTTCCTTTCAACAACATCTACTCTGAAACCACTCAACTATTTTAACGACACTAAACCAGAATATTCCTCTAACGGCCTTCTTTCAGATATGTGAAATTTATTGCTTTCCATCCAGAACTCTAGTTGCTACTGCAACTGAATTGAAAAAAGTCAAAGCTCTTCGTCTCAGAACTCCAGGCCCGATTTTAAAATTATTTGGCACAGATGTAGCCTGTGTCATCCTTTATGTAAACTGCAAAATTGTTTTTAATCTTTGAGATACATGGCGGCCAGGGGGCTGGGCTTATTATATGTCTATATGGGAAACTAAGAATTTCTTTTTAGGTACTGCAGGTCCAATTTGAAATATATTTGGCACAAGCGTTCCCTCTGTGACCCTCTATTAAATCGTGAAATTTATTGCAATCTGTGAAATACATGGCCGTCAGTGGAGGGGCTTTGGTTTATTTTCATTATTAATGTCTGTAAGAGCACATTTTAAAAATCTTATTATAACCCCACCACACTTTGTTTGTAGGGATATAAAGGAGTCATTTTAAAGTCAGTCGGGTTTGTCAGTCTGTTGAAGAAATCTTGTGATGTGAAAAACATTTATAGGACCAGGGCCTCAATTAGGGACCCTGCTTGGATTTACGATTTGAAACTTCGTGTGCATGTTCATCAATAAGTATAGATGTGCGTGACGCGTTTCTATGCACATCAAGGCCCGCTCTGTAGTTTTATGTTCCCTCACAGCAAAACCTTGTAATGCAATCTAATTCCACTTTTCTAGGTCTATTGACTTGTAACTTTGTGTGCTAAATCACCTATAAGTGTGAGTGTTGCATTTTATATTGCCCTTATTCCTCTTACAAGGTAGTATTGTGGGGATATTAATCACATTCAATGATAGCTCTTTCTGATATATCTCTGGCCAGATTATATATAATTTGGATGAAATGTGCTTTGGGTGACCCTCTAAATAAGTGGTGAAATATATAGGGATCCATGTGAAAATGTGGCTGCACAAGGATGGGGCAAACTTTCCCTGTTTCTATAGGAGTAATTTTTAAAATCTCCTTTCTGAAACTACTTGGCAGATTTAAATGTAATTTGGCATAGATGTTCTTTGGTTGGCCTTTCACAAAAAATGTGAAATTGAGCAGAACCGTGAAAAATATGGCCGACAGGGGCAGAGCTTATTTTCGTATGCCATAACTACCATTATGCTACAAAAAAAAGTATATCAAGTACATAACTTAACATTGCAATATGTAAAAATAAGTATTTTTCAAATCTGTGCGTATGCTTGTGTGGTCTTACGTGGCTCTGATGGAAAGTTTCGTGGTTTGATACCCTTCCCTCCTAATGCATATCAGGGATATCCTATAGGGAAGATATCCACTCTCTTCTCCAGATTGCACTGGCAATAGATCGGTGACAAAAACCGTGAATCATATTGTTTATCTCTGATGACATTGTGTTATATAATACGCATGCATGTGAGTCAAATTTACTAATTACAAACAATTGAGTTTATCGTCAGTAAAAGATGCTCATTTGAACGTTGCCCTCAGAGGAGTTTAGTTATTTTAGGTGGTTGGAGATTATTTTTTTTACAATCTTTGTAGCGGTCAGATATATCATGCTACATACCAAATATCTAAGGCCTATGGCTTCTGACAAGAAGGTTTTCAAAGACTTTATATTTTTAACTTCATTTATGACTCCAAGTCGGGGCCAGTTTGACCCAAGGGACATAATTTGAACAATCGTGGTAGAGGACAACTACACAATACTACACACCAAATTTCTCGACTGCAGGCCATGCAGTTTCAGAGGTTATAAGGTTTTTCTATATAAGTCAATGTAAATCAAGTGAACCCTTTTGCGGGGTCAATTTTGAGGATGCTACATATCAAATATCTATGCTCTGGGCATAGTGGTGGTAGACAAGAAGCATTTTTAAAGACTTTCACTTTTGTTGCCTCAGCAACTAGAGTTCTGCATGGAATTCAGTTGTCTGAATAACTTCGGTAGAACACCTATTTAGGAGTATCCATACAAAGTTCCATCAACTTCCGTCAAGTGAGAAACATTTCTGTGAAGCTCTAATACTTTATGAAAAGCCAAAAAAATCTTAAATTCCCCCCTACATGAAATCTTTGTATAGAAAATGAATTAAATGGCCATATTTCTGGTGTGACTGTTTTTTGTCCTGTCAACGGTACGGATGACACATATTTGTATTGAGTGACATGATTAAGTTTTTCATTTATAAACTAAAACTATTGCTGAATGCGATTCATACCCCGCCAATGTCATCGATAGAAGGTGACTTTGGTATTTGAAAAGATGGAAAAGGGAATAACTTTTGTGGCATAAAGTAGTTGTGTTTAATGAAAAAATACAACACTTCACGGGTAATGGTAATGAAAAAATTTTGAATCATAAATCAGGAAACAATAACCTTTCATTTTGCAAATTTACTAAAACAAAGAAATTATGGGCTGAAATAAAGAATATCATGTATTCAACCAAGTAGGAAAAAAATTCTCGTCTTACATTTGATTGTCTAATATTTGACTTTCAAGTGTGACCTTGACCATGAGCTAGTACAAAGGCAACAAAAGTTCAACACCAGTTATGCAGATCCTCTTCATCAGGGAAACATTTGAGCTAAGTTTGGAAAAAAAAACCTTCAAGGGGTATAGGATTTAAAAGCGGACAAAAAATTGTCTGACCTTCCAGTGTGACCTTGACCTTGAGCTGGCATAAGGGCAATATGGGTTATGAATAGGGATGTCAACGACTATCCGAGTACTCGGATATCCGGATACTATGTTGGTATCCGAATATTCGTATACAAAATGAAAAAAAAAAAACAACGGTGGAATTTAACTTTGATAAAAAATTCAAACACTGGCAAAATTTATTTTTCAATTTCATAACGCTAAAGATAATCGCGTCTATTTACCGCCGGCGGCATATCCCTTGATTGGTTTATTGATAAAGCGTCTATCTGTCGCACGCCATTAAATGTGTTTATTCGTCTTGTAAACTTCTGGGACCTAATCCATGGTGTTTATATAACCTATACTAGAGTATCTTGCCCCTTTGTTAATCAATTAGCAGTGTCAATCATGCCAATTAAGGGTTTCACGGTAATTTCCGCAAATGATTCTATGATAGTTTTAACGCAAGACTAATAAAAGAATGTCCTATCAAAATGTGATTACTCAAATGATGTATCCAATATACGATTTGCTAAAACAAGCATTATGATTTTAATATGTCAAACAAGCATTCTTTGCTGAAGCATTTGCATTAAAAACTTTGAAGCATTCAAAAATATTAAACCCATTTAAAACTTCTGACACATGTGAAATCATTGTTTTTTTTTGTTATTTTGTTGGCGCTCACATAGTCACGTAAGCTGCATAAATACATGTTCCGGTATACAAAAACGATAATGTGACATAGACTTGAGGGTACAAATTAAACAGCGTTTTGATCTACGATGATTTTAAATGATATTTTTAAATTACATGGTTAATTTAAAAAAAAAAAACAAAGACAGACCATGCCAAAAAATCAAAAAAAAACAAACAAAAAAAAACAAAAAAAAAACGGACCGTAATCGTTTTCGTTAAGACTTAACGAACGTGCGTATTAGCGGGAAAATATACTTCAAGAGACACGAGGAAAATAAAAACAGTAAACAACATGTCTTTGTTTTATTAACTTAATTTACACGTAATGACAGTTATTATTTTTGTTAAACTGTCAACACATGTAAGAGGATTACCGGAACAATATGTAAAACAGACGTCAAATGTAATGTTTGGCATAGGAACTGGAACATCGAGATCGTATAGTCGTCGATTTTATACGAGTATCCGGATTGTATCCGAATAGTCTATACGGATATCCGGATACCGATTTAGGTATTCGTTGACATCCCTAGTTATGAACACTGCCTTGTTGAGATGAACATTTGCGCGAAGTTAGAAGAAAATCCTTGTCTTAATTCATAGTCAAATATTTGATCTTCAAGTGTGACCTTAACCTTAAGGTCAATATGGGTTCTGCACATCGCTATCATGAGGTGAACATTTGAGCCAAGTTTAAAGAAATTCCTTCAAGGGGTATAGGATTTAACCTTCCAATGTGACCTTGACCTGACACAAGGGCAACATGGGTTCTTCACATTGCCTTGTTGAGTTGAATATTTGAGCCAAGTAAGAACAAAATCCTCCAAGGGGTAAAGAATTTACAGAGCAAACAAGACACATTGTCTTTTTATGCACCCGAAAGGAGGTATATAGTAATCGCACAGTCTGTTCGTCCGTCCGTCTGTCCTGTAAAATCTTGTCCTTACTTCATCTCCAAAATCGCTTGAGGGATTTCATTGAAACTTAAGAGGAGTGTTTGTCACCAAGCCTTGTTGTGCATATAGTCAGAAGATTCCACTCGATTTTTTTTTGGCAGAGTTATGGGCACTGAGTCATTTTTTACTCTGACTTCTATATTAAAGTCTTGTCCACACATCATCTCCAAAACCGCTTGGAGAATTTCATTGAAACTTCACAGGAATGTTTGTCACTTAGCCTAGTTGTGCATATTGTCAGAAGTTTCTGCTCGGATTATTTTTGGCAGAGTTATTGGCACTTACTCATTTTTTTTACTCTGACTTTTATATTAAAGTCTAGTCCAAACTTCATCCCCAAAACCTCTTGGAGGAATTCATTGAAACTCGAAGGAATGTTTGTCACCAAGCCTTGTTATGCATATCATCAGGAGTTTCTGTTCAGATTCTTTTTGGCAGTGTTATGGTCCCTTAGTCATTTTAGCTCACCTGAGCACTGCTCAGGGTGAGCTTTTGGGATCGTTGATTATTCGGCGTTAAGAATTTGACTTGAACGACTTCTCCTCCTAAACCGCTAAGCCAACACTGACAAAACATGCCTGGGATATTCCTTGCATGAAGCTCTACCAAAGTTGTTCAAAGAATTTATTTCCATCAAGAACTCTGGTTGCTATGGCAACTTAAAGGAAAAACTTTGAAAATCTTCTTGTCTGAAACCACAAGGCCCTGAGCCTGAAGATTTGGTAGATATCTAGAGGTAAGATTTTAATTCCAAATAACCTGGAAATTTGTCAGAAAGGTTGCTTCTATGATTTCTTGCTCAAATTCGAATATGAGTCATCTGGAGTCAAAAACTAGGTCACAGAACCCAAATATCGAAAAACTTCGTAAACACTCTAGAGGCTACATTTTCAGTCCAAATGTCCTGGAAATTTGTCAGAAAGGTTGTTTTGTTGATTTCTAGCTCAAGTTTGGATATGGGTCATCTTGGGTCAAAAACTAGGTCACAGAGCCCAAATATCGAAAAACCTTGTTAACCCTCTAGAAGCTACATTTTCAGTCCAAATAACCTGGAAATTTGTCAGAAAGATTGTTTCAATAATTTCTAGGTCAAGTTCGAATATGGGTCATCAGGGGTCAATTAACCAGGTCCATAGCAACTTTGTTAAAAGCAGTCATATACAGGTGAGCAATACAGGGCCATCATGGCCCTCTTGTTACTATAACTTCTGTATCAAAATCTTGTCCAAGCTACATCCCAAAAACCTCTTGGGTGATTTTATTGAAACCAAAATGTTTGTCACCAAGCCTTGTTATATATAAAACATCAGTAGGGGTTGGAAATAAAACAATATTGTTCGTATTCAAGGCCAAACTCACAACTTTCTATTTCATTGAATAATTATGTCTTCAAACTTCATATAAGAATCTGAAGCAGAAAAGCATTAATTTACCATTTACTTTCAGTTCATGCTCTACTTTTTGTCTGATCTGTTTTCCACAGGCATATTCAATAATATATATACATCAGTTTCATTTCAAAGCTACATTTCAGGGGCATATGTCAGTTTCCAGTGACAGCTCTTGTTTAATTGTCATATTTAACCTTTCAGTGTGACCTTGACCTTGAGCTGACACAAGGGCAATATGGGTTATGCACATTGCCTTGATGAGATGAACATTTAAGCTGGTACTAGGTCAACATGAGTTCTGCACATTGCTATCATGAGGTGAACATTTGAGTCTTGTTTGAAAAAAACTCTTCAAGGGGTATAGGATTTACAGAGCGGACACGAAAATTAACTGACCTTCCAGTGTGACCTTGACCTGACACAAGGGCAAGATGGCTTCTGCACATTCCCATGTTGAGGTTTACATCAAAGCAAAGTTTGAAGAAAATCCTTCCATTAGTATGTGATTTATTGAGGAGACCGACATGACAAAGCAACTCCAGTATACCCTTCCCTCCATTTTGTGGTAATAAATATTTGTGTTGAATTTCATTAAATTCCCTTTATTGGTTTCAGTTTGGTTATACGAACAAAGGGATAGAAAGATGGACAGATGGATGGACAACATGAAAACGATATCCCTCCACCTACAGTGAGGAACAAATAATGAAGAAAATATCATGATGGGGCCAGCCATTTCACTTTCGACTTCTGATAATTCAGTTTTCAACAATTCGAATTTCACCAAGTTTATTCAGTTAATAAGGAAAAAATTAGGTCCTTGAAAATTATTCAAACAAACATTAACTTCAGACTATTGATGTTGTACTGTAAGAACACCCCATACATAAGTACCACTCACCTGAGTTTTCTTTCACCTCTTTCATGACAATCTGGATGAAAAAAAAATTCTAGCAAGTTTTAACTAGAAATGGGTTTTTGATTGAACAAAAAAATATGTCTCCCCCCAGCCAGTTGCTGCAGGCAGTATTGAGTCAGATGATTGTAAAATAAGGGGGATATTTTTGTCAAATGTACATGATGAACAAGAAACTCATACTCTGTCAAGAAAGGATTAAATTTGAATCAAATCCATATATAATCTCAAATGAGGTCTATCATTGCATAAAATTACAAGTTTATATCTTCAATGCTTTTAGACATACAATAAAACCAGTATTTGACCATATAAATTACACAACTTCTGACCTTTAACCTGTGAGTGTGACCTTGACCTTGGGACAGCACACCTGGGAAGTCAATTCTGAAAATTGTCTTGCTGAGGTGAACATGTAAATAAAGTCTTTTGAAAATCCTTCACTGGGTTTGGAAGATACAGAGCGGACGCAATTGTGTGGGATTTGACCTTTAACCACAAAGTGTTACCTTGACCTTCAGACACCACACATGCAAAGAGGGTTCTGCATGTCGCTTTGATGAGGTGAACATCTGACCCAAGTTTCTTTAAATCCTTCAAGGACTTTGGAAGATACAGAGCAGACAGGATTTTGTGGCATTTGACATTTAACCTCCAAGTTTGACCTTGACCTTGAGACACCACACCCGCAAAGTGGGTTCTGCACGTCGCCTTGGTGAGGTGAACATCTGACCCAAGTTTCATAAAAATCCTTCAAGGGCTTTGGAAAATACAGAGCGGACACGATTTTGTGACGGACAGATGGTCAGACAGACGGACGGACGGACAGATAGACAACTGGGGGAAAAACAATATGTCTCCCCCATTTTTGGGGGGAGACATAATAAAGATCTGGTTGAAAATATGGTCTCTCCAGCCAAGTGACCTACATTTTGACTCCACTTACCCACTTTTCGAAAACATCTAGATATCATCAAGACAATCATTCTGACAAATTTGTGTAATGCTAAAGCTCAAAATATTGCCTCCAGACATGTGAACTAAATCTTCATCTCATATGACCCATTTTGGATTGACCTACACTAAAAATCATGATGACTGAATTCAAAATGTGTTCTCTAGAGTGTAAACAAGGTTTTTCATTGATTTAAGCTAGTGACCTAGTTTTTGACTCCAAGTGACCCATCTTCTGACCTGACCCAGATAAAAGAAAAACAAATATTTTTTACCGAACATGATGACTGACATCAAAATAAGGCCTCTAGAGTATTAACAAGGCTTTCCCTTGATTAAAGTCAGTGACCTATTTTTTTTACTCCAGTTTAGCTAGATAAACATCCTTGCAACTTTCATAGAAAGCAAAATGTGTCCTGTAAGAGTGCTAACAAGCTAAATGTGAACAGACAGACTGAGAGACAGACAATGATCACAATAGCTCACAATGAAACCTCCATACTCAGCTAAGCCTAAAAAAGAACAGTTACATTTACATTTCTTTTAAGTTGAGCATTAACAAATTCTTGTTCAAAATTCAATTTTTGAAAGAAGCTGGAACAAATATATATGCATATTAGATTAAAACTCCAGTAAGAAGTGAGTGTTGCATCATTTGCATCAACTCAATATGCAGAAGTGTCTGAAGAACTTGTTTTTTTTTTAAAGTCAGTGGCTATAATAGGACCAAAATTAACTTTAAGCCTGTGTATCTCTTCTCAAAACTGCCTCCTTTTAGAATTCATTTCTCATACAAAATAAAAACATCATGCCAATCACATCCTACAGTTATTTCAATCATACTAACTCTCAAAAACACTGTTAAGGTGAAAATCCTAGAAATTTTTCTTGTGTCACTTTGAATGAACTTGTATGCATCTAACATAAATCTTCATTAACCATTTAGGGTGGCCATACCACATGGTAAATTATGTGATTAAGGCTTTGCCTCGATACAGAGGAGAAAACTGCTGTATTTTATTTCTTTATCAATTTCAATGATATATAGTGTATGCGAAGTGGAAAATTATGACCTACATTACACATTGGCCCTGATGATTCTATTGTCAGATGTACAGAATGTTCTAACATTAAGGAAAACTGATGTGCTTTTCACAACAGCAAGCATATCTTTATGAACTCTTTATTTTCTGAATGTTAAGATAAACTGTACATCTGACAAAGAATCATTATGACCTATATGTAGGGCACAATTTTCCACTGCACATGCACTACGCCCCATTCAAATTGATGTAGAAATAAAATACTTATAGCAGTTTTCTCCATTGAATCGCGGCAAAAATAATGCTGCTTGCTACAGCCTAAATGACATCATTTACCACATGGTATGGCCACCCTGCATTCAAACATATGACACATACGAAGTAAAACTGCTCTATATAACACATTTTTCTGCTTATTATTACAACAGCTTTATCTGTTGTTCAGTGTAATTTCAAATCAAAAGTATAACATAGAAAACTTTGATTTTGGTTTCAGAGTTTCCAGCACTTTGTAAGTAGGACATGATTTTATTTAGACAACAATTATACTACAGTGAAAGGTGAAGACAGATGGAGCAAACCAATAAAATGCTAGGATCTGTCATAAATTCCTTAGATTTCCAACATGTTTCTGTAGCACCGAAAACTATAAAATAATTCCTCCAACAAATGAGGTAACAGCTCTATAAATTAAACACACAGAATTTCTCTCATATATTACAGGTAAATGGGCTGTAAATCATACAGGTAAAGGTTTTGTGAATTATTCAGTTCTGCCATTTGTACAGGTAAAATGTCTGTATATTATACCAGTAAAGATTCTGTGACTTATACAGGTAAAAGCTCTGATAATCATACAATTAAAGGTTCTGTAAACTATACAGGTAAAAGTCCAATAAACTATATAATTATGTAACAAAATAAAATACTGAGTAAAGATATCAAAAAGCAAAACCTTTTTGGTATTTTTTTATATATTTATAACAAAAAAACCCAAGTACACAAAGTGGAAGAAATGAATGTATTCAGTCAATGAAATTCTGCTCATTATCTGTCAAAGATCAAAACATTCTAATGCAGTTTACTCTGATGTGGGCATTATTATCTTTTAAAGTCTGCCCTACCTATGAGGAAGTCACTCTTCTTTCCCTGTTACTTTTTTCATCATACTGTGACTCACACAGAACTTCTTTCATTTTCAAACTTAAAAAATGACTGGTAATATAACAACAAATCCTGCAGCTAATCCTCTCATGATTCCATCAATCACGTTTACAAACCTTATAAAACTCATTGATTCCACAGTTAATATATTACGGTGTGAACCAATGGATTGTTTGTTAAAAGAGTTCCATTTATTATTCCCTGACCCATCCCAGAACTGATTTGTAAACCATGTTGACATGGGCTCTTCAATGCTTTCCCATAGTCTTGGGTCACTAAACAGCACCTTAACAGGCAATGAGCACCATTTACCCGTGTCTATAATGAGCAGGTTTGGCTGCTTAAAACCTCAAACTGATTGAAAATACAAGTCTATCATCAAAACTTGTCTTATATCACAGATTTTATTGGTAACTTTACATGCTACAACTAGCTATGTATCTTCCTCACTTGATGAGTCAGAGTAGGGCAAGTTCAGTACATTCACAGCACCATTATTAACATCTTCCCTCTTTTCCAAAGCTAAGTTATTCGAATTTGATTCAACCTTAGTACATGTACATATACATTTCACATTATGCTTCTGTATCCTGTTGAAACAGTCTGACATATTTTCAACTGATGATTTATCTTTCAAAGTTTCAATACAGTAACTGCATTTGGACATAGTATGTAGTAGTTTTGGATCTTCTTTAACAAAACATTCTGGACCACAACCTGTACCATTCTTTCTCCACTCAAAGTTAAGAGGCTCACAGTTCAATGCAGTTATTAAAACATCACTTTGACCATGATCATTGTAGTCTAAAGCTTTCCTATTTTTCATCCAATCAAATTCTAAAGGCAGGTCATGTGACATAGAATCTGTATCAGACAGAGCTGGTTTTTCTGGATTTACTATATTGTACCCATAAATGTCCTTATAACTGTCTTCTTTTTCTAGGACAGGAAGTGACAGTCGTGCAAATGATGTTTCTGAACCCTCCAGTAAGTTTACAGAACTTCTCAATTTCTTAACAGGTTGTTGATTTTCTTCAGCATCAGGGTATGACTCTGGAGAAGAAGATGCTTTTATAAGAGTAGTACAAGTTGAACAGACATACAATCTTCTATACAAATAGTGAATGAATTAATTCCAGCCGAATGTGACATGCAGTAATTTGTAAACCTTTTTTTTGTTTTTCATAATAAATTCTAAGAACACTTCACGTTTATGAAGCAGTCTTGGCTGAGGTCTACTGGGCAATGCTTCATGCAAAATATTTCAGAACTCTAGGCCTTACTGTTTCAGAGAAGAAGTGTTTTAAATGCTTTTCCTATTTATTTCTGTGAAAAACGTGTGGTCCCCAGGGCAATCACAAATTCTCTAAATGAGCTAAAAGTGATATTTTCAAACCTTTGACTGTTTTATGTTTTCGACTGTATGGTACATCAGACCATGGTGTAGTACTGCCACAACCTTCTAGCTCCCTGTATTTACGTAAGTATGCCTTGTACTCTTTGGACAGACTGTCAATCTTCTGTGAAAACTCTGTGATCTTCCTGTCAGGGTAACAGCCTACTTGTGTTTGCTACATGTATATAATGGAAAACAAAAGCGATCAGTGATTACGTGTCACCTGATGATAGCCAATTAAGCAGTTGTAAAATCATTCAACCGGAAAAAAACTTTAAATATGCGCAAGTACTTGAGGTACCAATCAATCCTGTAACATTTCATTCAAATTGCATTATTAGTATAAGAGAAGTAGTCTGGACAAACTTTAAAAATAAAAATCATTTAAGGGCCATAACTCTTACAAAAATCATTGAAATGGAAAATGCCAACAATAAGCACAACTAGACTTAGTACTGATCATTTCTGTAAAGTTTGGATGAAATTGCACTAGTAGTTTTTGAGGAGTAGTCCGGACAAGTTTTGTGACGGACGGACAGAAAGACGACAGAGAAGTGATCCCTATATGTCACGGCTACTTACAATGTAGTAGCAGGTGACACATAAAACAACATCTCAACCTTTTCAACTGTTAAAATTTACCTGTGGAATTTACAATACTTAGTCAATAATATCATACTCATACTTGCTATATGATTTCATAAATATTCTTGCAGATGCAAAAGTTAAACAGACAAGTAAATTACTTTGGATTGTTTTGGAAGAAGTATGGTCAATTACATTTTGTTACATAGGCAATGTTTTATCATTTACATAAAGAAATTCTTAATAATCAACAATAAGCTTTTATTTTTTCAGGAACTTTAGAAAACCACAGACTGTCGTAACTTAAGCTAGACAAGGTAATGTTGTTAACCTTTAAATAAAAATCAATGTCTTTCTTTATACTTGGCATCCATTTCTTTACATCTTGAGCTGTGTGTAAGGAGCCCTGTAAAAAAGAAAAATGTTATGATATATGCATCACATGCTGACACATAGACAAGCAACAGTCTGTTTTGTTCTCAAACAACTACAGATACGAGTAAGCAGAAAACTGAATTTGGTCAGTAAACACAAATCAAATTAAAGAACAAATGAATCAAGTATATATATCAAATCGTAAATTTTATACTGATCATAATAAATTATGTACTTACAAGACCAGGACGAGGAGGATTTTTCTTGGCATGTTCTGAAAAATAAAACAAAAACAAATACAGCTGTAATATTGGTGTAATTTTGCTGTTTAAAATATGCTAGTTAGAATCTTCAACAAAGACATCACAATAACTGTTTCAAACCTGCATGTACATGTATTCATTTTATTTTGATTCAAGTTTTTGTGGTTAAGTCACTGGAGAATCTCACCCCTGGAAGGATTTAATCCAGCCAACTCCTGTACACAATAATTCATGAGTGCATTATCAGAAAAATCAAATTTGTTTTACCTAACTCGTAACCTTTCTCATGCTAAATATCTAAAATGGTCCATCTTTCAATTTGGACAATTTCATAAACTGTTCTTGGGGGGTGCTGACTGAAAATTTACTGACTGAATAGCCAATCGTGCAGACCATGAACAGATTGCATGGATGTCCATATTTGGGCTCTGTGACCTAGTTTTTGACACCAGATGACCCATATTCAAACTTTTGATAGAAATTATCGTAACAACCTTTCTGACAAATTTCCAGGATATTTGGACTGAAAGTGTAACCTCTAGAGTGTTAACATGGTTTTTCCATATTTGGGCTCTATGACCTAGTTTTTGACCCCAGACAATCCATATTCAAACTTGAGCTAGAAATCATCAAAGTAACCTTTCTGACAAATTTCCAGGATATTTGGACTGAAAATGTAGCCTCTAGAGTGTTAACAAGGTTTTTCTATTTTTGGGCCTTGTGACTTGGTTTTTCATCCATGTTCGAACTCGTCCGAGTAATTACTAGGAAAAAACATCCTGACTAAGTTTCATGACAATTGAGGCAAAAATGTGACCACTAGAGTGTAAACAAACTAAGTGTGGACATCTGACGGATGACGGACATTGCTGAGGTAAAACAGGTGAGCTAAAAAATAAACACAAGTAATTGTTCTTAAAATCTTACAACTAAGTAACATTAGCAATGTGTTAAACACCAATATCTAACAACAAATAGCACATATATAAGTACAGCACATTTTAAACAGGGATGTAATTTGATATATTATCATTTAATATCATGACACTATATACTTCCATGATCTTGAAAACGTATTTTGAAGGATTTCCAGACATTTCACCCAAAGACTTTTTCTCACCAAGACCTTTCCTCCCAAGACTTTTTTCCCCCAGTTTTCTATTATACAAGACATTTCACCCCAAATACATGTATGATATGAACTAGAATGGTGATATACCTTTATATTTTCCAGGGGTTTCATTAAGTTTTTAAGTTGGGGGGAATACATGTAAAGTAGGCAGGGAATTTGCTGCCAGTTTGTTATAAAACAAGAGCCATGTTACACATGGTTAATCCCCCCGCCGGGAAGAAGCTACCTGAAGGTTGTACTTTCAAACACTCAATGTAATAATGTTTGAAGAAAATCCCACAAAAAATAGGCAAGGTAGAGTTATTGTTCTTGCAAACTGCACTTTCTACCAATGTGCTATGTCAGTGTATTAAGTTTGAAGAAAATCGCTCAAGCACTTTTGGAGTTATGCTTCGGACAAAGTTTTTCAATTAAATCTGATAAAGGGGAATAATTCTAAAAGAAGGCAAGGTAGAGTAATTATTCTTACACACTGCACCTCCTCCAAATGTGCTCTTTCAGTATATGAAGTTTGAAGAAAATCACTCAAGTACTTTTGGAGTTATGCTCTGGACAAAACTGGAATGGACGCACGCACGGACGGACAGAGACCATTTCTAATATCCCCTCCGCCTTTGGCAGGGGGAAAATAAGTTCAAGAATTCAAGAATTAGATATACATGTATATGCTGGGATTTTTAAAATGTAAACAAATACATCTGATAAAGGGGAATAACTCTAAAAAATAGGCAAGGTAGAGTAATTGGACTTGCACACTGCACTACCTACCAGTGTGCTCTGTCAGTGTATGAAATTTGAATAAAATCCCTCAAGTAGTTTTGGAGTAATGCTCCGGACAAAATTTATCAAGTAATTCTGATAAAGTGGAATAACTCTAAAAATAGGCAAGGCAGAGTTATTGTCCTTGCACATTGCACTACCTACCAATGTGCTCTGTCAGTGTATGAAGTTTGAATAAAATCCCTCAAGTAGTTTTAGAGTTATGCTCTGGACAAAATTTATCAAGTAATTCTGATAAAGGGGAATAACTCTAAAAATAGGCAAGGTAGAGTTATTGGACTTGCACACTGCACTACCTACCAATGTGCTCTGTCAGTGTATGAAATTTGAATAAAATCCCTCATGTAGTTTTGGAGTTATGCTCCGGACAAAATTTATCAAGTAATTCTGATAAAGGGGAATAACTCTAAAAATAGGCAAGATAGAGTTATTGGACTTGCACACTGCACTACCTACCAATGTGCTCTGTCAGTGTATGAAGTTTGAATAAAATCCCTCCAGCAGTTTTGGAGTTATGCTCCGGACAAAATTTATCAAGTAAATTTGATAAAGCTGAATAACTCTAAAAATAGGCAAGGTAGAGTTATTGGACTTGCACACTGCACTACCTACCAATGTGCTCTGTCAGTGTATGAAGTTTGAATAAAATCCCTCAAGTAGTTTTGGAGTTATGCTCCGGACAAAATTGTTTTGGAAGGACAGACGCACGGACGAAGGGCATTTGTAATATCCCCTCCGCCTTTGGCGGGGGGTTAATAAGCCTGATTTTAAGAAAAGTAGCCGGGGAAAGATCTCAAAATACCGGGGAAATCCCCGTCTCCTGCCTCTTAATAAAACCCCTGATTTTCTGGTCTATTTTTATGTTAATAATTGCATAAATTATACTAATGATCTTTCAATACAATTTTTTCTTTATAAAATGATGGCTTTAGAGTAACTGACATAATCAATACCCTTTTAACTGTTCACACCTTTAAGAAGCATGTGTTGTTAGGATTGTTTATCAACTCCCAATGATTGGCAATAATTATACAAATACTTCACAAATCCAAGGATGAGGTGCTGATCAAACAGTATTATAATTTAATACAATCAGGAAATTATACAAGCTTATACAATCATATATTCTCTCATTTAATTCCTGAAATAGAAACAAAGACTTATGTCAAATTTGTACAATTTATTTCAAGTGTTCCAGTTTTCTTGTAGTAAGAACTTTTTTTAAAACCTGTATGTAAAACTCTGCTGAGTTAATTTTTTTCAAAAAGTAATAAATTAATTAAAATTAAATTTGAAACAGCTCAGTTAGAGTAAACAATTTATATAGATATGCGGACTATAATGAATCAATTACAGTTAATAAAAAAAAAAATTAACTAAAATTATGATTAAAATGAATGCAATATGTTACAATATTTCAAGGTTTCTTTTTACTTTTAAAATTATTTGTAATTACCTTAAAATACATTTATGGTGTGCAGATATTAATCATTTTAGCAGGACAACATTATTTTATAATCCAGAGACAGCAATTATTTGATAATAAAGCTTACCAGTGTTGCAGGTTACTTGCTGATATCTATCAAAGGACTCACATGTGATAGCCTACATCCTTAGAATGCAAGGATGCTGCATTATTATAATGCTTCATTAAAACCTTTCATGCTTCGTTAAAACTTTTTCAAATCACTTCACATTTTATTAAACTGAATTTGATGAGATTATAATTTATTTTATAAAATACAATTTATTTTATAACATATATTTTCCACTTAATAAAATAAAGATATATAACATACATACTAATGATTTACTAGGGTGGCAGAGCTGGGGCTACAGGGGCGGCAACTGCCACCCCAATATTTTGGGCAGCAATGAAAATTTCGGCATTTTTTGTTCTTCATTTTTTTCCCCAATTGTCTTAGCTCCTTTAACTTTCTGAAAATGGTACATCATTTATAATGACAAGCGCCACGTGTTGTTAATTGCTGCCATCAGTCTGATAGGTGTCAAAGGGTTGTTTGTTTGACTTTAAACCGATTGCATTTATTCTGGTTAATCGATCAATTATCAAGTACTTAAGATGATAGACTTTGGTCTTCAATGATAATCCATTCAACTGAAATAATAAAAGGAATTTTCGACTGTTTTTAGAGGTCCATTTGAAGAATATGAATTGTCCATTTTTAACTGAAATGACTCAAAGTTATATTCTGCATAAAACTATGATTTCTTATATTTCCATTCACTTGCCTTATTTCAACATGGCAAATATGTCTAGGAATTATAAATTTCCAGAAAGAAAGTTTGGGAAGAAAAACCCTGAAGAACGCTCATTCAATCCAAATTGGTTTACAAACCGACTGGGCTTCATTACAATGAGGTAAGTTTGGCTTAGTTATACATATAATTACTTGCAAACATTTTGCTTTAAATGCTTTGAAACAACCCTAATGCCGTTTGCTCCTTCTTAATTTGATACAATGACAACAGAAGACAAGACATTCTTATTATATTGACAAAAATTGATAAACAAGAGGGCCAATGGCCCTAAAGCGCTCACCTGGGTTCAAAGATGAAAGAAATCTTTATGAATGTAATGATGCCTATCACAGAAATAGGACCAATGCAATTTCATTGCCATAGCTCCAAAAACAAAAAGTAAGTCAGTAGGTCAAAATAAAGGTCATGAGACTACATTTTTGAAATCGGAACGAAAAGCTGTACACACAGTCCAAATTTCACTGTCATAGCTTTAAAACAAAAAAGTAGGTCAGTAGGTCAAAAAAATAGGTCATGATATGGCGTTTTTGAAATCGGAACAAAAACCTGTACACATGGTCCAAATTTCATTGCGATAGCTCCAAAAACAAAAAGTAGGTCAGTCGGTCAAAAATATAGGTCATACGATGACATTTTTGAAATCATCTTGAAAAACTGTACATCAGTCAAAATTTTATTGCCATAGCGAAACACTTAAAAAATGAGAAAAAAAAATTTGGGCGGGGGAGGGGGGGGGAGTGACCCCCAGGGCAGCAGGGATGACCCCACTGTGGTCACAGTGCATACTACCAAATATCTAAGCTCCAGGCCTTGCAATTTCTGACAAGAAGATTTTTAAAGTTTTCTGCTATATAACTCTATGTTAAACACGTGACCCCTTGGGTGGGGCCAGTTTTGACCCAGGGGCCATGATTTGAACAATCTTGGTAGAGGTCTACTAGACAATGCTCAACACCAAATATCTAAGCTCCATGCCTTGTAGTTTCTTACAAGAAGATTTTTAAAGTTTTCCCTATATAACTCTATGTAAATCAAGTGACCCCCAGGGCAGGGCCAGTTCTGACCCCAGGGTCATAATTTGAACAATCTTGGTAGAGGTCCACTAGATGATGCCTCATACCAAATATCTAAGCTCCAGGCCTTGCAGTTTCTGACAAGAAGATTTTTAAAGAATTACTATATAACTCTATGTAAAACATGTGACCCCTTGGGCGGAGCAATTTGACCCAGGGGCCATGATTGAACAATCTGGTAGAGGTCTACTAGACAATGCTCAAACCAAATATCTAAGCTCCATGCCTTGCGGTTTCTGACAAGAAGATTTTTAAAGTTTTCTCTATATAACTCTATGTAAATTAAGTGACCCCCAGGGCGGGGCCAGTTCTGACCCCAGGGTCATAATTTGAACAATCTTGGTAGAGGTCCACTAGATGATGCCTCATACCAAATTTTTAAGCTCCAGGCCTTGTGGTTTCAGACAAGAAGATTTTCAAAGTTTTTCCTTTAAGTTGCCATAGCAACCAGAGTTCTGCATGGAATTGTATTCTTTGAACAACTTTGGAAGAGCTTCATGCAAGAAACATCCCATGCAAGTTTCATTGAATTTAGGCCCAGTGGTTTCAGAGTAGATGTCGTTTGAATGAAATTGTTGACGCCTCACGACGCACGACGCACACCGGACACTGGGGTATGACAAAAGCTCACTCTGACACTTTGTGCCAGGTGAGCTAAAAAAATACTAAAAACCACCCAGACAAGTTGCCTGTCCATTTAATCCTCGGATTATGAATACTTTAAAGTCATATTACAGGGTTTCAATTTGACCAATTGTAAAAGGGGTTTTGACCCCTGAAATTTCATAAATACCCCATTTTTGACCCTCAGGTACAGTGCACGCAGCACAGGACTATGACAACAACACCCATCCCCGCGATTTTACTGTCCGCGTTGAGGACAAAAATGACCACCGCATTGAGTGTTCATTCATATAAATGCGATGGTCAGTTCTGCCTTTCATGGTGATCAGTACCGTGCCGTGTTGCCGCGTCAGGTCACGGGCTTTGCAGTGTCCGAAAAAAATGAAGTCATAACACAATTTTACTCTCCCAATTTTTTCTTTCAGATGAGTAACATGTACAAAAACATGTAATTATTACCAGTTGAAGTCATTTCTTTTTCTTTTTAATACCCCATCCGGTTTAACTTTTATTTGTTGACGTTCGATGTTTGGTTGTATGATTGAGGGTATTTGTAGAAAAGAAACACAGCCGATTATGAATAGATTTAAACACCTACATGACATCTTGTTAATTAACTTTAATTGCTGCAATTAATATATTTTCAAGTCTTCAATCGGTACTCCCCCTCCCGCACCCACCCCCTTTTCACCGTCGAAAATATATTTGGCTCAAGCAAATTTTGACCCAGAGCTAGCCCTGGTGTCGCCCTTGGGATAATCCACTTGCAATTAAATAACAGGCAAATAAATTACAATATGATAATCAAACTGCGAAAAGTTAATAGATCTAATTTAAACAGTCAAAATTCGAACAAATCCGCTCGAATTCTGAAGCATTTGTGTACAAACGCTCCTATTTGTTTACGCAAAGAATGACCATCCACAGAAGTTGCTTCCAGAAACAGCTGATCATATTATCAAAAAATTAGTTGTCTGGTTTTTCAATCAACATGTGTTTAAATGCTTTTGACATCTGTATCGTCTAGACGCTTGGCGAAATTATTGATCGATATTGCTATATAATAACAAGCGTTTTTCAAAATTTCCAAAAACTAAAGTACACAATAAATCTACACCGCAAATGTATTTGAAATTTGGTTTTAATTTGACCAACTGAAGTTAGCAACAAAATACATGTAAGTAAAATAAATATGAGTAAAAAGAAAACCACTTATGTGTACTGTACGCACAGTATGTTAAATGCAATAATCTCCAAGTCCGAACATTGCGGGGATGTGCCGCGTTCTGTCACCGCCACACGCGGTGATCATACCCCTCAGCAGTAGTCGCTGTGGTCATTTTAGCAGACACCCAAAATTTCAGGTGTTCAGTCCACTGCGACTGGCCACCCAGAGACGATACTGCCCTCCCCTGCGACAATGTTAACAACGTCAAAGTCCGCGCTGCGTGTACTGTATTTTGACAATAGGGTCATTTTGTCTTAAAATAAGGTATATTTAGCTTAAATTCATGTATTTTTGACTGCAATTTGGTAAATTTAGCTGCATGGCATGAAAAATGACCCTTCAGTTTTGGGAACTAGTGGAACCCCTGTATTAAGACAATGCTATAGTATCTAAAATGCCCCAGAAAGCACCGTTTTAAGGTAAAAATTTCATTTTTTTCCCCTGACAGAGACCCTTCCAACAGGACAGGGTTACACCCCCTCCTGTACCAACCCCCTTTGCCGCCCCAATCCTAAATTGCTGGCGCTGCCCCTGATTTACACATAAACGTTTTTTTTTTCTAACATTTTTTTCTTCCCTGTTATTACAAAAACTTAATTTTCAGACTTCAAATTATGATATGAAAAATAATAATGTATATTTTATAATGTATATATTACTTTTTACTTTATTTTGGTTATTTAAAATGTAATATTATCATGAATATATATTTTAATATATTATAATAAATTTGTTTTTGGGGTGAACAAGCTCAGTATGTCTAGAATTTCACCCCTATTTAGGGAGTGAAATGTCTTTGGAGGAAACAACTTTGGAGGAAAAGTCTTAGGGGTAAAATTTCTGTCAAACTTTTGAAGCCACCGAGTCAAGTCAATAATTTGAATAAATTTATCAGCATAAACATTACAGAAGACTGGTATGTAACATTCCCTAGAAACTGTTAGTTGCAATGTATGGAAAATATTTCGTGCATGTGTAAATTACGTCAATGGATTTAGAATATCATAAAATACAGCAATAACGAAGAAAAATGACTATTCTGTAAACGAACTAGATTCTAGTTGAATTTTCTTAATCGCGAAAATATATGAAATTTACATGAAATTTGCAAATAATAAACGAATTAAAATCATTGACCATACAATTGGTCTTTAAATTTTATAGAAAGGACTTCTGTTTTAATGAATTCCTAAAGACCTTCATCTAATTGCTGTAGCCACAATCTGTTTAGTCTTCCGCAATGTTTTTCTTCGTTACGCGCCATTTTGAATTCAGCAATCGTCAGCTTCGAA
The DNA here is from genome assembly GCA_012932295.1 of Cyclina sinensis. NCBI lineage: Eukaryota > Metazoa > Mollusca > Bivalvia > Venerida > Veneridae > Cyclina > Cyclina sinensis. Next base: position 1,857,174 of record JAAONU010000012.1, on the reverse strand, counting down.
GTCTACTTCAAAAACTAAAAATTTCAATTATTATTCACAAGTTGTTGGTTCGCTTTACGGAATTAAAACTAAATATTTATTTTTATATAATCTTTGTTTATGTTATAAAATCTAGGTAAATATATTTTACGAAGCTTTCACTCAAAATAGAAGGCTTATATTTGGGCGAGTAGCACTCATTATGGCAGCAAAACCTCCCGTAAATAATTACTTTATACGTTGAATTTATAAGATTTTCCCTTTTGGTTAATGCTTTTTTGATGCCACAGATGAGAACACCGATCTCATTAAGAATATTTTAAAGGAAACGGCTCTTTGTCCCTTATTATACTGTACTATAATTTATACTCTTAGAAAATTTTGAGCTTATTTTATGTTGACGATTTATCTGTTTCATCAAGCACTTAAGACAAAATAAAGCAGCTTATCTTACAGTTTTTTTTTGGTCACTTTGTTTATGTCGCAATTCACAATGAATACATAGTCTCATTTAAAAGGTGTTCAGGTACCAATTTTCATTTTGATGTTGATAATGTACCTTAAAGGATCTTGCCAATCAGAAGTAAATATCAGTATCCTTAAGCGGAAAGGATATCTGGACAAAGTGAATACATAGATCTAGAGAGAAATCAAAATTTATCTTTCAGATTAAAATCTTGGAGAAGTACTGTATCAAAAAATATTAATTGAGTGTTGATGCAAGCTGAGAAATTGCATGACAAACCTAGGATTGTGTCAAAGAAGTTATAATAGTCCCTAATGTTATTTATGAGTCAAGAACAGATTAAATGAGTGACAAAGATATTGTATGGCGAATAGCAGTTACTTCTCTATGTATCTCTGTATACTGCCAACCCCTCTTGTGAGTGTTACAGGCAGGACTGCAAATTGGACACTTCTTTGTTCAAACATTGAGAAGTTCTTTGTTTTCATTGCCTTTTGCACTGTCAAATCATTTATTGATTATGCTATTATAAACTGTGATAAACCAGGTTTGCATGTTAAGTGTGATTTTTCATCTTAAATTTTAACTAATACTACAGGTTGCAGCCAGTTCTGCAAAACAAAGTCCACCAGCAGGCAGTCAGTCAACAACCCAGGAATATGTTGTAAGAGTTTCAAATAACAGTTCAAAGAAGTATAGTATGATTAAATTCTCCACTGGAACTGAAGTTGACTTTCTCAAACTCACAAATGTAAGTTTTAAATATTGAATAATTAGAAACTTCCTGTGCAGTTTTTGTGAAGAGACATGATTCTATGAAATTTACTTTTTAGTGTAGAGATGAAAAATAAAATGTTAATATAAGTCTTTAAGGAAAGTAGAAAGATTTAGAATATTTACTGAAATTGAGAACATTTGATGAAATTTGAGATATGACAATGTTTATTTATAGAAAGTAGTATGTGTAAAACAGCCTTCCTACACCTTGCTTTGAATTAAGTATTTGCAAACATAAATGAAATCTATATCCCCTTGAATAATGATAAATGTAAAAAAAAAAAAAATGCAGTTTTAGATGTAGATTTCAGACCAGCAGGTCTCTTACAGAAGAGAAATCAGAGTTTTAATGAGGCATACATAACAAAACACCCTTTTTTTCTGTTTTCAGACAACAGTTAGACTTGAAAGAGAAAATAATCTGAGAGAATATAAAAGTGCTCATAATCTTGATACAATGCCCAAGTTTGGTGCTGGCAGTGAATATGGTCGTGAACAAAAAGAAGAGGCCAGAAGGAAAAAGTTTGGTATAAATATCAAGAAATATAACCCAAATGATCAGCCTTGGTTAATGAAACTTGGAAAAGGGAAAGATGCTAAAAGGTATCACATTGCCCATTTAGTTTCACTACACCATTAATATTCTTTTATATCTTGAGCAAATAGCAGAGTTATAATGCCAGATTTTAATACTAACAATTTGAAAACCCAGTGAGTAAGTTACCTAACTTTTGGTAGTCACAGTTATTTCCTCAGATTATCCCAAAGTAAAATGTAAACAACCTTGTTATGCAAAAATTCTTGTATTTATGCTCAAAAAAGTCTTTACATTTGAAACTTTTTATTATGGCAATGTACTTTTTCAGGTTTAAAGGTGTGCGGGAAGGAACGATCACACAAAATACGTCATACTATATCTTTACAAAGAGTCCAGATGGTGCATTTGATGCATTTCCAATAGAGGAGTGGTACAACTTTTCAGCCAGTTGTTCAGTATAAATACCTCAACTCTGAGGAGGCGGAAGAGGAATTCCTTAAGTAATTGTTACATGATTATCACAACTCAATCACACCATCAATTCTAAGTAACAGAAAGCAATACTTTAAACTTCGGACATAAGATAAACTAAAGAAAATTTGCATACACATCTTATAAACATATCACCTGTAGTGATTAATAGATAATGAACTTCTGAATGATGAATATACTGGACTTGCCTCTGTGGTGTAGTGATTTAAGTCACCTTAAATCACTAAACTTCTCACAGACAGAGACACAGAGGTCATGTGTTCGAGCCCTGCGGCTGTCCATTACCATTTATATGAGAAAGTTGGCTTAACTGAGCATGAGAGAGATTCCTAAGAATGATGGTTAGGTGAACTACCCACCTGATACAATTTTGACTGTATTGTAAACTCAATAAACTGAACTAAACCAGTTGAACTCATTGGGCTTCCTTTAAAATTAATCATAGCCTGTCTGTATTGTGTAATCTGAAATCTTCAGGCGAGACAAGAGAATGAACATGTTTTCTATAATGAAGAGAATCAAGAAAGATGATGACACTGCAGATAATGATGCTGAGGAGAAGAAAAGCAAGAAAAAAGACAAAAGTCTGGTGAGAAAAACAGTCTAACTAAAGTACATGATCTGCCAAAGGATAGTGCTGATAATGTCCCACTCAGTTCTATCTTCTTGATAATTCCAAATTCCAGTATTGTTGTTTATGACATATTTTTCTAGTTAATGTTTAAATGGATAACTAAGAATATTTTCAATATATCATTACATGTTTCTTCAGGTAGATGAATTTTCCTTTAATCCATGCAAAGTTGTTAAACTTGTTTTAATCAGATTGGTGAGAGAAATATACTGTAGTTAATTGCATTAATTTTATCTCTATTTTCTTTTCAGTTCATTTTTATGTGTGATGTTGAATAGAAACCTATTCTAATAAACTATGTTCCGTAGGTTCATGAAAAATACCAATCAGATATGTTTCAGTTTCCTGTTCACTATACAGTTTTTCATATTTCTGTTACCTGAAATCTTCATAAAACTGTTTCTGCAGTGGTAAAGACATCATTTATTAAAATTCACCTGACAGGTCTTCAAAATAAAAGTTCTACCGGTAAAAGCAGTGATACTAGATTCTGTATTGACTGTTGTAGATATTGACTGATATGGAGGATTGGGGATTCAGTGATGATGAAGAGGAGGAAGGAGGAGGAAGAAGATGGAGGTATGACATTTTTATGATATGGGGTTTCTGTTACATCACACAGAATGTTTAGGGTTCCTAAAGGGCTGAAATGAAGTAAAAAAAATGTCAGAATTGAGAAAAAAAATGAAAGCAGGCTTTTTATTGTGACTTTGTAAAGTAATGAAATTAAAATTGTTAAAGATAACAGACTGTGATGATGTGAAGTGTAAACTAATCAGGATATACATAATTTTAAATGCTGGCAGTGCAAAGATATTGAAAAAATATAAAGCAAATTATATATTGGTAGTAGAGTGGAAAAATAAGAAAAAAATGTCCATTTAACTTTTCTCAGAAAGTAAACCTAAGAAAGAAAAGAAGAAAGATACTAAAAAGAAAGGGAAGAAGAATGCTAAAATGAATGAGAATGATGAGGCAGTAGAGGAAAGTGACGAAGGAGACTTTGATGATAGGGAATTAGATTATATATCTGACTCTGGAAGGTAAGTGTAGATAACAACAGTACCCACAACATATGAAATAAAGTGTTTCAGTACATTTGTTAGATACTCTCAAATGTGTTTTACATAAGACTTGAAATTTGCATGTTTAATTATCTATAGATGTGCATGTCTTCTCACTTTTGAAAGACCTTGGTCATAGCATTTCAAGTCATTTATATGTATATAACATTTTTAATGGCCTGAGTTATAAAAAAGTCTACAATACAACAGTCTTACAACAGTCTTTCAGTTATTTGATTACACTAAGCGAGGAGCTATGCATCAAGTGTATACATAGACATTTCTTTCAGTGAGTCATCCTTAGATGAGAAGGAAAAAAATGATAAGTATGACGACAAGGGTGTGGACCAAGAACATGGGTTGAAGAAGCTGATAGATTCAGAGGAAGAGAGCAGTGAGGAGGAGGAAAATAAGGAAGAAGAAAATGAGGAAGAGGAGGGAGAGGAAGGGGGTGGGGATGCTGGGGGAGGGGGCAAGGAGAAGAAAACAAAGAAAGAGAAGAAGGAAGGAAAGAAGGAAGGTAAGTTATAAGTCGTAGGTTTTGTTATACTATGTTTGACATTGAAATATATTTCAGCACTTTAGAATTGCTGAGAGACACAATATGATTTGATTTCTTCTCATTATGAAACATTATGATTGAATTGGTGAAAATTTATTGAAGAAGTCATAGTTTATAGCCTTCAGATCTAGCCAGAATTATATAGTATACAGTTAAAAACTACCAAACAGGCAACAGCTAGTGCATTTCACCAGCCTGTCTGCTTTTACAATATGAAATAAATGCACCAAAAACCCTCTGTGGCTACAAATACTTCATTATACAAATTAGTGAAGGTTTTACATTAAGAATAGATTCTAACTTGGACGAGTACCCTGGCATCAGTTGTTAATTGAAATTGTGGTTTTCTTTGTATCTGAATGAGTATGCAATAGCTGGGTGTGCATTTTGTAGGGTGTGTTGGTAGTTTAATGGGTCAGAGTTACCAGTTTGCTTTGTCTTCTTGTTGACACCTTGTTTCAGTCATGTCAACAACCATGCCAGCCTATCTGACTAAATTGGATAAAATCTCAGGAAAATGGAATATACTAGTCCACTTCAAATTGAAATATTCAGTAAAGTTGAAACCACAGTCAGTGATAACAAGGGAATGCAATGAAGCAAGGGTTATTTAAAAGGGTGTGGATAAGTTGTGTAGTTCCCTGCTCCTTCACTAGTACAGCAAATTACCTTTTGGATGAGACATTAAACTGAGGTCCCATGTATTGTTGTGCTGCTATTTGCTAAGCATGTAAGAGATCCAGGAATGTATCCCAAATAACATGAATAACTAAGTGTATCCAGCATAACATAAAATAATTTAACTCTTCAGTGGGGGAAGGCATTAGTCATGAGAAATCTGTATCAACAATGTAAAAGATAGATAGATAAGGTTGTTTTCAAGATAACAGGCGCATATTTAATGTTTATATTAAGCAGGTGGTGATGAGAGTGACAGTAGCAGTTCCTCATCAGAAAGTGATGATTCTGACATAGAAAAGAATGAAGACAAGTACTCATCTGTCCTGTTCATGCAGGTAAATTTTAGAATTAAAACCTCAGTGGTGTCCATAACAAACCAGTTTAGCAATACCGACAGAAGTCTAATAGACTTTTTTTTACAGCTTTTTGATTGCTTATGGGTCTATTTAGGTTATGAGACAGGAGCTAGACTCAAAACTGATATACTCTTAGAGACTCTGGCAATAGACCTGACAGTAAATTTTGTAGTGAGCTCTTCAGTAGCTTTCAGCATAACATTTAAAATTAATGTATGTAGTTGGTTGACTCTTAACATGTTAAATATCTATTCTTTCAATTTGGACAAAACTGTTTATGGTGGTGCTTATTAAAGATTTACTGACTGAATGGGAAATAGTGCTGACCATGGTCAGGCTGCACAGATATGCAGGATGATCTTGTTTTGCACTGGTCGCAAAGGTAAACACAATTGCTGCCAGCAGAATAAAGGTTAATAGTGTTTTTTTTGCTAGAATATACCCTTCATTCTGTTTCTTTACATTGACTGCAATTAAAGAGCGGTGTATTTACAGAAAAAGAAAGGAAGTTCAAGATCAAACACTCCAACTTTTGAAAAAAATGCAGAAAGAGTAGATGGCAAAGCAGACACGAAACAGGAAGGTGAGTCAGTCAATGGTGGTAGCTGAATATTTTCTAGATTACAGAAGCGATATCCTCACCTCTTTGGTCAGTATGCTAAAGTCGCAGTCTGACTGAAGTACACGATCTAACTATGGTTAGATCTGAAGGCAACCCATTCAGTTCTATCTTGTTGGAAAAAAACTGTGGCTTTATTTATCACTGCTGAGACCTGCTAGCTGCTACTGCAACTACTGCAATGTTTCTTTAGGCGATGTAAGATGGCAGTTTTTTCATACAGTTAGAGATCTTTTATCTGTTTTTGAGGTAGTGAACTCACTGATATACTGTTCAAATGTGAAACTGAATGTGTAATTATGCTGATCATAATTGATTTTTTTTGTCAATAATGTTACCCCCACTATCTGGAATAGTGTTAAGTTATAACTTGTTTAAGTTATCTTTAGACAAAGTGTAGCTAATGCATGACAGTATTGTCAGTGTCAACTACTTTTAGCTAATTCTCACACACAGGAAGATACTAGAAAACTTTACAATGAAAATGTTATTTAAGTTTACTTTATAAATGCATTTATACACATAGGAGACAGAAGGGATAAACATTTCATATGTAGCAATGAATTTCCTAGATTAAATAAAAATTCAATGTGTTTTATCAGGTGTGAAGCGTAAGATTGAAAGTGAAGACATGACAGATTCCCAGAAGAAGCCTCGTACAGAATCTCCTCTGGTACCATCAGCATCTAGTGCCTCATTGTCAAGGTAAGAATAACTGTTTACAATCAACATCAAATGCCCTGTCACTCCTGAATGACACATGCGGTCTTATCATCAAGTTTTTTTTTCCATTTATAGATATACATGTATAATACTCAACACAGTACTTCAAGATGTCATTTAATGTGAGTAATGGTAATTATGTTAGCAGATACTTTACATAAACATTTCTGATTTCCTAATATTCTATATTTTGTATTAAAGATGAATATTATTCTCAGACCTGACCAGCAGAAAAGTCGATGCAGTTGTTTCTAGTTTTTAACCACATTAATTGGACTTATTGACACATAATTACATTTATTTGTGAATTCATATTTTTAAGTTTAAGACTTCAGGACCTGTTTGATAGAAAGATACTGAGAAAGGACTGTATTTTCTGTTGCAGTGGTGAGATAACAGAAGATGCCTATCAGACGATACCTGTCACGTAAACCTATGACAGCTAAAGAACTGGTCCAGAAATTCAAATCGAAGAAACCTCAAATGTCAAAAGACCAGATGACTCAGCGTATAGGGCAGTTACTTAAGAAGATAAACCCAGAGAAAAAATATGTTAACAGTGTGTTGTATTTGTCATTGAAGAAAACTGACTGAGGAATGTAGGAATGTGTGTAGGCAATGTTTAGACAGAGTGTCGTTGTATCTGGGACTCTGAAAAAAAGAATTTAAGAGTCTTTCTTAAAATAAACTTTACAGCAGAATATCTGGTTGTAATTCAAACATTGATGATTGAGATGTACAGTTTCAGAAATTGTTTTACTTATTTATAAGCCAAGTTTGTTGACAAGTCTGGTTTGGACTTTAGCACTGTTGCTGGCAGACAGGTGAAGCTTTATCTTATGGTTATAGGTTATAAGTGCATATTTGCAGTTTTTGAAAGACTTCTAGTTTCTTGATTTACTTTCAAAGTAAAAATGGATAGCCTGTATAAGGGTTGTAATATGAAAAAATGCCTACCCTTGAAGAAAAGAGGACAGTGTTTGTTCTCATGTATTTGATTTTGTTAACATTTGTCTGTAAGGTATAATATATTGGGTGTATTGTTTAGTCCAAGAAAGATAGTATGTGCTATGATGGCTCAGGGAGTCAATTTTTGTTTTGAATCCATTATTCATCATTAATTGAAGTTCAATCATTTTAACCTTGGTTCCACTTTCAGGTTGCATACTTTTTCATTCATATTCATGTGTTATGATAGAGAATATAGTAAAACTGTTGTGTTTTATCTTGCCTTTCAGTAATTTATTTTTAAGAAATTAAAAGTTTACAGAATGGTGGTTTTTTTAATATCTCCATCTCACACAAGTGTGGCATTGAAATTCTTACTTATTTTTCCATTCATTTGAATTCAGCTGTCGGAATCCCTGATTAAGAACATTTTGTATTATAATTGTGGCCATTTATCTGCAAAGTATAATCTAAATTACTACAAATTATAATTTTATTGTCAGTCTGGCTAACTCCGTAGAGCATCAGATTGTCAATCCATGGGTTCTTGGCTCAGTCCCCATATGGTCAGCAGAATTTCTCTGTGATAATTGATCTCAGACAATGCATCTATAAGTCATTAATTTTGTCCCTCACTTGTGAATCAAGTGAGGAAGTAGTCAGTTGCTTACCAAGAAATTGGTTAGTAAAACTGGTTAGATACCCAGGAACACTTGTTAAATGGCCCGACAGCCAGAATAAATCCACAGCTGTTGAAACTGGCATTAAACCCAAATAAAGCAAAGAAACACACAAAGAATTTTATCACTCATTTCCCATTGCTTGTATGTATGTCATCTTGTGTTTGTGAATGTGCTAGGTATTCATGCAAAGGAAGGTAAACTGAATAAAACTTACTGTGGCCAAAAAAGCATTATTAATCTCAGATTCAAACATGTGAACATCACAAATTTACATTTTACTTGATGTGTTTGTTAAAAATTTAGTGAATTAGGGGAAGCAATTGTAACAAGAACTGGTGTGTTTTATTCTAAAGGAAATAAACAATATCTAAAATTATGTTTGCCTTAAAATTTTGTTGAAGGATTTTAAACAGTGAGATATGCATAATATTATTCAGTTTTCACTTTTGTACTCGAATTTACTTAGTTTTCACTTCTGTACTAATAGAGAATTTTTATTTATAGTATGTAATGGTGATGCAGTGAATTTTTGTGTATTACAAATGGTTAACCTATTTTATTTTCAGTAAACATGTACTTGATTAAAATGCCACTGCTTAGAGGCTAGTTTTCATGATTTTGTTGTTAAGTTGATTTAGCAGTTTACAGATTGTAAGGAAAGATTTTTTGTCAACAAAAACAACAACAAAAAACGCTCAATTTGTACAAGTTACAGGTGATGACTAATTTAAAGCCATGTGTTGCTGTCATTTATGAAAGAAACATTTAGAATCTGCTAAATTCCCTAGTAATAATATTTACATACAGATGAAACTGTTAACTTGTTATGCAAGCAATGTCTCAAGCTGTTGCCTCAGTTTTTTTTCCAATTTCAAAATGTCTTTCTCTGTCATACAGATGTGAAAATTCAACAGTTACTTAGGAGTTTATATTAGCATTCCCCATCATCTACTGGAATACATCTTGTGTAACATTACAACAGTATATTGATTATGATTTTGTCAAGTTCCATTTGCAACAGATGTTTCATTGTGCAATAAATGAGTCTTGTGTAGATATTGAAAGGTTTTTAATTTCATTTTGTTTACTCCATGTAAATGTTTAATTCATTTTCATGAAAATGTCAGTATGTGTAAAATGACAACAACAAGATTTAAAAACAACAGAATAAGGGCAAAGCTGGGATGAGACTTTGGATCTTGTTGCATTATACAATGACGGAACCAGAGTGGCTCGACTTGCACGGTTGTCACCTGTGTCCTGTATTCCTATATAATCCTATATTTCAGGACCCATATCCTATATTTCAAAAAACGTTCTATAAATCCTACATTTGAAGACTTAAATCATATTTTTCCACAGTTCATGGTGAATGTTTTTAAAAGTAACTATTGAAACTGCTCAGATTTAGTTTACAGGTGATAGCTGTAATTGGTGTGTTGTGATGTGGATATTGACAGCTGGCAGACCTGATACAAGGGGTGTTTAAATATAAATACAACTAGGCCAATATCTTGCTTTTAACTACAATTTGCACAAAATAGGTACATGTATCACATAAAGGGTTGTGTAAGCTCTCCATTGATACATGTTTAAATCTGTTCAGTCTAGTTTTGACAATAGCTTGATTAACACTGTCTGCTCATATACACTAAAGCTAAAATGGTTGGGAAAAGGTCTCCTTTCACTGACCAAATATGGTCCTGAACTTAGAACCACTGCATTTTCGGTGTACAGGCGAAAGACATATTTAATGAAATATGTTGTGTGACATATTTAAAGTTGTGTTTATGGGAACAATGAACTTCCCTTTTCATCTGTCACATGGTAGTGTAAGAAATTTTAAAAGTGGTGTAGATTCAGTGAAAGATGCTCCTCATGCAACTTTATCAAAAATAGTTGAAAAAGTACAGGACTTGTTTGCTACAGATGCAAGATTTACAACTAGGCATATAGCTAAATGCATTGGTAGCTCAGTAGGAGCTGTTCATACAATTCTCAGACGTGATTTAAAAATGAGAAGGATAAGTGCCAGATGGATACCTGATTTTCTTACAAAAGAGTAAAATCTTGGTCGTCTAAGAATTGCCAAACAATTGTTGAAACAATTCCCTCAATACAACAATCACTCTTTCACAAATTTCATCACTGTCAGGAGATGTGGGCAACCAAAGAAAGCCATTTTCCTATTTCAGAGGCTGGAAAAAAGTATTGAATGCACAAAAATCTCAGTTCGGCTATTTTTACAGTTTCTGAACAGTATACCTGGAAAAGATTATGAAAACACCTTTAAAAATTGGTTTAAAAGAATGACACTTTGTATATCATGTAGTGTGAGTATTTTGCAGGATTAAGGTGATTATATTGGCATTGTTCACTTCTGACAATTGACCCAGTTCCATTCATATTTGAACACAACCTGTAATTTTAAGGCATGATGATATGTTTGCATAAACTTGTTGACTTCTTGAACCTTTAAAATGGCATGATTTACAGAGTTTAGGTCTAATTGTCCTACATTTAGAAGATTTTGTCATAACTTTGGTGAAAGACATAAAAAAATCCTAAATTTGCCCTATATTTCCATTTGAAAAAGTCCTATATTTTCCTATATTTTTTTGAAAGTCTGGTTGACAGCCTGAACTTGGTAAACCTGTCTTCATCAAGTGTCCGGCAGGTAAGTCTAAACCTGAGAAATAGTGAAGTGACCTGCTAAGGCAAAGGTCATAGGTCTTGACTAAACAGACATTTACTGCAGAAAAGTACTTTATTTCGATGCATCACTTTGATAACATGGTTTTAAAATGAAAACTATAACTAAAGAAAAGCTCTAAGAGTGAAATGATTCTTGTAACACAAGAAATGTTAAAACCTCATATAGAAACAAGTTGCACCTTAAACTGAGAAATAAAAGTGTATCACTTTCAGAGTAATTAAAACTTGTAATAATTTGAGAGCTTCATGTAAACTTATTAACTTCCTTCATCTTTGATATATTTGGAGTTTGTACAAGTTTGATACTGTGTACTGAGTTAGACTGTAGTGCCAATGGTACAGGTTTTTAAATAGAGTGCAATATTTCTCACATATCTATGTGTACTTTGAATTATTGATGCAGCCTTAAGAGATAATAATAATGATTTCTTCAGCTGCTGTATTTTATTTCTTCAACCTTAGATCTGATGAGAACCAACCTGAAAATACTTACCAATTGTAAGATCAACCATATATTTCCATCTAAGTGCTGACTTCCTCAGTTTAAAATAAAACAAAGAGGAAGTGAACTTCAACAATTTTAATACAACATTACATTAATATATAATAAGTGGAATAGGATAAGTTTGTTCACGTTATAAACAGTACATCAAGTACATCATGGGGCATATAGACAGTCACTTAACAGAAATACCCATTGTCAGATACCAAGGGTACCTTATTAATCTTACAATGTTAATGGAGAGTTACTCAACTGGTCAGACGTGGCTATCTGACAATGAAAAATAGCAAGAACAAATTTATATCACAGCTAATCTAGAAGCACTGATGCAGAATTATGTACAATCTGAAATCAATTACTTGTGACCTTACTTGAAAGTTATTCAACTGAGCAAAATATATATTAAAACACAACTGAAAAACATGAAAAATAAACAGAAATTTTATAATTCTACCCTGTTAGAACTAAATTGCTGCATGGTTCCAACACTTGCAGAGTCACAGTAGACAAAAAATACAGTTAACAAACATAAGCTTAATTAACATGATTAAACAGCTTAACCACTCTAGTACAAAAGTAAAGATATTTGATAATGTTCTTCTAGGTGAAAACTGGAGTACTTCTATTAGCTTCAACATTCTAAAGCCTGCCATTTTAAATATTCATAAATCAATTTTGAGTATAAACATGATATAACAGAATCCTTTAGCCAGGTAATAACATCTACTATCAAAGTTTGTGTGTGGACTTCAAATATTATTTTCGTTGTGACTGCTCTGCCAACCATGAAAAGCCCTCTAACAAACCCTCTGTTGTATCTATGGAACAGTCCCGCACCTGCATAATACAGAATAAGGAATAATAGAAAAGCCATTTAATCAACAATGAGATATTTTAGAGTCTTGTACAATACACAGCTTTATGTCACAAATAGTAGAAATAAGAAAGCTGCAATCATGAATTAAGATTTGAAAATAAAATATTCTTTAGCATTTTTCTCCAATTAAGCCCAAAATGGATGAAGTACATAGGAGTTGTAAAATAAAAACAAGAAGTTATGTGTCAAAATAAGACAAAATAAATCATATACCATAGGTCACCAACAAAGTGCTTGTCAAATCAAGAGTAATAAATCATGACATACCTGCCAGGGTCTATTGAGAGCAACAAGTTTAAGCCTCTCTACCACCTCACAGCAAGGTATCCTGCCTGCACCAGACTGCGGGATGGTGGACAGGACCAGCACGGGTACATGTGTAGCTGACCATCTCTCACTCACCATGGCTAACAGCTCACTCAGTCCTGACTCCACTAAAAAAAGAAGGAAAGTAAAAGTTAAGTTTAATTGGAGAAGGGACTTTGAGAAGGTAACACGATAGACTGAATTTCATGTTGGAAAAATTCTGACCTGTCACCATGACAGAACTTACTAATGAGTCTGTACTGTTCATCTTTTTATTCTAAGTTTCTGCACTTCAAATAACTTAACCTTTGCAAAACTGAAATTAAAAACATTCTACTCTCATGATAAACTATAATAAGTACTGAATTTTAGAAGATATTTCCACAATACAAACAACAGTCACTGCTAGTTAAAATGGAGATACAGAAATGTCTGATGTACTAGTATTCAAAATAAACATTGTCATGTCCAACATTTTAGATTAACTTGTTTGAAGCTTAAAACCAACCTTCAGGGCAACTGGGTGTAGCATCAACCACATATATAAACCCATCCACCGTTCTACAGAAGTCCTGTACGGCAGGGACCAGCTCATACTTGTCATTGGTATCACTGTTTCTGTTTGGGCGCATCAATTTGTTGCGCTCATTACGGTCCCCAATGGCCTGTTCCCGTTCTCTCTTGGAGGCAGAGTACATAACTGACAGGTGAAACTGGGAACCACTTGTGCTTTTTAAAGTAAAACCACCTCCAACACCTGTGATAAAATGAAGTGCTGACATTAAAACTTCTGCATATAAAGCAAAAGATCTTAGACTTCAATAGTGGCTGATAGCTGAAACAATATGGATGTTGAAAATCAAAGAACAGTGTTATGTTTAGCAAAATAACTAACAAAACAGACCAAACTGTCATTTAAATAAGAATTGAAGAGTTTTAAATTTGAAGAGGATTTGTTAGAAAGCTTAATCTTTTTGCAATACATGTATGACCAAGAAAAGATGAAGTTAGAAAAATCTTACCATCAAATTTTCCAGGAAACATTCCCATTTTTTGGAATTCAGAGTCCTCAATTATTTTCCTAACAATTCCACTTGTTTTGGATTCTAAACCTGGTCCAAACATTGCAAACAGAGGTGTTTTCTTTGGTAAAAAGTAGCGAAGCATGCTAGAGATGTTGCTGAAGATTGCATTTTGCTGATGCATCAGTCTATTAACTTCTGGTGAACATCTTAGGTATCTGGAAATACAAAAATAAGTGTACAATTCTGAACAAAATTTGGTTTCTGTATGTGTTAAAACACCAGAGATAAAAAGGTGTAATATTTGTTTTGTGATTGATCAGTAACAAGAACAGTTTAAAGAAAAAGCATAAACAATTGCATACTTGTAATTCTTTACATATAAACTTTGTGAAATCAACATGTTTATTTACCTTATAACTATTAAAGCATGAATACTGGACAGAAATAAGACTTCTGGCGTGAACTTACCAGGAATCTCAATTTGAATGATAATAAAACAGCTTTCTTTCTTGTTCTTGTTTGTAAGATTTGCTGAATAAACAGGTACAGTCATAGAATTTTCTCCAACATTCCATAAAAATCATTGACTTCAGCTTCTAAGATGGAAATAATATGACAATATGTCCACTTATTTCAAGATGAATGCTAAGTCAGATTTACCATCACAGTTACATTCTTCCAAAACTAAGACATATTTATCATATTTCTATTAAAATTTTTATTTCTTACATTTCTTTATTTGACCAATCGGAATCAACCTCTTTGTACATCGCAGGATTTGTATTATGGCCAATCATGTTCCAGTGTAAAATATCACGTGTCAGAAGACCTGCCCATAGTAAATTGTCTTCTGTTATATCGTACCAACTCTGACACACTCTTGAAACTCTACAAAGATCAGCTGCAGTCAGGAATGAAAATATGTGAAGTCTGACATCAACCTGAAAAGAGAAAACAGGAGATATTACTTTTATTACTTTATAGATCTAGTTGATCCATTCTATAAAATTTTAATCTGTGTGGTTCATAATCAATAGACAGTAAATTTGTGGTGTTAACAACCAGATTTTCTTCACTTGCACAGACTGAGCACAGAAGATAACAGCCAGGGCTGGTACCAGCGCTTTACAGTCATTTCGTCGACCAACCATTTCATCGAACTGATTACATATAGTAAATGAAAAGTCGGTATCAGTCACTCCTGAATATTCATGTTGGCAGAAAGTGTGAAATATTTAGTATGGTCATTCACATCTAATAACTCCCACATGTGTAACTGTTAAACCTAACAAAGCATACTTGTAACAAAATCATCGCAAACATAAGTGTTTTGTTTACTAGTTTGATCGTGTCCTGTTTTATGTTCGGATATTTCAAAGGCATATCAACCAGGCATTTAACAACTATAATTAGCGATAATTTGTCTAATTATTTGTGCTCAATATCAGATTAGTTATCTGCTGATTTATTAAATGCCAAAAACACCTGCATTAAACAACTATCATTAATAATGCGGGAGTAATTAGGTGTGAATGAAGTATTTCACACCAGGGCCTTAATTGATACCCTGTTCACACTTTCCACCTATCGAATATTCAGGGTGACGAAACAACTTTTCATTTACTATACATATTCAGTTCAATGAAACGGTTGGTCTACTGAAATGATCGTCACCCGTACCAGCATCCTCCTTATTGTCAAAATCAATTTATATTTAATTTTTTCATTTTCTGACATTGATGTGCAATTCAAAAACAAAATGCTTGTCTTTTACAAAATCTTTTAAATGTCACTGGAAGGCAATCAGATGGATTAATATAGAAACAAGCATTGCTTTTCTAGAACAGAAGCCCTGGAAATCTTATGGCTATACCTAATACATTCTGAATTTATAATAAATTCAAATCCATGAATTAAGAAATAAATAGTAGTAGATCTAAAATATATAACTTCTACTTCTTAGCCTATGAGCTTGCTTTACTGGCAGTTTGGTAGAGAATCTGCATTATGACTGAGTGTTCCTGAGATAGAGCTGAGAGCAATAATTAAATAATCTAGCTAAAACAACTCTCAAGCATACATAAAAGAGTAATATTTCTTACAGGTAGTTGCTCAAATTTTGACTGTTCCTGTCCTTTTATTTCCATTTCTAATTTTTGCTTCTCTTTCTTTTCACCTTGTTTGATGAGGTACTGTTGTAATCCGCCTGAACACACACTATTATTGTCAACATCGCCCATTTGCCTCTTGTATTTCTTGATCAAATGCCTGAAATAAAATACACTGTTCTGATCGAGTAATGTTACATCACACTCTACTGCAGATCCTGGTTCAACAAAATCTACTTTTTTATTGACTGACAATGGCTGAGTAGTCAAAACACTTTCCATTCCTCTACACGGAAGTGAATGTATTGCCAACATTGTTGCTTTTAATATCCCACAATAATTCCGAGCCAGAGCTTACAGTTTTCTTGAAGAAAATGAAAAGACACATAGTTATACTTCTCATTTTATACGTTTTACGTGTCAGATCTAATTATATCGTGTCAAAACTGTACACTATTAAAAGTTCCAACGTGTCCCGGAAAACTTGTCATTTGTTTACATTCACTACCAGGTCATTTCCGGTTTCTTTTCTATTTTCGTTTCCGAACGAGGCAACTTCCTTTGGACATCATACTGGATAGAAAATGGTAACTGAATTTATACATATAAGTAAATCCATTCCAATCGTAAAGCTCATCAGCTTCTGGGACAAATTCCACTTGTTTTGCTTAAGATACCCATCTTTTATAACTTATTGAGATTAGAAAATGTCCAAAAAATTGTTATATGATGGCATTCTGTCGAAATTAGTGAACAGCCCGAAAACATTATTTTTTTTGGCACTAGACACATTTTTAAGTGTATCAGCGGGTGAGTACATGTGAGTATGTACTTAAATGTTAAGCTGCGTAAAAAGGGACATTTTCTCAAACTTCCGACACCACTATACTGAGGACCGACAAAAATTGCACATCGCGAAATCTAACGAATCGGTGCTAATCATACCTGTTACTAAGATGTTCCCATAAAAGATAAAGCCAAGGCGTTCCTTAACAAAAAGTCCAGTTTTTATAAGCGTCCTTGGTGGAGAAGTTGCTGCGTACCCACATAAGAATGTAACGAGTTCAAAACAGTGACAAGTGTATTATGACTAGTCTCACTAAATCGCCTCCGAAGGTGAACCCATTTTATAGGCAGATATATTATAGTTGTTCACCTTCTACGTCTCACTTTGATCTGCATCTGGTTAAGCGGACTCCCCTAATCGTAGGCGATTGGGCACGTTTTATGGCTCGTTTGTCCAACAGTTCACAGACTTTAAGGCAAAAATGATAAAAATATGATAACTATATTCATATCTGATTCCTGTAATCCAAGAAAACACACAAATACATAAGTATAGAACTGAAACAATTATTTCGTACCTGATTAATCCACCATTTTATTCAAGATATGACAATCGGAATACTCGTTGTTCTAGTTTGATATATAATCAGAATAGGGTAAAAACCGTGCCAAACGATATCCGCTTGGTTATATGCAGTTTAAAATGAGGCTTAAATGTTGAACAACTAAAAATATCAGATCAATATATGGGTTCATCACTTTAAGACTAATAAATTAGGCTATATTATGACATTCTAGCACAGAAATTTTGAAAAGAATGCAGTTTGAAACATCATGATGATGATGATCATTCTTACAGTACTGTAGGTCAATATTTTCGATCAGTTCTTTTAGTCTGCGTTCAGCTTTTTGAGTTGATAGCTCTGGATCTTATTTGTTTTAGGGGCATCATTGTCATTCAGTTAGCTCTTCTTTTATAAATTTAAACTAGTTTCTTATTTTTGTATTTATGGGAGTAAATTAATATATGTTTTGTCTTTGTAGACAAAGGGTACATCCAGTTTTGGTAAGCGACATAATAAGACACACACACAGTGTCGTCGCTGTGGACGTCGTGCCTATCACATACAGAAGAAAAGATGTGCATCATGCAGTTATCCCAGTGCAACTATGAGATCATGTAATGAAAGAGTTTTTTATTTCACAGCTTTCTGTTTTATATTATGCCAGTTACAATTGATATGCTCGTAATATACTCTCAGTTTTAGTGGTATTTCACATACAGAATGCTACTTGTTTTGAGAAATATTGCTGTATAACCCTTTCATAGTAAGGATTGAAATTTCTTAAGATCTCATTTTTCAACACCAATTTTCCCATTTCGACCACTTCCTTATGTTTAGTTTTGATCATAATATAAACAGGTTTTAATTTTATTGAGGAAACAGGTGCAAACTATAAATTAATTTGTAGTGTAGTGCCAGAATCCATTAATAGTCATTTGCTTTGGATCTGTATTTGTGTCATAATGCATTTCGATATTTAGGATGGTTTTCTTTTTTTAAAACTGGTACATAGTTAACCTAGAATATTTTGCAAAGTGAGTCTCCAGACTGTTTGCTGATTATATGATATTTAAGAGAATCTTTGATGATAAGTCATTATTATAATATCATTTCCTTTGTATCAATGCATTGATTTTTGTGCTTGAAAAAAACAGGCTTTTAATAGTGTACAAATTATTATGTGCAGCATCTACTTTTGAAAAATCTCATCCAGAGTCTTAAGTGATAAGGATTATGATTTATTTGTTTGAGGAAATGAATATGAATATCATCTGTAAGTAACTTTGGTAATTGCATTTAGAAAATTCATTTGTATCTGTACACTAATTACAGATAACTGGAGTGAGAAGGCAAAACGTAGGAGGACAACAGGTACAGGACGAATGAGGCACTTGAAGAAAGTCTACAGACGCTTCAGGTAAATTTGTCATCTACAAATGTTAATAATAATTTTTCTTTCATCATTGTTGTGTCGCCTGCTACATAGTAGCTGAGACATATAGGGATCACTTCTCCGTTGTCTGTCTGTCCATCACAAAACTTATACTGACTACTCCTTAAAAACTACTGGTGCAATTTCATCCAAACTTTACAGGAATGATCAGCACCAAGTCTAGTTGTGCATGTCCTAGGCATTTTCCAGTTAATGATTTTTGTCAGAGTTATGGCCCTTTAATGATTTTTATTTTTAAAGTTTGTGCGGATTGCTTCTCTTATACTACTAATGCAATTTGAATTAAATATTACAGGATTGATTGGTACCTCAAGTACTTGCGCATATTTAATAGGTTTTTCAGTTGAATGATTTATGGCTGAGTTATGTCCCTTGAATAAAAAGGCATTGTGTTGCCTAATACACTAGTAGCTGCGACATGCTACAATATAGCTGCGACATATAGGGATCACTTCTCCGCAGTCGTCTGTCTGTCCATCTATTGTTTGTCTTGACTACTTCTCTTATACTACTAATGCAGTTTGAATAAAATGGTACAGGATTGATTGGTACTTCAAGTACTTGGGCATATTTAACAGGTTTTTTGTTCAGTTGAATAACTTTTGGCTGAGTTATGGCCCTTGAATAAAAAAAAAGGCGTTTTGGCCAACAAACTGTCCAATCACCCCTCAGTACAACTGGCTGCTTAATTAGCTGTCATCAGGCAACAAGTGTGATTTTTGATCGCTCTTGTGGGAAAATGGTAGCCTAGCTGAGAATTTTGAGTATATGAAATATTCATTATTGATAAGCTTCATAGAATAAACCAACATACGTAATAAGATGCAGTTTACTGAATATGTTTTTATGTCCCCTGAGGGAGGGCATATTGTTTTTGGTCTGTTTGTTTGTCTGTCCTGTGGGCAAAAAAAAAAACTGCTGATGTAAAAGGTAAAAAGTGAGTTCAGCTTTGTTTGTTCAAGCTCAAACTTCACCTTGGGTAAGTAGGGGATACTCAAATTACTTAGCACAAATGTCAACTAAATTCAGACCATGTGTGGCATACAGTTACCAGGCACCAATCTCAAAGTTCAAGGTCACACTTAAAGTTCCATATTTTCATGTTGGGCTATATGTTTGTCATGCATGAAGGGATTTTGAAATAAGTTGGCAGAAATGTTAACCACATCACAGCCAGTAAGTCATAAGATGTCATATCAATTTTTTTGCCCTCATTTGAGGAGTGGGGGTATATTGCTTCGCACATGTTGGTCAGTCGGTCCGTCTGTAGACCAGATTGGTCATGGCCTGAAGATGACCATATCCGATATTGAGGTCAGTAGGTCAAAGGCCAAGGTCATGTTTATAAGTGCATGTAACATGACATTGGTTGCCATTAGTAGGGCATACATGTTTCACAAACATATCTTGCTACAATTAAGTCTTTCATTACCAAACTCCTTGCAAACTGCAAGTCAGATTAACAGTAACAATAGCATTGCTATTTTTCAGCAGGAGTATATAGGAGAGATTTGAATGGGTTGTAAATTTTCATAGTATTTCAGTCTGTTTTATTGTTATTTTTGTGATCCATCATTTAGTGTTAGCTCAATAGTTTCCCCTTTTGCCTTAGACAAGGCAGTATTGTGGGGTATTAATCACATTCAGTGATAATGTATTGTGTTATTCACTGTAATTAAAGGCTTTTGAAAGGCTGTTGGTTTTAAATCTGAAGCTTCTATATAAAGATGTGAGAGTGTTGAGAAAAAGTACAGGGTAGAAGTTTGGGGTGACATCAGTTTTGCAGTGTTTATTTCAATATGGCAGTGTGCTAGCAAACTTCATATGATACTTTATTATATTTTCTCCATTGAGGTCACTACGACAAAGGTCAAGGTCACTTACACTTAAATTTGAAATTCCTTTGTCAACAACGTGCATAATTTTTGAAGTGACCTTGACCTGTAAAAATATTTTTTCGTGCTTAAAAATTGGAGCACGTTTTGGCCTATAGGCTTTAAAACAGATAGGATGATTGTCAATATTACAAGATTTGGTATTGTTTCTGCCATGTTGTAGTTGTTTTTTTCCTGGGAAATAACTCTGTGTGCAGGTTTCTATAATATAAGCTTTTCTATATAGGTTGTTTGAATTTGCTTTGAATGCTGTCTCAGTTACCACTCAAAAGAATATGTAAAAATGTCACTAGAATATATTTTCATAGTCTTCAAAATTCTATGGAAGATCATCTGTGTGTACTTGCTTGTGTTTACAGCATGTGTTGTAGTTTCAAAGTAGACATGACATCATTATTCCACAGAAACAAGGCTCATTAAGATCTGTTGCCATAACATAAGTCAGACTGGTAAAATCTAAATTAAATGCTATACACAATGGAGTGTATGAAATAAAAAATATATCAGTGGTATTATCTGTGCAAAGATAGTAGTACACAAAATGTACATATGTGATTTAAGTCACTGACTTCAAATCACTAAATCTCTCACTGATACATGTAGATGGTCATGGGTTTGAACACTGGTAATGATGGTAAATATACTTTGTAAAAAGTAGGCAGTTTCTTGCAAAAAGTAGGAGTCTAGTTACTGGTTTTATCTAAGAACAATGCTAATGTAAACTGCCTGCCTAATATGACTGTGTGTGAGAGGGTGTTAAACTCTAATAAACCAGTGAAAACATATTAAAAAACTTGAAACCAAAATGTTCTGTGATTATACTGTATTCAGTATTATAGATCCTATGAAAACATACGAAAATTACATGAACCATGTGATGCTAGAAAATATAAGAGAAAATGACATGATAGAAATATAACTCGGATTAACTCCTTTTTTTTTTGACAGGAATGGTTTCCGTGAAGGAACACAGCCAAAGCCACGACGTGTCGGAGCTGCTGCACCTTCCTCTGCCGTGGCAACAAAATAAGTTCGTTTATTGTACAGAATAAAAAAAAATAAAGGGAAAAAAACACCTGTTTTTGTACATATTTGAGCTTTGTCCATTCCCAACTAGTAAATGATTGCATAGAAATCATTGGAAAGTATAACTAAATTACGTCTCCCCTCCACCTCTGGGGGAGACGGTACTGTTTTTGCCCTGTCTGTCACACTTTGTTTCCTGTTCAATTACTAGAGTACCTTTTGACCTAGAGTCTTCAAACTTCATAGGGTGATTGCCCTTATTGAGTTACAAAAGCCTATTGTTTTTTTAAGGTATGGAGGTCAATGGTCAAGGTCACAGTTATCTTAAATGTGAAAATGGTTTCCGCTCATAAACAGAGTTCTATTTGACCTATTGTCTTCAAACTTCATAGGATGACTGTCCTTAGAGTTACAGAAGCTTTGCTTTTGGGGTGAAGGTCACAGTGACCTCATGTAAAAATTGGTCTCCTCTTAATGAGTGAGTGCCATATGGCACAGAGTTTTGAAACATCATTTAATGATTGTCCTTAATGAGTAGAAGAAGCCTATTGATTTTGGGATCAAAGGTCAAGGTAACAGTGATCTTTAACTTGAAAATGGTTTCTGCTCAGTAACTTGAGTTCCATTTGACCCATAGTCTTCAAACTATATAGGATGATTGTCCTTAACAAGTAGAATTAGCCTATTGATTTTGGGGTCAAGGTCACAGTGATCTTTACCGGTAAGTTGAAAATGGTTTCCGGTCAATAACTCGAGTTCTATTTGACCCAGAGTCTTCAAACTTTAAAGGATGATGTCCTTGTTGAGTAGAAGAAGCCTGTTGTTTTTGGGGTTAAGCTGATCATTCAAAGGTCAAGGTCACATTGACCTTAAGTACGAAAATGGTTTCCACTCGATTACTAGAGTTCTCATTGACCCAATGTCTTCAAACTTAATATATGATTATCCTTATTGAGTAGAAGAAGGCTATTGATTTTTGGGGTCAGCTGATCAAAGGTCAAGGTCATTGTGACCTTACATGTAAAATTGGTTTATGCTCTATTGATAGAGTTCTATTTGACCTAGTGTCTTCAAACTTAATAAGAGGATTGTCCTTTAGTTACAGAAGCCTATTGTTTTGAGGATCTGTAGGTCAAAGTCCAAGGTCACATTGACTTAAATGTAAAAAATATCTCCGATAAATACCTCGAGTTCCATTTCAGCCAGACTGTTGAACTCTTTGTTTTTGCAGTTTCAGTTGTTCATCTGTCACACTTTGTTTCCATTTGATAAGTAGAGAACCTTTTGACCTGAAGCCTTCAAACTTCATATGATACTTTATTGTATTTTCTCCATTGAGGTCACTATGACAAAGGTCAAGGTCACTAACACTTAAATTTGAAATTCCTTTGTCAACAACATGTATACTTTTTGAGTGACCTTGACCTGTAAAAATATTTTTTCGTGCTTAATAACTGGAGCATGTTTTGCCCTAGAGGCTTTAAAACAGATTAGGATGATTGACACTATTACAAGATTTGGCCTTGTTCCTGCCATGTTGTAGCTGTTTTTTTCCTGGGAAATAACTCTGCACAGTTTTCCTGTAATAAAAGCTTTTCTATATAGGTTTTGTTATATCTCTTTCTGCAACAACAGTACACCTTGTTATACCACGGCCTTTTTCCAACACACTCATTCCTATTCGTTCACAATTCTCTTCCTCCCGCTAGCCGACCTCTGTCATCTCTTCTGTGCCCCTGTTTCAGTGATGCGCTGCTGGAGACTTGCGTTTTTTATGCCCCTGAAGGGAGGCATATAGTTTTTGAACTGTCTGTCTGTCTGTCCCAAAACAACATTGGCCATAATTTCATACTTCATACTTTAACTCAACATCCCTTTGGACAAGACCTTCCCACTGACCTATATTTATTTGACCTTGACCCCTGAATGACCTTCACTTCGAAGATCCAATTGTCCAAAAACTGTAACATTGGCCAAAACCTTATTAGAAAGTTGATTTACTTCATACTTGGACACAACACCCCTGTGGACAAGACCTTCCCACTGACCTATTTTATTTGACCTTGACCCTTGAATACTGGTATTCAGCCCAAAGTCAAAGCACCACTTTGGGGGCATTGTCATCTTACAGTGACAGTTCTTGTTTACAAAAACATCTAGTTGTTCCTATATTTCTGTATGTAAAAGAACAGAGCAGAAACTTTCCATAAAAGTTAAAATGCGCAAGTGCTTTAGTAAAAATAATGTATCCATGGGACACAGATGCTCCCACTGTGTGCACATTCTGACAGACGATCATAAGTAGATGATTAAATGTCTGAAGAGGCAAGTGGAATGTGGAAACAGTTTAATTGTAAGTATTTAATGAACAGTTACTGCAAAACATAGTACTTGAAATGTTAAGAAATTTTGTCGAAAAAGGGTCATGTTTCTGATAGAAATTGGAGGTTTCATGCCGAGTTTTGAAAGGAACAGGCAAAATATATATGAAATCAGCATTTTCCTTTAAATTTGCAAACAATGAAATTGA
This sequence comes from Cyclina sinensis, assembly GCA_012932295.1. Taxonomy (NCBI): domain Eukaryota; kingdom Metazoa; phylum Mollusca; class Bivalvia; order Venerida; family Veneridae; genus Cyclina; species Cyclina sinensis. The sequence goes on along the minus strand of JAAONU010000012.1, from coordinate 1,832,863 downwards.
AAAAGGACCATAACTGAAAACATTGGTGGTGTCCTGCCCTGTTTCAAAAGTAACCTAAGTTTCAAAAGACATGCAAAATACAAATGAAATCTGCAAGCATTTTCCTGTAAAGGGACTGACATGGAGTATATCCTTTAGAACTAAAGAGAGAGATTTATACTACAGAAAAATCATTTTGGTGCTGAAATACACCATGAAAACAAGCCAAAAAAAAAAAATTTGGAGAAGATTCAAAGCCATGCACACGGCCACCAAGATTTAGAGCAGCAACTGAGCCACAAACTTGTAAGCACTACAAAGTCTTGTCAGAATTAAGATTGGTAAACAAAGTATCTACCCCCTGTCTTTACAATAAATTTTTTACCAGTAAAAGAGTAAATCTTCATATATGATGTGTTTTTGTAACAAAAGAGACAGTAACTTAGTTAAGTTCTTCACAATTACACCTAGAATTTCAATAATTATGTATGCACATGTTCTTTTTTTTCATCTTCCGCCCATCTATGAGTCAGTTGCTTTTAATGTGTGGAAACGAAATGTGGAGTTGGAATAGCCATTAGGGCCATAACTGACAAAATTGGAGGTGTGGTGCCTAATTTCGAAAGGAACCGGTAGTTTCAGAAGACACATGCAAAATCTGTGCAAGAATGTTCCTTAAAATTGTGCGGTAATGAAATGTGGGCAGACGTGCAACTTCGCCATTTTGCTAATGTTGGAGCATAAAAACTGTGAACTGTGTCAACAGCTCATAAACCATCAAAGGTAGATGTGACAGTCATCATTATATGTTTAGGTAACAAATGTTTGCTACATCTGACATATTTTCTTATTGAATATTTTCAGTTAAAATCTAATTTTTTACTGGAGAATGAGATTGGACGATAGATTTGCCTTAACAGCATAGTTTATATTTGTTAAATGAATTGTATGTTACAAAATACATCTGTTTGATCTGAAAACATCTTAGGCTTTCCTAAGATAACTGATAATTTTTTCATTCTTATATAAAGCCTGCTGCGCCTAAGTTACTAGTGTTTACAATAACAAGAATGAAACCTTTACTCTGTAATGTTTTATTTTGATGTATGATATGCTTTGGACATTAGGGTATGTTGTGATGCATGACCCAAGTTCGGTTGAATGCAGGCCATTGGTTCCCCAGAAACTGCTCTGTTTCTACCATCAAAGGGCTAAACCATCCGACCTAAAAACCCGGCATCCCTTGTGTTAAGTGAAGCCCGAATCCAAGCCCATGATTCATAAGAAAAAAGCCAGTAGAAAAACTTATCTTACAGTCCAGCCAGAACCATCTTTATTTGCTCATTAAGCTTTTCATTCATGTTTGGTTGAATTCAAGCCATAGGTTTCTGAGAAACAGCCTGGAATTAAAAATGCTGAGGCTGTCAAAGGACTACTATAACCATGTGAAACACATTCTAACTGGAATGCCCTGACACTATATGCACGGATCTCCTTGCTACAGAAGTTTCATACAAACGTACTACAAGGCCGTAGCAGTTGAGTAGAAAGATAATGTTATTAAGGTTAACATATTGGAAGTACCTTAGTGTATGAAAAACCTTAACTACAGTTGTGGGCATGACAGCGTGGTTAACAATGGATATAAGATATTGAATTGAGAATTATGAAAAGGATTTCTCAGAAAGCTAATAAATACAATAGAAACAGTATGTTCTGAACACAGCTCAATGATACTCCCTATGTTAAACTAATATATCCTTTTATTGACATTTTGTACATGATTGGGTTGTTCTGTTGTACAATTTTACTGAAACTACTCGATTAAATTGTCAGTGACAGATTAAATTACTCATTGTCTGAACACCTTTATGCCAGCAATATATGCATAATAGATTAGATACCCTATTTGGACTTTTCAGTCTTTTAAATGTACTTATAAATGGTGATCACCAGTTACTAGGGAAGGTTTATCTCTGCTTGAAATGCAACACCTCTGTATACATGTAGTATAAATGTAGAATATGGCTTAAAAGTTCTCTTGAGCTCTATGAAAATGACATCCTTCCCTGGTCCTGTAATTTTGGACAAACTTTACTATCCCCAAATATCATATACAAATAACTAGTTGTTGTATTGCTCTAGTTGTGTAGGAGTTATCATCACACATCCTCAAAGGACTAGCATATGCCCTGCCTGCTATACCACCATCTGCTTACAGGCTGTATCATAATATCTTTGTCATGGACAACTTTGTATTTAGAAACTGACAGACCAATCACATGCAAACATTTCAACACCTTATGAAAGTGATTCACATTCCAACCTTTCTGTCAGCCAGACTCTTTCTTGACCTGTCTTACACAGCTGTTTCAGATGTGTAAACAATTGCCACACCTGCAAGCGGCAATTAATCTGAAAATAACAACGATGTTACCCAGTATTTTTTTTATTGATTCCCAATCTAGTAAACATGATGATAATAAAAACATGAAATGGAGTGTTTTAAGTTCAATTACAAGGTTGGTCACCAAAAAGATCACAAGTAGTCTGTTCAAAATCCAAAGGAGCAGAGTGACTGAAGTATTGCTTTAATTGTCTGATTTCTCTATCAAGATGTACAAGTTTTAATTACCATATTTTACATACTATTGATCTGCAAATGTAGCATGCAGATGCAGAATAACTTGTGTTTTCAAAATCTCATTCAAAACTTTGAGATTCAGAGTACAAGGTTCTATATAAATTCTGTTTATTACTATTTTTTCTTTATACAATATGGATCAATACTGCTTCTTGGCATATACAACGAGACTTAGTGACCTGATATATTTAAAAAACATCTTCTTAATATGCATGTACCAGTACATAAGTAAATTCATAATAAACTGCATAATACAACAACCTATAAATTATATTCCATCTTTCTAGAATGTCTGGAAATCAATCGTTGAGATTCTCTATTTATAGATAAATTAACAAATAGAAGTCCTTGATATACACAGATTTTTGATACACAAATTTAATCTTAAAGATATATAACCACAAGGATTGAGATTGTAAAGAAGCTGAATCAAATTCTGATTTGAAACCTCATCAGACTAGTGGTATATTCTTTTCACTTTAAAAATCGTTTGTCTTAAAACAGTCCTTCTGGGATGAAAATATATCAAGACAGAAAGAGTTCTGAGTCAGGTATTGTATTTAGAAAGATGACTTACTAACTTCTGCTACAAAAAATCCTTTACTGATAATTTCTAACAATAACTGATCATATTTTAAAAATGTAACCAAACTCTTCCATGAGTTACTGGGGTCTATGAGGCCGGAAAGATGTGAAAAGCACTAGTACATTGTATTTATAACACTGTATCACAAAATATGACAATGAAGAAAAAAAATGCATAAATATAATCACAATAGAATAACCTTACAGCCAACACTCTAATAACTATATATATAGAACCATAAAGTCCAAGTGTCTGATACATAAACATTCCTGCTACTCCCATGGAGATGTTTGTCTTAACAAAGATCATTTACCAAAAGCATCTTTAAAGAAACGACATTAAATGTTTAAACAAAAAGACTTATACCATGAACAAATATTCATTCGTACGTTTTGAGTTATCTGGTAAAAGAATCATACTTTTTTGAAACTGTTGCAGAAATGAACCATTCTTTCTGTTAAAATGAGTAACAGTGATCAGGAAATGTGTACAACATTTTTTTTTTGTTACTGGAATTTGTCCTACATGATGTCTTTTAGTTGTAACTACCAAATTTCAAATAAAAGCTGGGTGACCAAGCATTGAAGTCTTACTTTTTATCTCCAGATGATTTCAAACCATGTAGGTAAAGTAAAAGTGTAAATAACAAATAAGAATTCAACTGTGAAACAACCTCAACCAAGCCAACAAATTTATGAAAATCTGCCGATAACTTTGTTCTGGAAGAGACAGGAATATTTATGAATCTGAGACTAGGGAAATATCTATGAAGCATTCATATACACAGTAACAATACATTCATCATGTGACTACATGTACCACTGCTTGTGGTTTCATTCTGGTGGAGATGATAAATTTAATAATCAAAGAATAAACAGAACATCCATGAAACATTTTTGAATTCAGAATTGCTCTGCATGGAATATATAATTCTATTTCAGTATGTGTCTAGCTTACAAGGTACCAACAACTTTCCCCTACTTAAATGCCTTTTTATGTTGTTAAAATGCATTATGCATAGACAGATTAAACAAAACAACTTTCTTCTATCAGAAATTTCTCTTATCTATGGTACAGAACACAATACTATATTTTTCTCAAAAACAGGTTGAGTATCTTTGTTTTTAGCAATGTAGTATCTCTGTATTTCAAACAGTCTCACACATTACTTGTTCTAAATGTTCAGAACAGAATGTCTCCCAATCCATTCCTCATGCTCTTGCTAGTGACCGAATGATTTAAAGATCACTTCTTTAATAACTGCTGGACATGTTGGGTTTTTTTGGTGGAATTTAGTGTGAACAAGAGAAATACAAGCTGAAATGATCCAGTAACTTTACTCATATGCCATGGCTATTATTTTCACTGACAGTCCATGGAAAGTCAAAGAAGAAACCACTTTCAAAGTTTAATGGACAAGCACATTTTTTTTGCCTGACTCATTCACTCACTGCATCAATCACTCCATTTTTTTACAGCACAACATCAAATATTTAATGTACAGACAAGAAAAATATGTAAGAAATACCCCGTTTTTCCGCAATGGGCAGAACTTGTGTGTGTTGACGCCTGAAACACGTGATGTTGCTCGTTTGTATATATAATACATGTACAAGGGTTCTCAACATCCTTTCCAACTCAGTACAGTTCAACTTCTATTGAAGACACACCTTGTAAGGAAGGTGTTGTCCTGACGTTAATATCTGTAACTGGACTAAAAGCTGGTGAATTATTATAGCCATGTATGATACCAAATCTTAGGGTTCTGGTAACTAAAATCTAAGATCCTGTCTTAAATTAACTAACATTATCAAGATCAATCTGTTTTATTGCTATTTCACACATTTTCTTTGTCATTAATTCTTGTTTGTCATCTAGAAGAAAAAAAAAAAACACCAGTATGTCGGTAAGATTTGCATTTTTAAGTATTTGTGACTTTACAAGCAGATGTTTCCTGAACTTACGTAAGAACAGGACAGGATGTTGAGAAGTTCTAATATGTCTACATAGCTTTACATCCACACTGATTAAAACAGAAACAGCAGCTGAACAATGGTTTACAAAAACTTTGGCCGAAAATAACTATTTAAGCAAAAACATCAAAGTATAAAATACTCATTTCAAAACATGAGACTTCAACTTGAGAATTAGCTCAATATTAGTTGAAACTGAACTTAAATCTTTAAATTCTATAAATGCCATTTCCTATTTAATCAGAAGTGATGTCCTTTAACTATAATGTATTTTTTTCTCCAAAAGTCTATTTTTATCACAAACACAAAAAGCAAACTTGTATACTACTTACAGACCACTATTAAGTATTGTGCTTGGCCATACATGTTCCCCCATTCAAATATTATACAGTATAGATACACATAATAATAAATCATTAACTATCAATGATAAAGGAATAGCTAAACTTTACCTGCCTAAAGCAAAAAATTTACAGAAGCCAATGAAAAACATCTCACAAAGTCATGTCTATTTAAAGCAGGTAAAAGTTTTGCCAAATCACAACATCTTAATAATGCCAACAGTATTACAAAGAAATGATCAAATTTCTTTCTCAAACTCTTTAATCTATTCTGCACCGTACCAATGTTTCAGTAAGGAAAAGTCATTTAGGCCTTTATAAAAAGGGGAAGCTGTCCTTTAGAGGTTGTATGCAACAAAGTTTATTGCACTTTTAAATATCACTTCTTTGTCAACTGCGTATAAAAAATTTGACCTTACTGGTAATAAATGGGAAAAAAAATCCAGGAAAAAAATGCTCATGAAACTTATACATGCTATTGTATTATCATTATATTGTATCTGTTCAAAAATGCCTACACAGAATGTCCCATTAATGTATATGCATGTATATTTCAACAACTGTACTATTTGTTTTATAAATCCCACAAGATGATACAGGAATACCTTACTTCCACACAGTTTCCCATTCAGATAATACCAGCTCCAGCTTTACATCAACAGAAACTGCCCAAAACCACAATGTACAAGAATGACTGGAAACAATCGAGGTATGTTAAACAATCCTAACCCTCTGGAATAAGTATACAATGGCAATGTTGTATGACATATATGCATTTTTACCGTGATGGTTCATTTACTGTCCTCTACTGCGATATTACTGTACACATGCACACATGTTTATTGCCACATGTAGACACTGATACATAATGCTATCTCCCCACAATATATACCCATCTCAGAGTGAACTTCTGTTAAAAGGGGTTAAATATGGATTTCATCTCAAATACTAATATTTGTTTTTATTTTCACTGTGTAAACACTGATCATCTTAAAATGACACTGCTTGAAATAAACGTATAATTTGTTAATATGTAGGACTGTCTTGTTCATCTAGATATACTCTGCCCTTAAAATTAAAGTAGATAAAGTAACAGCCTAAAGATCTCTGGCATGCAATGCCTTAGGTAAGCGAAGAAGTTATTCCGTTCTTAGAAAATAAATAAATACCCATACAATACACATTAAATTCTGTTAACAAAAGCTTGACTGGTTATCCAACAGGAAAATTAATATCATCATATTTTCAAGCAAATGCAAAATGAAAGTCCATGTAGATCTGCACAGCAAGTTTCTTGTCAGGATTTATATTTTGTGTACGCTGATTTTGATGGGTAGTGATGACAGGTCAGTCTTGCTGTCTATAGGATATGATGGTTTAATTCCCCTGGCTAGCATCTCTGCTATAATCTCCTGGTCCCCATTTATACTCAGCTTCTGAAAAGATACCAATGAATCAGATTTGCTAACCATTCTTATACACTTAAGGAAGAGTAGAGGTTGTGGGGTTTAAGCGCCAGACTCCCGATCCAGAGGTTGATTGTTTGAATCCCACCAGGGGTGAGAGTCTCCAGTGACATTCCATATTCCTCACTTTCAGCGTGAGTGTTGGTTTGAACTTAGGAAGCAGTCATCAAGAGGGACTAATATAAGTTGCAAGAAACTTGTTTCCCAATCGATGAAAAATAAATACAATGTAACTGAAAACTTCAGACCAATGAATTCTAGCAAACTTTTACTCTGGTAACACTTTTTCTTTTTGTTACGTCATATCACAAATTATTACATAACAAAATGGTGGTAAATTTGTACTTACTGATTAAAACAATGGTAGTACAAAACTTATTGGCTTCTCATGACAGACTGACAAAAGAACAATAACATCACTCAGATGTATTAATTCTGTGCTCTATTATGCCCAACTACCACAGACATTGCAATGGAGCTCACTCTTACCTGTGGTTCTGTGTAAACTTTCTGTTCAGGGGAGGTAACTGCAGCAGAGAGACATAACCAGATCATGACAATTGCACACATCAGTAACAACCAACTGAGCACAATTCTTGGTAACCCTGTCTTACTGGCAACACATGACAACCAATCATTTGATTCCGCCTCTAAACGCCTTTTGTTTCTGTAGTCATCAAGGTCTCGGACAGAGAGGTCAATTAGGTCATCATTGTACGGTTGGTTTTTTATGAATGGTGTAGCAGAGTTGTCCATTGGCTTGAGGTTGGTCTCCATGGAGCTGGCTGTGTTGTAGTCTGAAACATGGTCAACAAAATACATGTATGTAGGCAAGTAACAAAATCCCTAACAACATGGAATTAGGATCTTTATCACCTTGCTGAAATGAATGAATTAACATATCTTTTTTTCTGAAATTTAATTAATAATAAACACAATGCCACTTTTCACCATGATCTTGTCATACAGTCTATCTGGAATAAATGTACAGTAAAGATGTGTTTGATTGAAAACAAACCAGAACTAGAATAGCTGAGTTCATGAACTACATGAAAATGGAGAAGCCTTACCATCAGTGGCAAAGCCCTGGTCATCTCCCAGTTCGTAGACCTTAAACTGTTTTGGTGACTTGACGACCACCACACTGCCATCATTGTCCTTCATGTACATGGTCCAGCTGACGGATGCCTGACTCATGATGTTGTTGAACACATTGCTATACCACTGATGTACATAGGACACTGGATTCATAAACTGAATCTGCTGCTCCCAGGGATCATCCTGCCACAGATAAACAGTCTTTGCTTTATTATGCCAGTAACTAATGTTTCTCAATCAACACACTCAATCTTTAACTCTAAGTCCAGACTTATCAAAATTAAAAATATTTCAAGACTCTACAAAGAGATACCTTATTCTAACCACCAGTGCTATCAGATATTTTTATTCTTCATTTTCTAACAGGAGGAAAAAAAACTTTATCATGCTTGAACAGATTTACCTGAGAATGCAGTCACACACCGATCAGACATTTGTAAGAAAGAATCTCAATCTAGTTCACTGAATATTTGTACTAACATTAGAAACAAAACTTTCCAAGAATATAGAGTCCACCTATACACTGTGTTTAGCTGCATCGGCTCACAGTTAACATAAATTCTGTCAAACTGTTGTGTCAAAATACTGTCTATTCATGGTAAATGCAATTCTTTCTCGGTTTTCTATGTTTTTCCTACACAAACACAAACTTGAATCTTGAAACAAGAAGCACTGAATCTGTCACGTTACGATATCCTAAGGCTATGATACATGTTTAACATAACATATTTACTTATATTTTATATATTATATATATTATTTTATTATATCTTATATATATCACTTTCTTAAGCTTTACAATCTCATTAGGTTTAACATGTTCGAAGACTTTAAGATGGTATAAGTACATTATAAGGTTTTGAATAATGTCCACTGACTCATTTATTGAATGGCATTCTAAGATTTTTGCACCTGTAAAGCTCTATTTACATCAGCCACTAGATTATTTGCTGCCTTGTGGCCTTCCCAAGCCTTTAAGAGGCAACATGGGATCAGTAACATAGTCAGGTAGAGCCCTGCCACATCTCAAAATTGTTAGAATTTAGCAAAAAAAAAAAATAATAATAATAATTTAGAGAAACTGATCTGTTGGAGACTTTGTAAGGAGGTCTTGCAGGAAGTTTCTGTTACCAGCATTTACAGATCAGCAAATGCACTGGAAGTGAGCAATAGGAAACTTATTATACACTAAAAGCATTTGACTCAGAATTATCTAAGAGCAGTGCAGATACAAGCTTCTTTTTAAAACAGTATAGACAGATGTGCGTTCAACTATACAACTTACGTGGAGAATATGGTCCAGAGCAAATGGTTTCTGATGTTGACATCCAAGTTTACAGGCCTCATAATCCTCCTTCTCTTCATATGCCTCCTTACAAGCTGTAAAACAAAGATAACAACAATATCTGCCATTTCATATGATTTTACAGTAAAAACTCGAAAGTACGACCAACTCGCTATTAAGACCGATTTTTAACAGAATGAAATTTTTTGCTCTATTTTCAATGATCCGGAAACTCGATATTGAGACCAACCCGCTATTATTTAATGCGACCACTTTTCTGTGACCAAATAACATATTTACGAGTATTCGGAACTCAAAATTACGACCATACAATTGGCTTATCAAAACAAAGTAAACAAGAGCTGTCACTGTAAGATGACAATGCCCCTTAAGTGGTGCTTTGACTTTAGGCTAAGGACCAGTCATTCAAGGGTGAAGGTAAAATAAATATAGGTCAGTGGGAAAGTCTTGTTCACAGGGGTGTTATGTCAAAGTATGAAGTAAATAGACTTTCTAATAAGGAGGTTATGGCCAATGTTAAAGTTTTTGGACAATTGGATGTTCAAGATTAAGATCATTCAGGGGTCAAGGTCAAATAAATATTAATCAGTGAGAAAGCCTTGTCCAAAGGGGTGATGTGTCCAAGTATGAAGTAAATCCACTTACTAAAAAAGAAGTTATGGTCAATCTAAAGTTTTCGGACAATTGGAACTTCAAGTTGAAGGTCATTCAGGGGTCAAAGTCAAATAAGTAAAGGTCAGTAGGAAGGGCTTGTCCAAAGGGGTGTTGTGTTCAAGTATGAAGTAAATCCACTTACTAATGAGGATGTTATGGTCAATGTTAAAGTTTTCGGACAATTGGATCTTCAAGGTGAAGGTCATTCAGGGGGGCAAGGTCAAATAAATATAGGTCAGTGGGAAGGCCTTGTTCAAAGGGATGTTGTGTCCAAGTATGAAGAAAATCCACTTACTAATAAGGAAGTTATGGCCAATGTTAAAGTTTTTGGACAGACTAACAGAATGACAGTTCAAAAACTATATGCCTCCCTTCAGGGGCATAAAAAACCGTGAGATTTTTTAATCTCGCCTCGGAGCTATTTCATTTCAGATTATGACCTGCATTTTTTATGACAATGAAGCTTTACGTTATTAACAACACCATGTCTTTGTTGGTAATAGGAAAATGTGTCAAAACTGTCAAACTGTTTGCAAAATGATTGTTTCAAAGATAGGTGTAAAATTATGGTGAAATTTGATTAAAAGGTATATTCGGCGATTAGATGATAAGGAAAGCAAGTTATGATCTGGAAACTGTTTTCTTATGCTGATCCACAGAGACCTTGACCTTAGACAGTTTAACCTCATATTCAAAAGGGATCATCCTTGATATGGTTGAATTCCATGAGTAAGTTTTCAAACAGGCAGAAGACAAGAAAAGCAAGTTATGGTCCAGAAACAAGTTTCCTTATTTTAAGAACACTGACCTTGACCTTTGATGGTTTGACCCTGATATCAATAGGGATCATTCTTGGTTGGTGGAAGTACATGTGTAAGTTTTCATGCAGGCAGACAATAAGGAGAGCAATTTATGGTCGGACATGATTTGGTGTTTGTGTCTACAGACAATCTGAGTAAATTACATGCAAAACTGTTATCAAGATCTCTAAGTTTAAAAGGTGAAATGATTTACAATTAATTCTGCCAAGAGTTATCTTACTTTGAGATCTGATGTCCCTTAACATTTTTTTGAAGTTTTAAGTCAATCCAATTAATGATTGCTGAGAAATAAGCAATGCATGACAGTATGTTGTATGCAAAAGTTAATCCAATATTTCTAAGTTATAAAAGGGCCATAATTTGCCTTAAATTTGCTTAAGACCCAAGAATTATCTAACTTGTTCATTTAATGACCCTGAAGACATTAGTAAAGTATCATAATCAATAAACATAATCTTATAATAAGATATATACATACAACAAACATTGTACAGGCAAGCTAAAAAATGTTTTGTTTTATGTAGGAATTCTCTTATGTGCATTTTTATGTTTAATTCTGGAGCTTTTATTATTTCCAACTGACTATGGCTTCTTGTATTATGTTTCCTTTCGATACATGTATCTCTTTTAACAGTATACATTTGTGATGAAATGATCAGTTATACATATTACACTTGAAAGCCATGTTTCATTGATTTTCTGTTTAACAATGTTTACATGTTTTAACAGCTGTCTTTTGCCATGTACAATTTAAAGTAACAGATGAAGCATATTTGTGTCTAAAACTACTTCTTTGTTTAGAATATATTAATAAATAAATTTAGATCTCATTACCCTGATTATGCATTAAAAACTATGACATTAGAATACAAGTCTGCTTGAGAAGAAATTCTTCTTCTTTTGGCCATCCTGCTAAAGTAACACACACATATAATCAACTTCTGTTACCTTGGTAAAAATAAATAACCTGATAAGAAACAAGGGCAAATCTATGTGACCCCCCCCCCCCACCAAAGTGGGGGGGGGGCCTTAAAAAACATAAAGAGGAGCTTCAAACCCATAAGCTTGTTACTTACAAGACTGACACATCTGAGTGGTTTTGTTGACATCATCATATAAAAATTCCATCATTGAGAACAGTCTACAACCTCTGTCACAACACTCCTCACTGCTACTCTGTAACAAAAAAACTTTCAAGTTCTAATCAATTCGATGTTAACACCTTTTCTCAAGACATGGTTTTTAGGATGTAAAAAAAAATAAACTTTTGGTGTGTATCTTTATCCCAATTAGCAATGAACATAAGACAAATACCTAGTCAGTCTTAAAACCTTGATATACCAGAGCTAATCTATATGAACATGACTCCATGTTTGATTTACTGTAATAGTTGTAACAGATAGAAAAAAAAACAACAGATGAATGACTAAACTGTTTATCTTATGACCTGTCTGTAGCACAAACAATGCACAAAGAAAACATAAAAGTCCCCACAAGATTATGACTTAAGTCTGTACTGGCATGAATAATTTGATAAACAACTGAGTTTAAAAAAATCAGTTCCTTATCAGGGGTTGGTGGCAAATCTGCATTGAACTGCAACACATACACATTTTAAAAAGTAATCATTCATGAACCAAAGAATAGATTATATTCCCTGACAACGTTGTGGGCGGTTGAAAGAGTACTAAATTAGTCCTGTGAGCACTTCACTGTATCACAGGACAGACTTAAAGCAGTATTTGACTAAGATATTTTTTTTTTTTAGTTGTAGACACAGCTGGCTCATTTACCCCAAAATGGGGGTACAATGTATTTCAAGCTAAGAATTCAAGAAATACCCACATTTTGTAGTAAGCACATATATATTTGTATATATATTTATGTATACCCCAATATTTCACATTTTTCAATATTTTAGCTTTTTTTTCTCAGATTTACCCAGGATTGAAAAAGTACCCTACCTACCAACCAACCCAACTATGAAAACTAGGATCAGAAGACTGCAAAGTTTGTTATTTTAATAGTGGTCATACCCATGTCTCAGCACCAGAGTAAATACAAAATTGTTTTATTTTGAGATAAAAAAAAGTTGTTATATTGCATTTGTTTTGAAATAAATTTTTAATTAAGGTTATATTAAACATTTGATAAATCTCGGTTCTAAGAATTAAATACTAAAATAAACAAAACTGTGAAAACCAATAAGAGGACGTTTCACATCTGCCATGTTGATTGCTATAGTCAAGCGGTGAAAAAGTACAGTAATTATTACACTTTTAATTCACTCCGGTGCTGAGATTGTGTGACATAGGCAAAAGGCTTCAATGACAAGTTGTTAAATCAGGAAATGATCATAATATGTTAAGTTATTCCTTAAGAATCCTGAATGGGGTGTTAAAGAATATCATTGGTTGTTTGGCTCGCTAGGTTATTACCACTCTGTGTTCTATTCGTATAATTCGGTCAGACGTGTAATATGTGGGGAAAAGGCATTGCATTCCTCGTGTTAGACGGCATAATTTTTACAATATCACTTGTTTATTAATAGAATATCAAACTCCTGTGGTTGAGGGTTAAATTCTGATTCATGCAGTTTTCATTTACTAGTTCTGAAATATTTTTTATGCAGTTTGAGTGTTTGACAGGATTGGATATATTGCCAACATATTCATTATATCAATATTTCTGACGTTGGTATCTGACTAGTCCAAAACTTTAGTCGTATAGTGCTCGTGTTAATTTTACTGATGGTTGCTTTGCCAAGAAGTTAAACTAGCACGAAGCAACGTCATATTCATTTGACTACTATCTGACATAATAGTTTGAATTCGTACGAAGATTAACAGCATTCACTGGTTTCATAACTCTTTTCAAATACCGCTGCAAATATTCAGTTTTGCAGGATGATTAATATCACTTAAAAAGCACTTTCTATTTCGACGTTTTTTTTGTTTTCTTTTTTCAGAATGGGTCTGAATAATTTCACTTAAATTGACATAGCCATGCTCACCTTTTCGTATGTGTGCGGTGTGTAAGTATTTTTGCATACTTCTTTACATGTAGATACGTCGTCAAAAATACCATCAAACACACTTGCGTTTGCAATGTAACAGAAAATTAAGAGAAAAAGTCCAACAATTTGTTTCATCGCCATTTTGATGTGTTGTAAGTCACATGACCAATGTTGTCTACTTTGTAAACGGGAAAATATAAAACATCGTTATCGTCTCTGGGTTACCTTCCGGTTAGGCAGGGTCTTTCAAATAGACCCTGCAAGGCCGTCGTCGATGGTCCGGCCGGTCCGGCCTTGGTCGGACCAATATTTTGGCCAAAAATGAGTAAAAAGAAAAAAAAACACGCATCGCTGATTAGCAATTTGACACTTAACTGGCCCCTTATGCAATGTGCGGTAATATACAAACATGACGCGAAACAACTGGAGAATGTTAATTGACCAGGTATATGTAGGGGTACTACGAAGACAAGTGTGAAGTTATCTTAATTGGCATTAATTGACATCGACGTGGCTCCGTATCTATCACCGTATATATGTTTATTCAAAATATTATATCACAATTCTTTAAATTTTACTTCTGTTCACATACAATTATCTTAATATGAATAGTTTAAGATAGTAAAATATCATGATGTGTGACACAATTCCATCGGAACCAAATCAACCAAAATCATTTTTGTTTCCAAAACGAACATTTGGTGAGTACATTTTTTTATCAATGTTATATATATTATGATATAACAAAAACAAAAACAAAAAATACAGTGCATGAGATTTGCAATATACATTATGAATATCTTAAACTAGTATGCCTGAATTCTCCGAGAACTTGATAACATTTTATTGATTGTATATGTAGCCGGGTAAAGGTATATGGTGATAAATCGATAAGACAGAACCGTGTGTCTTGGTAGCTCATTTGGTAGAGTGTCCGCCCTGTAAGCGGAAGGCCCTGGGTTCGAGTCCCGGCCGAGCCACGATTTTTCACCACCTGTTACATTTGGCACCCAACGTGAATAACCTACGTTATAATTTGGCTACTGCTTCGGCACCTCGGGAATGTGTTTACAATATTCTCTGTGACTCTGAGAATTCGGGACGAACTCTAAATTTGGAGGGGGTATATGTAGCCGGGTAAAGGTATATGGTGATAAATCGATAAGGCAGAACCGTGTGGCTTGGTAGCTCAGTTGGTAGAGTGTCCGCCCTGTAAGCGGAAGGCCCTGGGTTCGAGTCCCGGCCGAGCCACGATTTTTCACCACCTGTTACATATACGGCAACCGTTCAAAAGTCATATTTTTATCACATATCCGTGCCGTTTTTGCGACTCCGTAAAAATGGTATTGCACGGCCGTGCATATATTTTGACGTGACGTCATTTGCGTTATATACACTAAATGTTAGCGTTCTTCTATAGTTGCGTCAATGAAAAATGGTTCTTTTTCACTTCAAACGGTCTTTATTTTTGGTCATATGAGACTCATTTGTACACCTGTCTGTCCGTTATGCGAACCTTAAATTTCACCCTTAAAACTTACGACGCACAAATCTGTAAAAAATCGCTGAAATATTACTATAACATGTACTAGCGGCAGGCTGTAAACTGTGCCAAATATACGGGAAAACTCCCCTGAGAGCATTCTAGAATAAAAATTTTTCCGGGGGAACATGCCCCCGTACCCCCCTAGATTCTGGCTAAAACCAACCAAATTGGCCGCACCAATCACAAAATCGTGACGACGGGCCTGCCCTGGGTTAGGAATGCATACATGGACATTTACAACACATACATGATAATAAATATACCATGACATGCACACCAACACCAAGGATAACACCCATATTTCTATTGTGTTTATTTGTGCTTGTGGTATGAAATAGAGTGGCACTGAGAAACTCTAAATTCATTAAAAATTTAACATAAAAATTATGAAGTTGTTCTTACAGAGGTTTTAGACATTCTAATGCTGAAAATTTTAATACTGATCTTAACACTAACCTTTTAAATCTAAACACAAGTGACAATGATGTAAATAAAAAGTATGATGATTTTAGTGATATATTCCTGAAAACTGCAAACCAACACGCTCCTATTAAAAAGAAAAGAGTATTACAAAAGCCAATCCCTTTCGTGAAAAAACATTTAAAAAATGCAAACTATAAGAAGAGTATGCTCTTCAATAAATATAATAAAAATAAAACATCTAAAAACTGTGAAAATTTTAGAAAGCAAAGAAATTTAGTAACAAGTATTAGAAGAAAATCAATGGATAAATATTTTATTGATCGTTGTGTTGGGGGTTGTAAATCTGCTGACTTTTGGCCCACAGTAAAGCCTTTTTTATTAAATAAAGGAATATCTACAAGATACCATACTATGTGAAAATAACAAAATTATAACAGATCAGCAGGAAGTTTATAACATTTTTAATGATTTTTGTTGTAAATGTGGCTCAAAATATTGGTAATAATGCAATACCTGTAGATGAACATCATCCCAGCATACTTGCAATTAAATCGAATAATTATACAGAATCTGAATTAAGGTTTCAACCTGTAGAACCATCCTTTATAGAAAGACAAATTGATAAGTTAAATAGTAATTAAGCCACTGGTTTTGACGGCATTAAACCCAAGTTACTTAAGCTATCAAAACTACATATTGCCTCCATAGTTAATAAATGATTTAAAAACTCAGTCTTTCCGGATAATTTAAAAACAGTACAAGTAACACCTTTACATAAAAAAGAGTACATTAGAAACGGGTAATTATCGCCCAGTCAGTATTTTACCTACTATATCCAAAATTTTCGAAAGAGCAATAAATATTCAACTAACACAGTTTTTTGATCAACATTTCAATGCTTTTCTCTCAGCTTCTAGACCTGGATATGGCTGCCAAACAACTTTACTAAGAATTATTGAAGATTGGAAAATTGCACTAAATGAAAATAAATATATAGCTTCAGTCTTGATGGATCTCTCCAAAGTTTTGACTGTCTCCCTCATGATCTCCTCACTCTAAAACTTAAATATTATGACGTATCCGAAAACTCGTTAAACTAATTAGCAGCTACTTAGGTGACAGGAAACAACTTATTAAAATAGGCCATTTTAAAAGTGACTTTCAAGAAATTTACACAGGTGTCTACCAAGGCTCAATATTAGGTCATGTTCTCTTTAATATATTTATTAATGACATCTTTCATTTTGTACAGAAAAGTAATTTATACAATTACGCTGACGATAACACCCTGTCATACGCACATCATAATTTAGACATAGTTAAATCTACTTTAGAAAATGATAGTTTAACTCTTATTAAATGGTTTTCCGACAACAAAATGCAGGCCAATCCAGAAAAATTTCAGGCATTTGCAACTGGTTTTAAAACTCATAAAGAAGATATCTCTTTTGACTTGTCAGGAAATGAAATAAATTGTGAAGACGAGGTTGTCTTGTTAGGTGTAACTATAGACTTCAGATTAAATTTTGAAACACATATTTCTAATTTATGTAAAAAAGCATCTCGGCAACTAAATGTTTTAAAGCGTATAGGTAGACTTCTATGTAAACTTGGGAAGCTAAATAGTTATTATTCATTTATACTTCCCAACTTTAATTTCTGTCCATTAACTTGGTATTTCTGTGGCGAGACTAATACCAAAAAGATAGAAAACATACAAAAAAGAGCTCTTAGATTTATTTATAATGACTATAAATCTGACTATGAAAGTCTCCTATATAAGTCCAAACTACCAACTTTAAAAATTAGAAGGTTAAGACAAATGGCTATTGAAACATTTAAAATAGTTAATAAGCAATCACCAGCTTATCTTCATGATTTAATTAAAACTAAAAATAACTCTTATTCTTTTAAGTACACTAACACAGCTGAAATCCCTCAGGTAAGAAGTACAAATATGGTCTCAAATCTTTCCGTTCTGCAGCACCCAGACTCTGGAACTCGTTGCCTCAGCATTTTAGACATGTAACGGGAATCAGCCAGTTCCGGAGCCTGATCTGCTCATGGTACGGAAAGAGCTGTAGATGCTCTTGTTGCCAACACTAGAACTTACGTGTTTGTTTGCTTTTGTCGGGGTTTTTTCTTTAGTTGCTTCTCTTAGCATGTATTTTATTTAATTTTGTGTTTAGTTTGCTTTCGCTTTTGCTAGCTTTTACTTGCCTCTCCTGGATGTAATCCAAATATAAATTTAGTTTCATATCATGTTCTGATTATGCGTGAAGTTGTTGCTGACCTGTTCCCTTCAAACCTGATTTGCGGTGATACTTTTTTCTAAGACTATTCAATCGTCACATTCTTGGGCTACATTTTTTACTCAAGTTTTATATGTGTTTTTATTTTTATGGCAGATTTTAGAAACCCTGAGGTTTTTGATCAGCAGAAGTCACATACTTTCTTTTTATCATGCTTATATTTCATGCAAAAACAAATATATTTATGTATACCTTATTATACCCCCACCACAAAATGTGGGGGGGGGGGGGGCGGGGCTATAATGGATTCGCTTTGTCGCGTCCGTCGGTCCGTCCGTCCGTCCGTCGGTCGGTCCGTCCGTCCGTTCGTCTCCATTATCGTATCCGCTCTATAAATCCTATACCAATTGAAGGATTTTCTTCAAACTTGGCTGAAATGTTCACCTCAACAAGAGGATGTGCAGAACCCATATTGCCCATGTGTCAGCTCAAGGTCAAGGTCACAATTGAAGGTCAAATATCAAACAATCAAATATAAGACATTATGTCGTGTCCGCTCTGTAAGTCCTACACTAATTGAAAGATTTTCTTTAATTTTGGCTCAAATGTTCACCTCAACAAGGGGATGTGCAGAACCCATGTTAACCTTTTGCCGGCTTAAGGTCAAGGTCACACTTGAAGGTCAAAAATTGACTTAGAAAATATTCTTAAATTTTAACATGTATTTGAATATTTCTGAAACTAGCACAGATATTTGCTTGAAACTTAAAAGATATATGAGGTATCACAAGTAAGATATACAGGTCAAGTTTCATAAGTCTGTATTGCATTTTGACAAAGTTATGCCCCTTTTTAAGTCTTTTAATTTACTTACAATCAATACTAGACAATATGTCGTGTCCGCTCTATAAATTCTATATTAATGGAAGGATTTTCTTCAAACTTGACTCAAATGTTCACCCCAACTGGGCAATGTGCAGAACCCATCTTACCCTTGTGCCAGCTTAAGGTCAAGGCCACACTTGAAGGTCAAAAAATGACTTAGAAAATGTTCTGAAATTTTAACATGTACTTGAATATTTCTAAAACTAGAACAGATAATCATTTGAAACTTCAAATATATACGAAGTGTCGCAAGTAAGATATGCAGGTCAAGTTTCATAACTAAAAAAAGTGGGGGGGGGATAACTATGTATTGTATTTTGACAAAGTTAAGTCCATTTTTATGTCTTTAAATTTATTCACTATAATATTTCTTACACCAGAACAGATATTTACTTGAAACTTAAAATTTATATGAATAGTTACAAGCAAGCTCAGATGACGAAAATTCTACAATTCCATTGAATTATGACACAAGTTATGCCCCTTTTAGGCTTAGAAAATGTTTTGATATAACCATTAATACTTAAATGTGTCTGAAACCAGAACAAATATTCACTTGAAACTATATAATATATAAAGGGTCACAAGTAAGCTCAGTATGCAAAGTTTTTCCACTATTAATTACATTTTGACATAATTATGCTATTTTCTTAACTTCACTGCTTTTGTTTGTTTTAGTACATTGGGAAAATGAAAGGTTATTTGTAACTGTTTCGAACATGATTTGACAATATATATTTATACTATTACCTGTGCAATTTTTTTTTTTTTCACCAGAGATAATTTCTTTTTATGTATATGTATTTGTGCCACTAAAGTTATTCCCTTAACCAGCTTTCCACGTCGTCTTCTGTCAAGGACATTGGTGGGGGTATGAATCGCATTCAGCGATAGTTCTAGTATTATAAATAAGTCTTAATTAGGCACAGGCAGTATTCTTTTTGTTTGCCTTTGCTTTTTACACATACTGCTAAGCATATTTGTAACTTTCAAATAACTACTTTTAGACTCACATTGTATATTGTTAATAAGATGGTATATGACATTAGTATTAGTACTAACCTATTCTTAATTATCTACGTTTTATGGTATGTATATGAAATTTTGTGTATTATTTAGAGTTTTCGTCATATTTATTGATCCTAGCATGTGTTTTAAGTCATATATATGGATCTTAGCATGTGTTTTAATCTGCTATAATTTCCTATGATTTGTTAAATTACGCTTGTTATTATGTCGGTCAATAGCGATACATCGCTAATGTTTTACTGTTCTGTAACACCGACTTCAAATAAAATTTTTGTTTTTGTTTTTGTCTATCTATGTGGTTCGCCTGCCTTGTATAGTCAGTATTTACTTTTGGCAGTAATAAGTTGAAGTTGAAATCGTGGGTTCGCATGGAATCAACAGACAAGAAGGACACTGAATTTTGAGGTTCTGGTCTCTATTCAGGCTGGCGTTTTGAGATCTGTCACACTTTATCAAGTCAGTTAGGACAGACAGGCAGACAGATATTTTATCATTATTTGTAAAAATGGTTCATCGTCTACAACTAATACAAATGGTGTACATCTACTTTATTGTCAACGTGAATATATACAAGCAAAAGAAGAACACACAAAACAAGTAACACTTTATTGATGGGGAATTCATTAAAGTTGTACATGTCAATAAACAGCTAAACTTATAAAAATATTAAAATACGGATCGAGCACACTAAGCATTTGAATATTGTGATGGAGATAAACTTATATAGGTTTATATCACCACGTCTTCACCACAGAAGTGAAATAATCGGAATGAGAAGATCTACTAGTAGATCACTTTAAACAAACGGATCAATTTCTGAAATAGTAAATTAATCAGTATTGTTTACAGACAAACATTTACCCTGAAGTACGCAACAAATGAAAATAAATCTTTTATTGCGTTTAACAATACCTGGTCAAGTTATATCCAGTTAATACTAGAATGATCCTGCAAAAAATCAGATCAAATGGTCCTATATCAAAACTGGCCCTTTCTCGAGGGTTAAGAATTGAATTTTTATAGGAAAATACACGTATTTTAAAAACTTTCCTAAAACCGCACAGCCATGGGCTTAGATATTTATTGTGTAACAACGTCTTGTAGTTCTGTATCAAAGTTGTTCAAAGCATGGCACCGGGATCAAAACTGATCCTCCCCGAAAGGTCATGAGTTTTATATAGAACTCTAAAACCCACTAAATTAGTATGGAAGGAACCTTCCTGCTCCGATATTTAACTGAGTCATCGACCTTAATGAGCCTTTTACCTTTACCTCCTAACCTACTTCCTTGTCTTTGCAGTAACATCATTGAAACTTGATCTCTAATGCAGATTTTGGCTTTGAGCTTGGCCGACCTTGACCTACTGACTTTTCTGTTTTTGAAGCAACAACTTTGGACGTTAGACCACATGTACAATATGCATGTAAACTTCAACTTCAACATTAGTTGACATATTTCCCCAGGGGTCACTAATTACTTATGAAAGTTATCCAAATGCTATGAACACAGTATAAATTGTGGTCAGCTAATAGTGGTGAAGTTCAGGTAACGAACTCGCCACCAAGTAAACACAATTTTGTAAATCGACGTTTTCAACAAGACCAACACCAAATACCTAATACTCGTAATCTATAGTAGCGAACTTGTGTCATTGAAAAAACAACAACAACAGCTTGGTCATCACTATTAAGCCATGCTTCTGGGTCATTTCAAAAGAGAAAAAAAATTCACCCTCAAAATCATTTATCTGCATGAATCCAAAGACTTAAATTTATAAATTATATCATTTCATCTTTGATTTCAAGATAGTAGAACTTTTCTACTCAAATCTGTCCGATTTGCAACCGTTCTTATGTCTGCGAGTTTTTCATTGTTTTGCATGCATACTGTGACTGGTACCAAGTCTGCAGTGCTAAACAAGCTTCAGTTATTATGGCCTTTGGACCAGTCTGCTCTATGTTCACGCTCTCTATTTTAAAATGAGAACCTTATCAACTATGTATTTAGAGCTATTTAGCTGTATCTGTTTATTATATCTGTCAACGTAAGCCGAGGATTGATAAGAGTACATTACGTTTTTTTCTGACTTGGGATTTAGCCACAGCATAATAGCAGGACACCCCACCATATCCTTATCTTATCAACCCATCCCTTTTTGGTATCTCCCTTATGCCATTCTCAAAACACTTCCCTCTGACCATTTCGGTTCGCCTTGAAGTCCAACCATATGCTGTTTATATGTCGCTCCCCACTTTCAAACTTTCATATAAAAAAGAATAACATAACGTACTTAACATTATTACAATTATTCAAGTATTAATTATTACAATACTTAGTTATTTTAAAATTTATCTCTGACTGAAATACTTTTACATGGTAAACTAATCACTTATTTAAAGTGTCTCTTCATTCTAATTCAACCGATCTATAAATTGCACCATATCTGGTCTAACTGACCTATATTTGTATTACATATTTTTGCTTAAAACGAGTTTAAATCGTTTAAATTACAAAGAATACAGTTTCTATCCGCTCTAGGAATATTTATGTATGTCAGTTCAGGAAATAAACTAAAATAATTGAGTCAAAAACAAGTTCTACAATAATACTTCCCTACTTTGAAATTGTGAGTATGGACGTTCAAAAGTAATTTTTAGTTCTCGTTGCCTAACACTGTGGCGTGATGTGCTGTATTCTGCTAAATATCTGACTGTCAATCTGAAAAAAAATCTAGTCTAATTTTTCACGTTTGTTTGTGTGCTTGTACTCTTTAATGGCTATAACTTCTTTCACATTCGCTGATGAAGAGAACAACCTATCATCAGTTAACTCTACCTTTCTAGCGCTGCATGCATTTGAAAATTTTACCTTTAACTATTCAAAGGCGCAAATCATCAAAAAATGAAAATTGTTTTTGCCATATTTGCGAAATATTTAATGGATATGTGGATATGATTAAAAATGTATTGAGATTTCCACCGAGAGCCAGACCTTCATTTTCATTACGTTTTCGTTTACTGTTAACATATACATACATATGTCTTCATTGAATACAAAACCTTCTGGCAAAATGAAAATTTAAGAAGACATTTGTACGGAGACATTGTATGAATGGGCCGTTGACTTTATTGGATGCACCAAGACGACTGGCGACCTGTCTCGAGTTAAGGTAATGCCAAGACTAAGTGGACAGAAGCTTTAGGATATCGAGTGTTATTCCATGAAATCAACATTGGTGAGAATGGTCGCCTTTGGTAGATAGAAATAGTCTGGGGCGGCATTGGCAGTCATGGAAGTGCTGAGTCCTGTCTCATTTACCGTGGTAATTTGACGGAGCACAGGGGTATACTGATGATATTCTGATCACTAATCCATTACTGGTCCAAGAATGGAAGGACCATCTGAAACCTATTTTGAGCAGGAGATGACGTTGTCTTTCTCCGCACGTTAATCAAGAAAGTGTGCAAATGCATAAACTAGATTAATGATTATTTCATTACGGCATTATTCATTCAAACATATGATAAAAAGTAAAGCCCTGTAGAGGAATGCTGTCTTAAAAGCTCAGTCAAAAAACGATCCAACTTTCGAGCTCATCACTTTGATTAGGATCTTTTATCGAAAACTCAACGTCGCTTCCTATTAGTCCCAAAACAGCTTTGCAGTTTTATGGCCCAAATAAAAGTTCTTATCACCAGACTATGTTCTTATTGACAGTAGCGTAGCTACTATTAGGCCCTGTAGGCACGGGCCTACAAGTTTATCAAGAAAATGACATTTGCAAAAGTCCCCAAAATGCACTCAAAGCTGGAAGGGGAGTGGGGAGAGGGGGGAGGTCGTGCAAGCTTTATGGTCGAATCAAGTGTGTTTTAATTTAGGTGTTGAATTGTCTTCTGGGGAACATGATAGTTTTCTTGACGCAGGAAAATCGACTTCATTTAGCATTCATCATGCTTTACAGTCTGCATACAGTGTTCAGTTAATTTCGAATCAAATACCAAGTTTAAATGGTTCTGTTTAACGGATTGTTTTGATTGTTCCGCTATGTACAGAGACTTCCTAAAAAGGGAAGAAACACTGCATTGAGTAGGAATCATTTCTTCCCTTGTTATATCAGTAATCGCCAAGTTTTTTTGCAATCTCCCACGCAGTGATCTCCTCTTACAGGATTAGATCTCTGCCATCACAACATTTTCGTCAAGATTTTTGACGATATGATTTTTTTCAATTTTGATTTTTTTTAAAAAAAGTAAATACGGTTTTGCTAATGTTTCAAGACTGTAAGGTGTTAGATGTGAACTCAAATAAAAAATTATTTCGGAAACATAAATATTATGAGAACAATTTTTAATATCGCACCGTTTATTTCAAAAGAGTATGACCGCTTTTGAAAAAGAAAACACTCAAGTCATCAATACTACTGTACTACAGTTCTTTTTTAACAGATATTTTGTCAATCATATCGGCAGACACCAGAGCTCAAATTATAGTGTCGCTGTTTATCACAGATGAAACAATTTTTCAACGGTTTCTTTGGCGTATCCGCCATATTGACACGATTATGTGATAAGACCATCATCACGTGATTCGTGTGAAGGCAGTGGTTACTGAGCGTAGCGTAACCGGTGCGCGGAGTTTGGTTTTTTTGCCGAAATACATGTGTCAACTTTAAGATATATTTATCACTCCATTTTTTTCATTTTTTCTTCTCAAAAACTGATAAAAACTAAAAGGCTGAAACTTAAAAAAGTAAATATTTTACGTATTTCTCGTAATCAATATCAAATTACATCAGATTTGCTTTCAAAAGATACCGTTCATGAGGGAAAGTGTACTGAAGAGAAAAGCTTCTTTAAAAAGAACCATAAGAGAGGTTCATCAGCCATGTCTATGTTATTCATTATATCAGCTTTTTTCTAAATCGGCAATTAAAAATTTGTCCCTTTCACGAATCAAAACAGAGCAGTAATTCAAGTGGTCATGCCATCCCTCACAAAGATTGGATTGCTCCAATATGCAGATTGTAAAGGTTTAATAGGTGAAAGGTCATTTAGACGAACATTTTGACAACATATAATGATATTTTTCGTTTTCCCGATTCCATGGGAACAAAGCCAAAGTCGAGATGGCAGCCATGAAACGTTTCTTCGTTTGCTACGTCATTTTTAACCATTTCAGTCAAATCTTGAGATAGCTGAATCTACTGCCGACTTAAGGCAGAATTTTTTACTATTCCAAAATGGTATTTGTATTTGATATCATACATCTCATATAATGCTGCCGTCTCGACCTTGCCCTTCACATTCATGTTCATTTTTGTTACACTAGTCTTGTCTGTTTCATGTTTTTCTGTTTGTATTATGTCAAGGACCCCATTGGAAATAAGTCGTATTGACTTTCATGGGCTATCCAAGCATGACATCTCTAGTCATTACAGTGCATTCAAACAGACTCATCATTCTGAACACTTCTTTGATAATAGGTATTACCAGAAGTACAGTGTAATTAGACTGGTTTGGTGCTTAGTACCATTCTTAGTAGTTTTACAATGTTGTGATTTTTACCCTTATATGTTACTATGGTCTTTAAAACTGAAAACCTAATACCTTCTTTATGTTATAAATGGTGTTTGTAATTTTCAATGTTTAGGTGTCAACATTGTCTTAATTTCTGTGATATGTTTTAATCTGTATGTAAATTGTATTTGTAATGTCTACATGATGGATTGCTAAAATAATCTATCTATCTGGACATTCAGTGCTAGAAAAGGGGCCCTGTCTAGATCTAGATTGTTAGATCTTGCTTTTTGTTGTTAATTTCAATTAAGGGTTTTAACTGAATTTTTAACATTTTAGAATAATGTTACCTTGCTGCATAAGAAAACAATATATCGACTGACTCAATAAGGAGTTTCTAATCTGCGAGTTTCAGGTCTTTTATTAGCTAAATAAATTGTGCACTGAACGGCTTGGGTCCGAATGTGTCATTGTTTTCCCGCCAAAATATACAATCACCTGATGTAAATATTACCGTAGATACAACCAATCAGAAACTGTCTTAATCTTTGACAGCGCACCTGTCAATATGGTGGGCATGAATGAGGTAACTTTTTAAAGTTAACAAATTTAGAAATTGACCAAGTCTTACTCATTCTTTTTCTACATCACTGAATTAATATTAAGAGTGTAAACATTCCATCTAATTATATTTAAAATGGGAACAGTATACCCGCACTATTGACAATTTTCGCACTCAAAACATTTCGAACTTTTCAATGAGAGAAATAAAATGTTTGACAAATGTCTGACAAAGCTTGACGGATGTAAGAATACTTAAAAGAAGCATGAATAACTTGATTAAAAGAATTCTAGATCTTTTAGTCCCTGATTTTCATCATTTCACCCCAAAACTTTTCTTCACAAGATTTTTCAGCCCCTATTATATTCTAGCCTAATGAATTTGGCGTTGACGGTTTGACCCATTTTATAGATTATTTTATTTTTTATAATTGTCAAACTGTACATCGCCTATCAAAATTTTTCTCGATGTTTCTTTGACAAGCCTGGTTAGTTAGACTTCTGTTATTCAATACCTGACTTTTCAACTCCCAAAAATACAATTTGATTTTATGTATTTGTTTTTATGTGTGTAGATATAATTATCTGTACTTGGGAATAAAATATGTTTAAACCAATTTGATTTTAATTATAAATTATGTATTGCCTGATCTATTTTGTAAAAGTAAATTACTTGAGATTTTTCTGGTTTTAAGCAGTAATTACAACTACTAAACTAGGCCAAGTAATAATCACATAAGTTCAATATTGTGCTAATTTTTTGAAAGTTTGATACCCGCTTTCTGAAAGGGAAATGAAAAGACTGATCTGTGTAGGTCATAGGGGCGGAATGTCTTCGCTAGCCGATCAAAGGGAGGCATCCCCCTCCACCCTAAAATTCCCAGGCCATATGTGTTGATTGTAGACACACAGAAATGAAATATCATCCAGCTCCAATGGTCACTGACTGTAGTATAATATATAGCTCTGCTCTATCCTTTTTGTCTTATCAAGCTTGCATATTGCAGAGTGTGGGTATACTTATTATGCACTGTGACACTGTAGAAAACAGACTTAAAATCGGCCGAACCAAGTACATGTATGTGAAATTGAATTCTAGGACTGCGTTCATTAGTTCATAGAACACAGATGCCTCACTTTGGTGTGTTTTCAAGAGCATGTGGCATAAAAAACAAAGGGCAATAATTGTAATAAGGAAAAATAACTGTGAACATTCTGCTGATCATATGTTCATTACTGTTTTCCAGTTTAAATCAAATCCTCCAAAAACTGAATAAGAAGTTGCATTCATAATACTTTCTCTGTAAGCATATACTGGTAAAAACGCATGAAACCATCTGTAGCTTAAAATGTTTTCAATGAAAATTTCTTTCTGTTTGACCATGTTCATGTGAAGAAGATTGCTCATCTCAGTCTGATAATCTCCAAAATATGCATGAAGACTAGGACTAAAAAAACTTCATATAGTGAAAAATAAAAAGGCCCAAATATATGTGTAACAAAAATTCTTTCCTTTACTGCCACCTACACTGTGAAAGTAAGTCTTCCTGAAGACTAATAAGGAGTAAGACACACAAGATTTTCTCAATACCCTGTGAAGTAAAAAGACACAAAAGCCTATTCCTTTGTGACCACCTACACACTAGTTTGTTCCATCTATGAAAGTCTGAAAGAAATCCTCCATAAGATGAATGAAGGGTTAGACACACAATATTTTCTCTATGCCCATTATAGTGAAAAGTACAAAGGCCCTTAACACTGGTAAAACAAGGCATAGGAAAATTTCCTACATGCCAAGCTATTCATCTGTAACAGTTTGAAGTGTGTCCTCCAAAAGATGAATGAGGATTTTGAATAGATTTAAGACATATATGTACAGGTATATAAATGTGTCAGATGATCAGACTGGAACATCAGTTTTTCCACATTTTAGCTTGTTAACACTCTAGAGGTCACATTTTTGGTCTGGCCTTCATAATCCTTGCTCAGAATATTTTTATGCCCCCACAAAGTGGGGAGCATATAGCGTTGCACTTGTCCGTCCGTCCGTCCGTACGTACGTCTGTCCGTACGTCCCGAAATCTTGTGAACGCAACTCCTCTTAAACCGGATGGCAGATTTTGCTTAAACTTCCAGGGATGAACAACCTTAATGTGTAGATGGAAGTAAAGGAAGGAATTTTTGCTGCGACCAAATTTAACAGAATTATGGCCCTTTGTTGATTTTTTCACTATATACCATATAGAAATTTTGTGAACGCAACTCCTCTTAAACAGGATGGCAGATTTTGCTTAAACTTCCAGGGATGAACAGCTTTAATGTGTAGATGGTAGTAAAGGAAGGAATTTTTGCTGTGACCATATTTAACAGAATTATGGCCCTTTGTTGATTTTTTCACTCTATACCATATAAATAATTGAACATATAAATTTTACATTTGTAATTTAATTTAACATGTACATATGGTTACCTGTAGATCATTTTAGGTATATGTACAGAAAAAATCTTACATACAGGATATACATGCTCTTGTTTATGAGCACTTATGCATAGTGGGGGCATCCGTGTCCTATGGACACAGTTCTAGTTCCTGATGTTATCTCATATGACTTTGAAACTGGATCATGTGAATCTAAAAACTAGGTCATCAACCAAATCAGAGGGAAAACTTGTGAACAAACTAGACATTTTTTCCCAATTGTCTTGAAATTTGGTCAGAGTGATTGTGTAGCCTTCAGAATATCTAGTAAGTTTTGAAATTAGGACACTTTAAATTTTTTAGGTCACCAGCTGTGATCAGTGGAAAACCTTGTGAAGACTCTATAGGTCACAGTTTTGATCCACTCTTCATGAATTTGACTAGGTAATTGCTTGGATGATTTAGAAACTGGGTCATGTGGGACCAGAAACTAAAATACCAGCTAAGTACAAAACTCTGGAAATGTTCTTGAGGTCACATTTTTGGCCTTACTTAATGGAACTTGGTCAGATTAAAAGGTAAAGGAGCAAAAGAGTTGGAAAATATAGAAAAGTTGGTTTAGAAAAAGCAACTTATTTTGTTTGCCAGCCATACTTCCAGTTAGGTAACTTGTAAAATCCATCATGAAATATTTTCTTTTCTTGAGAAAGATTGCATTCCACATACACAAAAAATTACCAAGGACTTTTCATGTTTAATCAGAGACATGCAATGTTTGATGAATTGTTGTGTGATAAGAACAATATGTTACAATACTTCATTAAGCTGTTTTTCAGTTGTCAATTTTTTCTTTTTTTTTCAGTTAAAAAGTCAGGACTGTTCCAGCTAACAGATATATACAGGTGAGTGAACTAACCAATCTTTCATTTGGAAAAAAAACAAAAAAAACCAAACGTTGCAGAAATGCTATGTGTCGTAGAAATCTACTTTTAGAGGCAGATATAGCATTAAAACCATTACTAAAGTTATATTGTTATATATGTCAAACTGTTACTACTTGACAATGGAGGGAGACTCAGGTCTGTTTTATTGACTGTCACTGAAACAGGATAACTTGTCTTTCAAACTTCTGTTTATACTGCAAAGATGCAATATATCTGGAATTCAAATTCAAGCCTTTTTCAGTCAATTACCAGCTCCCCCCTCCTCTCCCCCACCCCCAACAATCTTGAACACTAAACCAAAGATTTGATTCTCTTATACAGCAGTCAGAGGTTGAATGTATCTGAATCAAAGCAAGAGATTACATGTATTCGTGACACTGATCAACCATTATCATTATTTCTCCACTTTCTATTTATTAAGCAGTTTTAAACTGCTTCGAGGTAAAAAAACTACCAAATTTTGTTATGAGTCATGTAACAAGTAAAATTTACATTGAGGTCAATGTTCAGGATTGGTACATTATTGATAGAAGACTTGCATCTCCATGGAAACAAAGTCCATAAACACATCACGTATACACGTGAACCAAAAATATTTTTTTTATGATTGTTTATGATACATTAAAAATCTGAAAAAAAACCCCAAAAAAACAAAAAAAAACCACTGATAAGTCAAACTTTTTATGTAGTTTATGTAGAAATTTTGGTCAGAATGTGATATTTTCAGTTAATTGCATGTTTAGGTATGACATAGTAATTCACATTATTATTTTTTTTCTCCAGATCTTGTCAGTTTAAAGACATATTTTGTATACACATATTTTCTTTTAATTTGTACTTTTGTTCACTATAGTACACACCTTCTTGATAGATATTGACAGAAGAATCTGATGTTATCAAAAAGAAAATGGTGTAGGATATATTAAAATTAAATCATTGTACCAAATTCAGATCTATTTGCTTGTATTTGAAAAGTTTATTCAATAATTTTAAATAGCGTATTTGAGTAGACTGTATACATGATATTGTGAGAGCATAATGGACGTTAGGAGTTGTTAGGAATTTATTTAGAACCATTTAAAAGGTTTCTATTGAGTTTGAAAGTATATTCCTATGTATATAAGTTTATGCTTTTGAATCTGAATTTCTCAATCGAATGCTTGTTTTGATTTCAGCGTGATGTGAAGGAATCATGATTGGACAAGACTTGTTATATGCATGGCAATCAGATAAAAACTTAATAGAGATGAATTGAGTGTTCAACGGGAAATATCTAAACTAGATATTAATATTTTAAAGTGAAAGAAACATTTTGGGAAATCTTAATTAAAGTTAAATTAAGGAAAGAATAATAAGATATTGAAAGAAATAAAAAGAGGTTATCTTTAAAGTGTCAGCACTATTCTTTTGTGTTCTGATTGAAATAGGAAAAGACATATTACGGTACATTTTGTTTTGAAATGGTTTGTAATACTGAATATTAACAGTTTGACTGGACTTGAAATGAAAGGATTGGTAAACATAGTGGAAACAATTAATCATGCAAATATTATGATGATAAGTTTCTGAAAATAAACTTGCAAAAATTAGACTGTTGGATTGGACTTTCTTAATTAAATGTACAACGCCAATTTAATAGTTGATCCAATGATGGCAGGCGTATTCAGGTGTAAAGACTGTCACATGAACTTTCAGTCACAACATCTCTTAGCAAAACACAAGCTAAAGTTCTGTGTAGGGAGCACCAGTGACCCCGATGACCTCCAGCTGCGGAGGGGATTTCGGTCAACATCACCAAGGGTCATTGCTTCCCCAGATGATAGAGTAAGTAACTGTATTACGAAGTTTAAAGAGACATTAATTGTTGATCAAGCAGAGTAAGAGTTTTGCAGTATTACAGTGTTTTATGATTAAATTTACCAGTTTGTACTAAAAGGTATATACTAAAATGAAAGGCAAACAGTTGAAAAGTAAAGGTATTAAATTTTTTAAATTTATAAATAATTGTTAGAAGAAAAACCGTTTAAAGTAAAACCTTTACATTTTAAATCCTTATATCCTGTTAGTGAATGAATTCATCATGAGAGGTATCTCTAGGACAACTGGACATTTTAGCAATTTATCTAAATATATAGTAGTCATATTTTGTTCGTAAGAGAACAAATATATATTCTGTGGACACAATATATGAACATGTACACTTTATCAAGAAGGAAAATCAAGACCTGATTTAAAAGTAGCAGAAACACATTTTGAAACATTCATAGTGTGTAATTCAGGTCATTTACATCTTGTGTATTTAGATACTTAAAATTGTTTTACATAGAAACCATACTTCTAAATGACTGTTTGCGTGAAATTTTCCTTCAGTTTGAATGTGTAAATTGCTGAATTATTTCACATTAACAGCATGATAGTTAAGTGTTATGTACCTAGGTACAAATTTTTTCCTTTAAGATGTCGTTGAGGATTAAAATCTTTTCGATCAATGGTCGGGACCACTGCACTAAGTGACAGACCTTTGCAAGAAAAATGTTGATCTTTCTCAGTTGACTTTCCGTTGTTAATTTATTTGCGCTTGCCACTGTAGTGAATTTTGATAAATGTATTTTCACTATGCTATACATGTACTTTGTTTGACTTGGCTTGAATAAGATTACTTATTGTTATTTTAGCAAAATTTAGAGTTTTAATGTAAATATGAATGTTCTGATAGTTTTCCTACATATCTGCAGAAGTGTGATTTTATTTGAATATACACAGTTGCAGTTATGGGGTGCAATTGAAACTAGACTGTTTGTTTTCAACAGGGTTGATCTTCTCTCAGAAGATTTGTTTATTTCTTTTATGTTCTTAACAGTTCTGCTAATAAACACTAATTTGGATCCCTTTTTAAGGTTTACCTGAAAGTATAGCTCATGGGTATAATGCAGAAATTCTATGTCTGGGCTTTGGTGGTTTGGTGGCTACCATAAATCAAGACTTTCAAATATAATAATAATTTATGACTTTTGTTGAGTGACAGATTGACACCAGTGGTGTCATTAACTGATTTACAATATTGATCTTGGGAAAAGTTTCGTCCTCTTGTGATTTTTAACAGTTATTAATTAAAATTAGTCTGTTAGCTCCCTGCATTTCCCATATCGCATTGTTATATTTGCAATCAGTGATTAAAGTTTAAATCCCTGGCTTCCGCTTGTAGATTCTCTGAGATTTATCGCTTATCATTGCAGGAATTTTGTCAACCTCTGTTCGTCTGTGTTGATTTGTTTTTGAACTCTTCAATAAGGAGATTAGTTTTAAAGTCAGAACATCAAAATTCACTTTGAAATTGAGTGCAGTTGGGTATTTCTTTTAAACAAATCAAAAGAAAAATACGTTGTACTCAGTCACCCAAGACTTGACTCTCGATTTTAATATTTTGATAGCCATAATGTGTTGAAGAAGTGCCTTTATGGTTCAGCTCGTTTTCAAAATTGGCAAATAAAGAGTCTATATAAAGGATAATTATTGCTTTAGATCCTTCAAGTTGATAAGAAACAAGTACTCGGATTTTCGAATTAAAGTTATGAAAATCAGCTTTCTTGGCATCTAAATAAGGATAAACATTTCCATCTTAAAATCATGCAGAGTTCATTCAAATTAGTTTAATCAAGACATGAAAATCTTGTTAAAAGCATTTTCAAGAGCTTACCTTGTCTGCGTCTAAGAACATGCATGAAGTAAGCAACCATTTGATAGATGATGTTTTACATTTAGCTGAGATTATCCTTTTAGTTGTTTGTTTTGACTTTTGAGCAGTGTTCATTTACCTTAAGTTCTAGTTGATTCCTTAAAAATGGAAGAACTTGACATGTGCCCTTTTTCATTGCCAAACTAGAAGAGGAAGATGTCACTTTAGTCTCGTTGTACGTAATTGTTCTTTTAGACCACAGTGCTATTTAAAAAACAGCAGTTGATTAATGTCTGATTAAGACTGCATTTATCCCTTATCTTTTATGCACAAAAAAACAGCAGATTATGTTGAATTAAAGTAAAGCCTTGTTATATAATATGTAATCTATGTTATTAAGGCACATCCTTAAACTGCTCACCATGATTTAAAAGTACAGTGTTAAATGTTTTTAGAAATTTGGAGGTAAATCTGTGAAAGACCCTTCTCCCAAACTCATAGCAACTACTAGGTCTGCTAGGTCTCCACCATTTCTTATTGATGAAACTCTGGTACCTGGCTCAGATCAACATGCTGAGGTTACCTATCAAAATCCTCAGATGCTCAAAGGGGGCACCATAATTGATATGGTAGGGGAAGGGGGCATGTCCCCTGAGTCTGTAGAGCTGCCAGGAACTCCAGACTCAGATCTGGTGGAAGACAAGGTATAAAAGGTGCACTGTATCCATGTTCAGAGTTTGAGTGGGGGATTGGTTGAAATTGAATGGTTTGGATGCACTTGATTTTTGTTTTGACAGAGAGTAGAACAAGTTGTCAACAGTGGTGCCTTTAACTTCACAATTGTAAATGAAAAAAATGTATTTCTTCTATTATGTGTTGTTTGTTGTTACAACACAACATTATTTTCAACAAAATGATAAGAGGAATGTTGTATTTCTTATTCACTGGATATATTAACATGTTTGTAGAAAAAGCACTATTCTCTCGATAGCACATTAAATTTTACTTTAATATGCTTTTTTCAGCCTTTTACAGATTCAGCACTATTGTTAAATAAAAAGGTGAGGGTTTGAGACTTTGTTACCTAATAAATGAAAGAGACTTTTCCTGCTTTGTATTTTACCTTAGTTCTCATACTGGTAGATGATGGGAAAGAATGCAGACTGGAGAAGGTACCATATCAGAGAGAATGTTTGTATTTAAATGTGATATTACCATGATTGCTGGTTTTTCACTGATGCCATGCCCTTGCTTTATATCCAACCTACTGGAAAAGGTCTCACAAAAGGAGTTCTAGATCTTCTCTGTAATTAGTTCATGGTACTTTTAAAGTAATTGTATGAAGGCTTAATAACTCCCCTGTGGTTGACCTATTAGCAGTCTGCATTATTTCCTTGCTAGTCCCAAGTCAATGTTATATTATATGGAGTGTAGTATGACCTCTGACAATTTACATGTAAGCCAGTTTTATAAAGCAAAGTGACTTAGTCTCAGTAATCGAGAATGGTCAAAAACTTTTTCAGTTTTTAAAGGAAAATGAAAGTCAGAAAATTTCTTGTCTTACAAATCTTACATTGTTTTTAGGCCAACAATGAATATTAATGGTATTAATTCTTAAGACATTCTGCAGGTTCATAGATCTCTCAGTTCAATTTCAATTTCAATTTAAGTTTATTGCATAAACTTTTACATGTTTTTTGCAAAACAACATATTTACAATGGCAAGTCAGTTATACTCTCTATTAACAATCAGGAAATTTGTTGATGTGACTTAAGTAATATTATAAACAGTGATTTATTTTATTTCAGAGCTAAAATTATTTCACAAAAGAGTTTCAAGTATATATTTCAGTTTTATCAGACTGGCGTCTTTGGAAAGAATTTGTTCATTTATCTTTCATTCTAACACAATCTACCGCCTTTGTGATATATTCCTACGCATAAGAACTCAAAACGTGGGTTATTCTACGATAAACCACGCCTGGATACTTTTTATTTCTTAATTTTGCAACACTTTTACTATAATTATGTTTGAGCTTCTTGGATTTTGCATTTAAAATATAAATATCATCAGTTTATATTGTCATTAGTCAAGCTGGACTGGTTTTGAGACAAGTGACTTTAAGAAAATACTTATCTGAACACAGACAGCATGTCTCCCTTTCTCTTATGTAATCAGTGTCTTAACAGCATCAGACCCTGTGACTAAATTATTTGATGACCGTATTTATCAAATAAATCATTAAGGAAAATATCTTTTATGATGATTCAGCAATCTTTTCTACTGTCAAAATGGAATGGTTTTTTTTCTAGCAGAACACTGCTATAGAACTAAGACAGATAAACTCTTTACCATCCCTTCCCACTCTTTATGAGAGTGATGACATTGCAAACCATGTATAACAACAGGGACAGTCTTCGTTAAACAGGATGAAATATGTGTAAAAATGTCAAAAAGCTTGCAGTTATGAAAGGCATCTATTGATGTGGATGAAAACGATTATAGACTTCTGACTTTCAGTTTTCTTTTATTAGGAGAATATCATAAAACAGAATATCATAAAAATTCATTAGATCAAAATTATTTTTTTGAACGTCAGAAGTAGAAAGTGCATAGATATAACAAACTCATATGTGTTTATTTACAGAGGTTGCACTGTATTTCAACCAGACAAGTTATTTATTCATTACTCTTGAGACTAAAGGCTAGATGGGAAAATTCTCTTGTTATAGTTTATGCATGCCAGAATTTAGTTTTGGTTTCTCAGAGTAATACTTTACTTGCATGTAACCTTATATGTGTCATTGTTACCTAACACTGTTTGTAGTTTTGTGTTATATCATGGAATAAATGAGAGTAATGCCCCTTGCTTGATGTGTATGCAGTTTTGTGTTGTGTCATTGCATAATTGAGAGTAATGCCCCTTGCTTGATGTGTTTTGCAGTTGAACCTTGGCTAAGAAAGTTTAGTTATTGACCCTTTAATGTTCTTTGATTGCTTTTTATGTTGCATGTATTTTGTTATTTATAAACACCGTAGTTAAATACTAAATAGATTTATTTTGTAATAGATATTTTTTATTTCATTGTAAGTTAGTACTTATAATAGTATTTTCATGAAGAGAAAA
The DNA here is from genome assembly GCA_012932295.1 of Cyclina sinensis. Classification (NCBI taxonomy): domain Eukaryota; kingdom Metazoa; phylum Mollusca; class Bivalvia; order Venerida; family Veneridae; genus Cyclina; species Cyclina sinensis. The sequence continues at coordinate 1,796,599 of JAAONU010000012.1, read as the reverse complement.
TTATTTGAATGTCTGTAAATATTGAACTTAAGAAACAAAAGAATAATACCTTTTTTGCCATACAGTTCCACAAGCCATTGGTTTTTTTCACATGGAAAGGAGAAACAGTACTGAAATTTTGAATTAGTCACAGCAGCTGTTGAAACTATAATAGCTCTGTATTTATCCTCTTTCCTAGTGTTAGCTTTTTATTAAAGAGAAGCAATGAGAAAATCTAAAAAAAATTAGCAGGTACAATAGTAAAGATCCCATTGGCTTTATTGTCTATTATTTAAATTTTTCATAAGTATTACAAAACAGTGTTGTTTGAAAATGTAATGCTAGATGTGTGTAAGCAGGGTGTATATCATATGTCATGTTTCATCTCAAAGCTTTATCAGCTGCGTAAACTGAAAGACCAACGTTCAAAAAGCCGTGACCTTCATGACCTTGAAGAGCGTATGCTTCTTGATCAGATAGAGGACAATGAGGCACGTGTATCTCCAAGAAAACAAAGGAACAGAATGCCTTTGTCTAAACATCGTGATGTTAGAGATTTACAGCTAGAGGTAGGGTTTTTTTTCTCACTAGTTTATAGATCAAACAAAAAACTTAATTATTGGTAATGACAGGCAATCTGACAAACAACAATCTTATGAAAAGCACAGAAGTCAAAGCCAGAGAAATGCAGTTTACTTTTTGCTAGTTCAGTGTTCCCTCATTTTAATCTTGTAAACAACAGGTAACTCAGTACTGAACTCCTGTTTTATTCTTATGGAGAACATGGAACTCAGTTTCACTGATAACTGCACCAAATTTACAGTCGGTATATAATTGTAAGGGTATTTATGGTAATGTGCTTATTTTGGTTCTAAATTTTCAGTTTCTGGTAATATAAATGTTAGCTTTTAATGGTAAAATTAAACGAAACTTACCTTGTAAAGGGAAGTTGAAGTTTGATTGATATTTTATCAACCACTAACTCCTGAAGGGATCAAACACCCACCCACCTCACCCAGTTATTTGATTTTTAAATAAATCCATCAGCTAGGGCTGGAGGCACCAATGATGTTGGTGCCCATCCCTAGGCATTGGCTCTGAAGACTGATTCCACGCCAGCATAGTCACGTGATCTCTGTTTGATCCCTTCAGGAGTTAGTGGTTGATAAAATATCAATCAAACTTCAACTTCCCTTTACAAGGTAAGTTTCGTTTAATTTTACCATTTTATCTCCCACTTAACTCCTGATAGGGATCCAACAGAGATTTTAGAGTTGATTTTTAATAATTGAACAAATAACCTGAAATAATTCAATCTGTATTTATACATTGTATATACAAAAATACATTGTTCATGTCATTGATAAAATACATTCAAGCATTATGTATGACTGTCTAGACACAATATATAGATGTGGTTACTGTAGCACAGCATTTTGAACAGTTGCACAAGTAAGCTGTACAGGTTTGTTATAAAACCTATTGAATGTCTTAGCATTAGACCAACCCGCAGTTTTGGTAATTTTTTCTAAAGAAACCCCTCTCTTTTTAGCTATGCTTGTAGCAACAGCTCTAGTACTGTGGGTTGTGAAACATGAATCAATGCCTGCTTTAACCATCAGTTGCTTAACCCATCTGGCAACAGTCGCTCGAGTTACCCCTTTGTGTGGCATCTGCGTGCTTATGAGCAATTTTGTTTCTGTAGGGTAACGCAGATCAACTGTGCGGTTCAAATATTGTTTAAAGGTTTCAACGATACAAAGCTTTCTATTTTTAACATATTTCTCAAGAATAATGGGTTCTAAATGGTTTGTAGGTCTGGATTGTTTTAGTAGATGATTAGGGTAAATAATAATTTGATTTGTGCTGAATTCCAGATCCACTAATTCTATCAGATGTAGTGTTTGGCACCTCTGTGCACTCAATAATAAAAATAAAATACACAATTTGCTGGATAAAAACATTAAGGAATCATCCTTTGTTTGACACAAATAATTGAATACAATATTTACATCCCATACAACAGGATGTTTAACAATATTTGGTCGGTTGTGAAACACACCCTTCATGAACTTTTTCAACCACACATTAGTACTGAGGTCTACGCCCCCACATATAGTTGTATAAGCATTAACAGCTGCACGAGCAGTTCCAAGTGCACTATAGCTTAACCCTAATGAGTATAAATGGGTCAAAAACTTAATGACATTCTTCACAGCTGGCTTAACTGAATCAATTGATTTCCTACTACAAAATGATATCCACCGTTTGATAGTGGATGTGTATTGTGTTCGAGTGGACTGTCTCCATCCATCAATGATAAGTGTGGTAGCTTTTCCCGAAAAACCTTGCTTGCGCAGGGCTTCCCTGATATCCTGAAAACCCCCAGTACCATCTTTTTTAGAGGGTGCTTGTAAGTTGGTTTGTGTGGGAGTTGTAGTATATCTTGTGGGGATGGAAGATAGTAGCCTGGCTGACTCATTAAGTGAAGTAAGCGAGGCCACCAGCTCTGAGTAGTCCAAATGGGGGCCACCAGCAATGCTTCCGCCTTGTCCTGGGAAATCTTCTGAAGAATACGTGGTAACAAACTGAAAGGTGGAAATATGTAAAGAAAATCATTATGCCAGTCTAGAGAAAAAGCATCAATTGCCACTGCATCTGAATCAGGCAATCTTGAAACATATTTATCTATTTTATAATTAAGCTTGGATGCGAACAAGTCCAATTCAGGAGATCCAAATTTAGAACATATTGCCTGAAACACAGCACTGTCTAGAGACCATTCAAGGTCATCATTAAATTTTCTAGACAGGTTATCAGCCTCCACATTATCCACTCCGGGTATATGAGCAGCACTTAAATAAATCTGTCTTTTGATACACCAAAACCATATTTCGCGCGCAAGATCATTCAAAACCCTAAATTTTCCTCCGAAATTGTTTATATATGCGCAGCATGTAGTGTTGTCAGTGTAAACTCGAATGTGGGTGTTGTGCATACTATTGCATAAGCTCATTAAGCCCAACTGGCAAGCTTTCAGCTCGAGAACATTAATATGAAATGTCTGTTCATTTGGTGACCAAACTCCATTAGTACTTAGATTCAGTTCCTTGATACATGAGCCATATCCTAAAAGACTAGCGTCCGAATGCATTACTACAGAAGGATTACCATGAGACACATGTTTTACACAAAAAGGCAAGTTATCCACCCACCACTGAATATCTAATTTTATTTGTGGCGTTATTTTCATGAAAGAATTGTAGTTTCCTCTTTTCAGTTTCAAATTCAGCACTTTAGCTTTTTCCAAAGGTTTGTAAAACAATGGGGCATAATCCACACCAGGTTCTGTTGCTACCAATTTGCCAATAAGTTGAGCAAATAGTTTAATAGTGACCCATTTCTGTTTTATCAGTGAAAGGCATTGTTCAACAATTAAGGCTATTTTCTTTGGTGTTAAACGTACTGTCATTGATTGTGAACACAGTATAAAACCCACAAATTCAATTTGCTGCGAAGGAGTCAACTGTGATTTATTTACATTAATTGTCAGTCCTAAACTGTCCATGAGACTGATTGTATCCATTATGTTGTAGAGGCAAGAGTCAAAAGTCTGTCCTTGTAAGCAGGAATCGTCAATGTATGCTGTACTGATGTGACCCTTAGCCCTTAAGGATGCGAAGACAGGTTTAAGGATCTTAGTGAAGATTCTTGGTGCAGTAGTCAACCCCATGACTAGTGCAGTGAATTGGTATTTCTGACCGTTATATATGAAACGAAAAAATTTTCTATTGCTGGACTTAACTGGAATGGAGTAATAAGCATCTGATATGTCGACTGAGCCAAAGAAACAATCTCTAGTCATTAAACTAACTGCTGTCTTCAGAGTTTCCATTTTAAAGTGTATGTGCTGCATATTCTTATTAAATTGTTTAAGATTGAGAATTATTCGTACTTGACCATTTTTCTTGGGCCGTACGAAAATGTTTGAAATATATTCCCCTTTATCAACAGTATAAACTGGCTCAATGATGTTACACTTTAGAAATCGTTTTATTTCCCTATCTATTTCAACAGCTTCCTGACCAGAAAATTGTATTGGTGTAGGACAGTTAGACTGGAAAGGCAACTTTTCAAGCTCAACTGAATATCCACAAATTGTTTTCAAAATCCATTTGTCTTGTGTGATGTTTTTCCACTTATCAAAGTTATGTCTAGTTTTACCAGCAACAAAATTTTCTGAAGTGTTAATTAAGGAAAAATGAGAAGGACTCACACTTAAAACTTCTGTTTTCTGTCTCTCCTGCCTGCTGCATAGCTCTTGCCGTAGTTGACAGACCTGCTGTTTGTGTTCTTGTAGCTCTTTTGTGTTTGGAACCCTTGCTTGCTTTGGTAATGCTGTGACTGTGAGGAGGGGTTGCCCTGTCTTGAATGACTGTTCTTGCCCCCCCTCCCTTTGTATAAAAAATCTCTTTGATCTTTATTCATCATGGCGATATTTCTAGTGCTGTCCAACTGTTTCGTCTGTTCTGTGAGGTTGTCACCGAATAAACCGGCAGCAGACACCGGTGTTTCTGCTGAGCAGAGCCTTTTAAACTTCGGGTGTAATTCCTTTTTAATGGCTTCTCTTCTCTGCTGATTGATGGTAAATACACTCCCACAGATTAATTTGAAAGAGTCTAAGATGCAAGACTTCAAAAGTTGAAGGTCTGGTTCCTCATTGGTGTAAATATTGTTCATTGCCTGTAGTAGAGGTGTTGCTGCTCTGTTCAGGTGCCCGATAGAATGTTGTCTGGAGACATCTTGAGCTTTAATAGCATTCTTGAGTTGGTTCCATAAAAACCCATCAATTTTCGGCACCTGAAGAGCTTCTACATTTTCTGGCCTTTTGTATGATTCAGCAAGTTCTTTCATTTTGGCTTCATCAATACAGGTTGGTCTTAAAGCTTTATTAATTTTGGCAGCCACTTTTTCCTGTAGTGGGGAACTTGTCTTGGTGTCTTCAGTAAAGAAGTCATCAAATTCCTCCATAAAGTGACTGTCCGGATTACCTCCTGGGCTGGATTTATGCTGGGGCCCTTGGAAGATAAGATCATCGATATCTGAATCATCATCGAGTCGATCATCATTTTCATCGTCGGAAGTATCCGATGGTAATGCCTCTCTCCCTCTTTTGTTAGGCGGAGCATCAGCTCCATCCGACATTCCTTGCCGTTTATGACCCGATAACTGTTCCTTCAATTGATTCACAGTTGAAGATAATTCTTTAATTTTCAGCGTCTCCCCTTCAAACGCCCTTATAGATGTTGTAAATGTCTCTAAGATTGCTTCGCTTTTCCGGATAAATTTATCAAGTTTGTTTACATCCGTTTGCGCATGCGCGACGCTGTCTGACTCGTTACTTCCGCCCACGATGCATGGCTGTTCTGAAGAACTCCCCTGTTTTTCTGCCATGTCAGAAATATAAGATCGGTGCCCTATAAAACAAATTGAGAGCCACATAAGTGAACCCGTTAGTATCCTACCATAATGCTATTTGGTCTTTATGCATATTCAATGCGTATTACTTGCCATTAATCGGCGATAAAAAACACGTGGTCAATCTGACCTAGTTTCGAATGTCGAGACAAAGAAATTTCTCAATTACACAATTGACCCATCTCTAAATCATATATATAAACCATTCAGGTCCGATGGGTGCCATTCAGGCAGTATATTTATGTACAGAAATTCATTCTGTACCGTCATTCAGACAAAATTCTCGGAATAAATTATTCAAGCGAGAAACTGGCCGACGATCGATAACTATCGATTCCTGAAAATTCAAAGTACATTAAATATCTTAAAAAGCTTACCCGATATTGCAAAGAAGCAATAGTCAATAGTTGTATGATGTCTTCCAGAAAGTATATATAGAAAATTATTGTAGAAATAAGACGATTAGCGTCGATATAAAATTTAATCCTTTTTGACTCTGATTCTCTTAGACTTGTCGATTCCACTTGATAGCCTCGAACTGATTCCACGCCAGCATAGTCACGTGATCTCTGTTGGATCCCTATCAGGAGTTAAGTGGGAGATAAAATAGCTGTTATTTTGAACTGAAAACCAACTTTAGTGTACAATTTTCAGTAAAGGATCAGACATTTTATCATTATCTGTAGTATTTTGCAGTCTTACAAACATTAGTATGATAAAAGTCCTGCATTTTCTCTGTGTTTTTGCTGCAATAGCTAAATCTGTCATACCTTTAAAGTATGTTTGCCCAGATATTAAAGATTGCTTCATAGGCTTATGCCTGATAATGTCAGGGATTTAGCAAAATATGTTGAGAAACATCAGACCATATTTGGTAAATATGTCAGTGATTGCCTGTGCATGTCTCTCTCTTCTTGTCAGAAACTTAAAACAGTTCTGCCGATAGGGATTTTTTAATATCATTATCAAGGAAATGATAAGGTGCAATGCTCATCTAAGTAACAGATTTTATATTAAAGGGTGCTAAAAAGACAAAAACCAAATTGAAATATTCTGTTCAAACCTTTAATGTCTAAAATAGACTTTCCAGTATCTATCACACAGCTGAAACAGTGCTGTCATTTATAGGGAACCGGGCAGTAACAGGAAAATTACTGACTGAAATATTGCAGACAATGATTATACTGCACATGTGTAACATAGTATCCCCTTTAACAAAATTTTGATATTACATAATCAGAAAATTTGAGTTCATTTTAGTAATTATTTTTTGTTTTAACTAATCGTTTCAAGTTTTTTTTTAATTTAGAGAAAAAATAAACATTAATATTTTGATACTTTTGAGAGGTAAATTTTATCACCTTTTTGTTCGCTTTTCTAATACTAATTTCAAGTTTGAGTGTTAATTAAAGAGCCCAACCACATGGGTAGAAGTTAATTTGGTTTGATAAAATTTTAAGCAAGGCAAAAAGGTTCGATGCACTAAAATGGCTGAAAAAAGGAAAGCGAAAGTAGGTAGATGATTGTTTTTGTCTTCATATTTTACACTTTGTAACACCACATGCAGTCGGTGAAGAACTTATCCCTGCATTTAATTATATAAATGAAAACCAGAAATTCCACGGGATGGGAAAATTATTGAATGTATTAACGGTTACGAATGTTAACAGCTTGTTCTTTTTCCCCATTCTTTTACGTTTCTTCCTCCATTTTAAAAATGGATAAGTGTCTTACTGAGTATATTACTGGATTCAGAACTCCCGTGTTTTCAAACTGTACAAATGATATTTGGTTTCATGAAGTAACTATACACATAAAATTTGGCTCACGCATATAACTGTTTTGGTTTGGTTTGGTTTGTTTTGGATATAATTGTCGATTTCAATATCATCATCATAATAAACTCTCTCTCTCTTTCTCTCTCTCTCATCGGGTATATTGTGCAGGTGATCTCGACGGTAAGTCCACCTAATGGTGTTCCTGGATATCTAACCTGTAATGACCAGTTTCTCCAGAAGTAGCTGACTACTTATCAAACATAATTTGCTCTGAATCAGAGGTGAGAGACAAATTACCGTGAGACACAATGTCCGAGATAAATTGTTTAACCAAATACTTTGTAATTACAAATGGCATACACTTGTTAGAACGGTGGTCTAGTTGTAACACGTTGGACTTCAAACCGGGGATGCAAGTTCGATTTATGTTTGCACTGATTTTCAAGGTCACTTTTTCAACGTAGTACTTAGGAAGTTGGAGGATTATATGTAGGGGCTTTACACCTTGCCCATTTAGGAACTCCTCTGGGAGTCTATTTGTAAAAATAATGTAATCTGAAAGATATCTCAGACCTCTAGGGATTGTACTTGAATATTAATGGAGGAAATTACCTGTATGCATACATAATGGGTACACTTAAGATCAGAACGTAATTTTTTTTTTGTTTTTTTTATTATAGCCACATTACAGTCTATTAATTGAAGAATGGTAAAGCTGTGTTATTTCTGGTTGATAAAATTTCTGAAACAAAGACTATCTGGGTAATCACTTCAATTATGTCAAAACTTATGTCACTGGTGATTGATATTCACGGGTAATTGGTATAAAAACTAGGTGTAAGCTACTTTCATCTTAAGTCCTTGTGTGGCAGCCAATAAATGTATTCGGCCACATACTTCATCTCACAGTTGAACATTTATTTTAAAGACTTCTAGTCCTTTGAAATTAATGATCTCCAAGTGCACATTTGCACATGCACATTTCTCAGAAAAAAAAACAAACAAAAAACAGATGAACTCGATACTAATGCACTTGAGAAATGTGACATTATCCACATAAAAGACTATCAAACATTCAATGATCCATAATCTTTATTATGTATTTTAAGTAAAGACATTAGAGGAGTAAATTTCGACATTATTATTTCCTTTCAAAATAACGAGTTGTCTTCTCATCGATAATATTTTATCTGTTAGCACTAAGCTATTTGTCAAACTGGATTTTAAAACAATTAAAGGGCAATAACTCATCAAGGCTATCCTGGGGAAACTAGTATGTGAATCACTGCAGTATGCCAATCTGTATGTTTTATATGACTCATGTTGCGGACAGACTGAAAATAAGTGGAATATAAAACAGGTTGAGGGTAATAACTTGAGGTCTCCATGGTGATCATGACAAAAGTTGCGCATGCACAACAGCCTTCTTTGTCTGATCATGTCCAACAAATCCTTTACTCTTCAAACATAAAATGTAGCGATAATATAATAAGATGCCATGGGTATCTGACGATGCACCGCGTTTTTCATTCAAATTTTATTAGATGGTATTGTTAACTAACAGATGGCTTTGGGCGAAAGAACATGCAGATTTTCTAAGATTCAGTTGGTAATAACTATCCGCTAACTGACTTGTTGATCAATGCAGAATATGGCATAAAACTGACGATCCTGCGAACCTTTTAGAGCATACAGTTAATTTATCGCACCATCACCCATTCGTTCACAATAAATAGAGTTTCCCCTGTGAATATTTACCCCCAAAGATATGTCATCTAGTTTCAGTATGATATAAATGTATGCATGCAAATTCATAAGACATTACACATTAACAATATCAGTTTGAAATTAATGATTTTGTCTCCGATGGAACATAAACAATTGTCACTTTTCCTTCAATAAACCTTCAATAACCTTTTAAATTTGATACCTGTTCTCTGTAGATTTTAAAGAAATTCATTATAATCTAACCTTCACATGATGCACAACATGAATAACATAAAACTGTCAATTGTCACTGAAATATGAAAAAATATCAACCTGGATGAATGTTTACATTGTAAATATCCACCATTTTAGTGCATCGAACCTTTTTGCCTTGCTTAAAATTTTATCGAACCAAATTACATTCTACCCCCTGAACCAGTGATGCCCAGTCATTTGTGTGAACTGTGGTATACACTGGTAGCAATAGCAAAATCAGGTACCATAAGGGCAAGGTCTGTATTAAGCAGATATTGATAATGGTTTACCGGGATTTATAAAGTTTACACAAATTCTGTTAAAATGAGAATTCACTCAGTGATACTGGCAAGATGAAATTACATTTTTGAAAAGCTGCTAGGTATACCCCTAACTCTTCTAAACCTGGAAAGACCTTTGCAGGTAAAGAAGAGATAGATTTCTTTTCTGATAAGGTCACTGGATAATACAAAGGCATACGTTGTAATAATAGACTTCAATAAGTACAATATTGATAATGCCATGTCTGTGAGGGTAATATTAAATTCATCATGTGAGATCCAATTTGAAGAAGATGTTGATTAAGTTCAGATATTTCATTTAAAGTATTTAGATATAGATGTAATTAGATTTTGACAAATATTTACTTGCCCAGGTTACAGATTACACAAGCCTTTCATTTTTATTCAGAGATACTCGTGTAAACATTCTTTTCAGAAATCTTCAGTCAAAAAGAAAATTAAACTGTATGAATACATTTGAATAAAATTTTGTCAAAATCGGTATTCCTTTAAAGGTGGGCGAAATTATAATTTCCAAATAATGGCTCATAGGAGAATTTGAAAGATATGTAAAGTAAGGATAATACATATAGTATTCTGACCTTAGTGGTCATCAGCCAGCTTTGAAGTGATATCATGGACTATTTGCTGGAAAAAAACCAAAAAAAAAACCGCAAAACAAATAGAAGGCAAACCTTGCCTAATACTTGACTAGAAATTAGAAAATTATAGAATCAGTTTAGGATTGGTAATAGATAGTTTATACTTGAGTAACATGGGGATAAAATGTTTGTCAAAAGATTGTCACGAAAAAATACCAGAGCATGGTAACAAACTTAAGGTTTATAGTGGTCTTATAGTTTCAGGAAAACAACCTGAAGGCACAAGCATAATTACTCATTTCCCAAACAGGCAATGCTTCAGTTACAGAATTTTTAAATACAATGTAGTTATACCCCCACCACAAAATGTGGGGGGGGGGCTATAATGGATTCGCTTTGTCGCGTCCGTCAGTCGGTCGGTCGGTCGGTCCGAAAATGTTCTGATATAACCATTAATACTTAAATGTTTCTGAAATTAGAACAGATATTCACGAAAATGAAAGGTTAATTGTAACTGTTTCGAACATGATTTGACAATATATATTTATACTATTACCTGACTGTACAATTTGTTTGTTTTTTTCATCAGAGATAATTTCTTTTTGGCGGCGCCGAGAACGGCGACGCCTATATTGGAATAGTGTTTCATTTTGTACCATGCGCTGACGTAATCAATTTGGGAGAATCTTGGATCATTATCAATGTAAAAAGATCCAATTATTCTGTACATCACTTAAAATATGTCACTTCATAAATCGTATTTATTAATTTTAAAAATAAATTGATCCAAATCAGGTAAGTTTGTATTTTTAATCAAATGTTTTTGATGCAAAAATTACAGATTTAATTACTTTTCCCAAAACAAATCAAAGCGCTGCAAGTACTTGTGTATTCACAGCATTTATCTAGCAGTGTGTTGCTACTTAATCTGAAATGCAAATCTTTGTTAATTCTTTCAACTATAGCTATATAAAGAAAGGTGAAGCCGAGTGGTTAAAAGGTCGGACTTGTACTCTATGGATAGCTAGTCAAGACACGAGTTCGAACCCCGTGAGCGGCCGTGTCGGCATTGGTTATTTCCTTCAGCAAGAAACTTAATTCTCATTACTAAGTACTGGTTGGTTCCAGGGACGGATTTGAGAATGATCCTATTAGCTAAAAGCTTTCGTCACAATCGAAATAAAATTGATTTGTATAAACTAACTTGAAAATAGAAATTGTACAAAATCTGTCGTTTTAATGCAATAATAAAGAATGAGTCTGTCTTTGTGAATACAGACACAAGGATGAATTTGAAGAACACTCTTACTTTGCTGGAGTCAATTCAGTCGTTATAGTTACAAAAAACATATCTTTTCACTACGCCACTAAACCGTTAAACAATGAATATGATAGAGTACCAGTTGTACTTCGGGTGTTATCTAGTGCAGACAAATTACAAAATATTTGAAATGATGTAATACCATACAGTGAAATGTGGAATTCGAACAAAGATGTTACATGTAAGGTTTTATTTTTTGGATGTCGATAACATAGGAATTGTTATTTCAAAATCGAGGACACACCTTCAGAGACAAGTATCTTTGTATAGTTTTCACCAAATCTGGGAATATTATGCGTACAAGAAAATATTTAGTAGTAAAGCCCTTCATCTATTATAGGAGAATGTGTACTCCATAGTTGATTACCTATCGGAAGCACTGTCAGGTCGGCAGCTCTCTTTGTTCCAATTTCAGAAATACACTCACACTGCTACTGCTACACAAAAAATTCGTTTCCCGTTTCCTACCAGAGACGGTAATGCCTTAGATATAATTTTCTCTTAAACACAGACCGGGGAAAAAACAAGATTACGAGGTGATTTTAAATAATTTATAATGACTATTCTCTTCTACAGTCCTCTTCTACAGAAATAACCGTCCATGGATCTCAAATTCTCATTTTCTGTGGGAAGAAAAACATATTCTTGGAATTGTCATTCAAGGTTTAAATTTGAAATTTTGACATGTCTTGGGCTGCCTAGAAACTTTGGACAGTAAACTTAGCAACCCTTTTGAAACTTTCCGATCACTGAAGTCATCCTTGTTTCAATTTACTTAATGTGCTATCGATGGTTCCAAAATGTTCCTTGGTCAATCGCAGCAAATCTATATAAAGTATAGTATTTAATGTACGTTGAAGGCTTATGACCACTGCATGTGCATGTGTGATGGTATTTTCTTCATGCATACAATATAAACAATGAAAACATAACATTTCTTCAAAAAATAGATTGATTGTAAAAATTGGATTATATCCTGTCTATCATGGTTGCGCAACCAGGATAGAACAGAAAAAGACACAAAACAGTAGGATTTAAACAGACTAAAATCATTAAAAGGGTATAGATTGTTGAAATAAAGCAAAAGTAGACATTTGGAATATTCAAGTGCTGAATTGTGTCGCAGACGAAGAACACTTGATTATTATCCCAATTTTTAATTTTAAAGGGAGACAATATGCAATTTTCATAAAAAGTGAAAGATCAAATGATTTTTTATGAGAATATAGTATATGTATTTGTGCCACTAAAGTTATTCCCCTAACCACCTTTCCATGTCGTCTTCTGTCAAGGACATTGGTGGGGGTATGAATCGCATTCAGCGATAGTTCTAGTTAAAATTCATCAGTTAGTATGTTATATGTCTGGGCATGCTTAACTAAGTTTGCCTCATGTAATTTAAATAATTATGCTTTCATGGACTTCCTTTATGCAGTATTACCCATCAGTAAACTTTTTTAAGAGACACAAGCCACTTTTACAAGTTTTACAAGTAACATTCTTGCAGTTCTTGAAAATATAGAAGAAATATTCTACAGCTGTAGAAAAGAAGAGTCATGGCAACCTTGAAATTTTCAGTATGTCCAGCTAATCTTGCTATAGGGCAATAGCTGTCACCAACTTTTCACTGAGGATGTCTGCTTACTTTAAACACCAGGGACACTAGATTGTATAGGTCAAAGTCACAAAGCCTTGTTTCATCCCTAGGGATATTAAGAGATCTATATTGGGTTTTATTATGATGCACCTTGTGTTGTCAAGTTGGTAAACTAGTAGAGCATGAACTTAATATATGTCAGATTTGGTATGTAATCTTCAGGAACACCTTTCTTACATCACAAGCTGCTGCATGTATCTTGCCGTCCATACATTGATAGATAATTCAGTGTTCAGGACTAACCACCCTTGAACATCTAAAATACTGTTTGAATTTAATTCTTTAAAGTTCATTTGCATAATGCTGCTGTTGAACTAACCCATGCCAGAATAAATGTTTTAATGATTTCTTAAGTTTATAAAATAGTAAAAAAAGAATTTAGTTAATGTTTTTAAATTATTTATTTTTCAGTATGAGAAGCTTCGGGAAAAGGAAAATATGGCTCGCCAGAATATAGGTATGGTGTCAAGTCGCGCTGGTCGCATGACACCTTACTCCAGGAACAGTAACTCTAGCATGAGTATACATCTAGATGTAAGTGATCTGCACTTACCCCACCCCTGTTAGTGTAAATGTGTACTAGTAGTTCTGTCAAACCCTGGAAGACTGTATTGCAGATCAGATTTAGTGCTTTCATACCTGTAGTAAGGACTATGTGTGATAAAAATGGTTGCTTTGTATCTTCCCTACTGTATTTCATCTTATATTCTTACATTACATATGATGTAAGTTCTTATGGCAGGTTTTTTTTCTAAGAAAGAATTACATTTTTACTGACTCTGACATTTTTTTGAGTTATAGTTATTTGAAATTTTGTAAGGTCTGTTAAGGTTTCATTTGTGTGATCAAGAAACATGTACACTTCTTTTACTCTGAATCTTTTCTTTAAGTAAATTTTGGAATTGAATGAGACATTAAGAGACTGGCAGAAAATGGAAGTCATAATATTATGTAAAATGGACTTCGATTTTAATTGTAGAGTTGAAGTGAAATTCAGGTGAAGTTGAATTGTTGAGCAAAGTTTATTTTTAAAGAATTGTTAAAGAATGTTTTGGTGAAAAACTCTTGTAGCAGACTTATATTATATGCAGTTTTCATTGTAGCATTTTATATGTATATATAATTTTAGCATAGTACCACTGAGTTTTTTAAAAATTATTTTTCTACGCTCTGTCATTTTAAGTTGTATTTCAGCTACAGTTGATCATTGTGCATTTTTATTTATATTGACCTGTTTTATATCAGCATGTACACAACAAAATAGAAACTAGAAATTATATGAGAACTATGAAATTGCAAAAAAGATTAAAGTATTAATTAAGTAAATAGCCCTACTAGCTTGTTTACTAATTTCAGATTTAATGGTTCATGTAATGGTTTAAGATCTTTTTCATATTTCATATGAAATCTTGTTATTTTAGGACATTTCATCTTGACCAATGTTATTTAATTCTTACTTCAAATTCTTGAATGCTTTTTTGAAATCAGCTGAAATAAATAAAGCAGATACCACAGCTTATTGGTCAATAGAATGTTTAACTTTGCTGTTGAAATTTTACTTAATGTCTTCTTAGATTGTCAAAATATTCGATTACCTTGAACATTAATAAAAATCAAAGACTTCTGACGTCAGTTCTTAACATGTAAGATATAGAAAAGAAAAAAGGTTAACACAAACCACTCTTCTAGGTTAACCTTGTATGTTTGAAATTAAACCCTTAAATGGCATTTCTGTCAATATAGGGGCAGTCTGCATAGTGTATCTTGTCATTTATTATCTTGAAATTGACACTGTCTATTGATCGCAGTTAATTTTGTTTCATGTAAGATGCTCATTTTTAAAGGGTCAGTGTGGTAGGGGGTGGTAAATGTCAGATTTGTGGCGCTTCTTTCGTTAAAATGCCTGTAAAAAGTTTCATTTTTGACTCGCTGAAGAAAGAGTTTTTGTGATTGAAGTTTAATTGTTTTATTATATTGCAGTTTATATTTTGCCTCTTTAAAAATGTACAGATGATTTTTATGCTCCCTGAAGGGCGAGCATATAGTTGCCGCTTTGTCTGTCCGTCTGTTCGTCCGTCCGTCTGTCATAATTTTGTCTGGAGCATAACACAAAAACTATGAGAGTTATCAAGACCAAACTTCATAGGTAGTTAGATCTCATTAAGGAGCAGTGCAGTGCACAAGAACCATAACTCTTGCTTTATTAATTTTTGAGTTATTGCCCTTTGAAATTTCTCATACTTATTTTTTGTCCGGGGCATATCTCACAAAGTATAAGAGTTATCAGTTTGAAACTTTATAAGTAGATAGATCTCATTGATGAGCAGTGCAATGCACAAGAACCATAACTCTTGCTTTATTAATTTTTGAGTTATTGCCTTTTGAAATTTCTCATACTTATTTTTGTCCGGGGCATATCTCACAAAGTATAAGAGATATTAACATGAAACTTTATTGGTAGATAGATCTCTATGAGGAGAAGTGCAGCGTGCAAGAACCATAACTCTATTTTGCATAATTTAGGAGTTATTGTCCTTTGTTATTTTTCATACTTTAAAAAAAATACATATTAAACAATAGCCCTTTTGGAATTGGCATTTATTCAGGGAGCATCCATTGGTTCTACCGATTTCTTGTTATATTTTGCTTCTTTGATTGAACATTTTGCTATTATGCTAGTACCATTTGCTGTTGAAAACTTTTTGTTTCATTTAACCCCTTAGCATGCTAAGTTACCATAAATAGACTTGTCCATGTTTCAATTTGGACAGATCCATTTATTGTTTATGGGGGTGTTTATTGAAAATTTACTGACTGAATGGAGAATATTGCAGACCATGATCAGATTGCATGGATGTGATGGCTGATCTTGGTCTACATTGGTTGCAAAAGCAAACTATTGCTGCTAGTAGGGTGAAGGTTAGAGATATTTTAGGACCATGCTAGTGTTGTGACATGTTACAAGTCATGTATAAATGTTGCTTTTGGGGTTTATCAATAGTGGTAATAATTCTTTGTAAGGTTTTGCCATTTCATGTTTTTTACGTAAGTAACTGAACACTTGAGATAAATTCCTGTGGTGTTTTAAGTTAGAGATTTTTTGAAATAATAATCCACACCATTCATGATTAATTGATTGATTATTGATTGATTATAGTTGTGATACTGATATAAACTGCAAAACTGACTTGTGCTAATGAGTGGGTGGGACAGCCCAGCAGGATATCTTCTGTAGTGAAATATTCATGAGAGATAATTGGTATTTAACATTACTAATAGTTACAGAATACCAAATAAAACTTTTATGGTAGATAATTTGTTGCTGTGGAGCTAGATGTACTACAGCTGTGGATATTTTATATCTTATGCTTATTATCCTCTTCTTCATCAGTTTCGTCATTTTTCTGTAATCACCAGCTCAGTAATCATTATAATCATCATCACCTGTATCATCAAAAGTGTTTTCATTAGTTACAATATCATTAGTGTCAGAATTAAGTCTGCAATCTTCATTGTCATCATCATTTTCATCATTAGCAAATTCATCATTCATGTCATGTTGAACATTATCTAAATGACCTTCAAATTAGACCAGACTTTGACAATCTTCTTGACTGTGTACACAAGAATGCATGTGATAAACTTACTTGAGACATTGTAGGTGGTAATCTACATTTATCCAATCTTTTTATTATCCCATTTATTCCTGTAAAAGTCTTTGCAACTAAATGTATCTGTTTATAGAAGTTATTGATAAATGATAGTCTAGGAGTCTCAGTGTTACATTTTTAACAACTTTGTTTTCAAATGTCCTACGATTTTTAGTTATTCTGTACGAAAGCTTAATTGGGTACAAGAAATGTTAAATTTTGCCCACTTAACTTTAAAAAGGAACAAGATATTTTGATCTTTCAGCCTAAAATTTCATTAGATTTTTAAAGAGGTTGTATGTTTTTTTTTTCAGTCTTCTTTGAAAAATGGCCACATAATTACAAAAACAAGTTCTTAAAGATACTTAAAAATGACCGTTGGTATTTGTATAAAGTTTCAGATTCAAATATTTGAAAGTCCTTATGTGCTTATTTCCTTACCTTCGTGTTTTTCTCTAAACTTCTAGATAAACTGATGTGTTGTGATAAAATACTGTGTCAAACATTTTACATTTGTACTAGTGTCACTAGGAACAAAGTTGTTATGCAGAATCAGAGTCAGTCTTAAAACATCTATAGTTTGGCATTTTCAATGCCCAAGAAAATATTTTTGAACTATTGACTAAATAATATTTGAAACATCTTTCAAGAAATAGGTCATTGGTAAACTTTGAGATTGCTCAAGAAGAAACAGTTCACAGTACCAGATGGTATCTTTGAACTTGTTGGAAAATTCTTACTTAAAGCGAAGGTTTTTAAAAGTTAAAAAAACAGTAAGGACAGAAAAGCTACCATTTATCAGGACCACAAGGTAACTTGTTACAGAATAGAGGTAAACTTGTTATAGAATAGAGGTAACAAAGCTGTGTAATACATTGTGTGTATTACATTAACTGAGGTTTTTTCCAGCAAGAATCCTTTAAGTTAATACTATATAAGTTGCCCAATGTCCATAGCAACTTAAAACTGATTTTGGCAACCAAGAATTTCTTGATTTTTACTTTAAATATAATGCTACAAGATGTGATAACTTTATTTTGGGCAACCTGTAAGAAAACATTATGTCCAAGACTGATAATAGAGCAGTTAAGCCCTAACTTAGCCAAATCACCAAGGAATTATTTATCGAAATTGTTTGTCACATATGCCGTTAATGTCATTCTAAACTAATGGATAACAAAAAAAGAAAAACACATAATTCAGCATGGATTAAAGTTGCACCAGAGAGATGGAATATTTCAAAGTTAGCATTATTTGTATTGGAACAGCTGTTATAACAGTACACATGCAGTATCATTTACAACTTCCGAGTCTTCATACATTCCATTATTCCATGAGCAATTTTCTACCGTCAGTGGAAATGTATAAAGACTGCCATCTTGTAGAAGCATCAGTTGTACAGAATAAAGCTGCATATTCTTTTGTAGATTTATTTACTTTTATAAGTTTACTGACTACTGAAAGGCAGTTTCTTATTTTAGTAATTTCAGTTTTGATACACATTCCTTTGCCAGGTTTTGTATTGAAATAATGACAAAAGAAACAGCACTAGTGGTTTGAATCACTGAACTTTAGACTTTGTTACATTGTGAAGAGATTGTTTATAATTTTCTGTTGCATAATACTGTAACAAATTGCTTTTTGATAGATGCAAATATACCCTCTGGTGGGATAAAGTCATAGTGGGCTGTTTTATAAACAGATTTCAGTATGTAAATTAGGTCTTGATGATACATTAGATGGCAGCATTAGATTTTTACTAGGTTTGAATGAGCTTGTTTGGCATTTCTGGGCGTAAAACCTTGCTTGCAATAATCCTCTTGGGGGAGCAATCGTTTGGATGTACAGATAATGTTTTCTGTTCTTATAAGAGTGATTGTGACATATTGTAAATCAGTGTCTTGTGTTAATCTCTTATATTGAACATTTATTTAAACACCTGTAGTTGTTGTACTTCAAGAACATTGAGACTGGATTAAAGGAAAATGAGGAGAAGATATCTAGTTTCATATCTTCCGGTAAAGGTTTGTTACTTTCTCAGGAATGATTGTCCCTAGATTTGCTGAATTAAATTGAAAATGTCAAAGGTACCAGGTGTACAATTCTTGAAACTTATGACCTCTGAATGCAAGTTTATTATCTTTTTCTTTCTTGTAGACTTTGTTTATGCATTCTGCCAATGCATCATCTTAAGACATTTTTCAGGATGGAAAATAAGATAACAATTTTCTCAATTAATAAAACATTCAAACTTTATGAGAACACATTGTTTCCATTGGATAAAATAAATCTAAATTCTTGAGCAGCTTATCTTAAGATGGTATTTACTTGGCCAGTTTTACAGAATAATTCATAATCTGTTAAGGTTTGTCTCTCGTAACAGAGGTAGCATTGAGTATAGTATCTGAAAGGAAAGTGCAGTTCAAATTATCACATACATCTACCCTTTATTGGACATACTCATTTAACAGGAATCTTCAAGCTGGAAAGCAAAGATGACTTGTGGTACCAGTTATAGCTATGACATGGTGAACTTCTAGTGAACTTATAGTTAGAAACATGTAAATTACGATGTTTACTTAGAATTCATAATGTACTCTTGTTATACTTGGAAAATGTCGATTTTCACGTAATTCATATAGATTAACTTGTAGTACAATTGAGTCATACATCTTTAATTTGTATTCTGACTATGTTTTCTGATACATATATATGGCAGGCTCATTCAGAACGCCTGCTGAAGGTTACAGTGTATGACAAAATGATAGAATACAGCCAAGAGTTGTAGGGACAACATGAGCTCCATCAGCAAGCAGTCACATGGAGTGTGCACATTGTGCTATAAGCATTAATATATGCTTCCAGTAGTCTAAACCGACCTGTTTCTTCTTGCAGGATGATTACAGAAGGTATCCAAATCAAGACCAGCAGTTGCGGAGTCTGGCAGAGAATCATGGAAGACAGATGGAATATTTGAACTTGAGAAATAGAGACCTAGAAAAGCAAAGAGAAGGTTTGCCATAGTAAATTTTACTAGATCTATATCAGTTTTCAGACCAGACCTATGTGAGCATAAGAATTAAAGCTCATATATTAACAGTCGTATGTTACAATTATATCTGAAAATAACATTGTGCAGAATAAAGACATCTTAAGACACATCTTTTGCCTCTTGAGCATGATAAAGAGAAAAATTACACAGTTTAAACAAAGATTTCACAAATTCACAGATATAAGAAAGCAGTTGGAAAATCTTGGTCGTAAAACAGTTGTACCGCAACAAGACAACACAGGCAGATTTGTTACGAGAATTAAGAGAGCAAGAAATCAGGAATCAGAGAGCACTTGATGACCTCAAGAGACAGTTGCAAGATCTCCATGGTAACCAGAAAGTGAATGTCATGTAAGTATGACAGTTTTTTCATGTACATGGTCCATCTTACTAGCCCAAAAAACAAATGAATGCTTTGTTGATAAATAGGTAAGCAACTTTGAAATTTATAAGGAAAAAACTTTAAAAGTTATGGTAGCATATCATTGTTATTGCTTCAGACATGAGGCCCTTCTCCATTTTTCTGAAACAAAACAAGAATTAGAGATTATCAAGTCTTCAGGAGTAATGTCTTTCTAAACCTACCCTATGCAGCAAATACCATCATATAGATTTATTTATTATTTTTGGTCCAGAGAGATAGAACTGCTTTCAAGAAATTTGAACAGAACTGTTAAAATGATAGACAAAGTTGAATCCTATGTAAATGACCTACATAAAGTAAGTGAAACACTAGAACTTGAAAAACAAGCTTTGGAAAAAGAAAAGAAAGAAAGAAAAGAGCTAGTAGAGGTGTCTAAAACACTAAAAAATGTTAAAAATGGTGCTCAAAGATTTAAAGAAAGTGTAGAAGCTACACAGATCAGAGAAACTGTTGGTATCAACAGTATTGATAGAGAAGAAGATAGATCAGTTCAAAATAGTGAAGGTTTGTCCACAATAGAAGAGAGGAATGAAAAGTCAAAACCTCTCCAAGATAAGTCAGTTACTGAAAATCAGACTGAAGTACAAGGACTGCTGGAGCATTTTAAGAAAACTTTGCAACAGAATCAGGTGAACCTGAAGACCTTGAAGCTTATGAATGAGAATATTGAACAGTCTGACACTTACAAGAGGTGATGAGTTTATGTGACAGTTGAATTATGATTGTTTTAAAAGCTTCAGTGTTTTTTTTTTTAAAGGTTTTGTGTTTTTGTCAGTTTTGTCAGATGATTAGGGCATTGTACTTGAATCCTTCATATATGATGCAAACCATGTTATTAATTGAGATATGTATATTGCATTGGTGATAAGTATTTTAACAGCTGTTGAAGTAACTATCACCATACAAATTCAAAATTTTAACACAAAACACTGACAAGTATAGATAGCAGTATTGAAATTGTTTTGGTTTTTCTGCCTTTTGTGCAGTTTCTTTTCATTTTTCATATTTTATGTTTTTTTTCTGTTTTATTGATAACTTAAACATATTCCGTTGCCATATTAGGTTCAGCTGGAAAGGATTTTTGCCAATGGTGTACCATATTTAAGGAATTAACTGCACATTTAATGTGTTACCATTGTATTAAAACGCATTGCTGTAATTCAGAATGGGTGGAGTCCAATGGACTTCTCTGATGCCTTAACACAGAGCAATTTTATATATACCTATATAACATCAAGTCATAAAGTTTATTCATTATATTTGTATGTACTTTCAACAGGAATATAAAGACTTACAACTGTAGAATGGAAAAAAAAACATGAATCTTTGACAAAAGATAATTTATTATTGTGTCCAATGAAATTTAGGCAAATATCACTTTGATGTCATTGTTTTCCATGCAGCTATAGAATACATTTGCTTGTAATATGTTTAATGCTGCAGTGTGCATTTGAAATGTAAATATTACATTCATGTTGAATGGTGTTTCCTCTAGTTAACTTGTTCCTCACTCTTATAGAGAAGCATAAATGAAACTATTAAAAATAAGTTAAGAATCAGTCAATGTATTGACTGAAAAATCACAAAGATTAGCCTTTTGTATAAAAAAAGGTGAAAATTAAAGTCTTTGTGTCTGTGAAGAAAATTGGATATTTTTTTAAATCAGCATTTTTTTTGCAAGGTCAATAAAAGTAGGCATTATGTTTTACACTAAATGTATTACTTGCTGTCTTTCTATATTTCAGAGAGATAGAGAAGCCTGTGTATCCACAGCAACCACCTCCCCCACCTCCACCTCAGCCTGAACCGCCAAAGAGGTCACTAGTTTTCCCAGTTTACTATGGGAAATCACTGGTAGCTGAAATCTGGTAAAATATTTAGTACTCTGCTTTGATCTTAAATATCAGTTGAAACCACTTTAAAAAATTGATGTAACATGTTTGTTTAGACTTAAGTATGTAAAATGTTGAAGGGTGAAAAATTCTAGTGTGTTTGATTCCTAGTGACACTATTTTCACTACTGATACCTTTTTAAGAACTTAAATCAGGTCTTTGAAATTTTACTGTCAATATTTCAGTGCAATTAGACAGGCCTACCTTCAGAATGGAGGCAATGACCCAGATACACTGGCTCAGATGTCACAGATGCAGGCTGAGGCCCAGGCCATAGAAGATCAGATGAACCAAAAACCAGAAAATAAATCACCTCGAGGTTTGTGAAGCTACATTTGATAGCTTTTTTTAGTGCTATAGTCATAAAATTTATAGAGTTTACCTTTTCTTTTCATTAGAACAGACTGTTTAAGGTCTCTTCAGGTGAGCCTTTCTTCCTTACCAGGAAAATAAATCAGGTATAATTATGTTGTATTTATACCCCCTCAAACTGAAGTTTGCAGTGGGCTATACAGGAATCACCCTGTTGGTGGGTCTCTTTGGTCTGTCATGTTTGACATCTTAACCTTGCGACGCGAACTCCTCCTTCAGTTTTCAACTGATTGAAATGAAACTTGGCAGGAATGGTCACTAGGCAATGTAGATGTGCAAGACATATGATTGATGCATATCCATACAGGCATTGCAGAGTTATTGTGCCTTGAACTTATACTTTTGTAATGTCTGACATTTTTACCTTGCGACGCGAACTCCTCCTTCAGTTTTCAACTGATTGAAATGAAACTTGGCAGGAATGGTCACTAGGCAATGTAGATGTGCAAGACATATTTTTGATGCACGTCCAGAGTTTGCAGAGAGATTGCAGAGTGATCTTAATACAAAACATAACCCAAATGCAATATAAGTATATTAATCAGTTAAAGGGGGTTAATATAGCAGTTTCCAAGGATATCATTGTTTTAAATATTTTTTGTATTACTTGTAGAAAAACCAAAGGACAATGATGCTGCAGTTCGACTCCTTGAGATGGAGAATGATCGTCTGAACCAGGAGTTCCGTCTGCTGCAAGAACAAAACTTGCTTGCACAGAATAGGAGGAAATCTGACAAAGAAGGTAAAGAAGTTCACTTGCATATTTCTGTTCCCAAATCTATGTTTGATGCAAAAAGTCATAAGAGACGTAAAATAGTCAGAAAGAACAGTTTGCCACCAACATTGAAAAATGATCAGCACTTTGTTGGTACTGTACCAGCCCCACCCACTGTGCAACCAGTACAGAGTTACAGCTATGTTCCACAGCAGCCGTATTTAACAGTATACAATTTTCCTCAAGAGCAACCAAACATGCCAGTCTATAGCTTCCAGCAGTCACAGCCTATGCAGCAAACTATGAATCCATACATGTCAGCTCAACAAGCAAATATCGTGACTACTTACGATCAGCCAGAACAGGACATGGATGCGAGAAGTTACTTCTCTGAACCACACAGACAGTCAGATGAAAGAGTTCTTAAGTATACTGCCACACATGAGCCTGATGGATCAGTATGCATTTTAAGGTCAAATAGTTTCGGACACTTTGGTCAGAAACATAGGCCATATGTTCCTCCACTTGACCTCAGGGACTTTGTGACCCCAACTGGTGATAATTATCGTAAAGCTAACAAGAATGTGAAAGAAAGTGTACCACAAGGAAAAAAGGGGAGCAGAGGTCAACCTGAGCTGCACATACAGCCATACAGCAGAAAGCTCAGTCATGTACCAGAAGGAGTTGAGTCTGGCTCACACCCACCAACTGGAGAAGCTTATAATAAGTTACCTGCAATACCAACACAGGATCAGGGGTCAAGGCCAGATTCTCAGGGGAAACCAAAGTCAGGGTCAGGCCAGGAGCAAGAACCTCAGATCTATAATTATGAGTCTGAAAACCAAGATAGACCAGGATCAAACCAGACATTATTATCTGAAGATAGTGACAATGCTGGACAGGACATGAACAGTCCTGTTAGAGATGATGACTCCCCCATAGAGGATCAGGCCCCTGATGTTGCCTGGCAGGTTAAGAGGGAAAGCCCTCCACAGCAAAATACATACTATGATTCTGAATACTGAATAGATGTTGATCTGATTACTCTGAAAATGTTGTTGCTTTTAACTATCTGTCACTTTGTTGTTTATAATTCAAAATAAATACTGATTATAGCATATGTGCACTCTCAATAGCATCTCCTTTGCTTGGATAGTTTTAGAAGAAATCAGTCTGTCAAACTATGTTCATATTACTTCCAAATAAGATATGATGCTTTTCTAGGTTAAATTCTTAGAATTAAGGTTATATTAGAAGTCTGAATGAATGGAAATTTAAAAGAAATCAACTAGCTGTGATGTGTATACTTAATATTACTGATCATTTTACTTACTAAAAACATTCGTTGGGAAAAGCATTTTCCTCATATTAAGAAGCATTATTATAGTAAAAAAATTTGACAGGCTTAGTCATAAATTAAATTAACAACTATACTAAATGGTATATCTTAGAATTGAAAGAGGTCTTTATTCCTTCTAATTTACATGATCCTGAACATTAACTGTGTTTTCAGCATTTGTCTTGATCTGTCTTCCATTTGTTTGAACACTAGTATTACTTTTAAATAATGTTATTTTTAATAATGTACAATCCTATCCATCATTTCTTGTCAGCCATTTTATATTTTGGTGTATTTATGTGCACTTTTGCTTATGTTCCCCTTATCAAGTGTAATTTGAATACCCATAACAGATAAAAACATGTTTTAGTTTAATGCTTTAGGCAGTATTTTGAGACTTTACTTTGTGACATATAATTCTTACTTTGCCTGTCTCTTTGAAGCTGTAATATAGCCACTGCTGTGTACTTTCTTGTACTTGTCTGTTGACATATTCTGTATGCTTGTATAATGTTTCATACAGCTATACTTTATTTTATTGATTCAGGCAAAGAGAGAAAAAAAAGAAGAAATTGTAAAATACTCATTAACTGTAACAGATTTTGGTTCTAATTGTGTTCAGTTGGTTCTGTTAAGTAAATTTGTTCTTTTGTCTTACATGTTATTTTAACAAGAACTGAACCTATACTTGAATTGATTTTACAGATTTTCTTAGCAAAGGTACTTTACTTTATTCAGACAAAAGAGCTTATTTAGTCTGTGGTTATGGTGTTAGGTAGTAACATTAAATTTCTTTTTTTTCCGGAGAAGTTATGCAGTTTTGAAAATGTAATTCAAGCCGATTTTTGTTAAGGAATTTCTGTCAGCATGCAGAAGAGAATCACTTTGTCACCTTATTTATACATGTAAGATAGTGCATGCCTGAAGCATGTAGGATTTAACAGTACCCAGTAGTTGTGCAATACGTTAGTTTCCTCAGTTCATGATCGTTTACATGCTAGATATTTCTCTACCTTACTCAGCTTAGCTAGTATAGGAAAAATTAGTTAAGGTTTGTTTTTGCCCAAAAGCATAATTTTTCACAGTGGCATTGATCTCTTTTTCATGTATAAGCCAGAATTGTGTCAGCTATAGCGTAATTTCAGAAAAAACATCCTTGAGAGAAGATTACTTTGAAACACAAGAGTTATGGTACATTTTATATTTAAAATACATTTGAAATTCCTGTCCACAACCATACTCAGGAAATAGAATAGAGATTTTTAACAATTTTTTATAGAGATGTCTACCTGCAGTACAGGATTATTTTCCTGGCAGTAGAACAACATAGTTATTGCCCTTTGTTAAATGATTCTAGGAACTTTATGATCATAGTCCCTAACTTATCTGAATAATATACAGTTTGGGCATATAAATGCTGCATGTGGTACTATCTTGTTGTTGCCTTTTTTACTCTTTTACACAGGAACATATCTACACATGATATATATAACCAGTTCTTTTTTTTTGTTGATTCTTTAAAGAAAATTGTATTAATGAAACAGATTTCTGACATACTGTTTTAGAATTAGTGTTTTTTTGGTATTAGAAAATAGAGCATGAAAAGTGATGTATATTTAGTTCATTACTTGATAGAAAAGTCTCAAGAATAAAAAAATTACAAGAATTACATATATTTTATGGGTCATTTTGATGTTACATTCTCTGAGAAACTTAAAGAGAGACAAAGAGGGAGATGACACTTATGTTATAGTTAATCATGGCAGTTTTAATTATTATAATTCAGAGGTAAAAAAATGCATCTGTCTAAAATTTGACCTATTTATTGATTTATTGCTTATTTGAATTAACAAACGGCAAACAATTCAAAAAGTACATGACAGTTGTACAGTCAGATGTTTGTCTTACGTGGTTCACAAAAAACTTCTCTATGTCGGGCAAAACTTATCTAAATATATGTTATATCAACTAAGTTGGTATTTAATTTTATCATGTGAAGCATTATTCGGACATTTTTTTCGTTAGCAAAAAGATATGTAGTCATATTTTTTTTGCAAAGATGACCATTTATTTCATCACTTACAGAATAATCCTTTACAAAGCACTGTTCTGAGTTCTTGTTTTTCAGCTCACTGCAGTCGTGTGTTTTGATATGTGAAATGTTAGCTAGCGTTATGCCTTCATTTTATTTTCTCACCCTACCATACCTCACCACTATCACTGTCTCTTTATGAAACCTTCCCTTCACCTTAACCCCCAACCCATCTTTGTTCTTGTGAAATTTCTGACTAAGTCTTTTGGAAAACAGAATTTAAACAGCATTTTTTTGTTCAAGTAGATGATTAGATATGACAATAATTATGAACTAAAATACACACGATTTCTTTCATGGAATGAATGAAGTTCTGAAACCCTTTTCACACCAGCTTCTTTGTGAATTTAATATATATCAGAGCATTTAACTGCAGGTTTATTTTGCTTTTATTTGTCACTTGACTTTAATTAAATCGATCTTCTTTCTCAATTGCACAATATTTTGTGCGTAATCCATGCAAAACGATCAATGTTATGGTTACCAGAGGTTAAACCTCTCTACAGATCAGTTGAATAGGAAAAAGTCAATGAGATAAACATAATTTTCAATCATTCAATATACAAACTCTTTTCACATCATTTCAAATTAAATTGAAAGTACCTTCATACATTTGCAATGGTTGATTTAACAACAAAAAGGGGACTTTTTGATATAACTGGTATTATATGTGACAACACAGAATTCGAATTTTAGATATGAATTGATTTTTTTTCAATAGTTAAGTTTTATGAAGTCTTGTGTACTCTTACAACTACAAAGTCAAGCAAATCATCAAATGAACATTTCTTTGCTTAAAAATATAGAATCTTGAAAAGTTAATTGAGATCATAATGAAACTGCTTTGTTTTTATTCAAATTTTAAGTTACATCTTTGACTTTCAACCATTCTCATGTTAGCCAGAAAATCTTTGCAGCCTTTGGCAGAGGTCTTATTTCTTATGTGTAGTAATTTTGGTCAGGCTTCATTGATCAATTCAGCATTTAATTATTTGATAAAACTTCAAACTTTTACTTCCTTCCACACTGATATTGTTTCTAAAATCTCTGTCACATTTCTAAAACCAAGATTTTCTCTTTCCTTGTCTTCTAGTCTTTTTTGAGGGCAATCCTGACTTTCCATCATGAAACCATGTAAATTAAATCAGCCTACCTTATCATATGTAATTAGAAAAAAAAAGATATCTTGTGCAAAACCTATCTAAGTAAAATGAAAGAGAAGGCACAACATTTCTAATTGTTTTGTCAAATTTTTGAAAGTTGATAATAAATTACCCATGAAATATCTAAATTAAAATTTTATCTCGCTGCAGATGAGCTGGAACGAGAACTGAGAAGATTGCAGCATGATCACTTGAAAAAAATGTATGACTTACAAAAGGAATGTGATGAGTTACGGTTAATGATGATGATGCAGCGAAACCAGCCACCCTCCACCCACTCAACCGAGCACAGTTATACACCAGGCCTGCACAACCTCCAGTTTCATTGGTAATACTTTCTGTAGACTTGTGAAGTGTTCAAATCCAGAATTGAAAGAGTTCACATGAGCAAAACTTACTCTGTGGACAGGTACAGTGATCACACTTTGTCAGTTGTCAAAACTCTGCCATGGTGACATTCAGTTGTCAAAACTCTGCCATGGTCACATTCAGTTGTCAGTTGTCAAAACTCTGCTGTGGTCACATTCAGTTGTCAGAACTCTGCCATGGTCACATTCAGTTGTCAAAACTCTGCCATGGTCACATTCAGTTGTCAAAACTCTGCCATGGTCACATTCAGTTGTCAGTTGTCAAAACTCTGCTGTGGTCACATTCAGTTGTCAAAACTCTGCCTTGGTCACATTCAGAACATTTGTCTTCTTTAACTTAGAGGTATTTGGAAGGCATACACTGAATAAAATTACTTCAGACAGATAAACTTTCTTTTGTGTGATGTATTATGACAATAAATTTCTTCCTTCATGTTATACATTGTGTAACTGTCAAGTGGAATAAATATTTCCTTGCTTTGTCTGTTCTGGACTTAGAAAAATTACTGTTATTGATAGGAGTTCATTTTGTATCAGGTGAGTGAGTTTTAATCATGTCATTGGCTCTCTTGTACAGTTTTATAAACAGAGTGGAGTGTTTTGGGTAAAGATGATCTAGTTTGAAGCTAAGAATAGCTCAATGACAATGTAATTAAAGGATTTTGAGGGTTCAGGAGAACTATTGTAGCTGCATGTGAACAGTTTTTCACCGCCTCTCCTTGATTTTGTAATGACAACTGTAAAATACAGGATTTGTAAGAGGAAAAATAACTCAGATGCAGTTACAGCATAAATATTGTTTACACAGTGTCAAAACAGAATGCTTGTATATTTTGCAAAATTAAAAAAAATCTATTCTGTGTATACTGTAATGGTCTGGAAATGTTGCTTTATATCAAATAATTGAAAGTGGAAAAGAGAAAGACCGTCATTGTTTTAGTTGAGTACTGTATATTAGAAATGATTTTAAACTAGGAATGAGAAATGTCAATTGTTAGGACAATATTTGACAATGAATGTAAACGAAGGGGATCATAAAGAGTTATATAATGTTTGTGGCAACACAGTTGTTGCTGTATGTGGTATGTCTACTGTTGTATAATGATTGTGGCAACACACTTGTTGCCATATGTGATACATCTACTGTTGCTGACAATGGTGTAGCGATGATGGTGGAAATGGACATTTGATGTGATCAGGAGGTATATTATAGCACAGTTGTGTTGAACTAGTCACAATGCAATAGAGGTAGATTCAAGTCATAATATCACCACTGTAACAAATGAGTGTAAGCACGTCACTGCAGTACTTAAATTCATTTCACCAGAAATGCACGGTCTTTGTAGCTCATTGTGACATAACCATTTCCTTAAGACTAACAGTAATGTCAAGTTACCCCACCAGTTTAGCTCTTTTTGTTCGCTTAAGCTTGTGACTTTTTACAGAAAATAATGTATGCTAAAATGTTGCTTAGAGTTTTATGTCAAATCTATTTGTCTCAGTGCATAAATTGCAAATCTTTGACCATACTAAATTTCCACCCAGTTTTAAGTGAATAGTCATTATACTATTGAAACTCTTGAAGGCAAAAAAACCCATCTGTTATTTTTAGCATCACTTTTGACAGTCAGTACCATTGTGCAAGTCATTAAGACACTGTAACATAGTCTAATACTACTCCATTAGTTTGCTTGCATTTTCCCTTGTTCTTGCTGGTTATTGTCTGTAGAGGATGTTCTTTCATGCCTAGC
Source organism: Cyclina sinensis (assembly GCA_012932295.1). NCBI lineage: Eukaryota > Metazoa > Mollusca > Bivalvia > Venerida > Veneridae > Cyclina > Cyclina sinensis. The sequence goes on along the minus strand of JAAONU010000012.1, from coordinate 1,766,722 downwards.
TGTAGCCAGCTCTCCAGAGGATCTCTTTATATGTCCAGCTTTAGCCAGCTCTCCAGAGGATCTCCTTACATGTCTAGCTTTAGCCAGCTCTCCAGAGGATCTCCTTGCATGTCTAGCTTTAGCCAGCTCTACAGAGGATCTCCTTACATGTCTAGCTTTAGCCAGCTCTCCAGAGGATCTCTTTACATGTCTAGCTGTAGCCAGCTGTCCAGGGGATCTCTTTGCATGTCTAGCTTTAGCCAGCTCTACAGAGGATCTCCTTACATGTCTAGCTGTAGCCAGCTGTCCAGTGGATCTCTTTACATGTCTAGCTGTTAACAGCTATATCTTTACATGCTTTTAGCTTTACTTACCTTCACATTTTGTATATTATTTAGTTGTATTTCTTGCTTCATAATCATGTGTCTTTGTTTTGTTAGTTTATGTTTTTTATTTTTATATTATCATTTTCATCTCACTTGCTTCAACTTACTGTTTCCTTTGGCTATTTTTTAGTTGTCTCAGTAATAATAATATGCAATGATAATAATGATGGTGTTAATTACAATATTTGATAAAGCAATAATAATAGTAATGATAATGATAATAATAATAATAATGATAATAATAATAATAATAAAAATGATTATAATGATAAATTCTAAATACTATCAAGTCAAAGCTATGAATTTCAGATTTTTAAAGGAATATGGCACTCAGTGTTTGCTTAATTAAGACTTCTGTCATTTAATTATTACATCATGTTACCTTACATTACCATATGTTATGTAACGTTACAATACATTTCTTAACATTAAGCAGTATGAAAAAGTGTTTGTTTCTTACCTGTCAAAATATTTAAATTTTGTCCACATATGAAACCGAAACAACTAATCTTTAACACTTTCTGTTAACAGTAAATTGTACAAAGATATGGCAGAAACAAACACCTTTCCTGTCATGCTACTGTAGTGTTCTTGCTAGTGTCAGTTTTCATCATCCAAACCTTGTTGCTACTTTCCCAGCTTTCTTGCCAATACTTTCTGAAAAAAGTTTGTATTTAGATCCCCTGTTGGTACTAGAGATACAAAGACCCAACTATGATTTCCAGTTTATTTATAATTTTTGTATATAGTACCTAAGGCATATATTTGAACCACTCATTTTCTCTAAAATGTAAGAATTTTTTATTCTAATATCTTTTATATGTCATTACTTTCTGCTTCCTTACCTTGCTAGAGGTCTCATGCTTTTCTGACACAACATTAATTAGCAGTATCTCAAATAAAGATGACATTTTAAGTTACGTTATAACGCCCAAGAAGCTTGCCATTCTTTTGCATAACTTGACTGTGAGACTCTTTCCATAGTAGACCTAACTTGATGTTGGGAGAGGCTATACATCAGCTGAGCTGTAAGTCCAACTTCCTAAAGGTGGAAAAATCTATAAGAACCCATGCTTTAGTGTTTACCAACATTAATTAAACAGTTGGAAACAGAATATGAGCTTTTTGATCCTAATATCAGCCCTGATATAAAGCAACATTTCCGTCACTATGACAATTTGGATGATGTATAATTGACAGCTGCGAGAACAGACTCCCTGGTTATTGCAGAAACCTTATGTGGAAGTGGAACCAATGGCGCCCTATGACCAGTAGTAAGTAAAGACAGATTTTTACTTCAAAATGAATTTAGTGCAGAAGTACCAAAATATCAGTTAAGACAAAAGTTATAACAGAAAATACAGCTTCTTGTTTCTTGTTACAATGTTTATATCTTAATTTGTGCCTTAAAAGTGGTAAAAAGGTGAAAATGAAAGCACAAAATAAGACTATATATGTTATAATCATTAAGCTTCAGAAACAGTAAGGAACTGTAAGTAACAAAACGTTCCCTGGACCAAAAGAATTCTAAAATAATTTCGTGTTGATTTTGAAAGATAGTTATTGTTTGTTGACGGCACTTGATTGACTTAACATTATAAAGGTTTGTTATCTTTGAATAGTGGTCATTGGTTTAATTTCTTCCCAGAAACTTGTAACTGTCTGAAGAAAACATGATTTCACTACAGTATAAACTTCATTCTACAAATAAGATGTTTCCTAACTTGCCCAAAACTCACCATACACTATTTGTTTGTTCCTTTGAAAAACCATGATAACAAGTCATCTGACTTTATCGCTATCCATTCAGCATATTAGAAAGACCTGGCTGTAGAAGTGTTATTAGTACACCAAGACAAAGAGTTTTCATAAGACCAGTCATGTAGAAGGTTTGTTTATTTGGAATGACAAACAGCTACACATCCACCTTCTGTGTCATCTCATAGGATCATGTGAAACTTGTGCAATGTGATCACATGATCACAATATTGCTTATGTCATAGAAACATTTGACATCATTTACTGTTTGCTAGATTGATAAGCATCTTAACTTATCTTTTATTTACACAAGTGCCATTTACACAGCTGCATTTATTTGTGCAACACACTAATGATTAAATAGCAAGTTAATATGATATAATGCTGTTCATTCCAAATAAGGAATCTTCTGGTATGTAGACTGGATAATAGAATTTATATGAAATGATATTTATCTGAAGGTTTTCTCGCGAAAAAGGAAAATGCAAATGGTTACAAGAAACAGATTAATTTTTTTATTTTGATGCTATGACAGAAAATTGGGACTTTTTCATAGTATGCTGTCATGTAATGATCATGTTCAAATTGAATGAAAGGCATTCTTTGAGAAATTTACTGTAAACACAACCAAGCAGTCAAATACATGTGAACAGGAAATGTCAGGTCAGAAAAATAAGTACTTAAAGCTTTGCAGTTAACAAAAATTAATGTCAAATTTTGTAACCAAGGCTCCAGATCAAAACATTCTTTATCATTAGTTAGAAACAGACCAATGTTGTGTATAATTTGTATTATATCTATGAATTCAGCATTTTAGTTAGCAATGGGTTTCCAACGTATGTTGTATCGGCACATTCTAGGAAAGTCATTGATTAGTCACAGAAGGTTTGCTTAGTTTGGAATGAAAAGCAGTTAGAAAATGTAACAGTAAACATACCGGATTGCAGTAGCTTAGAATTGTAATGTTAACCTCAGCATTTATTCATCGAGTTTCAAATTTGAGTTAATTGTTTCCTGCGCACTGCTAAAAGCTGTTCATTCCAATTAAACAACTCTTCAAGGTTTTAGTTTCTTTATTCTTAAAACTTGGAATGTGTTATTTCCCAATAAACTGAATTTACTGTTTCAGCCCGAAACCTCCCCCGAGTTTTCACCACACATGGAATTATACACAGTACTATAGACCTCAGGCTGTACCTCAAAGACCCCCTCCTAGAAATATTGATTTTTCTAAGGAATCAGCCAAAGAAACTGCTAAAACATAAGCTCCAGCTATATGATTTGAAGGTCAAAGTCAAGGTCATAATAAGGTCATTAGTGATATCTGCTTTCTTCTTCTTTATAGTAGAGTAGTTTATTTGGAATGAAACAGAACTTATAAAAAATGCATTATTTGAAATATCATGCACTACTTTAAATGGCAACTGTATATGCAGATTTTGACAATAATTGGTGTAGGAATCTTGCTTCATTTATGAATTAGTTGCTCTCCTTTAATTTTTAGCTTATTAGTGAAAAAGAAAATTTGAGTCACAAAAGAAAGTGAACTTCTGTATGTACTAAAGGGATAGATAAAAGTGTGTTGAGTTCTTTTCGTCATATTGCCTCATGTGGAATTTTAAGAACAACATGAATTCTTCAGAATTGGATTATTTCATGAAAAGTCTGCAAATACAATGACCTTAAAATTTACTTTATTTCTAGCTTTCTACTAACTGCTTTTCATTCACATATCTGTATCATAATGAAGGAGACATTCTGAGAATCCTTCAAGATGGAAATATCAACTACTAATTTCAGCCCAAACAACTATGTGCCAGCTTTCCACCACACATGGAATTACAATAACATATACAAAGGAAGTTTGATCCCAAATTTTCCACACTCTAGGAATATCACAGCTCCAGACCCAGGACCTGATGGATACCAGCCTGTTCCTGGCACTGAGTAGAACATTTTGGATGTATGAACACCAAATTGTGGTCATATATCATTTACTTGTTCTTTTACCTACTAACTTTGTTATTCAGTACACACATGCCCAGAAAAGTACAATATGGTAGAACAATGTATGCTTTCAGATGCTGTAAATAATAATATTGTTAAAGTCTTCCTCATACACTTGCATAGTGAGCTGTTGGACATTGAAATCAATGTTACAGTTACGTCTGAGAGTCTTCAGTAGCTTACCATATTGTATCTTTTTCTGTGTAATGTATTGCATACATTATCACATCTTCCAAACAATCACATTTTAATTCTCTTTTCAAGCATTTTAATTGTATTGCTATATTTTTACTTTACTTCATGTAACACTAACAAATATTTGCTTACTTTTAAATAACAATGTTTATAGTGGGATAAATTTGCCAGATATCTTTATTTTTGCTGAGAGCACAGTAGAACGTCATTCTAACTCAAATAAAACAATACACCGTGAAATGAAATCATATGTGTGGTGAAAACTCAGAGGTCATAGAAAAATATAAAAAGTACACAAGCTTTGCTCATTTCAGTTCAAATCGCTTTGATAAACGTCAGATAAGTACAGCAACACGGACATGGGTGGCTACTCAGCATGCAAAGTTTCAGGACCGGCCCTTGTACGCCCTGACAGAAGATGATATACAGGCACAGCAGAACCAGTATGAAAATGAAGATTTTCTGGCAAATGAAGATCAGTTAGCACAGAGGCTAAGATTCCAAACACCAGCTCTTCAGTACAGTCCAGCCAATCAGAGAACTCCTTTTCTAACTGATTATGCCCATAATCCTCAGTATACAGATGTAACAAATTCTCTGGTTGGTCAGACTGATGATGTGGAGGAGGCAACTCAAGGTCCTCCTGGAGCTAGAGTCCTAAGAAGTGACACTACCATGCCAGGTCCCTACAGGGCAACATGGGGTCAACCAGTACAGTTTGATTGTAAGGGGTTGAATTCATTTAGAAATTAATTTCAGTAACTAACATACTTCTGTAGCTTCTTTCTTGGTCTTGTTTTCTTAGGACATTTGTATCGCATCAAAGTGATAACATGATAGTGTATTATAGAATAAGTAGAACTCAGAAGCAGCTGGTTCAATATATTTCCTGTGCAAATTTGTATTAAAACAGTACTTAGTAAAAGGATGGATACTGTGGTTGAAGATGCCTGATGGAAACCTTGCTGATGGAGTTATACTCTGATATAGAGAACAAAGTGACTGTGAAGAGTCTGGTATAAACTTGGAAGATCGTCGACAAAAATCCACCACTGCATGCTTGTACCTGTTAGTCAAACAAAACAAGAAAGACACAGCTATGGACTTGGAAGGTTTGCAGAGGCATGCTTGAAAGTCCCCAACTTGAATTTATATGGATAGAATTACAATATTGTACTTCTTTCTACTTACGTTAGAGTTATACAAGAACACATGAGGAAAGTTCCATTTTGAACAGAAAAGGAGTGGACCATTGCTGAAATGCTAAAGATAGCTTTATCCAGAGATGCTTTTTCTGGACTGCAGGATCTAGTATGTTGCCAAAACCATGGAGAATACAAGCAAAAAGCAGTGAAGGTATGAATGAAGAACTCAGAAAAATTACCAGCAGCATAGTCTTAAAGACCTATATAAACAGTGAAATGACATATGTTGGCAGCTACCGGCTGAGATGATTTATAGCAGTGAACTGTACAGACATCAAAAAAGACAGATGGTATACACATAAAAGAAGCATGGTATATGCTGAAAAAGAATGTGAAAGAAGAACCATACATCCATCCTATAGTGTGAGAATATTTCAAAGAAAAAGTAAGATGTCCTTTAAGTAGGGATGGAAATTTTGTTAGACTGGAAGCACGTGTGCATCTTTCCATGACATGTCTGAAATATAGATTACAGAAAGCTTTTGAGGTCATCCTAGAAACCAATTTGCTCTAGTAACAGAGTACATGCAGTATTAAGGGACTATGAGGACAACTGTAAAATCATCCTGTTGACTGGAAGTTTTATCCAGACAAAAAGCAGGATCATGGAGAATAAACATCAGTTCACAGATTTAAAAGACTGTAAATATCATATTTAATTTAACCATCAAGTAGAGTTCTGCTTTCCAGAGTTCATCTTTTCTCCTTCACATACTAATAAAGAATATTTTTATATTTTGCAGATTTTGTAGAAGACAATGAATGAAAATCACTGTAGCTGTTTTAATCTCACCATGCATGCTTGCAGTCCTATATATGGCCTTTTTCTGTAACTGCTATTAACAATATAGATCACTAGAATTGTTTGTTTCTTTTGAAAGTTTTACTTAAAAGTAATAAAGAAAAACAGCTGATAGTAATAAATTGTAACTTCCCTGATGAATTTTGTTGCTAGTGGTCAAGTAAATCATCTTTTACTTATTTATATAACAATTTAATACTAGATTTCAACAGATATATTTTTTTAAATTCTAATAATGTAATTATGTCAGGAAAAGGTCATATCACTAACGTTTGAATTTTTCCTTCTGCAGGATGCAGTAACTTGATGCAGGATGCTGTAACATAATGACGGAGGCAGTGACATAGAAAGTGATCAAAAAGGCTATATAATTATGCTTGTGGAACCAGATAACACAATCATCACTGTAACATTAACATGTTGAAAAGTGACTGTTAAAAGAAGTGTTTTTAAAGTCTGTCCCATTAGTGTACTTGTTAACATAAAAATTATTGTACTTATAATTCTGTGTTTAATTCATTTTTTGGCAGGTGGGAAAGATTTTTATTGTAACAGTTTAGTTTTTCTTATGAAAAACTGCAAACATGTGAAAACATGTTTTATATTGACAATGAATAATGAATGAGATTTTTTTATCCAAGCCATAGTAAAAAAATAATGAATAAGTCTTGACATGATTTGTAGAGAGTCATCCGTCTTTCTTGAGTTCTAACATTGAAATTACTTAATTACGGTTAACAGGTGTTCTATACCTGTTGATTTAAGTTATAGAGAAAAGAAACAAAAAATAAAGACATTGTGTTGGTCAAACTTAACTGCTCAATAGATATACTTGACAAAAAATAAAGCAATTGTGTTGGTCTAACTTAACTGCTGAATGGATAGATATTCAACAAAAAGTAAAGCCATAATGTTGGTCTAACTTAACTGCTCAATGGATAGATACTAAAAAAAATCCATTTTGTTGGTCTAACTTAACTGCTCAATGGATAGATACTCAACATAAAATAAAGCAATTGTGTTGGTCTAACTTAACTGCTGAATGGATAGAAACTCGACAAAAAATAAAGCCATTGTGTTGGTCTAACTTAACTGCTGAATGGATAGAAACTCGACAAAAAATAAAGCCATTGTGTTTGTCTAACTGAACTGCTGAATGGATAGATACTCAAAAAAGCTACTGTAGTAATGTTTAAAGACTTCAGGACATGTTAATAAAAGTTAATGCTAAAATGTACTCATAGAATAATTGAAAACTCATTCTGCAATGAGGTAAAAGTATTTAATTTACCCACCAGAATTGAACCATATTCCTGAGCCTAACAGCCATAAGAGACATAAAAGATGCTGCTAATTTTAAGTTTACATTTTACCTTTGGAATTGAAAGAGAAAGTATGCTAAGAGACCATTTTAAAATTAGTGCTTTGATCCTTTTGTTCTTGATGGTGATCTAGAAACTAAAATAAATCTTGTTTTATATCTTTAATGCTTACAATTTGTGTGCATGGTGAGTAATTTTGTATTCTCTGTATCTCTTTTATGAAAGCAATGTAATGTTTTTAGTAACTTTAACAGACCACATATTGATCAAGCATTTTGGAAATCGATTTTTTAACAACTATATGATTCAAATATTGCTTATATTTTATTGAAGATGATTTAAATTATAACTGTTCATGACCCTGAAATTGTAAGTCAGTCTAATTCAAATTTTTTGAAAAAATAAGCTGAAATCGGCAATATTTTCTTGTTCATTGTAAATCTTTTATGAAATTCTTCATCTATTCCAGTGCAGGGTTTGTGATATTCTACGACTTTATTTTATCTCTGGATCCTACAATACAAGCATGTCGACTGGTAGTAGGTTTGCACAGTTCATCCGCAGTGATGGGAGAGCCGACAGTATTACCAACAGTCTACACGGAGCCGGCCACAAGAGGTGGAGGATACAACTACAACTACTCTAATGCAGTCATTGGTGCGAAACAACCTGTGCCCAAGTAAGTTAACTCTTATACATTTTCTGTGAGTTGCTTATATATCATTATAGAGTCCTGTGTGTAATGGTTTAAAAGAAATCTTGGAAATTAAAGAACAATCTTTTGATTATTTGACAGTGGCGTGGCTTTATTTTTTGTCACAGGTGTCCACCAGAATCTGATCTCGGAATTGTTGTTGAGCTTCAGGCCAGTGGTGGTCCTGCATCAGAACATGACCGTCACAGTTTGATCACTAGAGCTTGGACCAAGATACCACTATTTGACAATAACAGCAGACTGATAGCTGGTAGATTCAGAATTCCAATGAGGAATGTACCAATCAAACCTTTCCTACATGTCAGTCAAGTGCAGCGTGTACCAAAGGTAAACTTTCTGATGCTTAGATAATAATGTTAAAAAATGATGAGGAAAGTACAAATCAGACCATAATTACATGTCATTTTAAGTGCAATGTTTACCAACAGTATAAAACCTGATATTGACATGTATCCTGTTTCTACAAAAATACTCACTGTAAAAAATTAAGCTCAAAATTTCTATAAATGTATTTCACCCTTATCGCTGTTTCCATTGCTTGTTTATATAAGGTGGCATTAACAACAACAGGTAGCATTAACAGTAAATCCAGTTTTATTGGAAAAAAGAGTGACAGACTTAGGATATTTGATTGGTTCAAGAATACATAATTTTTTTTCTCTATTTGGCATTTATAAACTTGTTTACCTAGTTTATATTGATTGGGAAACAGGTTCTTTGTTTATATTGATTGGGAAACAGGTTCTTGGTTTATATTGATTGGGAAACAGGTTCTTGGTTTATATTGATTAGGAAACAGGTTCTTTGTTTATCCTGGTTATTTTGTCAGAGCATAGCATACATTGTATTATATGTTTCCTTACAGTACGGTGATGGGGAGTTATATTATAGGATAGTGAACATGCGTGATGCCGAGATACACTCCATGCAACAGATTTCTGCTGCCAATTACAACCAGTACACTCAGCCACAGGTCAGTTTTGATATTGTTTGATAAAAATTTGAACTAAAATGGAATACAGACACTATATAGATATATAAATAATGTGGCACTTTTATACTGTGAGACAGTTTTACAGAGCTTATTAAAAGATGTACAGAATTATAAATCTCTCACAGAAAATATTTCTATTATGGCCATAGCTCTTCAACAGCAAAACCTTATAGGGGATTTAATGTGGTGTCCTATACCTTTGTGAATTTCTCTTCCACTGTATATCAACCAGAACAGGGTTGATTTGATAAGTAGACTAGACAATATATCAGATGTTATATTTCTATCATAATGAACACAGACACAAACTTTTGAATGTAAATTGTTGTCTTTTGTCTATTTTGCCCACATTTAAATCCCATTGATTACATTCATCAGCTCATGTATTTGTCTTCAACCTCAAAATTTTGTTTCCATAGATACCAGGGGAATATTCCCCTAGAAGAAATATATTGCCCCCAGAAAGGTACTTAACTGAATGTGAATTTCAAACTAAAGACTAGTTCATAGATGTACAGACGGTTGTATTAACATGGCATGCCTTTATAATGTTGAACGAATGTATTTATCTTCAACAGGTCAACCGGAAATTTTGATTTTTCCAAGTTAATTCAGTGGTGTTGATAAATAACAAAAACAGCTAAATTAATGACAGAAAATGTGGTATGTGCTACAAGTTTGATGTTGAAGATGAATATCATGATACAGCTATGCATTTTGTAGCATTTATTTAACAATCTGAAAACCAGTCACTGCTTACAACATGTAGACTTTTCACAGGTTGAAAATACTAGGTTTGTACTAATCACAAATCATACAATGTAGTTTTTGTATATTTATTATTTGTTGTTTTCTATTCTTGGCCACATGTCTATTGTAGCACAGTCAAACATATATTGTTTAATAAGAATTTAAACTATGAACATTGGTTAAGTAAACCTGTCATATTGAATAGCTGGCTTTGTAACAATACTAACTATTATAAGAGATTAGATTTCTAATTTGCATGGGTTTTTGTTTTTAAGCTAACTATAGGTTTGATGTGGATATTTACCACTTTACCAGTATTCTAACTCAGATTCTCTGAACTACTCATATTTACTTCAAAAATAAAATTCAAACTGATTTTGTAGGACTGTTTTGAATAACATTCAGATGTAATTGAACATATTTAAATCATAAATAATAATAATAAAAACGGTTTCACATTTTCTCTTCATTTTGACCAAGTCCTTTTATTGAAATATGAGTTATGAAATAATTTTACATGAATTTATGAATATAATTTTTTTAGAGGCCTTAGAAATTATTATAAATATTAAAATATTACTCATGTAAGTACCTTTTACCAACTCATTACTGTCTGTCTTTTGTCTGTCAAAAACCTAACGGAGAGGTCTTGTTGTAATTCGTGTACCATACATGTGATAACTTCGGTAACTCACAACTGGATTTTCAGCTGGATTTTTAGCTTGAAAACTGGAATTTTTTTATCGACTCGTTTTCGCAAAAAGAAAGACAAGAAGAACAGAAAAGAAAACTAATGAAGTGTTTTTTTGTTAATACATAAAGGTTGCACCACATACAAAAGGCATAATCTGTTCCCTTAGCACACTTTACTATCCATTTATATTCAGATTCCCACTGATGATTGAATTTTTTTTTTTTGTCTTTTGAATTTTAGCTTACGGACCTAAGTCCTTACTCAGATCTCATTTTGTGAAAAGTCTGGGATGTGTTTCCAGTTTCACCAGAATTTTTTGAACAAAAGTACAAACGATTTTAAGATGTAAATTATGTTGATTCATTATAATTGTTGCTTTCAAAAGTAACCACGACAGAAATATTTAAGTCTTAGAGAAAAGGAAACTTTTTCCATGAAAAACTGGTATTTATAATTAAATAATGAACTCTAATCTTAATCAATCAATTAAATGTTGTAAGTTTGCCTTATAAAAAGTCTCCAAGACACTGTTTTCTATAAATATTAAAATACGGCGGGGTCGCGGAAATATATGACAAACGGAATTTATCCGAGATTTTCACTCGCTGCCTTATGTTTAATGAACTAAATATTTGCTGAAATTGGTTTCCTACAATTTGTTAAGCTTGTTTTAAAACTACTTGACCTTTTCTTATAAATAAATCCGACAATTAAAACAAAAATACCAAAAAGTATTTTAGTCATTTCCTTACACTGTTTAAAAGGTTAGAGTAACACTAGTAATGCATTGATGTTTAACCGTTTGCATTTAAAATTAAGCATTCAATTAATTTGTTAAGTTGTACACAACAATTTTCTACTGGGTGTACATCCCCAATCGAATTATATTGACCCAATTCAACACCCGTTGATGGCTAAATGTGTTAATTGTGTATCGAGTGTCAACACAGGATTAATTCAATGAAAGTAGTGAAATGCACTCTGATTGGTCAATGCTTTGAAGGTTGTATGTATTGAGCGCCGTTTTCGAGTATAAGCTCCGCCCATAACCGGAGCTGAGCAAGATATTGACGTCGGCAGATGAAAGATTTTTTTCTTCTTGATTTTAATAACGGGAATTCCTAATTAATACCGGGACAGCTGGAATTGATGTGGAATAACGGGACTTTCTTAAATCCCGCCGGGATATCACATGTATGGTGTACAGCAGTTACTATTAAAATATGTTATCTTTTATGTAATCTACATGCAAAACTCCAATGATGGCTAGATAAGATTTTGTCTGATGGGGAGAAATTACTAGAAATGCCTGCATATGATGCTCTTGGTCAAATTACGAATGTGAATTCGTGAAGTAATAATACAGTCCTGGAAAAAATATTCTTTCTTACTGTACATGAACACTACATGTTAATATTGCACATTAACACTGTACATTATTATTGATAACACAAACACAAAATTATTGCACCAGCCTGGAAACAGGAAAAGTCAACTAACGTCTGATAATGTTGCATGCATGCTTTTGTGTTACTAACAGCTGTTATTTATTGCAGTGGATAGTTGAGGCCCCGGAAATCAATATTCCAGTCTATACTCCCAATCAAAACATACCCCCGCCTCCATCTGCAACCCCTCAACCAACACCAAGAAAGCAGAAGAGGGGAAGGTAAAAGTGTTGGCAGATTTTGAGACACTCCTTAACCCTGAGCTAATGGTGACCTGTACAAGTACTCTCTGTTGTAGTTGGTAAAAAATAAACTGATGTAAACATGTGCATTTGGATTGTATTCTGATAAAACAAAACTAAGGGAATTAGGATGCTGCTAATCCCCATATTTACAAAATTCTTGTTTTTCAAAATTGCATGAGGTACAAGTACTAATTATTATAGAACTTAGCATTCTGTGTATACTAAACAGAACAGACATTAAGTTACTGTTACAACCCCACTTTCTGGGAAGCATATAGCATTGCTCTTGTATGTACTTATGTACATAAATATGTCTGTACATCCTAAAATCTTGTCTGTAAAACTTCCTATTCATCTTTTGGAGGATTTGCTTCAAACTTTCACAGATGAATAGTTTATGCATGTAGATAGTTGCAAAGTTTTACTTTTTATTTTTCACTTTATCGGGTATTTAGAAAGCATTGCGTGTGGAACTCCTTACTCATCTTTCAGAGGATTGTCTTCAAATTTTCCCAGTTGAATAAGTTTTATATCTTTTTTAAAAAACAACAATTATTTCCCTTTGTTTCTTATGCCATGTGATTTTGGTTTAACCTTTATTTTTTCACATAAGTCGTATACAATACAAATACAGTAATACATAGGAAACGTCATGAGTGGATTAGAGAAAAAATGTATGTTACACTTATGCAGCTCTTCTCCGAATGTTATTTTGAAAACACACCAAAGTGGGGGCATCCATGTCCTGTGGACACATTTCTCGTTTTATCAGTTTTAGTAAGTAGACATGTGTTAGAAGTTTATGAGAATTCATTTATATCATGATGAAAATATTTGATTATTAGACTTATTATGAGAGTACTTGTTCAGATGATTTCTGCTTACCTCCCTTGTCAGTCCCATATTGGTATTGGTTACCTCCTATTATTGTTAGTTGTTAGTCTGATGGTATTACAGTAAATCTTTAAATATAGAGACATTTTGGTAAATTGTTTGGGAATGCTCTAATAATGATAGTTGAATGTAAATTTAGAAACTTCCTGGTGAAAGTAGTTGATTTTTTTGTTTCAAAATACATGTGTACTGGATTGTTTGTGTCGCTTTTAGCAGAACTGCTACATTTTCTCTTTGTTTACTTCTATTTTACTGTTTTATAAATGTGTTCTGTTGTGTCATTTATGTTCATAGATCAATGATTACTGTATATAACTTCTGACCAGTCCTTCCCTCATGTAACCTTAAAAAAATAGCTTCTTGTCTAGTAATCATTGTACAATGTATTATATAGATTTACTCAAGATATACATGACATTGTAGACTATCCCTTATATACTGTAATAAAGTTTTATTTTGGATCCTTGACCATCAGAATACTCTTTGATGAATCATATATGTATATCTAATTGATTAATTGATTTTAAAAGCCACCACTTGAAGATTTTAAATTAGATTTTAAATATTAATAAAAAAATTGTTAGTGTGAAAACCATCTTTTATTTGACTTGTAACACGAGGCATTCAACTACAATGTATACTTGAAAATTTACTGCTTGCTTTTTTTCATTGTTTCTAGCGCACAGCCGGTGCCGGTAACACCCCAGGACCGCTTACCCTCAATCCAACGCAGAGCGCCTCCCTCAACCTCTCCCCCACAAATTATGGCCATCCAAGATATGACATTGGGGTTCCAGGTGGATCGGGTTAAACACGCTGAGCCAGGAGAAGGAAAAGTTAGACTTACTGCTTACTATGCTTCCACTGGAAAGGTAAGTCTTGTCTCGTTACAAGATTAGTGACTTTTTAAAAAGGTAAATGAGCAGGTGATACATTTGCCATAGTTATTCAGTGAGATTTTCAGTAAATTAATTCCCAGCATCAGTTTCTTCATCTTCTGTATTGTGTACACTACACCTGATTGTATCATCCCTGTACTACTTACAGGGGAAACTATTCTCCTCTTATAGATTAAGCTAGGGAATGTTTTATTGTATACCTTGTTTTCAGGTTCTGACAGATTTTCACATTGTTTCAGTATATTTCTTGTAAAAGGTGTCTGTAAAATGTAAAAAAAAGTTAACTTTTAAAGTTTTACTCCTAGCTTTAGTAAGGTATAAATACGAACAGTAAGCATGAATTTGCCATTGTTAGTCAGGTATAAGTTCTAATTGAGCATAACTGTATCATTGCCTTTTTCAGGTTGTTCAATCATCTACTAGCCCTGTCACCTGTAGTACTACTGCTGTCCGCTCTAATTTCAAGTTTGGTTACCATGTATTTGGTCAACAAGAAGCATCATTTCAGGATGTAGAGTACCAGGGTGACATGGTTCTCATCGCTCGCCTCTACCTCAAAAAACGTCAGTCTGATTTGGATGACTTTATGATGCCAGACCAGGGGGCTCAGGAGGCCTCTTTGTATGATGAAGAAACTTGTGTTGCCTGGGCTTTCCTACCACTAGTCCAGTGTGATGAAAGTAAGCTTCATGATTTTGGTACATGTATATATTCACTAAGCCTATGGTGAAAACTTCAGTCATTGAAATCCACATAATTTTTTTACGAATTGCTCAGATAGAATCACCTGTTGATCTGTGCATGTCATTGAACTAGAACATAAAGTTACCAATTATGCTTGAATTACTTAATACAAATTTTGATTGTATACTGCTACCAAGTAAAGAGTACATTGGCAGAATGTGTCAGGTTTTTAGCTCACCTGAGCATGCTCATGTGAGCTTTTAGGATCCTTGATTGTCCGGCGTCCGTCCGTCCGTCCGTCCGTCCGTCCGTCGTCCACAATTCATTCAAACGACATCTCCTCTGAAACCACTGGGCAAAATTTAATATAACTTGCCTAGAATGTTCCTTGCATGAAGCTCTACCAAGTTTGTTCAAATGGTTCCGGTTCATTGCATTTCTGGGTCACAGGAGCTAAAAACAGATTTGAAAAGTTGGATCTTTAAAAATCTTCTTGTCAGAAACCACAAGGCCTGGAGCTTTGATATTTGGTATAAAGCATCATCTAGTGGACCTCTACCAAGTTTGTTCAAATTATAATCCTGGGGTCAAAAATGGCCCCGCCCCAGGGGTAACTTGTTTTACATAGAGTTATATAGGAAAAACTTTAAAAATCTTCTTGTCAGAAACCGTAAGGCATAGAGCTAAGATATTTGGTGTGCAGCATTGTCTAGTGGACCTCTACCAAGTTTGTTCAAATCATGGCCTCTGGGTCAAAAATGGCCCCGCCCCAGGGGTAACTTGCATTGTCTAGTGGACCTCTACCAAGTTTGTTCAAATCATGGCCTCTGGGTCAAAAATGGCCCCGCCCCAGGGGTAACTTGTTTTACATAGAGTTATATAGGAAAAACTTTAAAAATCTTCTTGTCAGAAACCGTAAGGCATAGAGCTAAGATATTTGGTGTGCAGCATTGTCTAGTGGACATCTACCAAGTTTGTTCAAATCATGGCCTCTGGGTCAAAAATGGCCCCGCCCCAGGGGTAACTTGTTTTACATAGAGTTATATAGGAAAAACTTTAAAAATCTTCTTGTCAGAAACCGTAAGGCATAGAGCTTAGATATTTGGTGTGCAGCATTGTCTAGTGGACCTCTACCAAGTTTGTTCAAGTCATGGCCTCTGGGTCAAAAATGGCCCCGCCCCAGGGGTAACTTGTTTTACATAGAGTTATATAGGAAAAACTTCGAAAATCTTCTTGTCTGAAACCACAAGGCCCTGAGCCTTAAGATTTAGTATGTATCATTGTCTAGTGGACCTCTACCAAGTTTGTTCCAATTATACCCCTGGAGTCAAATTTGGCCCCACCCCGGGGTCATTGGTTTTACATAGGCTTATATAGTGAAAACTTTGAAAATCTTCTTGTAGAAGGAGAAGTAACATTTTCAGTCCAAATAATCTGGAAATTTGTCAGACAGGTTGTTTCTATGATTTCTAGCTCAAGTTCGAATATTGGTCATCTGGGTTCAAAAACTAGGTCACAGAGCCCAAAAATAGAAAAAACCTTGTTAACACTCTAGAGGTTACATTTTCAGTCCAAATGTCCTGGAAATTTGTCAGAAAGGTTGTTTTGATGATTTTTAGCTCAAGCTCAAAATTGGGTCATCTGGGGTCAAAAACTAGGTCACAGAGCCCAAATATGGAAAAACCTTGTTAACACTCTAGAGGTAACATTTTCAGTCCAAATAACCTGGAATCTGTCAGAAAGGTTGTTTCAATGATTTCTAGGTTAAATTTGAATATGTGTCATCTGAAATCAAAAACTAGGTCACAGAGCCCAAAAATAGCAAAAAACTTGTTAACACTCTAGAAGCTACTTTTCAGTCCAAATATTCTCGAAATTTATCAGAAAAAATGTTTTAATGATTTCTAGCTCAGATTCGAATAAAGGTCATCTGGGGTCAAAAACTAGGTCACAGACCCCAAATATGGAAAAACCTTGTAAACACGCATTGAGGTAACATTTTTAGTTCAAATAACCTTGAAATTTGTCAGAAAGATTGTTTTAATGATTTCTAGCTCAGTTTTGAATATGGGTTATGTGGGGTCAAAAACTAGGACACATGGCCAAAAAGTAGAAAATCCTTGTTAATGCTCTAGAGGTTACATTTTCAGTCCAGATGTCCTTGAAATTTGTCAGAAAGGTTGTTTCAATGATTTCTAGCCCGGACTAGGATATGGGTCATCTGGGATCAAAAACTAGGTCACAAAGCCCTAAAAGGTAAAAACCACTTTAACACTCCAGAGGTTACATTTTCAGTGCAAATATCCTGGAAATTTGTCAGACAGGTTGTTTTGATGATTTCTAGCTCAAGTACTAATATGGGTCATCTTTGGTCAAAAACTAGGTCACATTGACCAAATATGGAAAAACCTTGTTAACACTCTAGAGTTAAGATTTTAATTCCAAATAACCTGAAAATTTGTCAGAAAGGTTGCTTCTATGATTTCCAGCTCAGCTTTGAATATGGGTCATCTGGATTAAAAAACTAGGTCACAGAGCCTAAATATCGAAAAACTTCGTAAACACTCTAGAGGCTACATTTTCAGTCCAAATGTCCTGGAAATTTGTCAGAAAGGTTGTTTTGATGATTTCTAGCTCAGGTTTGGATATGGATTATCTGGTTTAAAAAACTAGGTCACAGAGCCCAAATATCGAAAAACCTTGTTAACACTAGAGGCTACACTTTCAGTCCAAATAACCTTGAAATTTGTCAGAAAGATTGTTTCAATAATTTCTGGGCCAAGTTTGAATATGGGTTCAATTAACCAGGTCCATAGCAACTTTGTTAAAAGCAGTCATATTCAGGTGAGCGATATAGGGCCATCATGGCCCTCTTGTTAAACAAAATTGTCCACTTTCTTTTCTCAGCAGAAACATACTGACTTTATTTTTGTAGTTTTATCAGAACTGTTCACATACAGACATATTAACAAGTTCTCATAATTGTCATTATTGACCTTTTCTAATCTTCCAGACTTGCCACTAAAGAAAAGAAGAACTTTTAATCCAAATACCATGACCATCAACCAAGGTACTCATATCATTCCACTGTTCCAGCCACCAATACCTGAACCCAACCAGGTTCCTCTGGATGACCAGCCCTACACCCGGGACTGGCAAAGGTATGGCAAGGCTACCCTGAGAGTTTATGTGTTCCAAGGTCAGCCCCGACCAGGGTCACTGACCCCAAGTGATTTGTCTGATGTTGACGATGAAGATACCCTACCTGAGGTACGATATTGGATAATGAACATAATTTTGTCTTACAGTGAGAAGTTTATTGTAGCATGACTGTTATACAGTTCTTCTGTTATCAAGATTCAGTCTGGAGACACACCCACATGATGTAACAGAATCACTGATGAGAGAAAAGGAGACCAACTTACATTCCTAGTACTAACTCATGGTCAGGAAAGGCATGAAGACTGCTCATAATGCACCAGTTGGCTGCATCAATGATATTCTGTCAATATTGCAAAGAAAAACAAATACTGGAATCATTGACCCAGAACCTCCTTAACACTGATATTTAAAGGCCAGTGGAGATGTTCTTACTTTTGAAAAGTTTCCCTATTGTTCTTCATTATTGCAAATAAAATTGATGTAGCTTCTGTTATTATGGTTTGTAACTGATTCCATCCTGTCAATGAAGTGACATCAGATATTGTCTTGTTTTTCAGTTTGCATGGTTGCCATTAGAGAGAAAGACCCCAATTAAAGAGCCTTTCCTGTTAGGGGATGGCTTTGATGTATATATTGATGCTTGTAGATATCTGCCTGACTCTGTGACCTTCACAAAGGTAACCTGAAGTACTGTCCAGATCTTGCTTGTAAATTGTTGCATGTCCTTTATAAAAATCTCCCTAGATTGATTTATAGAAAACAGCAAAGCAAGCATATTGGTAAATCAGTATCAGCAGAGACGTATCTACATGTGTATGTCTCTGGTATAAACATGTTTCTACACGTGATTAAGAAGCCTACCACATGTTGTGACTTTCACTTTAAACAACTAAATCGAAATCATATATCCATATATTTGATATTTGTTAGTCATGCTTGGTCAGAAAACTAGTGAAACTTTGTAGAGAATTTACATTATAAATAAGAGGTAGGATGACCATATAGCTATCTGTAAGTGTTAAGTCAGAGCTAATTTGATTCTTCATCTGTATATTGTCTTCAAAATGAAGATAGTCATAGGTGCAAATGCCATAATTAATAAACTGTTCCTTATTTTGGCTGTTAAGTAGAAAATCTTGATTACTTCTAGGTTGCTGGACGTATACTTGACCGCCGTTACGAGTTGTACGGTAAAGACATAAATACTGGTGTAAAGTTAGACAGTGACGTGTATAATCCTGTATATGAAGAAAAGATTGAGTTTAGAGAGACCAACATACCCCCCACAGCTACACTACTACTCAAGGTAAACTAGAGTTCATATTTTTGTATTCTTTTTGGTTTTGTGTCAAGCTCCACCACAACTGTTATTATTGTGTATCATGTGATGGGAGGTCTTTCAGCCACCTATCCATATCATCTGCAGAACTGCAAGATTAGTTTTTATCCTGTCACTTGTAGGAATTTTGAACCAGTAGCAGCTTGCCATATATTTTATTTTATCTACGGCAGTTGGTCAGGTGATCTTGATATAGGGTTACCTGATCAGCCAAATTCTATTGAATTAAAACTTTTATCGGTGTAGTGCTTGCATTTCATTAATTTTCTGTCAGTAAAAATCAAAAGAAAAAATGTGACAGGATAAATAGAATCATAGGTTGGTGTTGTGGATGGAAATAATTTTATCTGGCTCAGCTCCGAGATAAACTTTCTCCATCCACGACCCCAAACTATTATCCTCCATATCTGTGCTTTTGATATTAGTTATTCAAGAAGTCCAGGTTTTATGTGAAAACTGAAATAAACATGTCTTTCACCAATAACATTGACCAGAGCAATGGTGAAAGGAAAAATAAGAGTAATTAATCAAAGCTCAGTCATTAGATGCCATATATCACCATATGGGAAGCTCTCTCTTTTGATACTAAGAAGCAGATAAAAGAACAATTTATAAAGATAACTGAAGATATTTTCATCATCAAAAAGAAATAACTGCTGTTGAATTTCATCAGTTTGCAGTTCTCAGCTTCACCTGGCCTGTGTTGCTATGAGCAACAGATATATATGTGCATTGCTATTGTATGGAAATCATATAAACAGTTGGGCTACATATAAATGATGAAATTACCTAGCAGTATGTATGTGTAGTGTATTGTTATAATTTTTAAACCATAACTCATGTGCTTAAAATTTATTTCAGGTTTATACAATAGATAATTTCTACAAGACACTGACAGTTGTTGGCTATGCTACACTGAATGTGTTTGTTGAGACTGCAACTGAGAGACAGCCCGTGGTAGATAAACCCATGCAAGTAAGTCATGTGTACATTTTCAGAATTTCTTTTTCTGTGGAAAGGAAACAAACTGAGACATTGTTTATGAGTATAGAAGGTCTGTCAATAAGAGCTGTGATCCATTCTTGCCATCATACTATATTTTATGATTGACCTGGTTCATCTGTATATTAAAAATTACCCAAAAGTCTTTGAATTAAGTTAAGCTTTGGAAAGTTTAAATGTTGGTCTTACTTTTATATAGCTTGTTTGCGGTCTCCAAATGTTTGGTGAGGCAGGCATGTATAAGTTGTCTGTTTATTTCAGCTACAGGCTTTGTAATAGCTCACATGAGTTATTTTACTATGATATATAGTTATTTCAACATATTTTGTGACATTTACAGCATGTGAAAAAAAAATACCATAAGAGAAAATGTAATTGATGTTTTCTTAATGAAATGCTGATTTTTTTTCACCACTAGAATGTGTTAGAAAGGAATACATTTGTATATTTATCATGGAATTGTACCATAGCTGTCATGTGATATTACAATGTATATTCAAAGATTTGAATACATCTACATACATCTAGATTTCATTTGGTCAGTGATACAGAGAAGTATTCTGAGCATTTTTCTCAGAAAGTTAATTCTAGCATATTATATTTTCTGAGACATAAAAGGTCATGACAGTAGAAAAGTGCTTATTTTTCCTGTTTTGTATGGATGTTTTCATGTGCTCTAAAAGATTTGTTGTTTAGATTTGATAAACTATTGTGAAAGAAAACCCCACCAACAAACAACGTAAGATTATTACATTCAATGATTTCTATTTCTGCATTGTTACAGGCAAGTTGGTCACAGGTAAACACCATATAGAGTAACATTGATCTGTTATAACATTTACTTTACCATTGTTTATATGTTCTTTTTTACTTTACTTCTCCATTATCCCATGATGGGGAAATGAATTTTTTTTGATACAGTTATCTTAGGGGAATTCTTGGTATGCTAAATATCTCATGTACTGGGTGTACTGGTAAAAATCTTTCATATTTTCCCCTTTTCTTTTATCATTGCCCAATTTTTAATTTCCATGAAATAAACTAGTCTTTTCTTCTAATGTCTGCTGTCAGTTACAACATTTAATTTATCTCTTCTAAATATAACTTCCATTAGATATATTCCATCATTTTCAAATTTCTGCTGAGATTTCTTTCCTTTAGTTATTAGATATAAACATTTTCATTTCATAATACTCTGTTAACAAGTGTATGGCTCTAATTGCTCTTTCTGTCTTGTGAATTTCCAACAATAAAAAATAATTAAAAACAATATTAAAACTATTTTAAGTAAACTCTACTTGTAATGATAGTCAGGGGACCATGTAATTTATATTGTTACATCTGGATATCATAAGTTAGTAGACAGCCGTCTGATTAAGAAGAAAGGTGCGTTTTATTAAAATACCATATTATATTCAACATAGAATTTGTTCTCTCAGTTTGTTTCTCACCATTATATTGAAATTAAATGTAACGTTTATATATGCATTTTTATTATATACTTATAAATGAAATATTGAGAAATATTGATGAAATAAATTGGGTATTTTCATTTTCCGTATTTTCACTGTAAAAATTTATTTTTCACTGCAGTGAAACATATTTTCCGTATTTTCACTGGTGTCTTGCCGGACTACTTTTTTCTAAATTCAGCCAATACACTAAATTAAAGGGGAATTCTTTGGAATCTTAAGGTCAAAAAAGAGAAAAGTATATAATAAACAGAAAATTCAAGTTTTTTCTATAAATACGGGATTTATTTTCATGTCGTGGTATGAAAATTATCATATTTCACTCGTGGCTACCGCCACTCATGAAATATTTATTTTCATACCACTCAATGAAAATAAATCCCGTATTTATAGAAAAAACTTGAATATCCTCTATATATTTTATGTTTCTGCGAAATATAAACAATAAAAATTAATAGTTATTTTTGCTACACCTGACAGTATTACTGGAAGCATAAGCCAATGGTAGAAAATGAATAAAAACATAGAAATGTTGTCATCTACTTTATTTCACATGCATCATGTATCATGATAATATGGGATAAACAACTCCATAGAAATATAGCACAACATCTAAATGTCTTCCCTGAAATATTATGCTACACAAAGTTATGAAATTATCAAAAATCACAACATTGCTTAGAAGTGAGTTTCACATTTTGTTAAATTACAGTTGTATCCAATACATCCGACCACAATTTCATAACCTTGCATTAATTTAATAGGTGGACACTGAGTAGGAAATCAGATGTATATTATGACTGTTATAATAGTCTTTTGTATTGATTATCAATAGGTGAAATTAACAAGGAGCTTATTCTGTAGCCAAATTTCATTCAGGCATACGTGTGAATAATAACACACATCTACTGAGATACCGCACTAAAGGTATGAAAATTGCCAGCCAGACCTCAAAAGTGTATCGCTACATCCAGAATACATCCAGAATCTTTTGATGAAGTCAGATTCTTTCAGATGTCCAGTTTTAATTTTTTTTGACAATATTTTTACTTTGCACTTCATTTAGTTTAACTGAAAAGGCACACAAGGTTAACAACTTTGGCTTCAAGGACATATGATCAAAGTTCTAAATTGAGGACATATTGATCACACAAAATCAATAGTTATAAAGCATCTTGTAAGGATGATATTAGCTTTAGATTGTAGAGGTCCTACATTTATTGTTAGTTTTGTCAAAATAAAGAGAATTACAGGATCATAGTTGTAAATTCTAGGTATCTCTGAATGAGGGAGCCCATCAGTTACGTCTGTACTCCCAGGGACCAAATGGAGTAGATCCCTTGACAGAGTCATGTCTGCGAGATGCTGGTGTGAGGATTTTACCCTGTGCCTCTGTCCTTGTCAGGCTGGTCAAAGTTACTAGAGGGTCTGGTGGAAAAGCACTAGAGGTGAATAGAAACAAAATCAATGACTAAATTAGTTATTTAGAACAACTACATCTTCATCATTTCTTCAAGTCAGTGCTTGTTACTCAGAGGTTTATAACTGTTTCTCCTTGTTTTGTATTGCATGTTTTCATTTATTTTCCATTTCAAATTGTGTACCTTTGAACTCCTTACTTTATATCAAATTTCCTGTTGTCATGTTTTATCAAAGCAGTATTTATTAAAATTTCAGTCAAGTAAAGTACCAAAAGGGGACTGGTTACGTATGGGATTGTGGCAGCCACGCCCAAAGTACTCAGACCGTGTATATTACTCTACGAAAGCTATGCCAACCCGTGGAGAGACCAGGCTTTTCCACAGTATGATGAGACGTACAAGGAGAACTATTCGAGAAGTTATTGCCCTTGTTGCATCAGCCAAGGAAAGTTTCCTCAGGAGTGATAAAAACATGGAGGAATATATTAGGGTAATTTGTTTTTTAATCACCACATACAGTTGGTGACCACAAGACAATTTCCTCAGCATTTGTATACGAATAATTGATTTTAAGATCCAGTTTTTAAACAGTTGTTCTGATTTTATGTAAATCTGGCCTTGTTTGTTTGGATCCTTGTAGAGGAATGAATATACTTGAATATAACTTGAATATACAATATGTATGTTTACTGGTAAAAGTTCCCGTTGTACTATATTTTCCTGTCTAATTGAATTCTTATTTCATTTAAGGCTTATCCTTTGCAAAAGAAGCCCATCATTTTGTCTCTAAATGTGTTTTAATTCTTGAAGGTAAAAAAAAAAAGAAGTTCATATTAAGTGTTGAATTATTTTTTCAGACCCAGCTGACAAAGACACCAGATGCAAAGTCTCTTGATCAGGATCTCAACTTCATCTGTCAGTACAGTCCCAAACATGGCATAAAGGTATGCACTGCTGATTGACCATCCTTTGCTCAGATTTAACTGAAGTAGAGTTAACAGGAGATGATACATAAAAAGAACCTTTTCCAGTTACAAAGTTTATTGTTAGAGTAGACAGTTGTCATTATATGGTTATAACTGCATTGTCTTATTAAATTACTTTTTTTTTCTGCAGTGTATTTCTGTCGCAATAGGTGTTGATGTTTAACTATGAGCTATAATATAACTTGCTGTTGTTTTTCAGGTGTCAGTGGACAGTGCTGTGAACCTGCCATGGTCCAACTTCACTCATGCTCATATGTGTCTCAATCCACCTGCTGCATTCTATCTGGTATGTTCATAAAGTCTTGTCATATACTGATTTCTACTGACCTGAGATATAGGAACATTAAAACTGCTTGAAAATACACTAAGTTGGTGTGGGTTCGCATGACAACTACAAAGGGGAAGCTAAGAAATTATTACCTGTTGTTGTTTGAAAGAATAAAAAAATAAGTTGTGCCCTTGTGTACCCTTGTGTTGTCTTGAACGTGATGAAGTTAAATCGACTGCTATGAAGCATGATATTACTTGCAGTAAATAAGGAAAACTTTTCATAAATAACCACTAGCCTTTAGTGAATTAAAATGTTTTAGGTGTACTAATGAGATATTGTTATATTTACAGGGGGCTCCTCATGCTACATATGACAAGTTAACATTTACAGAGCTACTGGATGTCCGCAGCACAAACACATCACCACAGTGGAAGGATGGATTCAAGGTAAGTGTTTTAGTTTTTAACTTATCTTAAGCCAGATATTTGTTAGGTTTTCACTCCTGAAGGCAATACATCATCTGTTATATTTTCAGTAAATCTGAGCATTACAATTTACTTGTATCACAATAAAATATATACAGGTACATGATTAAGGCTTAAGGATTAAGGCAAGGCTTGTTTAGGCAGGAAGTTGACTGTCCCTACTATTGGTTCATACTTTGTTTGAAACCTAAGTGTTTATTCTAGATGTGTTTCTGAATGAACAATTGTTATAATGAATAAATCATTCTGTATAACTTGAAACGTTTTTAAAAACTCATGGACCCAAACCCATGTATTTCAGCATTTCCCACGTCGCTCCTATCATCGGTTTCTTACCATGATCATACATTTACAAGAAATCTCAGTCAGTGTTGCCAAGGAAAACTACAAATATGGACTCCTGGAACAGGTAATCAGTGGGCAGAGAATTGCTTAGGTTCTTGTAATAAAACTTCTTACCTGTCAAATATTGTTAGTTTTCTAAATAATAAATTTTGAAATATTGAAATGTCAGATGAGTATAGGGTGACATTTTTATTTGTCTTACTGTTTTTAGTCATAATACCCTAAGTTCCAGATGAAACTGGTATTACATGAAAATGTTCACCCAGATGTCACATGACAACTGTCTGTAATCAGTATATGGCCAATCGCATGTAGTGTAAAGTCACCATGAATATTTTGTCAGCTGTGATGCTGATTTAGTTTCAAATGTGGGAACTTTTGCTATTCCTGTGTATAATTATTTAGTTTATTAGAGGCCCTGTATTTATAACACCTTTATTCGAAGAAGTCATGGCAAAGGTCAAACTCCAAGGGGCCTGCTCTCTGAAAAAGATCTCAGTCATTAACTGAAAAAAACACTAAAACCAGGCTTCAAACTTAACAGCTTGATTTGGGCATGACAAGTAAATGACCCTTATAGAGTTTGGGCTCACTGGGTCAGAGGTCAAGCTAATAGGGGCCTGCACTTTACACAGTTTCTGATCAATAAAAGAAGAACAACTGAACCCAGAATTCTCAGACTTTATAGGATAGTTTGACTGAGGGCTTCAGACTTAAGGCTCAGTTGGTAAAATGCAGTACAAAAATATTTATTAATCAATAAGTCAAGAACAACCACACCCTACTTACTACATGAACCTTCAGATTTCACAGGATGGTTGGGCATGGTGAGTAGATGAAAGATTTTGGGCCCATTTGGTCCATGCTAAAGCTCACAGTGGCTCATGTTGTGAAAGAAGTGATTGGGAGCAACTCTTGTAACTTATAAGTGTATGAACTAGATAAGGTTATCAGTCTCAGCTTGAGAAATTCTGGAAGTAGCTCTTGAAACTGTGAAGTTACCTAGAAATTTATAGTACACCCAGTGTAATGTTAATGATGAATTTTTCCAGGCTTGGACAGCAGTGCAAATATTTACAGACAAGTACTGTACAACACAAGCATTTCAGCTTCCTTTATTTGCTGGTTCCCCCTCACAGACAATACTCAAACAGCTGGCTCGGGAACCATGCAAGGAATGGATGGAGAGGAACATTAGAAATAATGGGGTAACTACAAGTCCTCAAGTACAGTTTGAAGAGACACAATTTAAATTCTTGGCATTTCATTCATTTGATTTTTGTTATGTTTTTTTTTTTTGAGTTTCAGAAAATTTTCAGTATTTATAAGTTTAGCTTACAAGTAAATTCTTCTGTCTGCTGTCTTGAGTTTGTAATTATGTAATCAAGGTGACTTTGACATTTTGAATACACCTTTACATGTTGATAAAAGGCAGTTAAAAGTAAAGACATGTAACCTACATATTTCCTAGAAAATGTCTATGTATTTTGCAGTACAGAATTCTTAACAAAATTCTAACATTTCAGATACATCTGTTGGAAGGGTCGTCTATATTTGTGCGTGTAGCTGATGCTAGGAGAGATGATGAACTTGTCTCAGATATCTCACACAATAAACTTGTAAGTCTTTGTTGAGATTTACTGTCATAGTTACGATGGTTTCTTGAACTTTAGATAATTTCTGTCTACAGTTATAATAAACTTTAATATCACTTAACCCAGATTAAGTGCTTGAAATGGAAAGTTAGATTTAAGATATGTTTAGTTTATGTAACTGTAGCAGTCTCAGAAAAATGTATTTGAAGAGGTGGTAGTAAGGTTGTTATCCAGTTGTCTAAGAATAAAATAGAAAGAAGACTTGTATAACCATGTGGTAAATTCTTGAGAAATTTTGATTATTAGCAGTATGCATTTCTTCTGTTTCAACAAAAAAATTTAATTCTGGAAAGGGACTGAGGGTTTTACAATGAAATAATTGTGTTTGGGCAGGTTGAGGTCAATACAGATTACATACCGGTTGGCCTGGAGGAAAGCTATTCCAGAGAGAGACCAGGCAAACCTCTTGAGTCATTAGTGCCAGTAGGGAAGACACCAGAACAGTTTGTAGATAACCTTAAGGTCAAATTCAAGAGTGTAAGTATGGAAGTTGTGTTTTTTTATTGATTTTATCTGCTTAATTACACAAGACTTAGTTGACAATTTAATTGAAAATTCAAGTAGTTGCTTTTGGACAAAGTAAACCTTTTCAATAGCTGTTGGATAAGTTTTAACTTAGTTTTACTTCCTTCAGAAAGGGTAAATTCTCTTGCAACTGTTAATAAAGATAGCAGTTAATTTAAGAAATTTACATCGTGAAGCACTATATTCAGTTTAACAGTATATGTGACAAGTTAGTTGACTGATTTCATCATGAAATAAAATGCATGTATTGATGAAAATTTATATTTAAAATGCATATTCTTATTTCAATTCAGCTTGTGTACAAGTTGTATGAGGAAGGAAATGTAAACAAGTGAGGGGTCTAGTTTGTTGATGGTTGTTTCCATAGTAACTTCAGGACAAGTTAAATGACTTCAAACAGCCCATCAGGGTCATAAAGGTCAGCAAAGTGTGGAAGGATCGGTGGAAAATAGATGTTAACAAAAAGACCACATAACTCTGAATATCTGAATGCTTAATTTAATGAAGATATCACAAGTTCTGTTACTTTTAACAAAAAATCTGAAATTATGATCATTCCCTTGAAAGCACGTACGAAGAAAACAGGGAGATTTCTCCAAAAGCAAGTGAAAGAAAAGTGCAATACACAATTGACTGACAAATTTTGGGATTTCTTTTGTTTGTTTGTTACATTTTCTTACAATTTTTTGCTTGCCATGAGTTTATTTTTATGAAAAAACAAAAAACACAAAAAAAGCATCATCTGCTCAGTAATTATCTGTCCAGTTTTTGAGTTTATTATAATGCTGCTGTGATTTAATTGATATTAACTGACAGTCATTGGGCCTTGCATGGCATTGCTTTAGGAACAAAAAGCACTACTATTACTTATTACATATTAAATCACAGTTAAACACTTAAAGTTTATTTATAAACCAATCTCATCAAATACACTTCATTTATATTTCTTTCTGTACCTTAACTTTTGAGGTCAAATCATGTGCACATCTCTGAATTGAACAACCTTTCCAGTGAAATTAAATCTAATTATGTTAAGTTTTAAGTTAGAAAGATATATAACAGTTATATATGATCTATTTAAGGGCTTTAAATGAAGATTTGCAATGTTTTTGTTTTATAAAGATGTATTACATATTTTGCCATAGCTTTTTTAACACTGATGAAACTTTTTGTCAGTTTTGAAGTGTTCGCCTACATTTGTGCTGAAGTAACAATCTGGGATTTTGTATATTCTTTATGTTCAATGTGTTTAATTCATTTAGGTGTAAAGCTGTGATACAGTAAGTCAGCTTTTATAGATAGTTGATAGACACTGATAATTATGTGTCCTGAGAATATGTGACAGATGAGTCATTCTGTAACTGTGATGGTTATGTACTTACTATATTTTACTTATGAAGCAAAGTCCCAAATGTTTCCATATTTTAATATCAAAACAAAAACTAGGCTTTTCCAGGATCTTCACCATTGAAGGCAATTTTTAACTTGCTTCCAAAAGACAAAAGACCATTTTTGAGCGGGCTCTCCATAGCAGCCTCTTATGTGATAAACAATAAAATAAAAAATAAGCCTGTCCCACAAAAACAGAAGTTTCAAGTTTTTAAATGTATTCCTTTCCCTTGATCATGTGTTTGAGAAACAGGCTTAAAATGGGGAAAGAAAGATTCAAATATGAGAATTTGAAAAAAAAGTAAAAAAATGTAATATATTATTGCGTATGAGGTTGACAGGCATCTTTACATATATATTTATTTTGTTATGGTACCTGTGCATGTATATATTTTTTTTTGTAAATACACTATATTTATTATAACATCATCTTGAATGTCTCAGATTTTATTTGTTTGTTTTAGTTAAAAATAATCAAGAATGTACGTTTTAACATTTTTGTACATTTGCCATGCACCAATATCTGTCTAAAATAACTTGTGCACATATGTAAATTGTCCTCGTATTTATTATTATTATAATAATTATTAAAGTTGTTACATTATTTGGAGATTGTTTGTTTGTTCTATGAATTCGAGAACAGGTATTGCTGTTTTAGCTCGGTTGATCATAATGTTGAGCCATTGCTCAGATGTCATCTAAAAAAGAACATGTTTCCTTTGCTTTGACAAAAATAAAAACTATTAAAAAAGGATATTTTGACAGATTGAGTTTTTATTTAATTTCTGTCAGTCAGCAGGGCTTATTATTACTCTATCTTCAAGAAAATTTGTCAGACGATTGCTTGGACAAGTTTGAAACTGTGTCATATAGGGATAAAAATAGAGTCAAACACTCTGACTAATGGAAAACCGTGAGGACAACATAGAGTCAAATTCTTTTATTAGATTATTGGATTCGTGTGCGTTACAAATAGAGTTTAGCCTTATCAAACGACGAACTCTTGATATTTACAAATAAAAATGACATTCAAATGTTAAATGCTCACGAAGCTTAAAAGTCATGTGACACGACTATAGCAACTTTTTCTATTCAAAATAATCATAATGTACTGATTAAATAGAGGATATTTGTTTGTTTTTGTAGAAGATGAGAATTTATTTCATCGAGTGAACACCATATGTGATATTTTCACGAGTGGCGCAGCCACGAGAGAAAATATCAACATATGGTGTTCACGAGATGAAATAAATTCCCATCTTCCACTAAAAAACAAACAAATTTTCTGTTTATTTTATGCCAACACGTCAAAAATGGGTATTTTATGACATTTTTAATCAGGGCCTTCAATAAATTCCCCATGGTGAACCCCAAATCAGTTAATGCGTACTTTGGTTACTCCGCACAAAAAAAAGTGCAGACAATCTCCAATACATATGATAACTTTACTTCTGCTGAAATAAACTGAATACACTTTCATCAAATAACATTTATTTTTCTCTACACAGTTTATCAATATTTATTGAATTTTAGCCATACATACTTTAATTATAAAAGCGGATTAATACCGAGTAATATTCAATCAATTGAATTGAAAGTCGGCCATATTGGATATTGTCCATGTGAGTTATGTAAACAAATCAGACATTTTAATTAATTTATGGCGAATTTCATCATTGTTCACAACTAGTTAGGCTCAGGAATTCAATATTATAATTGGATTTAACAAGGTAAATAAATTTCACTTGCTGTCACAGTCTGAAATACAGCGGATTCTCTTGGTATTTACGTGGTGGGGAAATTCCTGAAGTTTCATCAAGCAGTAGTTCCGGCACAAACAGTGTATTATCAAAATGGTAATTTCACTGGTTCAAAACAGTGGATTATCACTTTTATCTCACTGATATTTCCCTATATTTCATTGGTAGGCATAAAATAAAATGGTTTAATTACGAAGTTATGAAAATATTGCCTTTGATCAGAAAAAACGTGTTTTTGATGATCGGCTGTTTCCGTTTCGACATCGGTAGTTTCCGCCGCAATTTTTGGCTGTGACAAAGATTTATCCCTACTGTACGAGGCAGTAGTGCAGAATTATACTGCTCATAACGCATCCGTTTTTTAATGCAAAAATAACACTAAACCACAAGTGCAAGAAACACAATAGAGAAACACTTATAAAACTAGCATGCTATAAATTGTAAATTAAAAAAATAATGTGATTACTTCTCGTTTTTATAAGTAAATTCAAACTTTGTGCCGGGAGAATGGTTGTAATTTTTCCTTAGCGGAGAATGTGAATAATAAATATTCCAGTTTCTTCCAAGTTATGGTTCTAATTAAATCTATCTCATACACATTTTAACATGTTGTGTAATAGTGCCTCACTTGAAAATTACGTCATAAACAAATACTTTGTCATTTAAATGTAGTAAAATGAAGTTTCACTGTAATGTAAATTCACCACAGTGTATTTACACGTTGTGATACTGTTTGAAAAATAATAATATGGCATGTCCTCAAGCAGGATTTGTGTCTGCTTATAAATTTAAAAAAATACGAATGTTTATTAAGCGTAAAACATATTACAATGTTTATAGCCAAATAATACAATACAATACAGTGAGAAAATGAAGTATTAAATTTAACATTTCCGAAGAACACATGTGTAAGTTGGAACAACATATGTGTACAAATAAATATTAACAATATCCGAAGGAATAATATCAAGAAATACGTATTTGGTTGGCACAATATAAATATTTAGATAGAGCAAAAATAGTTTTCTTTGATTTCGATGCTAAAATGGTTTCGAATTTAAATAAATTCGGCCAGTGACAATAATATCCAATGAAATGTCAAAGATCTATAAATCACGCCTTATACTGTGGAATTTATGCAAATTAACCTACCCAAGTGGAACCCTTGTATATTCTGCATAGCTGTCAAAACAAAGCAATTAACTTTTTTTTTTGACCCAATCAATGTTAAAGTTGCGACTATTGGAAAACTTTTATGTCAAGTGATCTTACAAATTGATTTAATTACTTTTGATCAGTCACAACTTGTGAAAACATTATATAATAGTTGCTTACAAATTAGCATGTCTCAATGATTTTTACTTAAGTAGCTTCCGTCCAGTTAGATATTTTAATTAGATAATTAAATGTAATAGATCTATTTATGACGAAAATAAAAATCATTCGACTTCTAAATGTGAACCATTTTTAATAAAACAATATGTCTGAGTTGTGACTTTGACATAGTTTTTAGGGCTTCTTCTTAAGATATTATTTGTTCTTTGATCATTATTGTTTGTTTTGAAAAAAAAATCTAGAATGAATAAGCAAAAAAAACTTTTGATGGAATTGTCATAGATCTAGTCAAAGATTTCTTATACGTACCTCAGGCGAAATATATCACAAACAAGCAACACATCACTATAAAGAGAACGTTTTTATGGGAAAAAAATCTCTCGGTTGCAGTTAGCTAAGCAAGTCCTCCAAAAAACTGCATGGGATAAAAATGAGCATTTTCAAAATGTTTTGGATCAGTTACTTGGAAAATATCTCTAGATATTTTCACTGATGCATTTTTTAATTCTATAACACTAATTGAACTAGCCTCTATATAAATTTTGCTCTTTGGCTTCGTAATTCCATCAAACTTTAAAATTATTTATTGAAACAATCTTTAATGTATATTCAAGATGTTAGCTGAACTTGATCATTTTTTTGGACTATTTTCTGTCCACATTTTCACTTTCTGTCCTAATTTTTAAAGTTTTTGTTAACAGTCCAGGCAGCTGTGTCAAGTGGCAAGAGATAAATGTACATCCCTCCGGTTTAGCGTGTGACAGGTGCGCGCGACCAAGTGCGTAAAATATGGATTTTAATTTGCTATAAAAACATCTTTAAGATGAAAATTACCTGTTGAATTTTGTAAAACTGTCTTAGATATATATTTTTCGCTCATATGAAAATTTCAAGGTCAAAAATTTGTGTCGCATGACCTTTAACAATAAATACCAAACTGTGTTAACTTATCTTCGACCGTCATCTCACGACCATATGACAGAAAGTGGCAGATTCACAAACATAGTACTCGAAGACAGAAAATGTCCACAATGTAATTTGATTGAAGGTTTCTTTTAAGGAATCAGAATTACAGACGTTTACTGCTTCCGAGATCAAAGTCATAGGGACATATTTCACGTCGAAAGTGGTTTCCGATACATTAATGATCGAGTACAAACCTAACGTTGGCAGACGTAATAAGATGCTAGGATATACATGTAATAGATTAAAGACCTTTTTTGGACTAGCCCAAAACAAAGGTCAAATCCAAACGGATGTTTAGTTGGAAATAGTTACCGATCAATAACCTAAATAACTTTTAATTAATTTTATAGGCTGATTACACAATAAGACAAAAAACTGAGAAAGTGGTTTCCGATCAATAATTCAATAACATCATAACCCAACACCACAAATTTCATGATGGATGGTAATCGTGTGTCCAAAAACTGCACTCTTTTATCAGATCTATTCATTCACGAAAATTTAAGACTGTATTGTCAAATCTTGAAAAAATGGTCTGGACAAAGTTTAGATTTGAAGATAAACGGAGGGCCGCTATCTTAGCAAAGCCCTTTGTGTTGTAATAGCCATATAGTGAAAAATGAACATTGTTTTAAAGTGCCATTTGATGCGCAAAACATGTTCTTTATGGACTATAGAGGTCACAGATTGTGAGATGCACGTTGGGGGCAAGAACCGCTCTACTACATCCATGCGTCTGCGGGTAGCAAATGTGTACAGATAACAAACTGACAAGTAGCGAAACGTATCCTATGTATAAAAACACAGGCGTGTACTTAATTGTAATACACTTCCTCTTTAGGTCATTATTCAAAAGAAACCGAAAAAAACCAGAATTATATGGCCGGAATCATACAAGCCGCTATTATATGAGTCCTTATTTTGTCATATGTAACGCCACACCACGCAGCATTTACTTCCCTGAACGAAGGTTGAACTCATTAGTTTTAAAAGACCGAATGTTAAGAAAATGTTGATCATTATCAAACATGATATTTTCATGTTTATACCGATGCAAAATTTCATGATTTTTTTCAGTCTCATAGATTTACCTTGGTTAAATTTCAATAATTTTTATTCATGCAATGAAACGACGTAACAATGATAAAAAAATGAATCGTCAATAACTACTAGTCCACAAATAAGGTCGGCACTCTCTTGAGCACCGCTAATAACGATTTTAAAGTCTTTCAGGATTTTTGCATTCTCCTGTTAATGTCTGTGACGTTTTTGTTGAACTCTTTTCAATTATCATAGACCAGTCCATTCTGTTGACCCCAAGGTATATCGTGCAAAGCATGCTAAATGATGTGTTATTTTGATAATGCGCAAAATGCGTGTTTCTGAACAAAAAGTTCAATTCTAGTTCACTATCCGCTGTTCGCAATTGAGCGTGAGTGATATTGGGTACGGTTCTGATATTTTCGGAACAGTACGGGTGCTGGAAGTAGGTCCGAGAAGTGAGAGGATTCTAGAACGAGGCTTACAAGAAAGAACAGACTTCCTTCAGAGAAGCAGAACCATTTCTCTAAGTATAACCCTTGATAGCGACGGATTCTTAGAGGATCACTGGTGGAACCCATTGCTCCTGGACTCCTTACATAAGGGTTAGTACTTTACTGGGGCTGCGACTAATTACGAACCTGTGAATTGACGTTTTTCTTCGCGGAAATTTTTGGTGGCGGCCATTACTTTCCCCGCGGTTTTTACGTCGTCATAGGCAAACAGTCGTTTAGTCTATTTTTCGCATGGATTTATAAAAAATAATCATATATTATTAAATTTCAGGGGTGAATTTAAATTAATTAATACAGAATTTAGTTTTTTTGGTACATGTATTGTTAACAAGAATTGCATCGGAATCGGTAAATTTCTGCAGCTGGCTTATTTTCATTAACTTCACTAAAAATATTGCTTATTTTCGATTTCTTTCAAAATTTGGCTTTGAAACTTTTTGGAAGCTTCCAAATTTTAACAGCATCTTTAGTAATTTGGGATTTTTTTTTCGTCTTTTTAATTTTTGCAGCAAATTCCAAATTTTTCATTTATGATAATCCATGGGCATACTGTTGGTTGACTGTGAACAGTTTTACGGTTCTAGTTGACAGACAATAATTGTGCTTCGTATTACAATCTAGCGGTACAGTTAAATTACATATAACATCCAGAGGTCATTACACAGGGTGACAGCAAAATAATATAATAGATACTACTAAGTGCTCTTCCAAAAGAGGACAACTTTGGGTATTATTATTATTTTCGGAGTTATTTTTATATACTACACACCAGACTACTCTACAGTTGGTGATTTCAATATTCTAATACAGTACTGGTGGTTGGTTGTACTTCTCAAAGTGGAAAGGTTGTTTAGTACACTATAGTACACTTTCAGCCAAATTAAAGATTAATTTGCTATATTAATCACTACATTTTGCAGTGAACATATTCTAATTTTTTGTTTTATTTTTGGGTCATTAAGGTTATATTGAAAAATCCAAGAGATGTCGGTTGGCCAGTGAACAGTGTATACGGTTCATGACTACAGATTCCTTCTGCACTATTGATATACTACTATTGTGCATGGTCATCCGTCAGGAGGACAATGTACTTTGGACCTACAGTTTCATACTTGCCACATATTTGGTTTGGTAAGTTAAAATTATATTTGTAAACTAGCACTAGTATTGTCTATACAGCCTTATCACTAGTATTTTCTTTACAGCATTATACATTGGTTTAAAAATAATTAAAGAAGAAGAAAATAATTATAATAAAATCAAAAGTGGATAAATGAATTATTCATACTCTACCACAACTGCCTTCCCCTTGTCCACAATGTCCCGCAAAAAGGTAAATATCAACACTGCTTCTGTTCATGAATTGAGATCTCTTCCTGGGATTGGACCGAAAACAGCTCAAAATATAATCGAATTTCGGGAGAAATTTGGATTAATAGATGAGAAACAGTTGTTAGCTTTACCCCACATTAGGCTATCATATGAACTGCTGGACAAGATAGATTTTTCTCTACCAGACCCAAGAGACAGACAAAGATACAGTATTGAAAAAATTTCTGATGCCATTGATAATGCGGATCTCCTCGGTCTCTCTAGGGACGGACATAGATCAGCCATACCATCTTACATGTCCGACAGATCTTACCGACCATCATATTCGCCATATAGTGTAAATATGTCGGCTGACCCCACAGATGACAGGGGCTGGCCAGGCTTACACTACGTAGACAGGCCTAGACCGACCCAAACATACAGACGCACATCCAGATATTCTAATGATGGACACTCACAGCCAAGACTTCATACTTTTTCAAAAATCGCTCACGTTTGACGGAACAACCAGCTGGAAAGCTTTTCAACTAAAATTTAATAAATATGCAGACGTACAAGGGTGGTCAGGCAGGGAATGCAAGGACGACCTGTGTATGTCACTTATGGGAAAGGCCAGTGAATTTTAAGTCAATTTATGTGAGCATGACGATCATCTGGAATATTATGATCTGATCCAGAAATTTGAAAAAAGATTTGGGTTCACTGAACTCCCTGAAACCGATTTAATTGGTTTCAACAGTGCTCGACAGGGTCTCAATGAGTCCTTACATGATTGGGCAGACCGCGTGGTCACACTGGCCACGGAAGCCTTCAAATATCTTCCGGGAGAGCATTTGTGGTCACAGGCAATCCTACGGTTTTGTCATGGGTGCTACAACAAAGAAGCTGGCGAATTAGCTGCTAATTCTAGGCCTAAGACACTGGAACAGGCGATAGACAAAGTGAAATGGGCTATTCACACCCACAATGCAGTCCACGGTCGTTATAAGCCATCTGTTAGGCAAGTGGAGTATGAAAGCTACAAGCCGTCGTGTAGGAAGGAGGAATATGACAGTTACATGTCAGTAGGTAGGCCGGAGTATGATAATCCCTCGGTATGCTCGGTCAGGAATCTACAGTCCATGTTAGAGTCTAGAGTTGAGGCTTTGGAGGGGAAGATTGGAGACATGGACAAGAAATACGATAAAATCTTGAACAAATTGGATATTATCTGCCGAAGGTTAGAACGTGGTCGGTCCACATCCCCAAGGACTCGTGGACAGATCGAATGCTTCATATGTAAAGGTCCCCATTTCCAGAAAGTTTGCCCCCACAACAAAAACAATACAGAAAAAGAAAGCAGGAAGGAGGAGAGAAAGGTACAATTTGTTGGGGAAGACGATGACAGAGAGAGAAAGCCAAGTACTCATGATTACGGTGACCTGGGTTTGGAATGGTTAAGCTTAGAAGGGTCGGGGGACGAGGCTTAACTCCGACCAAAGAAACAAAAGGCCAATTCCTTGACAGAGCTAGTGATTAGCAGGGAGCTGAATCCTGGGAACAATGGGAGTAAACAAGCACCTGAAATGGATGATCAGCTAGTTGCTGATTTCCAAGTAAATACACATAAGAGTAATCAGTTTGATACGGATCCAAAATAGAATCTAAAGGCCATGATCAGCAGTCAGTGGATCAAAGCTATAAAAGCAGAAATGATGAAGAGACTGTAGTTGTAGGTAGAATTAAATCGGACTCTATTTTCAGGATTTTGGTGCAACTGCATAGTATCTTAATTAAGGCAGTGGTGGATACAGCTGCAGAGGTGACACTCTTATCTGATGCTTTGTATAATAAACTGCCAGATAAACCTAACATCATTAAAGAAGTGAAGCTTCTACTGAAGGTAGACAGATGTCTGTGAAAGGTTTCATTTCTGGACCGTTCAACTTGACAAGTGGGAGAAATTCCTATTATGAAAACTTCTGTGTGACACCTATATCTGATGATATGCTATTAGGACTAGACTTCCTGAGAAAAGCTGAAGCTCTCATCAATCTTCCAAAGAAATACCTACGACTACGTAGCAATATAGTGCATGAAGTGGAGTCTGAACGTCAAATGACTTGTTCGGCAGTCCGGCTCCACAAACAAGTAATTAAACCACCTTATTCTGTCGCTAATGTCACATGCCAGGTACAATACCAGTCATCACCTTACTGCAAAGAGCCTGCTGAGGATAACAAAATATGTATTTCCAACACCCTCTTTAGTGCGGGTTCAAAACCGGTGATGTGCATGATAAACGTTTACAGTAAGCGGGTAACAATCAAGGCTGGACAACAAATTGTATCTGCCTGTGAAGCATCAGTGGTCCAACCTATCCCCATCGAAAACAGCCTTGGCAGTGTTCTTTGTCAAGTTCAAGATGGCCAGGAGAGAGTAATATGCTATGGATCATATGCCCTCTGCCCCCAGCAGCAACGCTACTGTACAACTCCTAAGGAGCAATAAGCTGTGGTCAGATTTACTAGGCACTACTTGCTTGGAAAGCCATTCAAAGTGGGAACGGACCATAGCAGTCTTACTTGGCTACTGAGGTTTATGGACCCGCGGGGCCAGTTAGCTAGATGGCTTGAGGAATTACGTCAGTATGATATGAAGGTAGAACATCGTCCTGGGAAAAAACATGGAAATGCGGATGCCTTATCAAGAGTATCAGCGGAGACTTCACCTTTTTAAGCTTCTCGTGCCGACACGGAAATCAAAGATTTACCATGCGGAGGCTGAAATTACTGCACCAAGGCTCATGCGAATTGGAATGAATTTGAGAGCACAGTGGATGACGATGTCCCTCTCAGTCAAAAGGTACGCAGTATTGAGCTAAAACAAGAAGACATGGATCTTTTCCTGAATTGTGAAAATGGGCCAGAAGGAGGTTACAAGTCACTCGAAGATGGACACACAAACCTTATTTTGAATAATGACATCAGGATCCAGAGTGTTGGACGGGTTGATCCTGTAGTAATAAAAGTGTGGGATCTTCCTACTGAAAAGGTCCAAAAAGCTCAAGCCGCTGACAAAGAATTGCTCTTCCTAATTGCATGGCTAGGCGACAAATCCGAGCCAAGGGAAGGCGAGCTATTTATTGCCAGTCCTGAGAGCAAGTTCTGTTGGTTAAATAGGGACAGTTTCATACTAAAAATGGACTAGTATAGAGAATTAACCCTAAAACTAACATACATCAGTTAGTGTCATGCAGGGGCTCAATTGGAAAGAATTCATTTGAATTTTTTGGGACCTTTACCTAAAACAGCCATGTGAAAACAAATAT
The DNA here is from genome assembly GCA_012932295.1 of Cyclina sinensis. NCBI lineage: Eukaryota > Metazoa > Mollusca > Bivalvia > Venerida > Veneridae > Cyclina > Cyclina sinensis. The sequence continues at coordinate 1,727,434 of JAAONU010000012.1, read as the reverse complement.
GTTTTAATGGTAGTCGACCAGTTTACTAAATGGGTCGAGTGTTTCCCACTACCTTCTCAGTCAGCAGAACAGACAGCCCAAACTGTAATCGATAACTTTATCTGTCGGTTCGGCTGCCCACTACAAATATTTACGGATCGAGGGAGCAACTTCGAGAGCAAGCTATTTACAGCTGTTTGTGAATTGTTGCAGATTCACGTACTACAGCCTATCGTCCCTCCGCAAATGGTCAGGTGGAACGATATAATCGAACACTGATGGACGCTGTAAGGTGCTTCGTTGGAAGAAAACAAGGATCCTGGGATAAACTTTTGCCGCAGATAGCTGCGTTGAGGGCAAGTGTGAACCGCCATACTGGTTATACCCCAAACATGCTCATACTAGGTAGAGAGGTGAATATGCCAGCAGATCTAGTGTTTCCAACAGTTCCTAATGAGTAACCTGCAGATTTGAATGATTATGTTTCACAGTTAGAGAGGAACCTTAAAACTGCTCATCAAGAGAAGTATTGAACAGTAATGTTGAACGATTGAAGAGAAACTACGATTTCAAATTGTACCAGAGACAGTTTGATGTGGGAGACGTAGTATACATCCTACATGCAGCAACAGTGAAGGGACAGAGTCGAAATCTCGGTCCACCTTGGAAGGGTCCAGCTGTTGTAGAAAAGAGAATATCACCATACCTTTACAAGGTACGCTTGCAGAAAGGTTCCACCACCACTAATCATGATAGGATGAAACCTTGCAAGGTTTTACTCCTTCCAGCATGGGTTAAAAAGTATCAGAGGGAATTAAGGTCGGTAGAAGGGCTTGCACAGGATGATCAGGATCAGGAGCTCTATTGTATTTGTAACGGGCCAGACACTGGCCAGTTCATAGTACAGTGCGACAACTGTGACGAATGGTTTCATGGGGAATGTGTTAACATGACCAAAGATATCCAGGACGAGGAAGAATATGTCTGTCAAAAGTGTGTTCGGGCCTAGAGTGAAAGGTAAGTGACTAGGCCAGACAAGGGGCAGGTTATCTCTGATTAAACAAATCGTATGAAGCTTTTGTTTTATTTCTTTCAGAAAATGGCGGAGGCTTTGGGTACGCCGACGTCGTCAGACTCGAACTCTCCAAGTAAAAGCCCTAGGAGGTCATGGACTCGTCGAGAGCGAGGTATGCCCTCGCCTTCGCTCAGGCCAGTCTCTCTTGTAACTCCATTGGAGGAGATTCGGGTATGGGACAGAAATGGTAAATTGTGGGCTAATTCTAAGGAACTTGTGGAGAAATTACATATATTTATCCCGTCAACAAGGAATTATGAGGTCCAGCAAGTTCTCAAATCCCAGTATCGCAAAGCTCTGAAACTAAACAAGTTAAACTGGATTAAGGAGTTTAGAGCTTGTGTAGCGGTCCACCAGAAAGACCAATGGATGGTAGAGAACATTGGGTATCGACCAACAAAAAGGAGGAATACACAGCCCAAAACAATGCTGACATTAGCTACACTATGTAGGGATGTAAGATTATTGACAGATCCCTCCTTACCAATCATGGCAGAAAACGCTGCTAAAAGAAAGGTGGAAAAGTCAGTAGAGAGCCTAGTCAAGGAGGTAAAAAAGGAATATCCCTCTCACAGTCCCACCGATATTGTTGTTATATCGGATGACGAGATGACGGACAGTGTCAACAAATCAGTCCGAATCTGAAGTAAATGAGAGGCAAGAGATAACAGTCACAGTTTTGGACTGGGAGTTACACTCTCGGTCTGAGACAGGAAACAGAGACACCGACATGGCGGCAGACCTTGGAAGTAAAGGCTTCGCCACAAGGAGCAAGACATCTGAGTGCTCCAAAATTCAACCAGCAAGGGAGACAACCCGAAGGGAACCGGCACCAGGTTCTTAACCAACTCAAAAGGGAAGTTCTAGGAAACCTCCGGAAGATCTAAGGATATCCCTTAACAGGAAGAGGTTAAGACATCTTCCACCCAAGGATAGAACTCCCATCAGCACACAACACTGTAGCCAGGAGCATGAACCAAGGAAAGTTCGTGTAAAATATTGTCCTCTCGAAGCATGTTCAGCAGCATTGCGGAACGTGCGAAGGCATGTCATGGAAAGGCATATTCCAAAGCCTTTCCAACTAGAACAGCTGCCAGAGCCCACTATGGACAGTGAGCGGATGAAATTAATGTTGTTCCTAAAGCGTAGGATAGTTGGGGAAGATGGGTACCTTGGAGACTTGGGGAGTTTTGTCAATCGTGAAAATGCATTTTCCAGAGACAATTACGTGCCGGATTCAGACATACACTGGTTATCTGCAATCTGCGAGAGACATAATTGGAAGGTACCAGCTCGGTTCACCTTGATGCCTGTGAACAGCGAATCTTTGCTGTTCCATTGGACAATTGCACTAGTTCTCCTGCGCCAACTGTCATCGGAGGAACAGAGTTGTTTCCGGAGTGGAGTGGTCAGCGAAAATGTTTGTCTGGATGCTGACCAGTTTCAAGTTGTTGATAGTGTCGGTTTCGAAGAGGTAGGTGGAAGAAGACACCTGGAGGCTTTTGACTCGCACTTTCATGCAGACCGTTTAAGCAAGGTGCTTATTGGTCACCCAAGGGCGGCGGTAGCCGACCTGGTGAAAGCAGAGGATAGTTGCAGTCCAAGGAATCAGATGTGGTTGGTGGAGTAATGGTTTACTGCGACCCAGAAACCTACAGTCAGACTTCCTAGCCTCAAGGGTTTTGGGTCAGCTGTTGCAGTGCACCCGAAGAAATGTCATCACCTCTCTTCAGCTAAGTTTCAGGTTGTACTCGATTTCCTGAAATCCTGGGATGTTGTGGCACTTGGGGAGATTGGATTGGTCAGGACAGAACCAGAAGACACATGGAAGACTCAAAAAAGGACTATGGTAAAGCTTCTGAGGTTTAGTATGCCTGTCCGTCCAGTAATCCTTCACATGCGGGAGAAGGCTGACCAACATGCAGGGGAGATGAGCGTTAAGTGCCTACAACTAATGAAGGCAAATGTAGCTCCCACCCAGAAGATACACCTTCATTCCTTTGGGGCAGCTGTGGAACAAGTGGTAGGTTGGCTCGATGCGTTCGAGAACTGCTATTTCGGGTTTAGCTCCAGAGTAGCGTCATTTTACGAGATGGCAGCATTGCGGCGAGTGCCAGCTAACCGACTACTTCTGGAAACAGATGCGCCATACTTTAAGCCAGTGGCAGCAAGAGAAAGCACTCCAGCATTTTTGGGATATATAGGAGAGATAATAAGCAAACAAAGGGGAACAACACTTGCCACGATTATGCAGTCAACCACTAAAATGGCTTATACTCTCTATAAAGGGTTTGCGCGATTTGTTCGGCCACCACCGAGATATGGTTTACCTGGCACATATTTTGTTCAGCACAAGAAGCGGAGCAACAGTACTAAATCATTTAACTCAGTTGTTCGGCCACCACCGAACCATAGTTTAGCGAGAAGAATACGTAATTTTATAGTGTCGCCATGCCACCACAAAAAGGAAAAACTTCCCAGAACTTTGATTGAATAATGAGGTTGTACCAATTATCAGTGGGAATGGCATTCATTCATCAACTATCGAGTATTAACCATTAACCATTAGAACTAAATGCAATTTAGTTCAGCATTAATTGCGGAACGAATGTGCAAGATCAGAACCGTCGAACCGTGATCAACCGTCGAATATAGATCGGTATCTCGTTCAAATGCGTAATATTTAATCACGGCCTTCGTGTTCAAATTACTACGCATCTGAACTCAACCCCGTCCTATATTTGACAGAAGATCATTCAAACTTAAAATCTATTTGCTAAATATGAAACATCAAAATGATTATGTTTTTGATAAAACTTAAAATTCCACGGCTTAAATATCTGCGTGTCTTTTATCCGAATTCGTGATCCTTGTTTAACTGTGCATATTTGAAGCATCTGTGTGCGGAATAAGCTGAATAATTTTAAGAAACAGCTTCAGCTAATTAGCGTATTATTAGTATTTTTCCAATTCTTCATTTTTTAATCAATCACATTCTAGATTGTTTTTACGACTGCATTTCTTTTTCTGCACAACACGGAGCATCTTTGTTGTTTTCCGTTCACTCAGTGGTTAGAAAAAGGAGGTGCGCATGTATCATTTTTATTGAACAAAATTTCGGTTGCGGTACTCAGTATCTTAGAATCTAAAAGTATTTTTTCCACATTTATAGTGCACAACTTACAAAAAGACAATGTATGAAGGAAGTCATCAGGCTGAGGCGAAAAAATAGCGGAGAGCATGTGTGACTATTTACGAATTACGAGATCATCTCTATATATGGTCCTAATATGTAGATACGCCAGTGTGGGCGCATTTAAAATACATCAGTGTTAAAGTAGACGTGTCCCTCGATGCCTGATTTTGATTTGAGGTTATAAGACTTAAAACTCAAAAGGCTGAAAATAAGTTTCAAGAGCGGCTAAAAATGCAAAAACCCAATGACCAAGTGTAAAATATTATCAAACATTAGCGAAAGCTGTTTTTCTGTTAAATCCAGAAACATACAATACCTTTCTCCGTATTATATTGTTTACGGAAGAGAGATTGTTACATTTAAGCCTTTCGAATGGACAATGCATTTTTGCAATAACATTCGTTAAACGCTACAGCACCTTTTTGGCTGCGTTAAAATCCAGCCAGTTATTAAAGGCGCCGAAAATATTGTAATTCCATTTTAAAGATACAATAACAATCCGAGAATTAAATTAAAATACATATCTATAGCCATTGGTGTCGTTAATAATCCTTGCTCCAAAATACAATAGCAGGATACTACGTCATCGCGCACCTATTTTATGCTCTCTCGCGGACTTCTTTTTTGTCAACAATCCGTCGCTTGAACGGTAAAATGGTCTTTTTCAATAAGAAATCTGTAGAGTTACAAAAATCATGTTGTGCACCGAAAATTGGCTAGTGTGTTTTGTATTTACGTAATGAATTTTTATAATGTAAAATTCTAGTTTAGGCTTGAAAACGGCTTAATTTTTTTCTGAATGCATGCTAAAAAAACTTTCATACACTTCATTTATATAAAAGTAATTTAACATGCAAATCAAATACAGTAGATCACTTACCTATTTTCTATCTATCTTGATACAGATTAAGTAACTGCTCTTTAGCCATATTCGTTGATATTACCTTAGCGTTTCGGCTAAAGGCAATTGCAATTTCAATGTCTACTATGAGTACTATGTTTACGAAATGTTTATCATATAAAGATTGAATATGTCAAGAATACATTATTATTGTACCACAGTTTCATTAATCAAGAGAACAATGATGGCCCTAAACCGCTGACCCTAGTCCAATTTCTATGGGACCATAACCCTCGAACACATGATGGGATCAGATTGCTTCGGTAAATTAAAAAGAGATCTATTGTGTATAAATGGTTTGTGAACGTTTTGTTGAAATTGAATCGAATACAAGCAAAGCACTATGATGTTTGGTAGAAAAATCTATTTTCAACCTTGGTGACCTTAACCTTCAACTTAGTGACCTCAGTCCCCACCCAGTGGTAGAAGTACAAGCTGGGTACCTACATAATAAATATCTGAAATATCATTCCATAAATAAAAGCTTCATAACAAAAAGTAGAAAAAATTTACCTCGGTAACCTTGACCCCAGTGAATGGTAGAAGTTAATTGAAGGTATCTATAAACCAAACATTTCAAATATTGGTCAATAAATAAAGGCTATATAACAGAAAGAAGAAAAATCTATTGTAAGCCTTGGTGACCTTGACCGTAGTAATCTCAAACCCCACTCAGAGTTAAAAGTACATGCAAGGTTTCTATATTTCAGATAACTAAGAGAATGGTCAATAAACGAAAAATGGTCATAACGAAAAGTAGAAAAATCTATTTGTAGCTTTGGCAGCCTTGACCTTGACCGCAGTGAACGGTTGAGGCTCATGGATGGTGCATACAAACCAAATATCTAAAATATTAGTCAATAAATAAAGGCTGTATGACAAAAAGTAGAAAAATCTACTATAAGCTTCAGTGACCTTAAACTTGATCAAGAGAACTCAAGCCCCACCTAAGGGTAAAAATCTATGCAAGACATCTACATACCAAATATGAAAAATATTGGTGTATAAAAGAAGGTTCTATGAGGTAAAGTAGACAAATCTATCTTTTAGCCTCGGTGACCGTAATCCAAATTAAATGGAAGCAGATCATACAAGGTGGTTATATACTGAATATTTAAAATGTCAATCAATAAATGAAAACTCTATGTCAATAAATATAAAAAGTATTATTAGCCTCAGTGACCTTGACCCAATGACCTCAATTTCTATCTAAGGGTAGAAGTCATTGTACGTTACCTACATACCAAATACCTTAGATATCGATCAATAAATGAAGATTATAGGGTAAAAATAAAAATAATCTTGGTAGATGTCTACTAGGCCAAGTCACATATCAAATATCTTAACACTAGGCGTTATGGTTACTGACAAAATGATATTTAAAGATTTTTTTCTATGCAAGTCTTTACATAAATCAAGTGAGCCCTTGGGTTGGGCCAGTTTCGAACACAAAAGCATCTTTAAACAATACTGATAGAGGACTTCTTGATGATGCTTCATGCAAAATAACTAAGCTCTAGGCTTTGTAGTTTCATAAAAGAAGATCTTCAAAGAGTTCCCTATACAAAGCTTTATTTAACCAAATGACCCCCTCTTTTAGTTACCATAGCAACCAGAGTCCTGCTTAGAACTGAATTCTTTGAACAACTTTGACAGAGCTTCATGCCTGCCAAGTTTTATTAACTTTGTCTTACTGGTTTCAGAGGGGATGTCGTTTGAATCAAAATGTTGACGCACTAACGTACGCACTTGCGCACCCAACGGACATCATGCAATCACAATAGCTCACATGAGCACGTTGCTATCAGTTGAGCTTACAGGAAAAAAAAACAGAACAAAAAGACGAGAAAACATGAGAGCCATTATGGCCCATTGATCGCTCACCTGAGTACTTTGTCTATGGGTTTGCTATTATGCAAATGTCAAAAAGTAGTACTACATTTTTAATTGAAGAGTTTTAGGTGCCTTTGAAATAAATATCAGCCAATAAATAAAGTCTCTTTGACCGACAGAAGATAAATCTATTATTAGCTGCAGTGACCTTGACCCAGTAACTTAAATCCCCACCTAAGAGTAGAGGTCCATGCAAGAAACCTACATACCAAATATCAAAGATATTGGTCTATAAATGAAGGCTCTATGAAGTTAAGTAGATAAATCTATTTTAGCCTCGGTGACCTTAACCCAAATATAATGAAAGAGGTTCATGCAAATTGTCTATATACCAAATATTTTAAATATCAATCAATAGATAAAGTCTATATCACAGAAAGTAAAAAAATCTATTATTAGCTGCAGTGAATTAACCTTGATCTAGTGACCTAAAATCCCACCTTGCAAGGTGTCTTTAAACCAAATATTTAAAATATCAAACAATAAAGGCTATATAACAAAAAGTAGAAAAATCTATTTTTAGCCGTAGGAATCTTGACCTTGACCAAGTGACCTCAAACTCCACTTAAGGGTAGGGATCCTTTCAAGTTACCTACATACTAAATAACTCAGATATTGATTAATAAATGAAGACTCTAAGGGGAAAAAGAGCAAAAATCTATTTTTAGCCCCGGTGACCTTGACCCAAGTGAATGGCAGAGGTTCATGCAAGTTACCAAATATACCAAATATCTAAGATATCTGCCAATAAATTAAGGCTTTATGACAAACATTTGAACAGTCTATTTTAAGCTTTGGTGACCCAAAGGTAAGGTCAATTTTGACCCCAGGGCCAAAATTTGAACAAATTCTACAAAGCCAAGTTACACATCAAATATCTTAACAAAAAGCCTTGTGGTTATTAACAACAAGATTTTTTTTCCATGAAAGTCTTTACAAAGTCAAAGTGACCCCTGGGGTGGGGTCAGTTTTGACCACAAGAGCATCATTTGGACAATATTGGTAGAGGACTTCTAGATGATGCTCCATGCACACTATCTAAGCACTAGACCTTCTGGTTTCACAGAAGAAAAGTTTCTAAGTCTTTCCTATATAAGCCTTTATTAAATCAAGTGACCCCCGGGGCGGAGCCATATATAATCCCAGAGGCAGAATTTGAACAATCTTCGTAGAGGTACTTTGTAGAGGAACCTGTATGCAAAATATCAAATCTCAAAGCTTTGTAGTTTCAGACAAGAACATTTTTTTTTGAAGTTTTCCCTATACACACACACACATATATATATATGCCTCTATATAAACAGATGACCTCCGGTATGAGGCCAGTTTCGACCCCAGTGACATAATTTGAACAGCCTTGGTAGAGTTCTACTAGACAATACTTTTTGCAAAATTTTAGAATTTTGTGGTTAAAGAGAAGAATATTCCCGAAGAAGTTTTTCCTGTTTATTTCTTTGTGAAACATGTGACCCTAGGACGTGGCCAATTTGACCCAAGGGACATAATTTGATTAACTTTGATAGAGGACCCCTAGATGATAGGTTCATGCAAGGAACATCCCTGCTAAGTTTTATTAATTTTGGCAAAGTGGTTTCAGAGGAGATGTCGTTTGAATCAAAATGTTGACTCAAAAACCACTTACTAACGCACTAACGCAAGGCGACGGACGACGGACATCATACGATCACAATTGCTCACATGAGCATGAGGTGAGCTAAAACTAAACAAACTAAAAAATAAAATATTGAGGGAGTTCAAACCCGTTGATTTGGAAAAGCTTATCTTATTTTGCAAAAAAGAAATACTTAGATCTTCACAGTTCAGATCAGGTAACGAAACAAACTATTTAAGTAGATTTATTTTTTGCAGACAAAGATATTTGTACCGGAGAACAGAAAGGAATTCATGTTATGTACGAAACATGAGAACTGTTAAGAACAAGCAGACAGTAACATTTTATCATTATCGTTTTACAGATATTTGTCGGCGACCACGCCTTGGTCTGAATAAAATAAGCACGTCATTCGCCACCGCGTTTCTTTGGCTTGAAACACATTCATTGAAAACTTTCATTGGTTTTAAAAGGTAATTTGCAATAACGATTCTGTAGCTAGATATCAACAATACGTCCAATCTACAAAATTTTCAGTGATTTTGATTGGATGAGGCGTGATACTTACAATAAACAAAGTTGACAAATGTCTTGATTTACAGATTGGGAGAAAGTTATTTGACATTTAAACTTGCTACATCTCATTCATATATGGAATTAGTTCAACTTATTAAGACAATTACCTTGTGGTATAACTTTATAAATGATTGCATGTCATTCGTCTTCACTTGAATCTCAGTTTAAGGCAATGGACGTTCTGCTGAAACAGAAAATACAACAGTAACTAGACTGTTTCTTAATAACCGAGCAGATATTTTTGTGAGTATATTGCTTTTATTCTAACTTTTAGTTGTTAATTTGACAAAAACCATAATGTGTTTTTGAATTTTATAGTATTAACCTTTGAAAAAGCAACGAACAATTGTTTAGCATAAGCTTTGTTTTGAATGAGATACGTTATATCACCTTTATTAATATTTACATAGGAACCAGCTACAGCATTGTACTTCGTTGGCTATTTCAAACGCAATCATTACATTTTCAACGATTATCGCGCTTATTATTTCTTTAACACATTCCTGTTTTCTTTAAACTAGATGGTACACTTAAAGTAGGATCTTGCGCAACTATGTTAAGACACACTGCTGTGTCCGAGGATATTAGAAAGGGACAAAATAATTTGCGCTCTTGAAATTGTTAACACATACTTTATTTCTTCAATTTCAATGCAAAAATATGGCTGCTTGTAGAATTTTCGCCATGTTTCTAATTCTTTTAACCCTTAAATCAGTTGTAAAAAATACAAGAAATAAATAAAGAAGAAAGCAAAATGATGAGAGAGAGGAATAGCTCAATGAAAAACCTAGACATTTTTGCACAGCAAATTGGCCTCCTATGACAGTTTTCTTTACTTTTGGCTTGAGCTCTTTCGGTGCACTAAACAAGTTTCAAAAAGTAAATGTAGATCATATGTGATGTTATGTAATTAAGCAGGTGCTTATAGACTGGTTAGAATTCTCATTAAGAACAGCCATGCTGTATGCTGCATCAGCTTCATCACTTTTACACATTCGAAGAAGCATTGTGACTTCCGCCAGGAGTGATCTGTCTAAATGTTTATCCATCTGTCCTTTTATGTCTGTCAGTAAAATACTTTGTTTTGACAGTATCTGTAAAACTACTGTTATAAAATTTCGTAGGAATTGTATACAAAAACTATCCTTCTGTCTATTAAACGTATCTCAAAAAGAATAATGACAGTATATATAATTTTGCACCTGAAAATCTATGTATCTGTCTGTATTTGTCTGTCTGATACAAATCTTGTGTTATACGTTTCTCCAAAACTATGAGACACAGTTATCAATCTTCATGGGAATATTGAACACTGACTCTATGGTATCCACACGAAAATTCGGATGTCCTACGGCTCATATTCTAAAGGTCAATGTCACAGTTTTATCAGTCTGCAACTAATAACACCCACATAAGTATTGCAAGACATTAATCTATTGCTTGTCTTAGTATTATTTTTTTCTAGAAATTCTTAGTCATGTGTACAACAGTTGTCTCCAGCAATTGATGCATACTCGAGTATAGGCATAAGATATGTAAAATAAATTTGATTAAATGTGAACCGCTTTAACTTAATTTGCATAGAATCTATTACTTATGAAGCAGAAGTTAGTACGTTTGGTATGTGCTCGTGCCATGACCCGTTTTGACTAAAATTGACACCAAAGTGTTTGTGACTGTACAAACATTAAAGTTTTTTTTTCAAATTCTTATGTACGTAAATGTATTTCTTCTAATATAAATGCTTCTAGGATTAAAGTATACTAACCATTTTTGACTAATCAGAAAGTTTTGAAGGTCAGAGTTTAACATTGTTTCGATAATATATTATTCGTTTTCAGCGATATCATCCACATTGATGAGAATGCAAGTTTACAAAGTTTATTTGATGAAAACCAATAGACCTATGAGGCAACACATGAATAATACATAAATGGCGGCAGTGTTTGCATAGTATAATACACCGGTAAACTTACATAAAACGATCATACTAAGCTTTAAAATAATGAACTATGCTGTACCCCCTGGAATGGTATTTCAGTGAAGTATAATACTTAATGAACTATAATAATACTAAATATACTTAAAACACAACTTAATTGTATAATGCATATATATAAAAAATAATCAAGTTCCCAGTGGGATTCGACCCCGCACCGAACGGCACCAACCGTCTAGCAATGCAAAGTAAGAACGCCTTAGATTTCACAATATTTGTCCTCCATTAAAATTATTTGAAGCATAGAAAATCTAGATACATATAGAGTAACCTACTGCTATTATCCTAATTTACAGCATAATAACATAGTATTACATAATATTTGTTACATACTTCGACTATCTGAGGCATAGGATATTGCACCAGAAACCACAAGACATAACATAAACTTCCATTGCAGGCAAATTCAAGCTATGCACGGTAAACATTTTGAATAATGTATCAATAGATACTTTCAGAACAACATACACAACAGTTTTATTAACCAGTATAAGAAAATAGTAGTACTATATTGAATGTATTTCTTAATATTTGCACTTTAACTGAAAGGATGTTTGTGAAGAATCTGGTTGTGATTATGGTAGGATGACTAGAATGTAAAAACAGTTACTTTAAATTAAATAAAATGCTTCAACCTATTCCACCCATGTCTCTCTTATTCAAAATCGAAAATGAAAGAGTGGCCATAATAGTTCTGATTTGTAATAACAACAAAAAACAATGTAAGTTCAATATTTTTGATCAGTTGCAATATCATCTTGATTAAAAGGTCTTCCTGATCTTGAACAGTTTCTTCAACAAATCATGCTATATTCTTTATCAATTTTGAATCATTTGTATTTAAAAAATCGACAAATTTAAACATATTTGGTCTTCTCAAATATCTTGCAGGGATATATTGTTTTGTTAAATGTTTGTACGAAGTACATTGCAGGATAAGTGAAATTCCTCTCCTAAACAGTAACAGTTTAAGCGCATTTACGTTCATCTCTTAGAATACTAACTGGTTGGTGCTAGTTTCTATAGAAAGACGATGTGATGATAAACGAAGACGTGGCAAACAGACTTGGAATTTAGAAATTGTCAGCATATCCAAGTAAGGCTGAAATCCAAACATAGCTATATTGCGACAGAATAATGCCCTAGATGATTCATTTAACCTAGCTTGCCAACCTTGAATAAATTGGTGTCCTATCCTTCGTTTGACCAGTGACAAAAACAAAAACCATCAACATCACCAACTGTCTGATAAAGATAAACATTGTGAAAGCCCAAAGATTATAGTAAATCTGTTTGTGAATAATAAGTGAAGAACACCAATTTTGTCTGTTGGAATTAAGAGATCATGATATAGAAGATTATATATTTTTATCTTTTTATCTGCTTATAGTATTTTTGTCCAATATTTTTTATAATATTAAAATACCTTTTATTTTGTAATGGAATGTTCCCTAGTTCACCATATATACAATCATTTTGTGTACATTTTTTCACATCTAACAGTCTTTTAGGAATTGAAAATAAACTCTATCTGAAGCTGTACTATGATGAAATCTCCATATTCCACTACCATTATTTGGTGTACGGTGTTAACCGTGTATTAACTAGAGAAAAAAAGTGTCAAAAAATGAATAAAATAAAAAGGAAATAAAAAAAGATTTAAAACAGTAAAACAGCTTTGTGTATATGAACTGATTTGTGACAAAGATGGACATAGTAAGCTTTTCAAATATGCCTAATATATGTTTTACAATTTGCATAAATATTTATTCATTTTGATTATTGGCATTAGGGATTGACCCGCTTATGTATTAGGGCTTCTGTGAAACTACCTGATGTTATAATTTTTTCACGTAAATAAACAAATCTGCTAACAATTTCCAATCATAATCACCACAAAGAAAAGAAATATTTGATGCTCAACGTCACCTTTTTTGAAAACCGTATTTTTGTTATAATAATCGTATAACATATCTAAGCTTAGTTGTAATTTATCTTGATTTGTTTTTACAAATCAGACAATATCGTCTGCATTAAGTATCAAGAACATTTTAAACTTATCTACATCTATTTAAACCAAAACCGTTTGTAATGTACATGTTCTATATGTCATTTAAAAATAAAGAAAATAGCAGCGGTGATAAATATTCACCTTGACGTGCACCAAATTTACATTCAAAACTATTTCTGAAAGTATCAATAAAATTATTTTACTCTGGGCCTAAACCATTATTCAAAGAACGAATAATATTAAGTACATTGTCCCTTAATCCGATTTTTGTCGAGCCCGCTTGCGGTGAGCTCGACTTAGTCGCCACTTATGGCGTATAGTTCGGTCTATGTGCGTCCGTGCGTCCATCTAGATTTGTCCGGTCTATATCTTGCTCAATCTTGGAAGGATTACAAAATAATTTGATACAAATTTTCACCATGATGGGATGGAGTGTTGCACACAAAACCCAGGTCCGCCGCTCAAAGGTCAAGGTCACACTTGGGGGTCAGCGCAAAACCCGTGTCCGGAGCGTAACTTCTACAGGCATGGAGGGATTTTAATATAACTTGGGACAAATATTCTCCATAGTGAGGCGGAGTGCCGCGCAAAAAATTCAGGTGTCTGTGGCAAAGGTCAAACTTAGGGGTCTTAGGTCAAATAACAAATTATAACATTCATTTGCGAGTATAATTTCTATATACATGGATTTTAATATAACTTATAACAAATGTTCTCCATGTTGAGTTGAGTTGTCTTGCGCAAAATGAAGGCCAAGGGCACAAGAGGTCAAAGGTCAAATAAAAACATCAAAATTTGTTTGTCCGCACTGTATCTTGCTATGTATACATCTTTCTCCTTGATCTGAAGCTTAAAGGTTCAGGTTTGAATTAAGACGAGCGGGTTCGACATTCTGCCCGTGGGCATGTCTTGTAATCATTTTCAACCCTATATCACGACAAAGATAATCAAAAGCTTTGCTAAAATCAATAAATGAACAAAAGAGTTGTCTCCCAATAACTTATGATATGGCTGATTAATCCATGTACAACAAAAAACTTATCTACGGTGCTCATTTTGGCTCTAAAACCAGCTTGGATTTTTATGTTAACACCGTATTCCTAGGTCCAATTACAAAGGCGGTTATTTAAAGTTCTGGTGAATAACTTACCAAGCGTACTTAAAAGTGTGATACCGCTGTAATTGTTTGCAACGTTAGTGTTGCCTTTTTGTGTGAAAAGGAACTATTATCCTTCCGACCACACAGTTGGAAAATATCCCATATCAATTATCTTATTAAAAAAGGGAATACAACATCAATGCTATTTTTGAAAAAATAAAATGAAAATAAAAACAAGTTGTTTTATATTTACAAATACGGGATACAGTTTCGTCATAAATATCCGACAATTCTGTATTACACACATGAAGCGCTATATAAATTTTTAACGTTATTAGGTTTTTCAACAGAATTCTGTAATGATAGTCTTTTTCGAATATTTGCACTTTTTCACCTTTCAATACGTATTTGATACATTGTCAAAATAACAACTTTTGCTTTCATCTAAACAACAGGGAATTACCCCCGGTAAAGCTAAATGTAAAATCTATTAGACAATGATCCGATAAAATATTAGGGTCACACTCATTGAAATACTCAACAGACTGAAATAGATTTGGTGAACATATGCCATAATCAACAGCAGATGTTTTCGGTCTAGACCTTTTCGTCCATTTACTATACGTATTGATGCCTGTTTGCACAAATCTAACAAACATAAGCCGTTATTGTTCAATCTACCTTTATCTTGCGATATACATTTTGAGGGAAAATCGATACAATAATCACCTGAAAAAAATCCACTTGTCAATGACTACAATTGTCGTCTGAAACAAAGTCAGGTCTTTCCAACTACATTTTTCATATCCCCACAGAGAATAAAATTAAAATCATTTTCAGAATTAGAACATAACCCAGTAATTTCTTCTAATAACTTATCAAATGTATGTGTTTCAACAAAAGCTTGTCCTACTATTATCCGGAATTACAAAACACAAATAAAGAAATAAGTCTTTATTTCAAACCCAAGGGTTCACCCTTTATCTTGATACAAATAATATCATCTTTGAAAAACAAAAGTTTCCATTGCGAACAATGATAATGCCACTGGATGCTCTTTTACTAGATACCTTATTTTCGGAGCTATGCAAAACAAAGTATTAGAAATCATTTAAAGGTAATGTTATGTGTTCAGGGTATAGATTCAATAACACCGAGTTGTTTTTATTTCTTTATTCCAAAGTGAAGAGGTGGATATTATAATTGGCGGGGCTTAAAGCACATGTCTGAGCATGCGCAGTAGAGCGTTTATGATTAACATGAATATTTAACATACCGTTTTATATGATTTTTTTCTTAAAAGCAGAGAATGAAGATATCAGTTACTAACTACTTCTTTTGAAATAACAATCTGCTGTTGATATACAGATACTTAGATATAAATATTGTTGCTTTACAATATTGCGAAAGACTGGATATAGCATGTAGGAAAATATAATAGGAATTAAATGTGACAGTATACATAATAATCTGTTCGCTTATATTATTTTGCAGGATTACGTATCATTTCCTTTTTTCTCATAATAAATATACAATGCATTTCTATATATGTATCAGAAAAATATCACATAAAAAAGTAACATGCAACAAATGGTATCATGTAAACATAAATAAACTTGGCAGAATGAACATTGTCACATTAAGCTAAACAGTGCTACACTTTATGCCGGTCTGTAAAAAATCACCAGATCAGTGTAACAGTTATAATGATCGTCTTTTGTTGACCTTAGTTAAGATAAGATCTTTCAATAGCTTTGCCCATTAATCTTTCTTGAAAACTGCAACCCTGCGGTCATTACAAGATCATATTACTCCCAGCTGGCTTTAGTGGTTTCTGTAGTATCTGACATAGTTGTGCTAATACCATTTGTCAATTTTTTTTTCAAAAAACAAAATCTATTTTACATGGAAACAAAAGTAATAATAATAATAATAATAATAATAATAATAATAATACTAGATTAAGTGACATCAAGACACTAGAAATTGGAAGAAATCAGAAGTAGAATTTTTTCTTCTATATAATTACTGAGTCAGCATAATTTTATGTTTTTGTTTTGTTTTGCTTTTTGTTTGTTTGTTGGTGTGTTGTTTGGAAGTGGGATGCTGTTTAAAAGATTAGGTTTTAGCATATATTAATAGCATTAATTGAAGGTATGCCATGTAATACTGATCTGCAGTCGCGTTTCTGTTGACAAGCAGTAAAACAAACAAGCCACGAGTAGGAAAAGGAAAATTATTGTTTTAAATGGAGTAATTTATACAGCATCTTATTGATAGTTGTAAAAGTAATCTGGAGAAGAAATTTGCAGTAGACTTAATTTTGTTTTTCATCTGCTGTAACAAATGACATCATTATGCCAAAAGCAACAATAAATGCAGATATATTAAGTTTAAAGGTGCAAAAATGGTAAATTGTATAAAATTAAAACATTAACACTTCATGCACGAGTATGTATATCTCGGTGCAGATGTTTTTGGCTTCAGTATTCGTCTTCTGCCTTTCTGCGGGGTGTTCTGCTGTTTTCTTTATATTGACTTTAGTCTGACTGTACTAATTATCTCAGCTAGAGCAATTACGCTTATTTAATCACAGTGTACCATGATGTCAGCACGAAGAGAAAAAGTACTATTCTCTCTCATTCTATGAACTTGCAAAATTCATCATACTGTAAATTTGTCACAGACCTTTTTAAAATATCACCTTGTAATGATGCCCTTTTGTCCTGCAGGTAATGACTGTAAGTATTTAGAGAAGAAAGCTGTATGGAGAGCAATGGCTAACCTCCTTACGTATTTCTTGCCATTTCTATATGTTGAGCGGATATACGTTGCTTCCATTCATGAAAATCTTCACCTGGCATGTACTTAAGTAAATTAGACTCCTGCACCTTGTAATGCACTGCACAATATATTTATTTTAGACTTTCAAGGATGAAGAACGGGAACTTTTTGCAAAAATGTATAGTACCTTTTGTCTGAATCCTGCAGCTTTAAAAGGTTTGATGGTATCTTGTGATCAGGAGCAAAGCTGATTTTGTGTGGATAAGTCTGAATATTGTCTTTCTTCAACAAAATGTCATCAAGAATTTCTTGTTTTTTTTCATGTCATCATCTCCTATTCGCAGGCGTGTGTGTTTGGTGCTTTACGAGAAGGGGTGGTGGTCTATATTGTCTGTCTTCAACAAAATGTCATCAAGAATTTCTTGTTGTTTTTTTCATGTAATCATCTCTCCTATTCGCAGGCGTGTGTATGTGGTGCTTTACAAGAAGGGATGGTGGTCTATATTGTCTGAAATTAAATTCAGTGAGAAGTTCCTGTAGTATGTTTCTGATTTTGTCAGGCTGTGTTTGAGGATGTGACTGTGCTTCAGCTGATGTTAGCTGTGTAGCACTTGTGTCTACACAGTACTGAAATATATCAGACACATCAGGGCTAATAAACCATCCTCGGATTTATTATCTTCTTTTTCATAAAGTAATTGACCAATGAAGGAATTTTCTAGTGTGACATTGTCAGCATCAGATTCATGGGCAGGGGTAAACAGGTTGTCAAACTCAATGCTTGCCAGCTCTTCCTCTTCAAAGTGTTCCACATCCAAACTTAATTTACAACCATCTATTTCTCCACTGCCATCTTCCAGACCTGTAACATTGCTTGTTTGCTAAAAATGACAGAAATATTATGTCAGTACAATAGTCAATATTAATTCAACTTGTGGTGTTTTATGCTTATGCTGACTTTTGCAGTAATTTACCAGCTACATGCTGGAACTTTCTACATCTACTATATTTCAAGTTTTAGTTATTGTCAAAAGACTGCTGAATAGCATGATTAATGTATTTTCTAAGGACATCATTATTCTAATCATATACCTCGGCGTCTTCTAACTGCAGTGATGTAAAAGAAAGTTCCTATTCTCCATCCATACTCTCCTGCGCACCGGTCGAATGTTTCACTACCGTTCACTTTGTTACCTCTGCTAAAATTTAAAATTTTCAAAACGATATTTCTATTTTTAAACAGGGAAATCCACAGTTGTGAGAAAACACCTGTCTATTTAAAAACGTTGTAGTCATTTGATCGATTCAACAAATGAAAATTGTTGTTAAGGTTTTTCGGTCTCGGTACACTTTCACTGGTCGTTTATTGGGTTCCATATGTAAATAAATGATAGCATTAGAAAAGCATACTGATACTGTCTATAATATTTTACATGAAATGCATATTTATTCATGTAAGAAATGAGATATTAGTTCGCATCGCAATATTTTGCTACGGTCAAAATCAGTGAAAATATATGTCATGGTTTCCTGACAATGCCAATGACCACTACAACATAAGTATAGGTAGCTTTGTCATATTAAATCGAGTTCAAGGTATAAAGAAATATGAAGAGCTTCTGAAATCAATAATGCTTTTTTTTGGTAGCACATAAAAGAAAAAACTTCGTTAACAAGAAATCGATTTTCTGTTGTCAAGAAATAAGTGGCTAAATAAAGATTTTATATCTTCACTGCTTCTCTTATTTACTTTATCAGATTAAATGTGATTTTTTTAAATCAAGAAAAAATGGTAAATATTACAATATTGCCTTGTGTAAAATTGGAAACAACTTTTATCTTCGAATATATGGCTCCATACAGGTCCATATTCGAGCGTAAGTAAATGTTGAAAATTATGCATAAGAACCAATTATATAATGCTGTCTTTTCCGAATGATCGGTTTTCCTTGCACTGGCAAGCTTTGCTGTTGTCAGTCTCCTCACATGACATGTCAAACCAGTTATCTACATCCTCTGCATCTTTTGGAATACCTTCTAGTGTGATGGCCAGTGTAAAAATTTGTATCGATCTGTTCTCATCTGGGTTTGAATATGCATGTTTTTCAATCAAACTAAATGTCTATCATCAAAATAATAATACAGTCTTGGATGAGTGCGTAAAGTGATTTGTTGTCTTGACTCTTTGTTAACTTTTGTGGACACCTGCCTTCCTGATCTTAACATCTGAAAATATTCATATTTCTTCTTGACAGACCACTTGAGCTTGTCATAGTGGGGCTAGACGTTGTGTTTTTAAAATTCTATTCTTTGGCGAATGTTTCATTATTTCTGACGTAGCTGTTTGGCGTTATCCGTTCATATTTCAACGAGACTTCCAAGACGGATTAATTGTTTTAATATGAATATATTAGGGAGAAAAAAAATCGAATTCATCTTGAAAATGACCACCCATAGCGGGATTCGACAAGATCCTCCTGCATTGAAAATGAACGCTCTAGACCACTGAGCCAAAGAATCGATTCCTTGACCCAGTTGCTATAGGTTTTATTTATACAATTAAAGGTCGGTGTGCACTGGCCCATAATAAATTCCTCTTGAGAAATTCAGCAATTATAATGACGCATTGGACTATGTTCATATCTGAAATCTTGAAAGTTGCTTTTTATTATCACTAATGCCAAGAGCGGTTATCCAAGACAAGCTTCAATCCTACGGACATAAAAGTTTGTAACAGAAAGATGCAAAAGATATTGAAAAAGACGACCCAGAACAGGATTCGAACTCAAGTCCTCCCGCTTCGAAAACCAACGCTCTAGGCCAAAGAAACAATTCCCCAACGCAGTTGTCTGATGTTGTATTTATACAATTAAAGGCCGGTGTGCAACGGACCATTGAAGAACTGAACTAACCGATGCAAATCATCAAAGACGCCGCGTATGTTTTTGAAGCATAACTTAAAGGAAACATAGCCATTACAGTAGATTAATAGCATGTACACATATAATTTACAGATAGGATCTAAGTATTTTGAACTAGTGGCCAGTTTGTCTATATATTTATATGTATTACTTCCTCAGGTTAACCGCTTGGGTCCAGTCATGATTAAATGTTACCAGTGTCAATTTAGTTTTTTTCCGCTAGTATTGTTATCTGTCTACTTTAAATTACGTCTAGACAATGATAGTGAGATAAGTTTTATATATACTTATCAACCAGTCCAACGCACTAGGCTTTTAAAAGCAAAAACATATTTGGTACTATTGCAATTTTATTTTTTGTGTAAAGTAATTGCTTTAAAATACAGTGTTAAAAGTATATAAATGTGGTAGAGATAGCAGATACTATTTGAAATGTATGGATTACGTATTCTGATTATAAGAACTAAAAGAACTTTAAACTGAGAAATCGAAGATGTTTAGGGTAATTTAAAGAAAAAAGCAGCCAGGAACAAGTTGAAAAAAATCAGTTTTTTTTATTTTCATAGATTAATTGCATGGTTAAATTGATAGAAAATAGTCGTTTAAGAGGTATCTAGATACAGACGATCTTGCTTTGACTGCAGATACAGTTGTTGGTCTACAGAAATTGTTGAATTTGCTTGAATCATTATGTAATGAAAAAAAAACTTCAAGTTAATAGACAGAAATGTAAAATAATGGACAAAAACATGAAAATGGGTCTATGATGACAAAATCATTCTGTTGTAAGTAGTTTTAGTAAGGTAGGTGTTACATTGTCGCAACCATTAGCGCTTACAAGAATGGCCAGTGAACAAGCATTAAAAGCAAAACGGGTATTTATTTCCGTCCTGTCTCAATTCCATAAATATGGTCAACTGCCACAAAAAGTATCTGT
This sequence comes from Cyclina sinensis, assembly GCA_012932295.1. Classification (NCBI taxonomy): domain Eukaryota; kingdom Metazoa; phylum Mollusca; class Bivalvia; order Venerida; family Veneridae; genus Cyclina; species Cyclina sinensis. Next base: position 1,706,451 of record JAAONU010000012.1, on the reverse strand, counting down.
TTAGCATTTTTGGTATAAAATTAAGTCCAATTTTATTATAATATTATGGACCTGACATTTGGGGTACACAGAATCACCCCACTATTGAATTTGTACAAAATCATGGAAAGGTGCATGTGTGTTAACCCAAAACGACAAACCTAGCTGTTTTGGGTGGTCATGAAAGATACCCATTATATATTAATACAGCTAAAAGATGTTTAAGTAACTGGTGTCAGATACTGAAAATGGGTGATAATAGACTGGTTAAGTAAAGTTATTTAATATTGAATATGTTGATGAATTTTTTGAAAAGAAAATCGGTGTTAAGGTAAAAGGAACTTACTTTATTCTAATGGCTTTGGTTGTATTTGGACAACTCAGTGTTTATAATGAGAATTCCTTTAAAAACTCTTTTGTGCAAAGACTAAAGGATTAATACCAACAACTATGGATGGCATGAACATGATAGTCCCGAATTGCTGACGTTTTGCCATTATAGAAATATTATTAAAAATGAGCAGTATTTAATATTAAAAAAAATTTGGACAGCCTTTTTCAGTTTTGAGAACTTCTTCTCGTGACCTTGAAATTGAAACAGGAAGATACCAAAAAATCATAAGAGAAGAACGGATTTGTAAATTGTGTAATATGTCAATTGAAAATGAAAAGCATTTTGTTTTAGTCTGTATAAGTCTGACAACGGTTAGAGAAAAACATATCCCCAGAAAATTTTAAACTTACCAAACAATTCATAAATTTATTGTTTTAATGAATTGCACTTCTGAAATAGGTATTCAAAATTTAGCAAAATATGCGTACTGCATTTAAACACAGAAGTAAAATTCTATAAAATCTCTAAATACAAGTTAATTTGTTAGACCCTTATGCATGTTCTAGTAAAATAACATAAAACCATAACACGGATGACCTTCCTACAGCCTCCAAATTTCACAGATGCATGCACCTTGATAAGCTCTACCCGCATCACTAACTTAAAGGTCACGAGGTCAAAAGTCAATGCTCTCCGGGGGAAATGGCGTTAATTCGAACGAATTTTTCCAGAATTAAGATTTCGTATTAAAATTTGTCGAAAAAGTAAAGACAATTAATTGAAAAAAGCTATTTAACAAATAATAGTTACTGCAGTCTAGTTTGTGTGTTATAGAATTTAGATCAGTCGTAGTGAGATTCCTTTCATATCACTCGCGCTATGTGTTTGCTGATGATATATATTTCTCAAAATAGAACTACAATACTACTTTTTAAGGTTTGAAACTTAATCAACTTATAAAGAATATAAATGTTTCGCCACTGACCGTTCCTAGGCGGTAAACCCTCGGGTTCTCATTTTCGTTAATTGTTTGTGGTATCCCTGTATTAGTTGGTCTTTGAATGAATTTATACTATCTTTTCCTCTACTGTTTGACTTGTGTAGAGGGGCTGTGTTTTTGACAGTGGTTTTCCCTGATATGCTTTTTCCAGTTTTTTCTGACAGAAAATTTTTCTTTCCAAAGCATAAAATCTGGACAATCGATGTAAAAGAAAATAATTCTTTCAAAACAAAATCTAATAACAGACAAAATTATACCTTTGCACAGGTTATACGTATACATCTGACTATGATTTCAATGTAAAGTACAGAAATATATATATAAAAAATCATAAATCATTACAAAAATAAAAGAAATTTGCGAGTTTTTGTAGGTATATATTGAATACATCTCATCTTAAGATGAAACATTGTGTTTGCACTAAAACAATTAGTAATGTCCTTTCTTGTTGAGACATATTCAGTAGATTACAAACACGGCGTATTTTGTCAACTAGCACGAACTCAATCAATCTAACTTCCATCATTCATATGACCTCATTATGCCTGAAAGTTTACAAACACGAGCACTTTTAAAGTTTCGTTATCTTTTTTGTAACGCTTTTTATGAATAAATGAATGAAAAAGTAGAACAAGGCAAAAGTCATAAATGTTAACAGTGTCTGAGAAATCGAAATGATTTAGAATTTATATGCCGAACAAAAATATCTTCTGTCAGGTGATTACTTTGTGAGACGATGAATTCTTTAAATTACTGTAACTAAAAACTTCACCTAAATTGTATCAGCTAACATGTCGACTTGTGATAGGATTTATCTACCACAAAAACTGTAACCTGCATTGCAGGTAAAATATTTGTGAGATATCTGTTTTTACTTTACGAGGAGTAATGTTATTGGACACTCTAGAAAAAATAACCTTTAAAATAAATGCTATATGGCGCCCAGTACATGCAGTCTTGACTGGCAACGCTAGATTCGTCATCGTCATAACTTCTGTATCGTTTCACATTAAGGATCAACAGATTATATAATCAATTGTTAGTGAAAGTGATAAAGAATATTTTCTTCATAGTTTTTGCTACAAATCTAAATCCTATATTTTTTCAGGGCTATCATGAGACCTTTTCGCTTTAAACTGGATGTCTGGGTCCTCGTATTCTTCAAACTCCATGCTGACCTGGCTTTATGCAGAAATGACGTTTTCCAGATGATGTCAGACCTAAGCAATTTGTGTCCTTACACGTCATTCTGTGGACGTAATGCTTCAATGACATTTCCAGAATCAGAAGGCTTTCAACCATGTTGTCAGTCTTGTTCCTGTGGCACTGACTGTGCTTTACAAGGAGACTGTTGTTTAAGTAGTAACGACAAATATTACACTGAAAGTGATCCTAAAGTAATTTGTAGGTCAGTATTTGCTGTTGAACCGCCACCCAAATCGGATATCTTCAGTCTAGCTCCACATGGACACCGATACAGAATGGTAAATAGATGCAGCAATGTTGTTCTCGAATCGGGTGTTAATGAGGCGTCATGCGAGCAGTTTTCTTTAAACATTTTAGAAACATTTAAACCGGTTGTGTCTACCAAAACAGGTTTAATTTACATCAGTGCGCACTGTGCTCTATGTAACAATGAGACAGAAACTATCCCCTGGCAGCCAGTGGTCACCTGTTCGAAACAGTATGAAAGTGTTTTGTCAGATGCCATTGAAAGTTTAGCAAGTGGAAGGACATCAAATGATACTGAATGTTATTTGTTTTACATCCCGCCACAAGGTTTTGATTTAGCTCCTTCGGCATCTTGTAATCAAATGGTTGTAAGAACGTGTCCAGTTGCAGACAGCATCAGCGCGTTAAAGTACAGACATTACTGCGAAATGTTCAATGCTACATTTGTTTTACAAACTGGAGGTCTGGTTCGTTTGTATGCAAACGTGTACTGTTTAATGTGCCACAACCCTTCATTAGCAGATAAAATAACAGAAATTGATTACAAAATATGTCCCAAGTTCGGAATGATTTATTCAGAAAAACTGTTTTGGAAACAAAGTCTGACTGTTATGTTAGATCAGTTTAGCATTGACCTAAATACAGTTGCAGTGCGTTTAAAGAAACAAGACGGTTGTCCGCCAGGTAGTGTAAATGTTACATCATTTGTTGTAAGTATTGTATCATATATGTGTATAAATACTATTCATACAGACGAAAAAAATTAAGTCAAATTAGTTTTAAAGATCTAGGCAAGGAGAAGAAGTACAAAAATAGTATACTTAACAAGATTGTTAGAGTTAAAAGCAATCATACAGTGTTAACAGTACAACAAATGAACACATGTATAGAATACAAGACTCCAAAATTAATCCATGTCTGTTGGTAATAACTGCATTTGTTTTGCTGAAAACTAAAACCCAGAATTAGAACAACTAGTAATAGATTAGCTACTTTCAAAAAGAAAGTGTTCTAGCTTTGTGTCAAAAAAGCATACGCAGTCATTGGAAACCACTCGTGTAAAGTTTAATAACCCTTGCTGTTATACATTGAGATGCGCGCGCCATATCGATACCACAGGGTAGGTAAACTCTTTTGATCTACAAGCTGAACCCATACGAGAAACCACACATTAATAAACTACCTGCATGTTTTTAGCAGTTCTGTTGAGTTTGTTGGCTCTGGCAGTAATTGATTGAGAGGTATGCACGAAAAAAAAATCAAATGTCAGTAGACGAAAGGACAAATCTACATTACGGCCAAAGGACGACTCTGTATACTCCCATGTGTGATCATAAAAGATAAAACTAAAGCATACAGAAGGGTGAGTCTATTTAGACAGCTAAACTTTTCAACGGTTAGGTACCATATATCTTTTTCGCATCCTGCCTTCTTTGGTTTTAAACACTCAGTAACCAACGTATTGTCAGGATGGAAAGTAAATGTATAAGACTTTGTGGGGCTATATTTATTCCTGCTTTCTACTTTCAGAGTGCATGTCGTCCACGTAGATGTCCATGGGGTCAAATCCTTCTGAACGATCGATGCGGCTACTACAGTAAGGAGTGGATCGGTGGACCTTTTGTAGTAATGCTACGACTTAAACCAGTGAAGAGAAAGGAACAAACTATCCCGGTCTCATTTTTCGAAGATATGCCTGAATTGTTCAAAGCTGACATGCAGGCGTTTTGGATAAAAAGAAAGACACTGACAAGATGGCGTTTCTATGTTATGTACAAATGTAAAGAAAAACATTTTGTGGATCATCTTGTTGTCAGAGCAACTTATCCTTCAACGTTGCTTAATCCAAAACACTTACAGGTTCGTATACAACAGGCTCTAGAAGACACGTGGCTTGTTGAACACATGAACAAAAGTATTGCTTTTCGTGTTGAATTTAATGAATACATTCATTATGACTTCATTACAGTTTTCGACAAGAAGAAAACAGAAATAGATAATTCGACAGAATTTGGATACTATCCCAGGTGGTTGTTGTGTATGGAAGGTTTGCCTTTGTCTGGAAATGATAATGTCAAAGAATTCCTATTTCCGATTTCAAACTTCAAAGAAACATTCGGGAAAGAACATTTTATAACAAAATTACTTTTCTGCGATCAAGTTGATTTGGAACCGACTGAGTATGTATATGAATGTGAAAGCATATTCTTCCGAGTGAGAAGAATCAGACTTCATGTGTTCAATCTTGTAACTTCGGTGAAGATGTTGCCAAGATTATCTGAGTATTCTTTTAGAAAGGTTCTGAATGCTCGCGTATGTTTGCACGAGTTCGACCAGACCCATAGTGCTACTGTCGTAAATACATATAACGTCATGACCGCTTTACCATTTGTTTATCTCGTACTCTTTTGAGACAAGACATAAACTTATGACTGTCAGATTCACCTACAGTGATGCCAAAATATAGATAATACAAGCTTTGACAAACAATTAAATGATGTTTTGGAATTTCGAAATCTTACTTGATAGATAATTGTGTATCCCAAATTGAAAGCTGCTACTTAGAAAGAAATTCAGTTGTGTAGCTGAAACAAATATGACATAAACACGGGATAAAAAAATGACTCTTTCCAGAGAGAAAATTGTTATTGGTCTTATGCTCAAGCTTTACACAGTTTATAAAGTTTTTAGGATATTCAAATGGACAGCAATCTTTGAGCTGACCAGAGCCATTATCAGCACAAATGAATAAAAGAAACATAGGAAGTATATGAAAAACAAAACTTTATTATGCTGAAATGTTTATTTTTATGAAATCAGTCACATAAGTAAATATCAAGGTTTATCGATGTTAAAATCAGGTTGATATTTACATTGAATATGAATTGAGCATAACTGTGAGAAAGAAGGTACTGAGTGTTATTCAGTAAACAGCTATTTGCCAATAAAACATGCGCTGAGGCTGTTCCCCTACAGTATTCTGGTCACGTTTCATAACAACAGGACAATGATTGCCCTAAAACGCTCACCTGTTTCCAATCGCTAAGGGACCATAACTCTGGAACCCAAGATGCGATCAGTTTGCTTCAGTGAAAAAAGGAGATGTAATGTTTATAAATGTTTTGTGAATATTCGGTTGACATTGAACTGAATGCGAAAACAGTAGTATAACGTTATTAAGAAAAATCCAATTTTAACCTCTATGACCTTGACTCCAGTGACCTCAAACCCACTCAGAGGTAGAGGTCCATGCAATGTACCTACATACCAAATATCTAAGATATCTGTCCATAAATGAAGGCTTTATCACAAGAAGTAGAATAACCTTTTTGTAGCCTTGGTAAACTTGACTCCAGTGGATGGTAGAGGTTCATGGTAGGTGTCTATGACAGAAATTTTAAAAATATTTGTCAATAAATAAAGACTTTGTAACAGAAAGAAGAAAAAAAAATTAACCTAGATTATCCTGACCCTAGTCACCTTAAACCTTATTCAGTGGAAGAGGTCTTGAAAGGTACCTACATACAAAATAATGTAAGATATCGGTTAATAAATGAAATCTCCATAACGAAAAGCAGAAAAATCTATTTGTAGCCTTGGTGACTTTGACCACAGTGATTAGTTGTGGTTTATGAAAGGTGCTATAAACCAAATATCTTAAATATCAGTCAATATATAAAGGCTCTATGACAGAAAGTTGAAAAAATATATAAATAAACTCAGTGACCTTGACCTTGATCCACTGACCTCAAACCCCCACCTAAGGGTAGAAGTTCGTGTAGGAAACCTATATACCAATATCAAAGCTACTGGTCAACAACTGAATGTTCTATGAGGTAAAGTAGATGAATATATTTTTAGTTATGGCGACCTTAACCCCAATTTAAGAGAAAAGAGCATGCAGAGTGGCTACATACCAAATATCTTAAATATAAATCAATTAACAAAGGCTCTATGACAGAAAGTAGGAAAATCTATTTTAGTCTCATATACCTTGACCCAGTGACATCAAACTCTAGCTAAGTGTAGGGCTCCTTGCATGTTACCTACCTACTAAGTATCTCAAATATAGATCAATAAATAAAGAATCGATGGGGTTAAGTACAAAAATCTATTTTAGGCTCGATGACCTTTACCCTAGTAAATGACAGAGACTCATGCAGGATGCCTTTAATAACCAGATATCTAAGACATCTGTCAATACATAAAGGCTCTATGACAAAAATTTGAAAGGTCTATTTTTAGCTTTTGTGACCCCAGGACCAAGATTTAAAGAGACTTGGTAGATGTCTACTAGATGTCTACTAGACCATGTTATACATCAAATATCTTAACACTAGGCTGTATGGTTATAGGCTGACAAGAAGATTTGTTATACCATGCAACTCTTTACAAAAATAAAATGGCCGCTGGGGCGGGGTTAGTTTTGACCACAAGAGCACCGTTTGAACAATCTAGGTAGAAGACTTCTTGATGATGCTCCACGAAAAAAATATCTCAGATTTTGGCACCGTGGTTTTATATAAGAAAATTTTCAAAGTTTTCCCTACATAAGGCTTTATTAAGTCAAGTGTTATTAGATTATTTCAAATTACCATACATAAGCTCCAAATACTAAAAGTAGGTCAGTAGTTCAAGGTCAGTGTCAGCTTAAGTTAAAGTTCAAATCTGCATGCAAAGTATATATATATAATTATACCTACAAGGATAGTTTAATGAAAACTTATCTATTTTATATCGATTGGGAAGCAAGTTCTTGTAACTTATATTAATCTCTCTCGATGACTGCTTCCGGGGTTCAAACCAGTACTCGCGCCGAAAGTGAGGGATGCGGAAAGTCACTGTAGACTCTCGCCCCTGATTGGATTTGAACCAGCGACATCCGGATCGGGAGTCCGGCTCTCTAACCTAGGATAGTTTAAAACTTGTTGTGAAGTGTGCTATCATATTATGTGACGCTTTAAGTCAAGATATGTCGCACTTATCATATAATCTTGATCAATTTACGTAATAAACTCAAAACTGTGAATGTTCAGTAGCATTTGTTCTTAGCATTTAAAATGATGCTTTGCGCTTGATGCGAAAACCTTTGTTATATCCTTCGTCAGGCAGTGGTTCATAGAACCTCTTGGCTTTCTCTGTTTTAACGCTTTCAATGGACAAAAATTTACATAACTTTTAGTATGTCACATTTCTTTAATTAGTTTGTGTAACTAACATACATTTTTGCCTGATCTGAATATGTCAACATCTAATGAGTTAATAAACTTGAACACAACACTTTTCAAAACAATAAACATTTCAGTACTATTTTAGGACCTAGCAAATGTTTAAAAAGATCATTTCTTCACAAAATTCATTAATTTTTCTAGTAACTACACGTACATTTTTTTTTGTTAACAAGAGATTGGTTCTTTTGTAAACAAGAGTATTGGTATTTTTTCCTTTCACAACCTAAAAAAACATTTGTATGTCCAGATTCCAGTAGGCTGTGATACTTTCATGATGTATGTCTTTCATAATCTTGTCAAAAATACATTATATATTAACATGCCATTAAGATGCAAAATTTCTTTGCCATGAAAAATTATATATGAACTTATATTCAACAGTATCTGTCCGCAATACTTACTGTATAAGTTTACACACACGCATTATATACACACTATTAATCTCAAATCAACTGGTTCAAAATTGAACTTGCATGTCCCAAAAACAAGAATAGAGCTTTTTAAGAAAAAATTTCGAATATTCTGGAACTAAAATCTGGAATTCTTTGTCAGATAAAATCCGTCAGGCAAGAGCCCTCTCTAGCTTTATATGTAAATACATTGCATACTGGAAAATGCAGATAAACAGGATAAAGCTTATGCTACTCTAATTATAATGGTCAGATGCTATTCAGTTCTTCAAAGTGACAGACTTGTAGATTTTTTTGATAAACTAAAATTGTGTCATGAATGTCAAAAGCAATTCAGTAATACTTCCAAATAATATAAAATGTTCAACGCCTTTAAGTTATATATACATGAAATAATTGCTTGGTAATCTTAAGATCTTTCTCTACCAATACCAGTCATGCACTTAGTTTTCATATTTAATACAAAGTCCTGTTTCAGATAATTTCTACACTTTCTTATACACTGGGACATGACTGTGTTTGTAGACAGGCAAATGCACGTTTTCTACAAATAAACATGAGAAATGTTTAGAACACGCTCATGAATGTTTACTTTGATTGTTCAATAAATATTTGCCGTCGACCATGCCTTGTTCTGAATGAAATAAGCACGTCATTCGCCACGCCACAGCAATCCTTTGGCTTGAAATCATGAAAATTTTCAATGATTTTAATTGGTCGAGGCGAGATAATTCTAGTTAATAAATAAAGATCTTTACTTAGAGTGAAAGGTCTTTTATGTTTAAATTGGTTGTTTGATCTCTTTCATACATAAATGGAATAATTTCTACTTATAATGATGTAGTTTTGAACCTTAAAGAAACGACTTGATGCAATTTATTTTTACTTGAAGTTGACTTTGTGTAAGGTAGAAAAACTGCAGTTTAATGGCAACGAATGTTTTGTAGAAACAGAAAACCAAACAGTTAATTAACTAAGACGGCTGCTTCTAAATAAATGAACATTTTTCTGTGAGTATATTGCTTTTATTTTTATATTAAATTTGACCAAACACGTGTCTTATGATATCACGCGTCTTGGTGTTTTAAAGTAGTGTTAACTTTAGAAAAAAAAGGTTGAACGATCGTTTCATATTAAGTTTGCGTATAAGATTTTGTTGAATCACCAATTGTGCTTCGTTATATCACCTATATAAAAAATTATATTGGAAATAGATTTTGCCTATTTCAGACGTAACAAATAACATTACTTCTTCAGCGTTTATTTCTACACTTCTTCTTATCCTGCCTCCTAAAAACTTATTGATAGACTAGAGGATATAGTAATAGACTCAACGCAAATATACAAAAAAAGACATTTTTTTTCAAAAAGGACACATTAATTATTTGCTGTCTTGAAATGTTAATCATTTAAAGGTGCTAGACATTTTGTATCTCTGGAAAATAGACATTTGTTCCTGTAGTAACTAATAAGGACACGGGAGATATAATGGTCCTAAATACCTGAGTGCAAGTTCTAAATATGACAAGGGCATTGTATGGTATACTTATCAAAATAAAAGAAAGATAATGCTTCAGGCTATATTTGGTTGAAGAAAAGACTTTCAAATAGCTTTCTAATTGCCTTGATATTATAAATTTAATATGTGATTCCTTCCCCCCATTTGGACAAAATACTCTCAGTGACCTAATTTGGACAATCTTATTAGAAGTTCACAAGACAATAATGCACACCAAATTTCAGCAGTCTCAAATAATTGGTTGTAAACTCTTTTCAAAGAGTTCTAACACACAGGTCAATGTAAAACATCTGATGGATGTGATTAAGCTTAAAATGAACCCAGTAGCGAAGTTTGAACTCGGTCGGGACTACTTGACACAATTTGAATAGTCTTGGTACAGTAATTGATGAAGCTACACACTAAAACGGTCTCAGTCATATTGTTTCTGGCAAGAAGATTATGAAGAATTTATATATGTCTATATAAATCTGTACACAACGATTAGCCTCCGGGGCAGAGCAAAGAAAAGACCCCAGGGGCAACGTTTGAACAATCCTGGTTTAGGTACATTAGACAATGCCCTGTGCAAAAGGTAACTCTATGCTTTGTTTTCATACAAAAGGAAATTCAAAGACTTTCCAATATTTTTCTTTATAGAACATGTGAACACTTTAGTGAGGCAAATACTGACCCGAGGGACATATTAATATATTTTAGGTTTACTAGACAATGCAACATAACAAATGTCAGAGCTCTAGGTCTAGTGGATTTAGATAAAAATCTTTATAAGTTTTAAATTGTTGTTGCCAAGAAAACCAGAGTTCTGCACGGAATGAAATGAATTTCTTTTAAACAAACTGGTAGAGAACCATTTTGCAAGTTTCATCAACAAATAGTTTAGGATGAGATGATGATTAACACGTTGTACCCAGGTGAACTAAAATTAAAAAGATTTATAAATAAGATGCGGAGCTGAAAAAAAAAGTTGTAACAATTACCACATTTATATTCATTCCTAAGCAATTGTAATATGACGTATTACAGTGCGTTCAAGTACCAACAATAGCACAATTACACACATACTATCATATCAACTTGCAATGAGGAACTGATTACGGAAATTGTTTTTCATCAGCAACGCGCTCAGTAAGACAGAAACTATACCCTGCTAAGCAGCTTTGCGCAACAGGATGAAGAAATTTTGTCAGATTCCATAGACATGCTTATAAAAAGAAGGATATCATTCGATCGACAATTTTTATTTTTCTTTACACTGAACACCCGTGTTTTGGTTTAGCCCCTTCGACAACCTGTAACCAAATGGTTGTTGAACATGTCCAGTTACAGAGAGCATCACCACAATTAAATACATGTACAAACATTACTTCAAAATGTCCAATGCTACTTTTTGTTTTACAAACTAAAGGCCTGGTTCAAACGTGTACTGTTTCATGTGTTGTAACCCTTTAGACGCAGATGGAATAACCGCAAAAACAATACAAACAGTACCCCAAGTTCGGAATGCTTAATTCAAAAAACTGTTTTGGAAAAAAGTCTGATTATTATATTAGATCGGGTTAGCATTGAGCATTGCAGCACGTTATAAGGGACTCGGCATTTGTCTGCGAAACAGTGTTATGTTTACTTCATATATTTAAGTGTTATATCATATAATTGTATAAATATTATGCATGTACAAGGAAAAGATCAAGTCAAACTACTTTGAAAGACCATGGAAAGAACATGAAAATAGTTGGGTTTTTTTTACAAACTCAAGTTCAGATTTAGAAGCGAAAAAACAAAATCATAACAAGTTTTCATGCGATTGTATAAAACTTATTAGCTGCCGAAAGTTTTCGTATATTGTCGAGAAGTACTTGTCATGCATTTTTGCTTAAATTATTAACTGAATATCTTGCTCAATTGGTCTCGTGTCTCAATTATTATAGATAAGAGGATAAGGGGAGGCTTAAGCAAACATTTAAATCATTAACATAATAATAACGTAAAAACATCATTGCGCACTGTTTTAGTATCGTCTTATCTGTTTAAACAGTTCATGAGTTAATGCAGTTCTTAACTATTAAATTGCAAATATGATATGATATGATATGACATGATATATAGTTTCTCTTATTATGATTTTTATAATGACACAATGCTTTAATACGATTTGATCACTTTTTAGATAACTTACAGCAGAAAATCAAGCAACGAGTAGCATAAACGAAATATTGGAATAAAACAAAGGTTCAGAAACATAAAAAAAAATCATCGTTTGTGTACAAATGTAATTTATATTACCTGCATACTTGTTTTACTAAATGGGTCATTTTTGCAATAGTTTACGCAATATTATACCTAGATACTACATAACATGGTATAATTAGAAAAATAGCCTATGTTTGGGAAAGAACCCTCTAAATTTTAAATTTATTGAAATTTTTAGTATTAAAAATTAAATTTGCAACAATTCTATTTATAACTGGATGTAAGTATACTTGTATCATGAACAAACTACTGTTTCTGTGATTTTCTTGTGAATGCGACAACCGCTATTACCTAACATTGTTGTTTTATTTGATGCCAATAAACTATTAAATGTAGATAAGATGCACAGCATAAAATGATGTTTATTGCTTTAAAGAACCAAAACATAAAAACTAAGACTTAAATGCGCATGCGTAGACGTAAGTCCTTTAAATTACTCATAACATATCTCTTCTTCGTTCGCTCACTTCATTTACGAGCACACGTGCATTTCCACTGAGTAAGAGTGTTAACTCAATTGTCCGTTACTGAAACAAAGGTCAATGTGAAGAGTGTAAGCGATGATGTTGTAATCAGAATCACATTTATTACAAAGCATGATGTTCTTCCGATTCCGAAGCCCGTTGGAAGATGCATAGATGTAGCAAGCAAAGCAACAATGTAAGATAGAAAACGTAAATCGATCACCAGCGAGACTTCATATTTCGCATGGAAATTACAGCAAAGGCCGAGGTTCATAACATCAACAACCTCTTCATTGCAAGCAAAGATAACAAAAATAAACAAACGATGGTTGCGGTGTCTGTTTATTTTCAGACAAGTTCTTCAGCTGAGGTTATGATAACTGATTAGATAGTTTAAGGTTTGTTACAGTGTTAATCTTTAAAAAGTTACAATTCAGTTTTGCAAGCTTTTTTTATATGAGCAGAATATTTATTAAGAATATCTTGCCAGTCGTTATTAAACCTTCAAAGTAGTTCTTATGCAAAAAGTGTGTATTTTATTGAACGCGAATGCTTGTGTGATAGGTACTCTTCGATTTTTATTGCTAAATTTCTTTACTTGTAGCTTTTTAGTATAAACCTATTATAATCTCAGGTACTATGTGGGCATAAATGTACTTTTAAACTTAACCATTTCATTTAAATAACTATACAGACGCTTCTCCTTCTTTATTTAAATAGTTACTGCTTTGATCTTTACTCTGTTGCAATCCCGTTTATCTTAAGAAATCTTTTGCTGCAACAAAAACGACATCAAAATTGTCTTAATGGGACACTATATGAACATTGGCAAGAGTCAGAAAGTACCGTCGTGCCATATTTGGCAATAACTGATAGTAATCATAAATCTTGCCTTAGTAATCACTCAAGAGGTGGCTGCCATAATGTATATGGAAGAGAATGTCTCGCCATGCAGTGAAGTCAGGGTACCTAATATATCAGAGTTTCATGGGACAAAAGATTGGAACTGCGTTTGAAAATGTACATGTTCTTTTAAATTGTCATACAGGAGCTGAAAAATTATCAACGAAACCTATTTCATTCGCCAAGGTTAAAACCAACCCTTAGCCACGCATTGTCTCAGCGCTTGCTTTGGATTTCCATTAAAAAACCCTCACAATTGCAGGATACAGTATATTATTGGCGAGGCCAGTAAAATATAGCATACTTTTTCTGGGTGCAATAATCCTTTATAGCAGTCAGCAGTGCAGTTCTTTTCTAGGAAGCATTTCTTTAGAAACAGATAGATACAGAAGATGCTTCTGCTACAGGTGAAAGCTATCTTGAGGAAATACAAGAGGAGATATATATGTCCACTGATGAGGATGAAATTGTCTCTCTGGAAAGAAACAATTTCACACTCGAAGAAATTATGGATTTTCCATACAAGTAAATTAGGAGAAAGGGATTGGGGTTCATGGCAGGTGAAGAATCATTTGGGTAGAAGTGCTAGAGTAATGCTGCCAAAAATGTTGTAGGATGACATCCTATAGCAACCTTAACAATCATTATCTCAATAAATCCCATAGGATACATGGCAGTGAACAGAGTTCCATGTTTACATCGAAATTCCAAAGAACTTCTGATATATCGCTACATTGTTTAATGCCACAAAATTAGACTGATCATTTTTGAATTCGTATGACAATTATTAAAGCAAGAATTATCTTCAGACACATTCCTAAGTTTCATGACAATATCTCTCTTACCAATATCCCACACTGTGTAAGACTATATCGCTTATTTAGCCGAAGACGCCTTTTGGTTTTATTGGAGATCCATGTTCAATACAAGATGCAAGCTGCAAACATACTTACCTTTCATTGACAACATGCCTGTTGTACATCGGTATATAGTAACTGTTTAAATTGTTAGAGAGGGAACGATGCACAACGTGCACGTAGCAACAGAACCGACAAGCTGTCATCTGTCAATCATCCTTATCAACCCTTCAATTAGATATTGTTTTTTAAAACCATTATGAAACAACACAGGCTTTGTCCTGATCCTTTCTTGATCTTACTGCAAAAGCATGGTAACTAATACTATTCGAAATATTCTTGTTGTATGATGACATTTAAGATTTAAATTCTGTTTTGTAGGCCAGTGACAAAAGTACTGTTTCAAAAATTGTCTCATTAAACCAGTGTACTTAGGGCAAATTAGGAAGAGGTAGTATTAATTTTCAGTGACATTCATTTTACAATAGGTACAAATTCTACCTGTTCTTGGTATATTATACCAATATTAGACCCTTTTCGATAAAGAGATCGAGAGATGAGAACCTTTGTAAAAAAGGGGAAAAAGCGTATCAGGGAAAAACACAGTGAAAACACAGACTCCCTACAAAGTCAAAAAGTAGAGAAAAAGCATAAATTCATTTAAAGTTCAAATAAAAAGGACACCATAAACAATTTACGAAAATGAGAACCAAAGGAGTTACCTTTTTTGAACGGTCAGCAAGAGCTGTTTTATATTTGTTTGCATCAATAGCATCTAAATATGGTTCCATTTTAAGTCGTTTTTGAACCAGCTATATGTTTTAGTCTATTTAAGTGACTGATTTCTGCGGCCCTGGATTGTTTATATATGTCCATAATCCGTTGTTTAACAGGACGAATAGATACTGTCATTATATGTTGTATTAGCCAAATGTCTGACAAGCCTATTTCATTCAATATTTGTTTTACCTCGGGTGCCCAATTTACACCATTATATGAATTATCATTTTCACAATTTTGTCTTTGCTGTGTGTAAATGCCTTTTAGTAAAGAATGCATTTATGCAGGCCACATTGGTTACATTACACGCCAGAGTCGCGCAAATATTTGTTAATTGACACATTCTTGAATTGTTGTTAATTGTTTAAAGGTGTCAACGAATTAAATAGTTTTCTTGTTTTGAAACATTTTCGCAGATCGGAATCGTGTACTTGCTGTTAAATAAAAAACGCTGTAATGATTTCATTTATTCATTCTTTTAATATGCTCAGTTAATTAATCACAATAGATTAATTCCCGAAAAGCAATTTACCATGTTATTATTTTGTGTCACTCTGTTGAAAAAACGGCGATACATAGGGGTCGCTTTGTCAGTTGGTCCGTATATCTGTCCGTTCGTCCATCACGAAAACTCAACGTTGGCTATGACTTTGCCATTTCTAAATATTTCCCCATCAAACTTTCAAACTATATTGCTTACGACAACAGAATTGAGAGGAAACCAAAATCTTTAGGTCAAGGTCAGATGTGACAGAGTTATGCCCCTTTTTGTACTTTAATTTTGTCACGAAAACTAAAGGTTGACAATAACTTTGCCATTTCTTAACATTTCTTCATCACACTTTCAAATTATATTACTTACGATAACAGAGTCCTGATGATGCGAAAACCTTTAGGTCAAGGTCAGATGTGACAAACTTATGCTACTTTTTGTACTTTTTGTCACAAAAACATAACATTGGCTATAACTATGCCATTTCTTAATATTTCTTCATCAAACTTTCGAATGGTTATGCTTACAATTGTATCAGTCCCTTTTTAGCTCCACTTTCGAAGACAAAAAGTGGAGCTATTGTCATGACCCCCTCGTTGGCGTCGGTGTCGACATTTGTTAACTTTTTTGAGTCGCCCTTTCGAAGAAACGGCGATACATAGGAATCGCTTTGTCCGTCGGTCAAGAAAACTTTACGTTGGCTATAACTTTGCCATTTCTTAATATTTCCTGATCAAACTTTCAAATTATATTGCTTACGACAACAGGGTCGTGATGATGCCAAAATCTTAAGGTCAAGGTGACGGTTTTGCCCCTTTTTGTTCTTGGATTTTGTTCCGAAAACTTAACATTGGCTGTTAAGGTCCATTTCTTAGAAACTATCAAAGCTATTTACTTCAAATTAAGAATACATGTTCACTATCACAATGCGACACCAATTTTAAGGGCAGATAACCCTCGAATTTATTTTTGGAAAGTTATGCCCCTTTTTCAACTTAATTCTTCTTGAACTTAATTATAGCTCTACTCGTGCGCTTACATCAATCCTGAAAACTTTCCATTAACTTGATACTATAGTGAGAAGTGTCCGAAACTTGAAACCGAATCATACTTGAACTTTGCTTATCAGGAAAACATTGGTAAAAGTGTGCGCTGTGGACAAGAGTGCTTTTCAGCAGCAAATCTCGATACAACGTAAGTTTTGGGGACTTGAGGATTCGTGTTTACTAAAGAAGGGAAGAAGGGTTTGCTAATACTAATAACAGTCTTGAGCGTTACTGTTTTTGGTGATGGGAGTAACATGGTATGTGTGGAATTACGGAAAGATGACATCTATTCTTGTTGTCATCAAGAGGAATTTGAATGTTAGGCGTTATCTGATGCCTCTGGAAGAAGTTATATTTTTTGGATCTCATTATGAAATTTTCAATTTGATATAATATTACAAAAAACGTTTCGAAGTTCGTTTTGCCTCACATTATTAACCTAAAACTTTGTAGACAGTAATAAGAGAGAAGGTTTTAAAACATACATCAATTTCATCTTTGACACATTTCAGTTTTGAATCTCAGTCCAGCCCACGGTTAGTAATTTCAATAAACAAAACACGACAATATTAAGCATCTGTTTTAACATTTTACATGCAATTTACAGTTATAATAATGTTTGATGAAAAATTTAACGCGTGTCTTCTGAAAATTATAATACATATCATCATACATTTAGAACTCCTTAAGTGTCTAAAAACAGTTTCCCTGACATGTACTGCAAAACCTTTCCCGACACACGATTTCTTTTTGTAAAATCATTGGCTTAATAAATGACAGATTACACGGTATGTTACCAGTCACACTAAGAGTACTCATTTTCATCTATTTATGTCTGCAAGGAGACAAGTCATTTTGACACTTTTTTGTATTTTACGATGTTTTCATCAGGATTAATTTATTAATCCAATCAAACGTCATCATTGTAAAGATCGAATAATTACAGATGAATAAATCCTTAAGAATTCCTTACCTACTGCCTGAACATCATCATGTTAAAGTGCATTACCAAGTGCCTAAAACGTTATCTAGCAAACACTAGCAGGCATTTCCATATGAACACCGAGGACAAAAGCTGGATTCGGGGCATGTGCCAGAACTACTGCTTTGGAAGACAGTCAGGCAATAGTGTAAATGCACAATCTTGGACAATCTTGGAAGAGGACTTCTAGATGATGCTCAATCCACACTATCTAAGCACTAGGCCTTCTGGTTTCACAGAAGAAAATTTTCTAAGTTTTTTCCTATATAAGCCTTTATTAAATCAAGTGACCCCGGGGCGGAGC
This sequence comes from Cyclina sinensis, assembly GCA_012932295.1. Taxonomy (NCBI): domain Eukaryota; kingdom Metazoa; phylum Mollusca; class Bivalvia; order Venerida; family Veneridae; genus Cyclina; species Cyclina sinensis. The sequence continues at coordinate 1,688,444 of JAAONU010000012.1, read as the reverse complement.
CATATATAATCCCAGAGGCAGAATTTGAACAATTTTCGAAGAGGAGCTTCGTAGAGGAACCTGTATGCAAAATATCAAATCTTAAAGCTTTGTAGTTTCAGACAAGAAGATTTTTTGAGGTTTTCCCTATATATATATTCAATATATATATACATAATTTGAACAGTCTTGGTAGAGTTCTACTAGAAAATACTTTGTGCAAAATTTTAGATCTTTGTGGTTTAAGAAAAGAATATTCCCGAAGAAGTTTTTCCTGTTTATTTCTTTGTAAAACATGTGACCCCTAGGGCGTGGCCAATTTGACCCAAGGGACATAATTTAATTAACTTTGATAGAGGAGCTATAGATGATACACCATGCCAAAAATCTATGTCTTGTGGTTTCAGACAAGAAGAATTTTAAAATATTTTCTTTGTTGCAACCAGAGTTCTGCATGGAACTGAAGTTTTTTAACAACTTTGGTAGAGGTTCATGCAAGGAACATCCCTGGTAAGTTTTATTAATTTTGGCAAAGTGGTTTCAGAGGATATGTCGTTTGAAGCAAAATGTTGACGCACAAACCACTTACTAACGCACTAACGCACGACGACGGACGACGGACATCATGCGATCACAAACAAAACCAAACAAACTGGAAAATAAAATATTGAGAGAGTTTCAAACCTGTTGATCTGGAAAACCTTGTCTTATTTTGCAAAAAGGAAATACTTAAATCTTCACAGTTCAGATCAGATACGAAACAAACTATTTAAGTAGATTTATGTTCTGCAGACAAAGATATTTGTACCGGAGAACAGAAAGGAATGCATGTTATGTACGAAACATGAGCACTGTTAAGAACAAGCAGAGAGTAAAATTTTATCATTATCGTTTTACAGATATTTGTCGGCGACCACGCCTTGGTCTGAATAGAATAAGCACGTCATTCGCCACCGCGTTTCTTTGGCTTGAAACACATTCATTGAAAACTTTCATTGGTCTTACAAGGTAATTTGCAACAACGATTCTGTAGCTAGGTATTAACAATACGTTCAATCTACAAAATTTTCAGTGATTTTGATTGGATGAGGCGTGATACATACAATAAACAAAGTTGACAAATGTCTTGATTTACAGATTGGTAGGAAGTTATTTGACATTTAAACTTGCTACATCTCATTCATATATGGAATTAGTTCAACTTATTAAGACAGTTACCTTGTAGTATAACTTTTGAAATTTAAAAATGATTGCATGTCATTCGGCTTCATTTGAATCTCATTTTTAGATAGAAAATTTACAGTTTTAGTGAATGGACGTTCTGCTGATACAGAAAATACAACAGTAACTAGACTGTTTTTAAATAACCGAGCAGATATTTTTGTGAGTACATTGCTTTCATTCTAACTTTTAGTTGTTAAATTTGACAAAAACCATAATGTGTTTTTGAGTTTTATAGTATTAACCTTTACAAAAGCAACGAGCAATTGTTTTGCATAAGCATTGTTTTCACCTAATGAGATACGTTGTATAACCTTTATTAATATTTACATAGGAACCAGCTACAGCATTGTACTTCGTTGGCTATTTCAAACGCAATCATTACATTTTCAACGATTATCGCGCTTATTATTTCTTTAACACATTCCTGTTTTCTTTAAACTAGATGGTACACTTAAAGTAGGATCTTGCTCAATTGTGTTAAGACACATTGCTGTGTCCGAGGATATTAGAAAGGGATAAAATTATTTGCGCTCTTGAAATTGTTAAAACTGTACCTAAGACATACTTTATTTCTTCAATTTCAATGCAAAAATATGGCTGTTTGTAGAATTTTTGCCATGTTTCTAATTCTTTTAACCCTTAAATAAGTTGTCAAAAATACAAGAAATAAATAAAGAAGAAAACAAAATGATGAAAGAGAGGAATAGTTCAATGAAAAACCTAGACATTTTTGCACAGCAAATTGGCCTCCTATGACAGTTTTCTTTACTTTTGGCTTGAGCTCTTTCGGTGCACTAAACAAGTTTCAAAAAGTAAAATGTAGATCATATGTGATGTTATTTAATTAAGCAGGTGCTTATAGACTAGTTAGGATTCTCATTAAGAACAGCCATGCTGTAAGCTGCATCAGCTACATCACTTTTACACATTCGAAGAAGCATTGTGACTCCCGTCAGGAGTGATCCGTCTAAATGTTTATCCATCTGTCCTTTTATGTCTGTCAGTAAAATACTTTGTTTTGACAATATCTGTAAAACTATTGTTATACAATTTCTTAGGAACTGTATACAAAAACTATCCTTCTTTCTATTAAACGTATCTAAAAAAAATAATGACAATATATATAATTTTGCACCTGAAAATATATGTATCTGTCTGTATTTATCTGTCTGATACAAATCTTGTGTTATACGTTTCTCCAAAAATATGAGACACAGTAATCAATCACAGTTTTATCAATCTGCAACTAATAACACCCACATAAATATTGCAAGACATTAATCCATTGCTTGTCTTAGTATTATTTTCTTTTTCTAGAAATTCTTAGTCATGTGTACAACAGTCGTCTCCAACAATTGATGCATACTCGAGTATAGGCATAAGATATGTAAAATAAATTTGATTAAATGTGAACCGCTTAAACTTAATTTGCATAGAATCTATTACTTATGAAGCAGAAGTTAGTACGTTTGCTATGTGCTCGTGCCATGACCTGTTTTTTAGTAAAGGTGACACCAAAGTGTTTGTGACTGTACACACATTACAGTTGTTTTTTTCTTCTTTAAATTCGTATGTACGTAAATGTATTTCTGCTAATATAAATGCTTCTATCTCTGTTTTGGAAGGATTAAAGTACACTAACCATTTTTAACCAGTAAGAAAGTTTTGAAGGTAAGAGTTTAACATTGTTTCGATACTATATTATTTGTTTTCAGCGATATCATTTACATAGATGAGAATGCAAGTTTACAAAGTTTATTTGATGAAAACCAACAGACTTATGAGGCAACACATAAATAATACATAAATGGTGGCAGTGTGTGCATAGTATACACTGGAAAACTTACATATAACGATCATACTAAGCTTTAAAATAATGAACTATGCTGTACCCCCTGAAATGGTATTTCAGTGAATGCATATATATATATATATATATATATATATATATATATATATAATCAAGTTCCCAGTGGGATTCGACCCCGCACCGAACGGCACCAACCGTCTAGCAATGCAAAGTAAGAACGCCTTAGATTTCACAATATTTGTCCTCCATTAAATTTATTTGAAGCATAGAAAATCTAGATACATATAGAGTAACTTACTGGTATTATCCTAATTAACAGCATAATAACATAGTATTACATAATATTTGTTACATACTACGACTATCTGAAGCATAGAATATTGCACAAGAAACCACAAGACATACCATAAACTTCCATTGCAGGGAAATTCAAGTAGGTAATGCTATGCACGGTAAACCTTTTGTTGATAGAATAATGTATAAATAGATACTTTAAGAACAACATACACAACAGTTTTATTAACCAGAATAAGAAAATATAGTACATATGGAATGTAAATTTTATTTCTTAATATTTGAACTTTAATTAGTTTAGACTAATTTATTTTACATCGATTGCGATACAAGTTCCTACAACTTAGATTCATCACGCTCGATGACTGCTTCCTAGAGTCCATACCAGTATTCGCGCAGCGTGGAGGAATGTGATGATCGTGAGAGATTCTCGGCTCTGGCGGGATTCGAACCCGCGACCTTCGGATCTGGATTCCTGAGCTCTACCCCTGGACCACGGTGCCTCCTCTTTAATTGAAAGAATGTTTGTGAAGAATACGGTTGTGATTATGGTAGGATGACTAGAATGTAAACATAGTTACTTTAAATCAAATAAAATGCTTCAACCTATTCCACCCATGTCTCTCTTATTCAAAATCGAAAATGAAAGAGTGGCTGGTGCAAATAACTTTATGCCCTTAACCATTATAGTTTTGACTTATAATAACAATAAAAACAATATAAGTTCAATATTTTTAATCAGTTGCAATATCATATTGAATGAAAGGTCTTCCTGATCTTGAAGGTTTCTTCAACAAAACATGCTATATTCTTTATCAATTTTGAATTTGTATTTATAAAATCGACAAATTTAAACATATCTGGTCTTCTCCAATATCTTGCAGGGATATATTGTTTTGTTAAATGTTTGTACAAAGTACATTGCAGAACGAGTGAAATTCCTCTCCTAAACAGTTACAGTTTAAGCATTTACGTTCATCATACGTTAGAATACTAACTGGTTGGTGCTAGTTTCTATACAAAGACGATGTGATGATAAACGAAGACGTGGCAAACGGACTTGGTATTTAGAAATTGTCAGCATATCCAAGTAAGGCTGTAATCCATATATAACTATATTACGATAGAATAATGCCCTAGATGATTCATTTAACCTAGCTTGTCAACCCTGAATAAATTTGTGTCCTATCCTTCGTTTGACCAGTGACAAAAACAACTGCCACCAACATCACCAACTGTCTGATAAAGTCAAACTTTGTGAAAGCCCAAAGATTATAGTAAATGTTTAAGTGAAGAACACAAATTTTGTCTTTTGGAATTAAGTAAGAGATCATGATATAGAAGATTATATATTTATATATATTTTTTTTAATCTGCTTATAGTATCTTTGGCCAGTATTTTTTAATATTAAAATACCTTTATTTTGTAATGGAATGTTCCCTAGTTCACCATATATACAATCATTTTGTGTACATTTTTTTCACATCTAACAGTCTTTTATGAATTGCAAATAAACTCTATTTGATGATGAAATCTCCATATTCCACTATCAATATTTAAGATGCGCATAGTAAGCTTTTCAAATATGTCTAATATATGTTTACAAGTACAATAGTTAATTTGCATAATTTTTTTTTCATTTTGAATATTGGCATAAGGGATTGACCGCTTATGTATTTTGGGCTTCTGCGAAAATACCTGATGTTGTAAATTCTACACCCAAATAAACAAATCTGCTGACAATTTCCAATCATAATCACCATAATGAAAAGAAATATTTGATGCTCAACGTCACCATTTTTGAAAACCATATTTTTTGTTATAATAATCGTATAACATATCTAAGCTTAGTTGTAATTCATCTTGATTTGTTTTTACAAATAAGACAATATCGTCTGCATTAAGTATCGAAAACATTTTAAACTTATCTACATATATTCCATCAAAACAGCTTGTAATGTATATGTCTTCTATGTCATTTAAAAAATAAAGAAAATAGCAGCGGTGATAAATATTCACCTTGACGTACACCAAATTTACATTCAAAACTATTGCTGAAAGTCTTAATAAAATTATTTTACTCTGGGCCTAAAACATTATTCAAAGAACAAATAATATTAAGTACATTGCCCCCTTATCCGATTTTAATCATTTACAACCCTATATCACGACATATATAATCAAAAGCTTTGCTAAAACCAATAAATGTACAAAAGAGTTGTCTCCCACTTCTTATGATATGGTTGATTAATCCATGTACAATAAAACAAATTATCTACGGTGCTCATTTTGGCTCTAAAACAGGCTTGGGCTTTTATGTTAACACTGTATTCTCCGGTCCAATTACAAAGGCGGTTATTTAAAGTTCTGGTGAATAACTTACCAGACGTACTTAAAAGTGTGATACCGCTGTAATTGTTTACATCGTTAGTACTAGTGTTGCCCTTTTTTGTGAAAAAGAACTATTATCCTTCCAACCACACAGTTGGAAAATATCCCATATCATTTATCTTATTAAAAAAAAATATACAACATCAAGTTACTTTTGAAAAAATAAAATAAAAATAAAAACAAGTTTTATTTTCTTCTTATTATTTTTTTTTACAAATAGGGGGATACAGTTTCGTCTTAAAAAATCCGACAATTGTGTGTTACCCACATGTAGCGCTATATACATTTTCGTATTTCGTGTTAAGATTTTCAACAGTAGTCTGTAATGATAGTCTTTATTTGAATATTTGAGCCTTTTCACCTTACAATACGTATTTGATACTAACATTGTCAAAATTACAAATCTTGTACCATAATCAACAACAGATGTTTCGGTCGAGAACTTTTCGTCCATTGTAATGATGCCTGTTTGCACAAATCTAACAAACATAACCCGTTATTGTTCAATCTACCTTTATCAGAACAGAACAGAACATAAGTTTAGTTCGACTCAAGCATACAACTCATCGTCATAACATATTATTACATAACAGTCACAAATTTTACAGACAATATATAATATAATAACACGTACAGTTGAGAGTGGTCACAATTTGACAATGTTGAACGAGTTGGATGTAGTTTCCATACATACATACATACATACATACACACACACACACACACACACACACACACACACACACACACACATATATATATATATATATATATATATATATATATATATATATATATATATATATCTCTACAAAATTATTTTGGTTAATTGTTAAAATGGTCATTTCTCAATTTGAAGGCCTTTAAGCAAAACAATGCCAGATTATGTAAAAATTTCTGTTGTAGTTATTGGTGAATCCAGTTCGGAGAATGAACTTTCAGTATTACTTTCAAAGAAATTTGACAAAAACTCCCTACACTCCTCACTGACATTTGTAGTGTGTACTTGAGATAATTTCTGAAAATGGTGAAAGAAATTTTCAATACTAATGTTTTCTCTGCACTGGGTACTATTTTTCTTCTTAAATATTTCCCAGAATGCGCGAGGACTAGTACGTCTCATATCATTCATTTTCTTGCTCAGATTTCTATTATATTCGGTTTTACATTTTCTAAAAAAATACTTATACTCTCTTTTCTTGTTTAACACTGATTGTCTCGTTTCATCAGTTTTACTAACATTGTAATCGAAAATAGCCTTTTTATACAAGTCGCGTTTATTTTTACATTCATCATTGTACCATTTCTGCTTATTTTTATCTACAGAAGTGAAGTAAATGTTTTTAGGAGAAACGGTTTTCTCAAAGTACTTACAGCCTTTTTCATTAAAGACGTTTGTGAATAAACTGACTAAATCATCGATGTCACGGTTATTACAGATTCCTTCATTCAAAGACCTTTCTAAGTTATCTACGTCATGTTTTACTTCATTTAAAAAGGATTCTTTATGGTCTGGGTTCCATTTGTAAAATGTTCGTTTTTCATTTTTATTATCACTTACCCATGTTTGGGTTTTAAAACTGAATGATAAAGGTGCGTGGTTCGAAACTCATTGAAATCTTCAACCGAAAAGTAAGACAACATATCGAAATTCGCAAATGATGTCAATAAATAGTCAACAATGCTTTCACCGTTATGGGTCATGCACGTGAAATTCCCGCTTGTTTGATCATTGGACAGTCTACCATTGACAACTCGAGAATTTGTTGCTTTGCACAGATCTAACAAATAATCCCCGAAACGATTTGAAATGCAATCACGTGTTTCACGAGATAACGGGAAATCGTTGTCCTAATTTTAATCCAATGAAAGGTTATAGTCATGATTAATATAGTCTGTTTTACGGCCTATCCTCGCGTTTAAATCACCTGAAACAAGTACTTTTCCTCTTTCTTTATATGTATTAATGTCAGTTTCTAACTGTTGAAACAAGTCAATATCGTAAATATGATGGAACGGTGATCTTGCGATACAGGTTTTACGGAAAAATCGATACAATAATCACCTGAAAATTTGACTACACCTGTCTTCTGAAACAATGTCAGGACTTTCCGATGCACATTTTTCATATCATATAATTAGAACATAACCCAGTAATTTGTTCTAATTACCTATCAAATGTATGTGTTTCAACAAAAGCTTGTCTTACTATCATCCGGAATTACAAAACACAAATACAGAAATAATAATAATAAAAATAATAATAATAATAATAACAATAATAATAGATTAAGTGACATCAAGACACTAGAAATTAATCAGAAGTAGAAATTTTTTCTTCTATATAATTACTGAGTCAGCATAATCTTATGTTTTTGTTTTGTTTTTTGTTTGTCTGTTAGTGTGTTTTTTGGAAGTGGGATGCCGTTTACAAGATTAGGTTTTAGCATATATTAATAGCATTAATTGAAGGTATGCCATGTAATACTGATCTGCAGTCGCTTTTCTGTTGACAAGCAGTAAAGCAAACAAGCCATGAGTAGGAAAAGGAAAATTATTGTTTTAAATAGAGTAATTTATACAGCATATTACTGATACTTTTAAAAGTAATCTAGAGAATAAAATTGCAGTAGACTCAATTTTGTTAAAAATCATTTTTCTTCTGCAGTAACAAATGACATCATTATGCAAAAGCAACAATAAATGCAGATGTATTAAGTTTAAAGGTGCAAAAATGGTAAATTGTATAAATTAATACATTAACACTTCATGCATGAGTATATATATCTCGGTTCAGATGTTTTTAGCTTCAATATTCGTCTTCTGCCTTTCTGTGTGGTGTTCCGCTGTTTTCTTATTATTAACTTTAGTCTGACTGTACTAATCATCTCAGCTAGAGCAATTGCGCTTATTTCATCACAGTGTACCATGATGTCTGCATGAAGAGAAAAAGTACCATTCTGTCTCATTCTATGAACTTGCAAAATTCATCATACTGTAAATCTGTCACTGACCTGTTTAGAATACCAGCTTGTAATTATGCCCTTTTGCCTGCAAGTAATGAATGCAAGTATTTAGAGAAGAGGGCTATATGTAGAGCAATGGCTTACCTCCTTATTATTTTCTTGCCATTTCTATATGTTTACCGGATATACGTTGCTTCTATTCATGAAAATCTTCACCTCGCATGAACTTAAGTATATGAAAGACTCCTGCATCCTTGTAATGCACTGCACAATATAATTATTTGAGACTTTCAAAGGTGAAGAACGGGAATTTTTTGAAGAAATGTACCTCTGTCTGAATCCTGCAGCTTTAAAAGGTTTGATGGTATCTTGTGATCAGGAGCAAAGCTGATTTTGTGTGGATAAGTCTGAATATTGTCTGTCTTCAACAAAATGTCATCAAGAATTTCTTTTTTTCATGTCATCATCTCTCCTATTCGCAGGCGTGTGTGTGCGGTGCTTTACGGGAAGGGGTGGTGGTCTATATTGTCTGAAATTAAATTCAGTGAGAGGTTCCTGAAGTATGTTTCTGGTTTTGTCAGGCTGTGTTTGAGGATATGACTGTGCTTCAGCTGATGTTAGCTGTGTAGCACTTGTGTCAACACAGTACTGAAATATATCAGACACATCAGGGCTAATAAACCATCTTCGGATTTATTATCTTCTTTTTCATCAAGTAATTGACCAATAAAGGACTTTTCTAGTGTTACACTGTCAGCATCAGAGTCATGCGCGGGGGTAAACAAGTTGTCAAACTCAATGCATGCCAGCTCTTCCTCTTCAAAGTGTTCCACATCCAAACTTAATTTACAACCATCTATTTCTCCACTGCCATCTTATAGACCTGCAACAATGCAACATTGCTTGTTTGCAAAAAATGACAGAAATATTGTTAGTACAATGGTAAATATTAATTAAACTTATGGTGTTTTAGGCGAATGCTGATCTTTGCAGTAATTTACCAGCTACATGCTGGAACTTTCTACATCTACTATTTTTCAAGTTTTAGTTATTGTCAACAGAATTGCTGAATAGTATGATTAATGTATTTCTAAGGACATCATTATTAAAATCATATAGTTCACTTACCACGAATCGCCACATACATACAATGTAGACAAACAATGTATGTCTGCATGTTACTTTTGTATCTTACTTATCAAAGTATTTATTAATATCTATACGTAAATAAACCAATAAAAATAACAAAAAAGTTAAAATCACGATGGTGTGATTGTTTGCGGATGTTTTATTGCTGTCTTCATATGATGTTTGGGAAACGTAATCGCATAGTTCAATATTTACAAAATTGAGAGAAAACACCTGTCTATTTAAAAACTTTGGAGTAATTTGATCGATTCAACAAATGAAAATGGTTGTTAAGGTTTTTCGGTCGCGGGGATATTGGTACACTTTCATTGGTCGTTTAAAGTTCATTGTAAAGGTCAATATCATAAATCTACAAGTGTGAAGTCACGGTAGTGTAAGCGAGCACACTCTATCCACAGCACTTTTGCAATTTGTTTATTGGGTTCCATATGTAAATAAATGATAGCATTAGAAAGGCATCTGTTGTCTTGACTCTTTAACTTTTGTGGACACCTGCCTTCCTGATCTTAACATCTGAAAATATTCATATTTCTCCTTGACAGACCACTTGAGCTTGTCATTTTTGGGCTAGACGTTGTGTGTTTAAAATCTATTCTTTGGCGAATGTTTCATTTTTTTCTGACGTAGCTGTTTGACGTTATCCGTTTATATTTCAACGAGACTTCCGAGACGGATTAATTGTTTTTTTTAGAAATACTTGATCCTTAAAAACATGCTGATGTCTGTTACCCACTCATTGAGCTTACAAATAATTCGGTATTGTTTCAACATGAATATCTTACAGAGAAAAATAATTCGAATTCATCTTGAAAAAAGACCACCCATAGCGGGATTCGACCTAAGATCCTCCTGCATTGAAAACGAACGCTCTAGACCACTGAGTCAAAGAATCGATTCCTTGACCCAGTTGCCAGAGGTTTCATTTATACAATTAAAGGTCGGTGTGCACTGGCCCATAACAAATTCCTCTTGAGAAATTCAGCAATTATAATGACGCATTGTGATCTATTTTCATATCTGAAATCTTGAAAGTTGTTTTTTTTATTATCACTAATGTCAAGAGCGGTTATCCAAGACAAGCTTCAATCTAACGGACATAAAAATTTGTAACAGAAAGTTGCAATGAATATTGAAAAAGACGACTCAGAGCAGGATTCGAACTAAAATCCTCCTGCTTCGAAAACCAACGCTCTAGGCCAAAGAAACGATTCCCGAACGCAGTTGTCACATGTTGTATTTATACAATTAAAGGCAGGTGTGCAATGGACCATTAAAGAACAGAACTAACCGATGCAATTCATCAAAGGCGTCGCGCATGTTTTTGAAGCATAACTTAAAGGAAGCATAGCCTTTACTGTAGATTAATTGCCCGTGCACATATAATTTACAGATAGGCTCTAAGTATTTTGAACTAGTGGCCAGTTTGTCTATATATTTATATGTATTACTTCGTCAGGTTAACCGCTTGGGTCCAGTCATGATTAAATGTTACCAGTGTCAATTTAATTTTTTCCCCGCTAGTATTGTTAATTGTCTACTTTTAATTACGTCTAGACAATGATACTGAGATAAGTTATGTATGCTTATCAAGCAGTCCAACGCATTAGGCTTTCAAAAGCAAAAACATATGTGGTACTTTTGCAATTTTACAATTTTTGTAAAGTAATTGCTTCAAAATACATGTGAAAAGTACTATAAATGTTGTAGAGATAGCAGATAATATTAGAAATATATGGATTAGTTATTCTGACTATAAGAACTAAAAGAACTTTAAACTGCAAAATCGAAGATGTTTCGGGTAATTTACAGAAAAAAGCAGCCAGGAACAAGTTGAAAAAAAAACAGTTTTATTTTTTGATTTTCATAGATTAATTGAATGGTTAAATTGATAGAAAATAGTCGTTTAAGAGGTATCTAGATACCGACGATCTTGCTTTGACTGCAGATACAGTTGTTTGTCTACAGAAATTGTTGAATTTGTTTGAATCATTATGAAATGAAAAGAAAGTTCAAGTTAATCGACAGAAATGTAAAATAATGGATTTAAAAAACATGAAAATAAGTCTACGATGAATAAAACCATTCTGTTGTAAATAGGTTTAGTTAGGTAGGTGTTACATTGTCGCAAACATTATCGCTTACAAGAATGGCCAGTGAACAAGCATTAAACGGGTATTTATTTCCGTCCTGTCTCAATTCCATGAATATGGTCAACTGCCCCAAAAGAATCTTTTTAACATTTTTGGTATAAAATTAAGTCCACTTTTGTTATATGGATCTGACATTTGGGGTACACAGAAACACCCGGCTATTGAATTTGTAAAAAGTTATGGAAAGGTGCATGTGTGTTAACCCAAAACAACAAACCTAGCTGTTTTGGGTGATCATGTAAGATACCCATTGTATATTAATACAGCTAAAAGATGTTTAAGTAACTAGTGTAAGATACTGAAAATGGGTGATAATAGACTGGTTATTTCAGTTATTTAATATTAAATATATTGATGAAATTGTTGAAAAGAAGGTAAAAGGAACTTACTTTATTCTAACGGCTTTGGTTGTATTTGGACAACTCGGTGTTTATAATGAGAGTTCCTTTAAAACTCTTTTGTGCAAAGACTAAAGGATTAGTACCAACAAAAATGGATGGCATGTGTACATGATAGTCCCGAATTGCTGACGTTTTGCCATTATAAAAATATTATTAAAAATGAGCAGTATTTAAATATTAAAACAAATTTAGACAGCCTCTTTCAGTTTTGAGAACTTCTTCTCGTGACCTTGAAATTGAAACAGGTAGATACCGAAAAATCATACGAGAAGAACAGATTTGTAAATTGTGTAATATGTCAGTTGAAAATGAAAAGCATTTTGTTTTAGTCTGTAGAAGTCTGACAACAGTTAGAGAAAAACATATCCCAAGAAAGTTTTAAACTTACCTAGCAATTCATAAATTTATTGTTTTAATGAATTGCACGTCTGATATGGGTATTCAAAATTTTGCAAAATATGCGTACTTTGGATTTAAACAGAGAAGTGAAATTCTATAAAATCTCTAAATACAAGTTAATTTGTTATTTCTTATGCATGTTATAGTATAATAACATAAAACCATAACACGGATGACCTTCCACCTACAGCCTCCAAACTTCACAGGTGCATGCACCTTGATAAGCTCTACCAGCATCACTCATTTATAGTTCACAAGGTCAAAGGTCAATGCTCCCCGGGGGAAATGACGTTAATTCGAACGAATTTTTCAAGAATTAAGGTTTCGTATTAAAATTTGTCGTAAAAGTAAAGAAAATTAATTGAAAAAAGCTATTTAACAAATAGTAGTTACTGCATTCCTAGTTTGTGTGTTATAGAATTTAAATCAGTCATCATGAGTGAGATTTCTTTCATATCACTCGCGCTTTGTGTTTACTGATGATATATATTTCTCAAAATAAACTACAATACTACTTTAAAGGTTTGAAACTTAACAAACTTATAAAGAATATAAATGTTTCGCCACTGACCGTTCGCAGGCGGTAAACCCTCGGGTTCTCATTTTCGTTGTTTGTGGTGTCCCTGTATTAGTTGATCTTTGAATGAATTTATACTATCTTTTCCTCTACTATTTGACTGTGTAGAGGGGCTGTGTTTTTTGACAGTGGCTTTCCCTGATATGCTTTTCCCACTTTTTTCTGACAGAAAAAAAATTCTTTCCAAAGCATAAAATCTGGACAATCGATGTAAAAGAAAATAATCGTTTCAAAACAAAATCTAATAACAGACAAAATTATATCTTTGCACAGGTTATACGTATTCATCTGACTATGATTTCAATGTAAAGTACAGAAATATATATATAAAAAATCATGAATCATTACAAAACTAAGAGAAATTTGCGAGTTTTTGTAGGTATATATTGAATACATCTCATCTCAAGATGAAAGTTTGAACAGGTGCCATTGTGTTTGCCCTAAAACAATTAGTAATGTCCTTTCTTGTTGAGACATATTCAGTAGATTATAAACACGGCGTATTTGTCAACTAGCACGAAATCAATCAATCTTAACTTCCATCATTCATATGACCTAATTATGCCTGAAAGTTTACAAACACGAGCACTTTTTAAGTTTCGTTTTATTTTTGTAACGCTTTTTATAATAAATGAATAGAAAAGTAGAGCAAAGCCAAAAGTCATAAATGTTAACAGTGTCTGAGAAATCGAAATGATTCAGAATTTATATGCCGAGCAAAAATATCTCCTCTCAGGTGATTACTTTGTGAGAGGATGAATTCTTTAAATTACCGTAACTAAAAACCTTACCTAAATTGTATCTGCTAACATTTCGACTTGTGATGAGGATTTATCTACCACAAAAACTGTAAGCTGCATCGCAGGTAAAATATTTGTTAGATATCTGTTTTTACTTTACGAGGAGTAATGTTATTGGACACTCTAGAAAAAATAACCTTTAAAATAAATGTTATATGGCGCCCAGTACATGCAGTCTTGACTGGCACATACTAACCAACGCTAGATTCGTCATTGTCATAACTTCTGTATCGTGTCACATTAAAGATCAACAGATTATATAATCAATTGTTAGTTAAAGTGATAAAGAATATTTTCTTCATAGTTTTTATTACAAATATAAATCCTATATTTTTTCAGGGCCATCATGAGACCTTTTCGCTTTAAACTGGATGTCTGGCTCCTCGTATTCTTCAAACTTCATGCTGACCTGGCTTTATGCAGAAATGATGTTTTCCAGATGATGTCAGACATAAGCGATTTGTGTCCCTACAGTTCATTCTGTGGACGTAATGCTTTAATGACATTTCCAGAATCAGAAGACCTTCAACCATGTTGTGAGTCTTGTTCTTGTGGCACTGACTGTGCTTTACAAGGAGACTGTTGTTTCAGTAATAAAGACAAATATTACACTGAAAGTGACCCTAGAGTAATTTGTAGGTCAGTATTTGCTGTTGAACCCCCACCCAAATCGGATATCTTCAGTCAAGTTCAACATGGACACCGATACAGAATGGTAAATAGATGCAGCAATGTTGTTCTCGAATCTGGTGTTAATGAGGCGTCATGCGAGCAGTTTTCTTTAAACATTTTAGAAACATTTAAACCGGTTGTGTCTACCAAAACAGGTTTAATTTACATCAGTGCGCACTGTGCTCTATGTAACAATGAGACAGAAACTATCCCCTGGCAGCCAGTGGTCACCTGTTCGAAACAGTATGAAAGTGATTTGTCAGATGCCATTGAAAGTTTAGTAAGTGGAAGGACATCAAATGATACTGAATGTTATTTGTTTTACATCCCGCCACAAGGTTTGGATTTAGCTCCTTCGGCATCTTGTAATCAAATGGTTGTAAGAACGTGTCCAGTTCCAGAGAGCATCAGCGCGTTAAAGTACAGGCATTACTGCGAAATGTTCAATGCTACATTTGTTTTACAAACTGGAGGCCTGCTTCGTTTGTATGCAAACGTGTACTGTTTAATGTGCCACAACCCTTCATTAGCAGATAAAATAAAAGAAATTGATTACAAAATATGTCCCAAGTTCGGAATGATTTATTCAGAAAAACTGTTTTGGAAACAAAGTCTGACTGTTATGTTAGATCAGTTTAGCCTTGACATAAATACAGTTGCAGTGCGTTTAAAGAAACAAGACGGTTGTCCGCCAGGCAGTGTAAATGTTACATCATTTGTTGTAAGTATTGTATCATATATGTGTATAAATACTATGCATCCACACGAAGTCAAATTAATTTTAAAGATATAAGAAAATAGGAGAAGAAAGAACAAAAATATTATACTTAACAAGATTGTTAGAGTTAAAAGCTATCATACAGTGTTAACAGTACAACAAATGAACGTATGTCCAGAATACAAGACTCCCAAATCAATCCATGTCTGTTGGTAATAACTGCATTTGTTTTGCTGAATCCTTAAACCCAGAATTAGAACAACTTGTAATAGATTAGCTACTTTCAAAAAGAAAGTGTCCTAGCTCTGCATAAAAAAGCATGCGCAGTCATTGGAAACCACTGTTGTGAAGTTGAACAACTGTCGCTGTTGTACATTGAGATGTGCGCGCCATATCGATACCACAGGGTAGGTAAAATCTTTTGATCTACAAGCTGAACCCATACGGAAAACCACACATTAATCAACAACCTGCAAGTTTTTAGCAGTTCTGTTGAGTTTGTTGGCTCTGGCAGTAACTGATTGAGAGGTATGCACGAGAAAAAAATCAAATATTAGTAGACGGAAGGACAAATCTACATTACGGCCAGACAAAGGACGACTCAGTAACCAACGTCTTGTCAGGATGGAACGAATAAGACTTTGTCAGGCTATATTTATTCCTGCTTTCTACTTTCAGAGTGCATGTCGTCCACGTAGATGTCCATGGGGTCAAATCCTTCTGAACGATCGATGTGGCTACTACAGTAAGGGGTGGATCGGTGGACCTTTTGTAGTAATGCTACGACTTAAACCAGTGAAGAGAAAGGAACAAACTATCCCGGTCTCATTTTTTGAAGATATGCCTGATTTGTTCAAAGCTGACACGCAGGCGTTTTGGATAAAAAGAAAGACACTGACAAGATGGCGTTTCTATGTTATGTACAAATGTAAAGATAAACATTTTGTGGATCATCTTGTTGTCAGAGCAACTTATCCTTCAACGTTGCTTAATCCAAAACACTTACAAGTTCGTATACAACAGGCTCTAGAAGACACGTGGCTTGTTGAACACATGAACACAAGTATTGCTTTTCGTGTTGAATTTAATGAATACATTCATTATGACTTCATTACAGTTTTCGACTGGAAGAAAACAGAAATAGATAATTCGACAGAATTAGGATACTATCCCAGGTGGCTGTTGTGTATGGAAGGTTTGCCTTTGTCTGGAAATGATAATGTCAAAGAATTCCTATTTCCAATTTCAAACTTCAAAGAAACATTCGGGAAAGAACTTTTTATAACAAAATTACTTTTCTGCGATCAAGTTGATTTGGAACCGACTGAGTATGTGTATGAATGTGATAGCATATTCTTCCGAGTGAGAAGAATTAGACTTCATGTGTTCAATCTTGTAACGTCGGGGAAGACGTTGCCAAGATTATCTGAGTATCCTTTTAAAAATGATCTGAATGCTCGCATATGTTTGCACGAGTTCGATCAGACCCATAGTGCTACTATCGTAAATACATATCACTTCATGACCGCCTTACCATTTGTTTATCTCGTACAATTTTGAGACAAGACATAAACTTATGACTGTCAGATTCATCTACGTATTTGAAACTACGGTGATCCCAAAATATTGATAATACAAGCTTTGACAAACAATTAAATGATGTTCTGGAATTTCGAAATCATACTTGATAGATAATTGTGTATCTCAAAAGAACACACAAATTAACAGCGATTGCAGAGATGAGAACTTGCAAACTTACAAATATTAAAGCTGACAGAAATTTGGAAAGGTAAGGTAGTCATAAATTTACTAACAACATACGTTTTATATGCCATTTATTTAAAACAGACGATTTCATTCAAATTTGTTCGTTATATGCGAAGTATATGAATTATGATCTTATTTTCAATTTTAATTTATTCATTGAATGAATATATACTTAAATAAAAACTATTGGCCAACGACAGATGGACTTGTTTTTTGTAGCTCTATATATCTTGGAGAAACCAATAAGAAATGGTATTCTGTTTCGATTGTTCTCGTATTACATGATTTACAAAAATTTTGCTCCGGAAATGTATCATTGACCCTATCAGAACTAATAAAATGATCATGAGCAGGCACTTAGAATCTCAACAAAATTTTAGTATATTTCAATTTAAATACGCAGGAATGTTATATCTCGTATTCAAACTCATTTCAATAGGCTATAACTTTGCAGACGCTTAAAAACAGTTATTAGTGATTATTAGTGATTATTTTGTTCCTGATCCACTAGATCTCTAGACAAAAAAAGCCAAATTAACATCTTTGTTAATTTTTGGCTTCCATCGTGATAATCTTTACGGTATTGTTACTTGATTTTCAAAGCTTTATATAATTTATACCCGAAGGTACACGATAAAACACACAAATCAAATGATCACTGTTTGCACCTGCTTTAACTGTTTGATCAAACATGCTTCACTGCAGAGAAAATGAAAAGAAGACAAGTGACTGAACTCAATTGATGTCGACGTATCGCAGGCGCACTAATGTTGCACATTTCAGTACGATTTCATAAACATGATATATTGCGTAACGAAGCGACAATAGTGACCCTTTACTCTAGAACTTGTGAATCGACCTAAGCGCTGGTTTGAGAAAGCAAAATAGGGGGACCTTTATGATGAAACGTTATTTAAACAATCAGAAAACCTTTCCTTGGTTTTTACAATGAAGTTTCATATAACTTTATCGCTTACTAGATCATGTTGATATAGCTGACACTTAAAGATGTTTGATTTATTCCATGAATTTGAATAGAATTCCAACGTCATTTGAAGCGTATCTTTGCTGAATAAAGAAATTAGTACCAATTAAAGCGCTGAAAGCGCGGAAGGTGTTGTAGCGAGATAAATTCTGAAGGTTAAAGACCCTTGATCAAAGGGTGTTTGAGGTATTAGTCAGATGTTACCTTCAGTTCTAAGTAAAGTCTCTCAAACTAATAGGAGTCATCAAAACTTCTATAATGTTGAAAGCTGTAGCTTACATAGACATACAGTTAAAGGACTGAGATTTATTCCATGAATTTGAATAGAATTCCAATGTCATTTGAAGCGTATCTTTGCTGAATAACGAAACTAGTACCAATTAAAGCGCTGAAAGCGCGGAAGGTGTTGTAGCGAGATAAATTCTGAAGGTTAAAGACCCTTGATCAAAGGGTGTTTGAGGTATTAGTCAGATGTTACCTTCAATTCTAAGTAAAGTCTCTCAAACTAATAGGAGTCATCAAAACTTCTATAATGTTGAAAGCTGTAGCTTACATAGACATACAGTTAAAGGACTGAGAAACAATCATTTTACCACTGAAGCCAGATAAACTTCGAAGTAACTCTAAGTAAAATTCAACAAAACAATAAGGGTCATCTACTCATAACGTTCAACAATTTTATGAAGTTGAAAGCTGTTACTTAGAAAGAAATACAGTTGTGTAGCTGAAACAAAATATGACAAACACACGGGACAAAAAAATGACTCTCTCCAGAGAGAAATGTTTTATTGGTTTCTTATGCTCAAGTTAAGTTCAAGGTAAGGAAAGTTGATGCTTTACACAGTTTATAAAGTTTTTAGGATATTCATATGGACAGAAATCTTTGAGCTGACCAGAGCCATTATCAGCACGAATGAATAAAAGAAACATAGGAAGTATATGAAAAACAAAAATTTATTATGCATGAAATGTGTTTTTCTTTTGAAATAGTCACATAAGTAAATATCAAGGTTTACCGATGTTAAAATCAAGTTTGTATTTAACAATGAATATGAATTGGGCATAACTGTGAGGAAGAAGGTACAGGGTGAAATTCCGTAAACAGCTGTTTGCCAATTAAAAATGCGTTGAGGCTATTCCCCAACAGTATTCTGGTCACGTTTCATAACAACAGGACCATGATTGCCCTAAAACGCTAACCTGAGTCCAATTGCTAAGGGACCATAACTCTGAAACCCCAAGATGCGATCAGGTTGCTTCAGTGAAAAAAGGAGATCTATTGTTTATAAATGTTTTGTGAAAGTTCGGAGAACAACAGTATAACGGTTTTAAGAAAATCCAATTTTAACCTATATGACCTTGACTCCAGCGACCTCAAACCCACTCAGAGGTAGAGGTCTATGCAATGTACCTACATACCAAATACCTAAGACATCTGTCCATAAATGACGGCCGTATCACAAGAAGTAGAAAAATCTTTTTGTAGCCTTGGTAACTTTGACTTCAGTGAATGGTAGAGGTTCGTGGTAGGTGTCTATGACAGAAAAATATTTGTCAATAAATAAAGACTTTGTAACAGAAAGAAGAAAAATCTATTTTAACCTAGGTGATCCTGATCCTAGAGACCTTAAACTTCATTCAGTGGAAGAGGTCTATGAATAGTACCTACATACCAAATAATGTAAAATGTCGGACAACAAATGAAAGCTCCGAAACGAAAAGCAGAACAATCTATTTGTAGCCTTGGTGACTTTGACCACAGTGAATAGTTGTAGTTCATGGTGGTCCTATAAACCAAATATCTAAAATATCAGTGTATAAATAAAGGCTCTTTGACAGAAAGTAGAAAAATCTATTGATAACTCAGTGACCTTGACCTTGATCCAATGACCTCAAACCAACCTATATACCAAATATCAAAGCTATTGGTCAACTGCTGAAGGATCTATGAGGTAAAGTAGATAAATATATTTTTAGTTTTGGTGACCTTTACCCTCATTTAAAGTTCATGAAGAGTGGATACAAAACAAATATCTTAAATATCAATCAATAAACAAAGGCTCTATGATAGAAAGTAGGAAAATCTATTTTAGTCTCATATACCTTGACCCAGTGACATCAAACTGTAGCTAAGTGTAGGATTCCTTGCATGTTACCTACCTATTAAATACCTCAGATATAGATTAATAAATGAAGACTCGATGAGGATAAGAACAAAAATCTATTTTAGGCTCGATGACCTTTACCCTAGTAAATGACAGAGATTCATGCAGGATGCCTTTAATAACCAGATATCTAAGACATCTGTCAATACATAAAGGCTATATGACGAAAAATTGAAAGGTCTATTTTCAGCCTTTTTGACCCCAGGACCAAGATTTAAAGAGACTTGGTAGATATC
The DNA here is from genome assembly GCA_012932295.1 of Cyclina sinensis. Classification (NCBI taxonomy): domain Eukaryota; kingdom Metazoa; phylum Mollusca; class Bivalvia; order Venerida; family Veneridae; genus Cyclina; species Cyclina sinensis. The sequence goes on along the minus strand of JAAONU010000012.1, from coordinate 1,667,760 downwards.
TACTAAATGTCTACTAGACCATGTTATACATCAAATATCTTAACACTAGGTTGTATGGTTACGGACAAGATTTGTTTTACCATGCAACTCTTAACAAAATAAAGTAGCCCCTGGGACGGGGTTAGTTTTGACCACAAGAGCACCGTTTGAACAATTTAGGTAGAAGATTTCTAGATGATGCTCCATGCAAAGTATCTAAGCCTTCGACACTGGTTTTGTATAAGAAAATTTTCAAAGTTTTCTCTACATAAGGCTTTACTAAGTCAAGTGATATTAGAATATTTCTAATTACCATACATAACCTACAAATTCTAAAATTAGGTCAGTAGTTTAAGGTCAGTGTCAGCTAAAGTTAAAGTTGAAATCTGCATTCAAAGTATATATAAATATATGAATATACCTACAAGGATAGTTTAGTGTAAACTTATCTATTTTACATCGATTGGGAAGCAGGTTCTTGTAACTTATATTAATCCCTCTCGATGACTGCTTCCGGGGTTCAAACCAGTGCTCGCGCCGAAAGTTAGGGATGCGAAAAGTCACTGTAGACTCTCGCCACTGATTGGATTCGAACCAGCGACCTCCGGATCTGGAGTCCGGCTCTCTAACCCCTATACCACTGCTCCTCCTAGGATAGTTTAAAAATTGTTGTGAAGTGTGCTGTCATATTATGTGACGCTTTAAGTCAAGATATGTTGAACTGACCATATAAACTAGATCAATTTACGTTATAAACTCAAACTCTTAATATTCAGTAGCATTTGTTTTTGGCATTTAAAATGATGCTTTGCGTCTGATGCGAAAATCTTTGGTATATCCTTCGTCAGGCAGTGGTTCGTCTTGGCTTTCTCTGTTTTACGGCTTTCAATAGACATAAAAATTTACACAACTTTTAGTATGTCACATTCTTTAATTAGATTGTGTAACTAACATACTACAATACTAACATATCTGAATATGTCAGCATCTAATGAGTTAATAAACTTGAACAACTTTCAAAACAATAAGCATTTCAGTACTTTTTAGGACCTAGCAAATGTATAAAAAGATCATTGCTTCACATAATTCATTAATTTTACTAGCAACTACACGTACATTTTTTTGTTAACAAGTGATTTGTAATTTTTTCCTTTCACACACACTTATAAAATTGTTCAGATTCTAGTAGGCTGTGATACTTTCATGATGTATGTCACTCATAACCCTACCAAAAATACATTATACATGAACATGCCATTAAGATGCAAAATTTCTTTGCCATGGAAAAATATATACTCCTTACAAAAAGTCAAGCAACAAAATAATTTTTTTGTCGTTTTGGTCCTATGACGCATATATTAAACATAAGTGTACATGTGAGGAAAAGCACGTTATCAACCTAACACCGTTAACACTCATCACAAGATGCACGTGCAAAACGAGAAGTCTGCACTTGATGTGTTAGGTACTATTTCACTTTTTTCTATTGGTCAAATCGGACTGTTCAGACTGAGTTTCGTTTTATGCTTCGTCATTGCACTCATTAAAAAGAAAACCCAGGCTAGATTCTGTACAGTTTTCACTAGTGACAATGGTTCAGCGAGTTTTGACAGAAGTTGAGTTGGCTAATGCCATTGGAATGCTTCAGGGTGGTGTTTCCCAGCGTGACGTTGCAAGGCAGCTCGGCGTCCAAAGAAGCGTCATCCACAGGACCTTTCAACGCTTCCAGGCAACTTGACAATTCTCGGCAAGGTCAAGATGTGGTCGTCCGAGTGCTACAACCCAACGAGAGGATCGGTATATTGTCACTTCTGCAAGGCGCCAACGCTTTGTGACCTCCAGAAGACTGCAATCCAACCTGGAATCTGCCACAGGAACCAAAGTTTCCACACAAACTGTGTGGAACAGGCTAACTTCCATTCACGCCGACCAGCACAACGGGTCCCCCTGAGTCAGCGTCAGCGTCAGACTCGTCTCTACTGGGCTCGCCAACATGCAAATTGGAGGCTAAATCAGTGAAGAAGAGTTCTTTTTACTGATGAGTCTATATTCAGTTTTGATACCAATGATGGGCATCTGGAAGTATGGAGACAGCCAGGGGAACGATTTGCGGCTTGTGCTATTGCAAAACACGACCGTTATGGGGGCGGTAGTTTGATGGTTTGGGGAGGCATCTAGGCTGGAGGACGTACAGATCATGTGCTGTTCCGGAGAGGCACGCTGAATGCTGAACGCTACTTAAATGACGTCATCAGGCCTCAAGTGATCCTCAAATGAGGAGACTTGGTGATGAATACCTTTTCATGAATGATAATTCGATATGTCACAGAGCACGAGACATTCAAAATGAACTGAACGACAACAATGTCGCTCGCCTTCATTGGCCAGCCCGTTCCCCAGACCTGAACCCCATCGAGCACATTCTTGGGCGAGCTGTTTATGGCATGCTCGTACGTCCCCACACTCTGGATGTCCTGGAAGTAACCCTTGTGAAGGAGTGGAGAACCATCCCACAGAACCAGCTGGACCGCTTAATTGCCTCGCTGCCACGCCGCATTCAGGGCTGCATGGTGCTAACGGGGGTCACACACGCTATGAAGTGTTTGAAATTTGCGTTGGCTGTTTACATTTTACAACACCTGTTTTCTATGTACCTTACTTTTTGTGAACAGTATCGCGAGATCGGAATGGATTTCCAAGATTCCTTTTAAAATTTCACTTGATGAAATATTGAAGATTATTTGTGCACCAATTCATTTACTATTGAGGTCTCATTAAAATTTTTTCACAATCTAATTGTTTTTTGCTTGACTTTTTGTGAAGAGTATATATGAACTTATATTCAACAGTATCTGTCCTCGATACTTACCTTATAAGTTTACACACACACGCATATATACACACTATTAATATTAGATCAACTGGCTTAAAATTGAACTTGCATGTCCTAAAAACAAGAATAGAGTTTTTTAGGAAAAATTTCGAATAGTCTGGAACTAAAATCTGGAATTCTTTGTCAGATGAAATCCGTCAGGCAGAAACCCTCTCTAGCTTTATAAGTAAATACATTGCATACATTGCATTGGAAAATGCAGATAAACAGATAAAGCTTATGCTACTCTAAATATAATGGTCAGATTCAGTTCTTAAAAGTGACAGACTTGTAGATTTTTTTGGATAAACTAAAATTGTGTCTTGAAATGTTAATCATTCAAAGGTGCTAGACATTTTGTATCTCTGGAAAATAGACATTTGTTCCTGTAATAACTAATAAGAACAAGGGAGATATAATGGTCCTGAGTACAAGTTCTAAATATGACAAGTGCATTGTATAGTATACTTATCAAAATAAAAGAAAGAGAATGCTTCAGGCTATAATTCGTTGAAGAAAAGACTTTCAAATATCTAGACAAGCAACATAACAAATATCAGAGCTCTAGGTCTAGTGGATTTAGATTGAGACAAAATTCTTTATAAGTTTTAAATTGTTGTTGCCAAGACAACTAGAGTTCTGCACGGAATGAAATGAAATTCTTTTAAACAAACTGGTAGAGCAACATTTTTCAAGTTTCATCAACAAATAATTTAGATGAGATGATGATTAACACGTTGTGCCCAAGTGAACTAAAATTAAAAGATTTATAAATAAGATGCGAAGCAGAAAAACTTGTTGTAACAATTACCCCATTTATATTTATTCCTAAGCAATTGTAATATGACGTATTACAGTGCGTTCAAGTACCAACATTAGCACAATTACACACATACTATCATATCAACTTGCAATGAGGAACTGATTACGGAAATTGTTTTTCATCAGCACCGTTGTCAGTAAGACAAGCACTATACCTTGCTAGCCAGCTTTTCGCAACAGGATGAAGAAATTTTGTCAGATTCCATAGACATGTTTATAAAAAGAAGGATATCATTAGATCGACAATTTTTATTTTCTTTACACTCAACACCCGGGTTTTGGTTAAGCCCCTTCGGCAACCTGTAACCAAATGGTTGTTACAGAGAGCATCACCACAATTAAGTACATGTACAATATAATTGTATAAATATTATGCATGTACAAGGAAAAGATCAAGTCAATCTACTTTGAAAGACCATGGAAAGAACATGAAAATTGTTTTTTTTTTTACAAACTCAAGTTCACTTTTAGAAGCAAAAAAACCCCAAAATCCTAAGTTTTCATGCGATTGTATAAAACATATTAGCCGTCGTAAATTTTCGTATATTGTCGAGAAGTACTTGTCATGCATCTTTGCTTAAATTATTTACTGAATATCTTGCTCAATTGTTCTCGTGTCTCAATTATAATACATAAGAGGATAAGGGAGACTTTAGCAAACATTTAAATCATAAACATAATAATAACGTAAGAATATCATTGCGCATTGTTTTAGTATCGTCTTATCTGTTTAAACTGTTCATGAGCTGATGTAGTTCTTACCTATTAAATTTCAAATATGATATGATATGATATGATGTGATATGATATGACATGATATATAGTTTCTCTTATTATGATTTTATAATGACACAGTGCTTTAATACGATTTGATCACTTTTTATATAACTTACAGCAGAAAATCAAGCAACGAGTGGAATAAAAGAGAATAAGATTCTCCACTCAAAATAATGGAATAAACAAAGGTTCAGAAACATAAAAAGAATCATCGTTTGTGTACAAATGTAATTTATATTACCTGCATACTAGTTTTACTAAATGGGTCATTTTTGCAATAGATTAAGCAAGAACCCTATACCTAGATACTACATAACATGGTATAATTAGAAAAAATAGCCTATGTTTGAGAAATAACCATCTAAATTTTAAATTTATTGAAAATTTTAGTATTAAAAATATATATTTGCAACAACTCTATTTATAACTGTATGTAAGTATACTTGTATCATGAACAAACTACTGTTCCTGTGATTTTCTTGTGTATGCGACAACCGCTATTACCTAACATTGTTGTTTTGATTGATGCCAATAAACTATGAAATGTAGATAAGATGCATAACATAAAATGATGTTTATTGCTTTAAAGAACCAAAACATCAAAACTAAGACTTAAATGCGCATTTGTAGACACTAGTCCTATAAATTACTCATTACATATCTCTTTTTCGTTCGCTCACTTCATTTACGGGCACACGTGCATTTCCACTGAGTAAGAGTGTTATCTCAATTGTCTGTAACTGAAACAAAGGGCAAAGTGAAGAGTGTAAGTGATGATGTTGTAATCAGAATCACATTTATTACAAAGCATGATGTCCTTCCGATTCCGAAGCCCGTTGGAAGGAGATACATAGAAGTAGCAAGCAAAGCAACAATGTAAGATAGAAAACGTAAATCGATCACCAGCGAGAATTCATATTTCGCATGGAAAATACAGCAAAGGCCGAGGTTCATAACATCAACAACCTCTTCATTGCAAGCAAAGATTACAAAAATAAACAAACGATGGTTGCGGTGTCTGTTTATTTTCAGACAGGTTCTTCAGCTGATAACTGATTAGATAGTTTATCGTTTGTTACAGTGTTAATCTTTAAAAAGTTACAATTCAGTTTTGCAACCTTTATTATATGAGCAGAATATTTATTAAGAATATCTTGCCAGTCGTTATTAAACATTCAAATTAGTTCTTATGTAAAAGTGTGTATTTTATTGAACGTAAATGCTTATGTAAAAGGTAATCTTCGATTTTTATTGCTAGATTTCTTTACTTGTAGCTTTTCAGTATAAACATATTTTAATCTCAGGTACTATGTGGGCATAAAAGTACTTTTAAACTTGACCATTTCATTTAAATAACTGTACAGACGCTTCTCCTTCTTTACTAAAATACTTACTGCTTTGATCATTACTCTATTGCAATCCCGTTTATCTTAAGAAATCTTTTGCTGCAACGAAAACGACATCAAAATCGTCTTAATGGGACACTATATGAACATTGGCAAGAGTCAGAAAGTACTGTCGTGCCATATTTGGCAATACCTGATAGTAATCATAATTTTTGCCTTAGTAATCACTAAAGAGGTGGCTGCCATAATGTATATGGAAGAGAATGTCTCGCCTTGCAGTGAAGTCAAGGTACCTAGTATATCAGAGTTTCATGGGACAAAAGATTGGAACTGCGTTTGAAAATGTACATGTTCTTTTAAATTGTCATACAGGAGCTGAAAAATTATCAACGAAACCTATTTCATTCGCCAAGGTTAAAACCAACCCGTAGCCACGCATTGTCTCAGCGCTTGCTTTGGATTTCCATTAAAAAACCCTCACAACTGCACGATACAGTATATTATTGGCGAGGCCAGTAAAATATAGCATACTTTTTCTGGGTGCAATAGTCCTTTATGGCAGTCAGCAGTGCAGTTCCTTTCTAGGAAGCATTTCTTTAGAAACAGATAGATACAGAAGATGCTTATGCTACAGATGAATGCTATCTTGAAGAAATACAAGAGGAGAAATATATGTCCACTGATGAGGATGAAATTGTCTCTCTGGAAAGAAACAATTTCACACTCGAAGAAAGCATGGATTTTCCATACAAGTAAATTAGGAGAAAGGGATTGGGGTTCATGGCAGGTGAAGAATCATTTGGGTAGAAGTGCTAGAGTAATGCTGCCAAAAATGTTGTAGGATGACATCCTATAGCAACCTTAACAATCATTATCTCAATAAATCCCATAGGATACATGGCAGTGAACAGAGTTCCATGTTTACATTGAAATTCCAAAGAACTTCTGATATATCGCTACATTGTTTAATGCCACAAAATTAGACTGATCATTTTTGAATTCGTATGACAATTATTAAAGCAAGAATTATCTTCAGACACATTCATAAGTTTCATGACAATATCTCTCTTACCAATATCCCACACTGTGTAAGACTATATCGCTTATTAAGCCGAAGACGCCTTTTGGTTTTATTGGAGACCCATATTCAATACAAGATGCAAGCTGCAAACATACTTACCTTTCATTGACAACATGCCTGTTGTACATCGGTATATAGTAACTGTTTAAACTGTTAGAGAGGGAACGATGCACAACGTGCACGTAGCAACAGAATCGACTAGCTGTCATCTGTCAATCATCCTTATCAACCCTTCAATTAGATATTGTTTTTTAAAAACCATTATGAAACAACACAGGCCTTGTCCTGATCCTTGCCTGATCTTACTGCAAAAACATGGTAACTAATACTATTCGAAATATTCTTGTTGCATGATGACATTTAAGATTTAAATTCTGTTTTGTAGGCCAGTGACAAAAGTACTGTTTCAAAAATGGTCTCATTAAACCAGTGTACTTAGGGCAAATTAGGAAGAGGTGGTATTAATTTTCAGTGACATTCATTTTACAATAGGTACAAATTCTACCTGTTCTTGGTATATTATACCAATATTAGACCATTTTCGATAAAGAGATCGAGAGATGAGAACCGAAACTTTGTAAAAAAGGGGAAAAAGCGTATCAGGTAAAAACACAGTGAAAACACAGACTCCCTACAAAGTCAAAAAGTAGAGAAAAAGCATAAATTCATTTAAAGTTCAATTAAAGTTTAAAGTTAGTTTTTTTGCCTCTGAAAGTAATGTAATTATGATATTATTAACACTGCTTTAATGTATGCTATCTACTTTGACTGTAAAAACATCTGTTGAGATAAAAAGAAGTTTTGACCAAATTTCTATGAAGTCACAAATGCAAAGTGAAAGTTTTTTTTTGACGAGTTTTTATATTCCATGTTCATATGAACTTATATTTGTAATTTCAGTTCTTGAATTTGCCAGTAAATGTATCTTTGAATATACATTTATAAATATTCCGTATATGAGTGAAATACGGCTCCTGTATACTAAATTACAGCAATCCGTATTCTTGACCCGTACATGTAATATTCTAAGTGTATACCTGTCATGTTTAGCTTTTATCTTTCCGTAATCTATGAAACTACAAGTCCATATATCTTCCGTATATCTCTTGTATACATGGTCTGTATTCTTGTTCCATATTTGTGTCATGTACGGCTTTTAGATTTCCGGTATTCAATGGAAATATAAGTCCGTATATCTCTTGTAAACAAAGTCCGTATTATTGACTCGTATATGTGTCATGCACGGCTTATAGCTTTTTCGTATTCTATGAAAATACAAGTTCGTATATCCTCCATTTATCTCTAGTATACTATTTCCGTATTCTTGACCCGTATGTTTGTCATGTACGGCTTTAAGCTTTCCGGTATTCTATGAAAATACAAATTCGTATGTCCTTCGTCTATCTCTAGAATACGAGTAAACCAGATGTTCCTATAATCCGTATATGGTAAAAATGCGAGTTTTATACTCTTTGTATATTACATATATACCGGTATAGATATATGCATATTGGATGAATACTGAATCCCGTATTAGCGAGAAAAATATACGGGATGCCCGTATACTCGACGTTCCGAATATGGATTAGTATACAATATTTGTATATTATGCGAATACGTCTCGTATATGTCCGTATATCTAAAATAAGCGCGATTGTACACATCCGTATATTGACGTTTTAAATAAAACGTTTAAATATGAAAACGTTTTAACCATGTATCATTGATTATATTTCAATTACAAATCGATTACTTTGGCATAGAAAAAAACTTCAATTATGGAACTGCTGTATTATATACTTGTGCAAATTTGATATTTCATATTAAAAATAATGCAAAAAGCACTGGGTGTAATATGTTAATCTAGTTTTACGTTGAACAGATTCCATTAAAGGTGACATTTATTTAATTGAAAAGTTTTACTTTTCTTAAGTTTCATACATAATTAAGTTATCTAATTTTACTGTTTGACTATACACAATCTTTAAGACTAAGTTTATCAAAAATTAGTATGAACAAACAATCCATTGATGAGGCAAATTCCAAAATTGTACATTTTTAAGTGACAAGTACGACGATGTTTATACAAGAACAAATACACACGATGAAACATTGAAAAACCTACAGGGTGAGCTAAAATCTGTGTCACAAACAAACACGGTACTATTCGAACAATACTCGAACAAAACGAAATACTAAAAGATGCTGTTACAGATCTTAAATGTCGCTCAATGAGGGACAACTTGGTATTTTTGAACATTACCGAAAGGTCGAGTATTATCCCCAAACCAAATACAGCACCGGATGTTCAACCTGCAAACGTCGACGGACGGGACATGGAAACGTCGGATACTGGTAATGGTAGTACCGTTTCATCAGAGCCGCTGTCTCCCACTTCCTTGCAAGCACCTGCTTCGTATGCTAAAGTTGTAGTCGAGGAGAACTGTGTCGATAAGATTATCGAGTATTGCGAGTCTGTCCTTAATATCCCCGATGCGCGCAACGTTGTCCACATCGATAGGGCTCATAGGTCTCCTGGACGTCCAATACCAGGGAAAGTGAGACCAATTATTGTGAAATTAAGGACATAGACTCTAAACTTCTCGTTAAAGAAGCGGTAAAAACTGCCGGGCTAGGTAAAAATGTGTTTGACCAGCAACCTTAGGAGGTCACAGAGCGTAGACGCGAACTCTTTCCAATATTAGAGCGAGCAAAACGTGATAACAAACACGCATATATTGTGCGAGATAAACTATAAATCAATCACAAACTGTACAACCCTAGCCAACCTCAATAGGACGGGCGAGGAGAGTATGACCTTTCTATTGTAGCATGGAACGTTGAAGGTCTTAGGAACTGTTTAGGAGACTTAGAATTTGTAAATTTTGTTAAAAAATTTGATATAGTTTTTTGCTCTGAAACATGTCAAGTTAAAGAAGATTCTTTTAATATTGACGGATATGAATGCAATTCTGTTCCAAGAAATGAAATTGTAAGTAATAATAGAAAATCAAATAGAGGGCATGGTGGTATATGCTAATTCTACCGCTGTACCATAGCTAAAGGATTAGATATATTAAAACGTGATAAAAACGGGTTAATATGGATTAAACTAGACAAATCTGTTTTCAAACTTCAAAACGACATTTGTTTGTGCTTTCCATACATACCACCCAATAATTCCGTTTATTTCAAAAATCACAATGTTGGGTTCTTTGAAACATTGGAAAATGATATTAGACATTTTAGTAATGTTGGTAAAATTTGTATAATGGGCGATTTAAATGCACGAACCTCAAATGCTAAGGACTATACAGATTCTGTGCATTTATTTGATAAGTATATTAACACTATCGATCATGATATTGTTGATTTTGATATATGTGATAGATCAAGTCAAGATAAAATCTTGAATTCCTCTGGGATTCAGTTGTGAGATATTTGCAAAAGCTCTGATATAAGAATTATTAATGGTAGAATTGGCGATGACGAAGATATAGGTCAATATACATTTATGTCGCATGTCGGGCGTTCTGTAATTGACTATGCATTATGTTCTTTTTGTTTATTTTCTGATATTTCTAATTTTATTGTGCATGATCATACCTCATTTTCAAGCCATGTACCTATACAATTAAATTTTGCTTGCAATTATAAAAATATTGAGGAAGATTTTAAATGTTCCTCAGATAAATTAGTTTTGGATACAGATAAATTAGAAATGTACAAGGCAGCTATAAATAGAGAATGTATTAATTTGAATTCTATAGTTAATGATGTTATATGCTCAAACATTAGTGTAGATAATGGTGTAAAACCATTTGGATACACACTGTATAATTGTGCATTTACTGTATTTGGTACACATAAGCGGAAGCCTAATCATGTTTATCGGGATATTTGTAAATCCCCGTGGTTTAACGGAGCATGTTATACAGCACTCCGTGACCTAAATAATGCCAATAAATTGTATAGAGCGAGTCGCTCATCGAATGTTAGCCATTGTAATTGACAAAAGACGGCATTATAGAAAGGTTAAACGATTAGCAAGGGCGAAGTATAATAATAATAATAAGTCGCAATTGCACAATTTATGTAATAACAATCCAAAACAATTTTGGAAGGAAATTAAGAAGTTTAAAAGTAAAGCTAATAGGGGACCACTTATATAAGCTGATGATTTGTATGCTCATTTTAAAAAAAACTGTTTTTTAGTGATACTGTTTTTAAAGACGACTATGTTGAAGATATTTTGAATAATGATATTCTGTATGATAATAATATCAATGTTTTAAATGACGATTTTTGCGAAGATGAAATAATTATGGCTATTACTCGATTAAAACGCCAAAAGAGTCCAGGTGATGATTTGTTGATAGCGGAAATGTTTATAGACAGTAAAGAGCAGCTGGCACCAATGTTATGTAAATTGTTCAATTATATTTATAACAGTGGTGTTTATCCACAGTCGTGGACTAAAGGAATTCTAGTTGCTGTACCAGAAAAGGGCATTTTACGCGATGTTGATAATTACAGGGGGATTATGTTGACAAGTGTATTTTCAAAAATATTTTCACTGTTACTTGATACTAGGGCTAGAACATTTGTTGAAAATAATGACGATTTGTCAAGCTTACAATTTGAATTTAGGAATAAGAGAAGTATTGTTGATTGTGTATTTGTTCTTCAAAGTATTATTAATAAAATCATTGAGTATGATAAACAGAAACTTTATTGCTCATTTGTTGATATTAAAAAGGTTTTTGATATGATTTACAGAAATGGAATATGGTTTAAGCTATTTTTTCAATATAACTTTTCTCCAAAATTTGTAAATATGCTTAGGGCAATGTATGAAAATGTTAAGGTTTGTGTTAAAGCTAGTGGAACTATAACAGATTCATTTGATAGTTATATGGGTGTTAAACAAGGCGAAACGCTATCACCTTTATTATTCATATTATTCATTAATGATATGGAAACACAGTTGAAATTTAACACAGATAGCTTTGTTAAATTTGAAGAATTCCAAATATTTATGTTGTTATTTGCTGACGATACAGTTTTGTTTTCCAAATCTTTGCAGGGGCTCCAGTTACAGTTAGACAAATTACACAATTATTGTTGTAAATGGAATATCACTGTAAATATTAAAAAGACTGTAGCTATGGTGTGTAAAAAAGCATCGTCGGAAACCCACGTTCGATCCATTCCGTTCCACTCTATTTATCTACCGTGGGACAATTGACTGGTAAAATTTCGTACTCATGAATAACTCATTACCTACTTTCATTGGTTTCCGTAAGATTTCCCTTGCGGAATGAAATGAAATTACTTGTTACAATTTGCCTTCCGCGCCTATGTTTAAATCCTGGGAAATACGTCTATTTTAAATAACTTGTCATTATGCCAACTCTCCACACTATTTGTAATGCGGCATCTCATTCCACGAAGTGTTACATCCCTTTGCTAATAAATATTCATGAAGACGAATAATCAGCAGTCAATTATCCCACGGTACATAATGTAGTTGTGCGGAATATGTACCGGGGGTCACCGACGACGGTAAAAAAGGTACTCGTATGGAAAATGTGGAAGGTTATTATAATAATGAGAAAATTGACATTGTAAACAAATTGTGCTATTTAGGTGTTATGTTATCTTCTAATGGAAAGTTCAGCATTGCACAAAAGGCACTTTCCGAATAGGCCATGCGGGCGATGTTTTCTTTAAATACGTTATTTGTGAAAATACCTTAAAGTGTTAGTGATAAACTTAAATTGTTTGACTCTATGATTGTACCTATTTTGACATATGGTTGTGAAGTATGGGGATTCCATCCAGCTCCAGATATTGACAGAGTTTACTTAAAATTCCTAAAACAAGTACTGGGTGTTAGACCACAAACAGCAAATGCTGCTGTTTATGGTGAAGTTGGTAAAGTTCCCTTAAGTATTATTCGCAAGGAACGAATTTTAAATTATTGGTATAAACTAGTCAATACTAAAGATGAATTATTGTCCAAATGCTTTAATCATTGTTGTTCGTTGAATATTCATGATTCTTGGTTTACAAAAGTTAAAGAATTGCTGTTTAGTCTTGGTTTTAGTTACCTATGGGAAAATATGTCAGTTACTAAAATACAGTTAGGTAATTTTATTGAACGGTTATATGATCAACATATGCAAGATTGGTATTCAGTACTTAATACATCATCTAAACTATGTACATATGGAAATATAAAGACCTCTTTTAATTCTGAAAAATACTTGGACATCGTCAGTATTGATAAGTATAGACATGCTCTTTGTAGACTAAGATGTTCGGCACATAAACTAGCAATTGAAGAAGGTAGATTTAAGAATATTATTAGAATTAATAGAAAATGTAACTTATGTAATATGAACATAATTGAAGATGAGTATCATTTTGTTCTAGTATGCCCATTTTATACTGAATCAAGGGAAACATGGTTACCTAAACATCATTGCCGTTTGCCTTCTAAACGTAAATTTTGTACTTTGCTAAATGCTAGTAATGCAAGTTTAATTCGTAGATTAGCAAAATATATTTACTTACCAACCGAATCACACAAATCTGCTTTGTTTTGATGAAAATATATTTAGGACTTACTACAACTGATCTTTGTATTTTATAAGTTTCAATTAAAACTACATCTTCTTTAACAAAATAAAGATGTAGGATACTTATTTTATATATATTTATATATTCTTGTTTCTTACTCTTCTCAGACTCATTAATAATTGTTAATTGTTAAATTCGTTATTATGTCTATCTAACTGTGTTGCCATGACCACTTGTAAACATGTTTGTTTGATATGGCTATGAACATTTATATGTTTATCCAAATAAAACTTCTGTTCTGTTTCTGTTTCTGATTTAATTATATCCCATAAATATTTTCACCTTTTGTTATCAGTAACAAACAACTTTTATATTCTGCCTGAGGCTTAAACAAGTATTTGTGAAATCAATAACTGATATTGTACAATAATACCTAGTTTGCTGTCCCCTTACTGAAGATAATTGGTATAATCACTCAACAGAAGTGTAAAACCAGTTCATGATTTTCTGTTTTATATATACTACTCAAAATTTGATAGGGATCACTTATAGGAATGTGTATATTTACTACATAAGGTTGAAAGGTTACATTTTTTGTTGTGATTCTGAAAATATGTTCATATGACAACAGTTTGGTACCAAAAAATGAGTAAGTCTGTTAACCGTTGAAGCGTGACAGAGATTGAGCCGTGGGAGGGGCACGGATTTGGGATAACACAGACAGGAGATGAAATGGAACTTTTTGGAAAAATCAAGTCTATGGCCTGAATTTTGCTTTTATATCGCGTGTGGTGTTCGTTTGCTTGTATTACTGCTCTGCACCGCCTTCTCATGCTGCTAATGAGTCTCCGGACGCTTTGTTGTGGGAGTCGAGCCCACACGTCCAGAAGGGCATGCTGTAGCCCAGGGACTGTGGTTGGCTGGACTGGGCGAGCAGATATTGCAGTATGCAGCATGTTCCAGGCGTGCTCTATTGGATTGAGGTCTGGAGACCTTGCTGGCCAGTCTATTCTCTCTATGGCTGCTGCCTCAAGGTACTCGTCAGTGAGGCATTGTCGTCCATTAAAATGAACTCGGGGCCTATAGCACCAGCGTACGGACGAACGTACACATCTAAGATCTCATTGATGTATCGTACAGCCGTCAATATGCCGTTTTGAACAATGTGCAGGTCCGTTCTTCCCTGCATGCTAATGCCCGCCCACACCATGACCGAGCCCCCGCCTATCAGTGAAGTCCACACAAAATCTAGACTCGTAAGTGAACAGCACTGGGGTCATATGCAGCGTCCACCTGGCGTGATCGCGGGCACATTGAAGACGTGCCTGGATGTGGTTCGCTTCAATAGGATTCGGATAACTGGCCTTCTAGCCTTGATGCCAACTGTATAAAGACGGTTCCTGATGGTTTGAGTGGAAAGTCTTACACCAGTGGCATTCTGGAAGTCATTTTGGAGGGCAGTAGCGGTAACGCCCAGCCTCAAGCATCCCTAACCCCCTATTCATCTCCTCATCGTCAATACGCCGTCTTTGCCGTACATTTGCCATGACCAGTGCTAGGTTCGATATAAACGTTACCATGCACAAGCGAAGTCTGAATAAAACGGATGTGTACATGAATCGCTTTTCCCGTGCATCTCGAGCCATGTACAGGTAAACAATCAAAATCTGCTGGACAGGCCGGCTTTGCCATATGAATAAACTACATGTATGTGAAAAAATCAGTTATCTTGAGGTTATCATTAAAAAGATATATACGAAATAAAAAGTGATCCCTATCAGATTTTGAGTAGTATATATAGCACATATTGTGGTTATTTCAATTCTGTCCGCATAGAAATCAAGTGTTATGGCTTCTAAGTTTTTCAATATACCACCAGATGCTAAGGGAATAACAAAGCAAAATGGTTCTAACTTCCGGTTGAAAAAGTAAACAGGGTAAAAAAATGAGGATGTAAAAAAACTATACAACGGGAATAAATGGATTTTATATAAATTAAAGTGTGAAAACTGAAGGATATCTATATAGTCTAAAGGACGGTAATTAATTTCATTAAAAATTGCAACAATAATTCTACATTTTGCAATGAACTTTTTTGCCATATGTAAAACAATGGGTGGGATGAATTAGAAGTGAATTAGAGGTGAATATATCGCACTGATTGTATACCAGAAAATCCGTCACGCATGATTGAGAGCACTTGCAGCTACATTACCGTTATGTCAGTGTTATTGTACGCGTTACTGTACACACACAATAGAGATTAGCTATAAAACGATCTATATTCATGATTCAGGACTATGGTTGTACAATGTGACTCCCATTTCAGTAATGAATGAGAAATACTCCAAAAGAAAATTTTAAGAATCTTCTTCAAGTTGTAGCGATTAAGACGCTAGTACATTGACAAATTCATTTAACAAATTGGCCGAATAAGTTGAATCTACTGATTCTCACGAGTCTTTAGAAACAGTTGTTGAAGAAAAAAGTACAAACAAGAATGAATCTAAATCTCAGAAAAAAAAAAAGAAAAAAGAAAGAAAGAGAAACAAAAACTAATGTCTTCTCCAGCAGTTGGATCATCAGCTTCATGCTTAAGCCTTGAAACAAAACTAGATAAAATAGATCAAAAGCTGAGCAAAATGTTAACAAAAGGAGATCGATCTTTTATCAAAGAAATAATAATTGAAACAGTAGAAGAAATGAAGGAACAATTACTAGGGTCCGTTGTAAAACGCATCAAAATAATTGTGGAAGAACTACATAAAAAGGTGTATCTACATCAAAAAAAAATTTCTGATTTAAATGCTCAAAAAATAGAAACTCATGACAAACTTGAAAAAAACAGAAGAGAAAATTGTCAAAGAAAACAAACTTCAAAAGGCTGAGATTCAGAAGCTCAAAGAGACTGTGAACGATCCGGAGCAGTATAGTCGCAGAAACAATTTGAGAGTTGTTTGTATTAAGGGCGACGAAGAAAAACAGCCATCCGATAAAACAACACAACAGTTTTTGACAATGTGCAAGAACAATTTAAATATTGAATTAGACGCTAAAGATATTGACATTGCACACAGAATTGGAAAATTTAAACAAAACAAAAATCGCCCGATACTGGTGAAATTTGTCCGACGGCAAACAAAGTTAGAACTAAAACAGAATGGAAAGTTGTTGAAGGGTACGGGCATCTACTTGAATGACGATTTGACGCAAAAAAATCAGGATGTGATTGAAAGATACAAGTAGAGTAAAAAGTGCGTGGTCATTTGAGGGGAAAATTTTCGCGACTTTTAAATCGACAAATCCTCTGATGTCTGAAAACACCTATTCTCGCCAAATTAGATTTCACGAATACGATCAATGGTTGTCTCTATCATGGCCGACAAAAGAATAAGATATTACTTCTGATAAAAACTTAACAGTGGTGAAAGCATAAGATCACTTTACCATAAAGATAGAAAAAACACACTGCGTTTTTCTTATACTGTATGTAGTTATTATAAGTATGTTTCCAGCTTAAAGTGAAAAAATACCTAAAAACACGAAGGAAAGAAAAACAAACATTTCTAATGTAAAATGACATAGAAAGTGTCAACATCTGTCTTTATGTTAACTGTAACAACATAAACGATTTGCAACCATGTTTTCCTTTTCTCGGTTTTTACTTTGACATTGTTCGTTGACAGATGACTGAAAAACCCGGCTGTACATATCAACAATGTTAATCTGTTATTTTATTTTCTTCGGGCTTTTTTGACACTATTTTAAACAGTTTGACAAGTCAGCAAAGTTTGGGTCATTTTGTTTTTTAGTTAAGCAAAGTTACGAGGCAAACCTCCTTTTTTATGCAGGACTTCTTCTTTCAAAATATAGAAGATATCAAATAAGCGTGATACTGAATAATACAAATGAAGAATGACCTGCTCGCTCTCGAATTATGTCATTTTTTCGTTGGAAAACGTGCAAACAATAACATAATAAAAACAGAGGTGCATCTTAAAAAGTTTTGTTCTTGTTGTTTTGGTTTGTTTTTTGTTTGTTTTTTTTTTTTGAAGGAAAAAAAGTATTTCTATGTTGCTTTTTAAAGATGCTGCAGAATATACTTTTTTCTTTCTTTCTTTTGATCATAATTATATACATGCATGTGTATGTATGTGTACGTGTGTGAATGTGTATATACTATCAACAAAGTTGATATTAACAGCGATGCACGAACTTGAAATATATATATATCTGTGTGTGCGTGCGTGCGTGCCTGCGTGCGTGTGTGTTCTGATAATTAACTAGAGGAATTTATGTTACATTTTTTTGCTAGGCTGATAAGTGACAAGGTTGCATTAACAGCGATGCACGAACTTGAAAAGGGGAAATATGCCCAGTATTATTACTTTTCTTTATTGTTCTACTTGTGCTAGTATATATTTTATTGTGATGCTAGTTCAACGAATTGTTTTGTAGAATGACGACCATTTACTCTCTTTGTTGATAGTCTGCGTATAGTCATTCAAAGAGTATAAAATCCCCATATCTACTGTAACAAAGATTAAATACAATAATAATTCTAGCATATAAAAAGACCAACAATAACGAGCAAATAGTATAAATAGCGCTAACAGCAACTGTATTTTTAAAGATTGTTAAAAAAATAAGTCCAGTTTTATTCCTTTCAAACAGGAAGCTTTTTTTTCGTCATGATTGTTCTTGTTTATTTTTTTTCTGTCTTACTCTGACTACTTTGGTATCACTTGTGCCTGACTATTACCTAAATTACTATTATGTATAAGAAAACAGTAGTTGTGACATACAATGTAAATGGAATTTCAAACAAAAAGAAAAGATATGCAGTCTTTAAATGGATTAAAACACTAAGTGCTGATATAAGTATGCTTTAAGAAATACATTATAGAAGTCTAAACAAAGAAAAATGGAAGAAAGATTGGAATATTGGCGAAATAATATGCAGCGGCAACAGCTCAAATCAAGCCGGCGTAGCGATTCTTATAAAAAACAGTTCTAACATAAAAACTGTAACAGTCTACGAAATTGAAATAGGACGATTACTAGCAGTTCATGTTCAAATGACAATGACATATTTATGGTCTAAATAAAGATGACACAACATTATTTAACAAACTTGAATTTTTTAAAATGTCTGTTTTGATGGGTGGGGATATAAACCTTCCCTTAAATCCTGAAATAGACAAGCAAGGGGGAAATAAGAATACTCACTTGAAATGTCGTAGAAAAATAAAATCCATATTAGAAGAACATGATCTGAAGGTGTATATAGAACTTATAATTCTGATAATAAAAAATTTACTTGGCGTTCTTCTGTGCGACCATAAATCGGCAGACTTGACTATTTATTTGTCTCAAAATATATATCAAATTCAGTAATAAAACAGATATCAAACCGAGCTTTAAGTCTAATCACTCAATAGTATATATGGAAGTTGATTTTGAACCGGTTCAAAGGGGACCAGGCATATTTAAGTTAAATAATAGTTTACTTTTCGATAATGAATATAAAGAAAAAATACAAGTCAATTATAGAAATACGTGAAATGAATAAAGATGCTAACCCACAGATTAGATTGAAAATTATTAAAATTATTAAAAGCACTGTTAGAAATGAATCAATAAAATATGCAAAATACAAAAAGAAACAAGAAAAAGAACAAGAAAAAAACTTCTAAATGATATTGAAAATTTAGAAGAGAAATTAGCAGATAATTATTATGAGGCTCAAGCCGGAATCCTGAACACAAAAAAACAGAACTTGACGACTTATACAACACATATATAAACGGCATTATAACAAGAATAAAAAGTTGTAAGTTAGATAATGAAGAAAGAAACATAAAATATCTTAGAGTCTAGAAACAAAAAATGCAGAAAGTAAAATAATAAAATGTTTAAATATTGATGGTGACATTATTACTGATCAAAGTGAAATACTAATAGAACAAAAAAAATATTATGAAAAACTTTATCAGGCAAAACAACAGACCGAATCTTAATATAATTTTCTCGTAAATACAAATATAAAAAAGTTAACGGAAAATGAAAAAAAAACGTCTGCGAAGGATTGATAAATGAAACAGAATGTAAAAATGCAATAAGAGAAATAAAAAATGGCAAAAGCCCTGGGTCTGATGGTTTAAATGTAGAGTTTTATAAAATATTTTGGAATGACGTAAAAACCGACCTACTTTAATCTTTTAATTTTTCGTTTTTAGATGGTTCATTAAGTCAACTACAGACACAGAGTTTAATCACTGTTTTACCTAAAGCAAATAAAGACCTAACAACATTAAATAATTGAAGAACCTATTAGTTTGTTAAATGTTGATTCTAACACTATCCGCAATTCGCCGATAATAAACAAAGAAGGAATTGAGCGTGATATATCATATATATATTAGATAACGCTGCAAAAAAGCGTGCACCCGCTGACGTCACTGCAAACTACTTTCGGCTGTTCTTATTTTTCATTGTAAACCGAAAATTGTTTTTAAATATTTTTATAGTGAAATATTGTTTTTGACTAAATTATCTTCTTTAATGTTCATCTATGATAAAATTATAGATATTTGTTTAAACGTAAATTATTGACTGATAAGCTAAAATAACCTTGTTGTTTTCATTTTCACGTGGGGAATGAATAGCGGGGTAAACGGAATAGCCTGCCAGGGTCAATAACCCTTCAATATGTCATGATAAGTAGTGCACATAATTGTGTCCCTTATAACTATACATATTCAGATGCGAAATTATTTAATCACTCAGGCCTACGACCTTCGTGATTAAATTAATACGCATCTGAACTCGACACCGTGCTATATTTGAAGCTAGAACACTCAAACTTAAAATCTATTTCCTAATTATAAAAAAACTGCAAAAGTAATAGCCAATAGAATAAAGTCAGTGCTAGATGTTTTGATTGACAATAGTCAAAATGGATTCATAAAAGGTAGATACATAGGAGAAAATATCAGAACCCTGTATGATGCCTTTGAACATTCTGAACCAAATTATACCCCCGGACTTTTATTTTTTGTAGAATTTGAAAAGGCGTTTGATAGTCTCGACCATTCTTACATTCAGGATACACTAAAAGTTTTTAACTTTGGCTACATGCTAAAAAGATGGATAAAGGTATTTTACAATAAGCCATCAAGTTGTATATTGTACATCGGGTTTCTTTCAGACTCTTTCAATGTCACTCGTGGAGTTAGGCAAGGCTGTCCTCTATCGCTCTATATATTTATCTTAGCAATAGAGTTATTATCTGTAGAAATAAGGGAAAACAAAAAATAAAAGGTCTTGAAAACTTAGGAACAGAGATAAAAACAGAATGTTTGCAGATGATGCTACAATATTGTTGGATGGCTCTGCTGAAAGTTTTGAAGAAATGATGCAAGTTTTTGAAGAATTTTCTCATATATCAGGTTTAAACTTAAATTACAATAAGTGCACTGTTCTCAGAATAGGCTCAATGAAAAATCAGCACGACATTATATATTGTAAACAAAATATGGACAAATTTTATGGACATCTGAAAGTGCAAAAACACTAGGAATAATTTTCAACACAAATACAGAAAAAATTCTCGAATTAAATTACATCCCTAGAATAAATCAATTTCAAAATGACATAAACAGGTGGAAAACAAAACATTTAACACTCATAGGTAAAGTATCTGTATATAAATCATTAATTCTTCCAAAATTAACATATTTTTTCCCAGTCCTTTGAATTAAATTTTAACAATAACCCTCAAAATATTAGAACTCAAATAATATGGAATAACTCTCACATCCGAAACAACAAATCAGTTTTGCACTTTCCTGTTTGGATAAAGATAAATATTATTCAGATAAAAGATATCTATAATGAAGAAATTAAACAATATAAAACATTCAGCCAATTAAAAAACAAATACAAAATTCCTGATTCTGAGTTTCTGAACTACAACAGGTTGATTTCAGCAATACCAAAAGAGTGGATTAGAACTCTTAATTCTGCAAACCTGACACAGCTAACAAATGAACTATGTATATACGACATGATTACTAAAATAAAACCAAGTTACTTAAACAAAAAATTGACAGATATACAGAAAAAAGTCTACATTTCGACGGGACAATCGAAAGCGCAAATAAAATGGGAAACTTTCTTCCCAGATGAAATATTTAATTGGTCAGACATATTCAAAAATGCTTTCGTTTGTTGCTATGGTATTTTCTTCAAACTTTCTATTTTAACTTTTTACATAGAACTATTGCAACCAATAATTTCTTATTCAAATGTGGCTTAAGTAGAATCTAGCCTGTGTGGTTTTTGTAATATGGCTGTGGAAAGTTTAGAACATTTAGGTACAAAATTTCTGGACCCAACTGTTCAAATGGGCTATGACCTTCAATACAAATATAGCATATGATAGATTTCTAACGTTTTTTCATTCTAAGGATAAAGTAGTGTCTTATATATTACTTTTTTCAAAGCACTATATATACAGATGTAAAACAAAAAACATCATCCCGGATATACACGTTTTTAAACAGAAATTCATCAATCGATTAAAACTAGAAAAATACACAGCGTTTAGAAAAGATACAATTGAAAATTTTAACAGAGATTGGACAACTTTTTTACCTCTACTTTTATAAAATCTATAGATACCAAAGTAACCTGTTCTCTAACCTATCCTCTTCTTTTCCTTATTTAGGTTCAGTTGTTATCTGTTATTAATTTCTTTAAATAGTAGTAACTAACTTTGTAAGTATAGTATTTTGAAAAGCCACGGAGCTTGTATGTAAATATTTTTGTTAATTATTTACGAAATAAAAAAAATGCTGGCAAAATATTTCGTCCAGAGCGCTGCAGACTGAGTGATTAAACATTTGAAAAATTAATTATGATAAAATGTACTTCACACATTTAAATTTAGCAGAAGACACATATCAGTCATCCTGGTTACTTTGTAAAATTTTGCGAATTGTGTGCTGCAGCTGTGTTCATGTTTTGTGTAAATAAAAATGTAAGTGTTATTTGGATTTTTTATCTGTTTACTGCTATGAACACAATGAAAAGTAATTGTAATTGTAATCGACTACATTTTCAGAGAAATTGTAATTTAATCGGTTACAGTTAAAAAAAGAGTAATGTAATCGTAATCGTAATCTAAATTTTATTGACGTAATCGTAAATCAATGGATTACATTTAGAAGTAATCGACCCCATGTCTGATGTCAGTGGACAATAAATGTCTTGTAAAACGTTAGTTCAGTTCAGGCTATTCACCCGCATTTTGTCATCATAGAAATGTGCAGTTTTAAATATATATATATTATATATATATATAATTATAAAGGAAGAAAACCTCGTTTGTTTGCAGAAATGTTTATATTTACTGATTTTGATAGTAAGTTATCGATATAAATTGTGCCATTTTACTAAGCGTTTCTATACGATGTTTGTATTCATGTAGACTCTTATATTTGAATAAACCATACCGACAACATTGTCAACACGAACCTGTTCTTGGTTTGTAAAGGTCACTATTTTTCAATATTTTCTATGTAATATTTGCATTTTGATGTTTACATTACATTAGATTTATACTGCTTCATGCCATGGCGTGTGCAGTATTATGGCATGCTGTAGGAAAATTACTTCTCAAGTGGAATTCCTTGAAGACGTCAAACATACATAGCTGAGGCGTTGTTTTATTTGTAGAATAATTGTACGGCTAGATAAACTTGTATATACATTATATAAAATAGTTTATAGATGTAAGTTATAAACTATACTAAATGCAAGTGACGTAGATGACACTGACTTGTTAACCAGACGGATGCGAAAAGGTGACTGTTCATTTCGAATGGAATTTTACATGGTCAACTGTTTCGACACAGTTTTAGATTATCCATTTACCATCATATTGATGTCGGGGAAAACCATTGACAAAGTGCTTAAACATGCGAATTTCAAAAAGGTAATTGTCTTAACAGTCTAGTGACATTTTATCATGCACGTTTCTCCACTGCAGTTTTGTTAAGTTAGTACGTCGGTTACATCCACGTCTTCCTTCTGCCAGACTCTTCATAATACGACATGGAAACGCTTCGTAGATAAGAACATATTGTCTTAGAGCTTTTCTCCGAAAAACAACAACAACAAAAACAGGCATTCATTTTGTAACGGGTCCGATTACTCTCAACAAAGTACATGTCAATATTTTCTCTCTACATATGTACAATTTTGCCTCCTGAAAGTTGTAAGCTTTTGCATTAAAATGTTAAATAACATTTAATAAAGGAAAACTATTTTGCAGTATTTCTTGTTTCAAAATATACTGCATATTCATGTTTAATAGCATCCTTTTCAGGAATGCCAGAAAACAAACGCAAAAAAACTTATAATACTGTACGTAATCTGCCGAAACCGTTTGTTGAAAGAGGTGGGAAGTAAGTGCATTTGGACAAGAAGTGATGGAACAAAATGATTATGAAAGACAATAACAGCTAATTTCTTATCTTCATCGTTTAAGATTCAATATGAGTTTAATAAAAATCAAAAAGATCTTAAGGACATAATATGGAACAATTCTAGCAATAAAGTTGATAATAATTTTGTTTCCTAAAAACACGACACGATAAGGACATACTTTACACAGAACACCAATATGATTATGGAAAAAACAATTTCTATAAATTTGAAGATTTTTAAAACATTTATAATTATTCTAAGGAAATGTTATTCAAATATGGTTCAGGCAATTCAGATATGTGCTATTTCTGTAACAGAAATAAAGAAACAAATCATCATCTTTTCTGGGAATGTTCTATTGTAGACACCTACGGTCAAAGCTACATTTATTTCTTTAATTGAACAATCTTGAATTTAGATACGATAAAGAAACGGTAGCTTTTTGGAAAACTTAAAAAGAAGAAACATAATTTTAATCTTCATTCGAATGAAATATTATATTTGTAAAATGAAATACTTAAAAGGTAAGCCAACTTTGATTTTCTTTTAAAAAAAAAACGTTCTGTTAATGAAAATATAGAAATTGTACTGTCAAATAATAAATTCGATTAACGCAAATAAAAATGGACTCAACTCTTTGACATTCTAAAAAGCAGCAACAAAACAAAACAATAATACAACTTGAAATTAAACTGTTAAAAAACGAAGAAATTGATAAAATTAATTAACTTTTTATGCTGTTAACTAATATTATTTTCAGAATTCAATAGGCAGATTGAGTACGCGTTTATTTCTTTTTCTTTGACAATGTGTGAATGAATTTGTGGTAAATTCATGTGAGAAAGGAAATTTTTTTACTATAACAAATCAAAGATACAAACATGTATGAAAATGTGAATGTATGTATCGTATATGAAATATGAAATGAATGAGAAAAAAATCTAATCTGGAAATACTATTAAGTTAAACACATTGTTACGGTCTTGTACATACCTTCCTATAATTGTACAACCTCTGACAACTGTGTCAGGGATTCGATTCTTTGGCTCAGTAGTTAGAGTGCTGGTCTTCGAAACGCTAAGATGGGAGTTAAAATCTCGCTCTGGTTTGTGTCTTCTAAGATATATTGCATCTTTCTGTTAAGGACTTTCTTGTTCGTAAGATGGGGGCTCGTCCGGGATGATCTCTCCTTGACTTAGTTATAAAAATTAAATAAAAAAACCTTTCAATCTGATCTTCTGATCAAAAATTGACAACAACATTCGTCCTCATAAATGATGACTTTCTCAAGAGAAACAAAAAAATACTCGACTGTACCGGAACATGTTTAAGGATATTTCGGGACTTAAACACTCGAACATATCGTAATCAACTTTTGAAAGGTATTTCAAAACAGTTAATAACCCCGGTTATAGTTATTTTTTACCTGACGATATGTTTTACATTTCAATGAGATTTATGGGAAAATGAATTGAATATTGTTCTTAAGGAAATGAATTGCAATATATCTATATATGAGATTAAATCTGCTATATCAAACAGTTGAATCACAGTAGATCTGCAGGGCCAGATTTGAATCTTAATGAATTTTTTTTATCCCAAAGTGAAACACTAACTCATATACTGCGTCTATTTTTAAAAAAGATAATTAAATAAGGCTTTTCTTCCTGATAGGTGGTATGGAGGTTATTTGATACCCTTACACAAACAGGGAAGTATATGTAAATGTAGAAAAAAATGTAGAAAACTTTAGGGGTAAACGTTTTATGTACTTTAATTAAATGTTTTACTCGTATTCTTTAAAACAGACTGAAAAACTGGGCTGAACATTATAATTTATAATACGTCGAAGCATAGGCTGAATTTAGATCAAATATGAGCACAGTAGACAATGTTTTTTGTGTTGAATGGCTTAATATCACATATACTCAACCAAAAGAAACAACCCTATACGATGTTTGTTGATTATACTAAAGTATTCGACTATGTCGTTCGTGAGAACCTTTTGGTATAAAGTGATTAAATAAGGTCTTAGAGGCAATATTTTATATGTTATTAAGTCAATGTACGGCTCAGTTTAGTCAAGAGTTAAGTATTCTGACAGGCTAAGTAATGAGTACCCCTGCCTTCCCGACGTAAGACAAGGGGAGTGTTTATCTCCTTATTTTAGAGGATGATTTGATAAGAACAATACATATGGCATAGATTTTAACATGTTCAAAATATTGCCTGTATACTATATGCAGATGACATTGTAATATTTGCTAATTCTGCTAAAGTACTACAAAGAAGTATAAATATAATGTATTATTACTGCACTACTTGGAAGCAGAAAGTAAACGTAGCAAAAACAAAAAAATACGATTTTTAAAAAAGGTGGATCTGTACCAAGAAATGCTGTGTTCATTTCTGATAGCCAAACAATAGAAATTGTAAACAAGTTAAATTATCTAGGCATGGTGTTACGGTCTAGTGCACATCTTCCTATAATAGCATAAATACAACCTCTGAATACTGCGTCAGGAAATCTATTATTATTTTGGCTCAGTGGTTAGAGTGTTGGACTTCGGCGTGCTAAGAACGGGGTTCGAATCTCACTCTGGGTTGTGTATTCTAAGATGCATTGAATTTTTCTGTTGCAAACTTTCATGTTCGTAAGATGAGGGCTCGTCCGGGATGACCTCTCCAGAACTTAGTTATAAAATTTGAATAAAAAAGATAAATACAACCTCTAGCAACTGTTTCAGGGAATCGATTCTTTGGCTCAGTGGTAAGAGTGTCGGCCTTCGGTGCGCTAAGATCGAAGTTCGAATCCCGCTCTGGCTGGTTTCTTCTAAGATGGACTGTATCTTTCTTTTAATGACTTTCTTATTCGTAAGAACATGCGAAGAGAGACACGCGATAAAGAAATCATTAATTACACTTTATGACATATGTGAAGCGCTCTGTTTGAAAACAAATGACTGATCACTATTCAGAATTAAACAATGTGAATCGAAATAGTTTTGGAGCGAAAAAGTTTATATATTTTAACAACATCTGTGCTATTATCCGTATAACATGATATACTCGTAGGTAATTATCAGTCCAGCTTAGAAAATGTAGCTTCGATTACAAGACTGCCTTTTTAAATTATCATTGTTGCAAGTAAACAAACACATAGAGGTCTTTAAAAGTAATCGACATATAATCTTTTTATTATTTTCTTATTATTTTATTTCATCAAAACATCTATAATAAGTAAGACTGAATCACAAAAACAAAAGAAATAGATAAAAGAAAAAAATATTTCGACTCAGTTTTAGCCGAAAATAAACTCGTGTCGGCAGTGGCACCCCTACTAAACGGTGGCTCTTTCACATTTTGGTGATCTGTTTAAATGAGAGCCCTCGACACTTCCGTTGTAGAGCCCTCGACCAAAACAAAGCTGAAAAAGGTAAGCACGTTTTATAAAAAAAAATACGTTTTTAAAGAGCATGCTTGTTTTTCAAAAATCGAAGAATGTCATGCCACGTAGAACATTTTTCTCATCATTTTAGATGCAGTTTCGATAAGAAATACCCCATAATGACGTTGCTAGAACTTGTACCAAATATCAACTCATGTGTTTTCTTTTACGAGAAGACACATCTTGAGTGATTTCTTTACCGTGAAATAGATGCTGGCCCACATAATCGTCATGTAACATTGTTCCAACCTCCTCTGTGGCTCAGTACTAAAAATATTTCACAGAGCTCGGTTAAAAACAAAATACTCACATTTTTTAAAATGTTATCGAGCCATCGACAATGTGATGGCGCCATCGGCAATGTGAAAGAGCCCTCGAAAATGTGATGGAGCCAACACCATCATTCAATAAGTGTTAATATTGTATGTTAAAAAGCACGAAAAAAGCGACGATCTGATTTCTTTTTTTTTTTCAAAATTGGTAAAACTTTATTGAAAACACCGGATATTGTTTTGTCTTCAATTCCAGCATCATTGGGTATATTGTTTTTAATGTCTTCTGCTTCATATTCCGGACTAATTGAGATAGGTTCTTCAATATCTGCTACATCACTTTCTGTAAAAAATCTCGTCTAATGGGTTACAAATAACTTCTTCATCACTGATTGAATGGCTTTAAGTGAACAATTCAATGTTCTTTTTGATGTTTTTCTAGGTGTAAAATGTTTTGTGGCCGAAAATATTGTCTTTAACATAGAGTATTTGATTTGCTTTGTAGAACTTGAACCTTGATGCGTTTTCTTTTAATCGTTTTCGCCGATGTGGTGCCTCGAAAAATTTTCCCCCATGTTTCTTTTATTTATGTTCATTGTTTTGACAATGACTTCTTAGTCGTGTTGCACTGATTTGACGAAATTTTCGTTTTCGTGCTAACCGCTACTCTGTTCTTAGTTTACCTCTAAAGACCGTTATCTGTAATTAAACTATGCATATACAATTATAGAGTAATGAAAAACTAGTTCATATGAACGAATCTGACTGAACAATTATTCCAAAAATTTCAAGAAAGTAATTATCAACTCATGCAATTTAATCTATACATAAAGTTAATTGGTATAATTCCACAATATTAACACTTAATGAATGATGGTGTTGGCTCCATCACATTTTCGAGGGCTCTTTCACATTGCCGATGGCGCCATCACATTGTCGATGGCTCGATCACATTTGAAAAAATGTTAGTATTTTGTTTTTTAACCGAACTTTGTCAAATATTTTTAGTGTTGAGCCAAAGAGGAGGTTGGAACAATATTACATGACGATTATGTGGGCCAACACCTACTTCGCGGTAATGAAATCACTCAAGATGTGTCTCCTCGTAAAAGAAAACACATGAGTTGATATTTGGTACAAGTTCTAGCAACGTCATTATGGGGTATTTCTTATCGAAAATTTTCTACGTGGCATGACATTCTTCGATTTTTGAAAAACAAGCATGCTCTTTAAAAACGTATATTTTTATAAAATGTGCTTACCTTTTTCAGCTTTGTTTTGGTCGAGGGCTCTACAACGGAAGTGTCGAGGGCTCTCATTTAAACAGATCACCAAAATGTGAAAGAGCCACCGTTTAGTAGGGGTGAGTGGACTATGTTTTACACCGATGTCATTTACTTTGGATTTATATCAAGAAACGCTCCCAGCTTTAGGTCCATAGGTTAAATTTTCCGCAGATTTCATCGTAATATCCACCGAAGCTGCCCGGAACAACTTCAATAAGTTTCATAACTAACATTCAGGTTTGTGTTTATCTGACACGGTTAACATGAAAAGAAACTAAAATTTTTATTCTTTATTATGAAAGTTCGCAATCTATTTCATCGAATGAACTTCAACACAAGAAGTGTAATATTTACATCTTACAACCCGTATTCTGACTCGAGTGGAGTTTTGTACAGCAAGAGAACACCACTGGTTGGGTTAAATTCAAATGACATAAGTAAACTATCTACATTAAGCACACTTAAAACTGGTGCAGTTCCTTAGGGCCAGAGGGGGCTGACCAGACATGAACAGAATTCCATTGACCTTTTGGTTTTCCAATTAACTACCAATTCACTTGTTGGTCTCTGTTTATACCATACTCATGCTTTGCCTCTATATGAAAGAAGAGCCTCTTCTTCAGTTGTGGAAAGGGTGTCATTTTCCATAGTTGCATTCAACTTCTGTTTGCTTAACACCCTGTCTTTTAATGTTTTAATCTGTACACCAAATGCTTACTTTCTGTCTGTTTGTCTGGCTGTCTGTCTCTCTTAATAAGTTTATTTAACACATATTTCATGACACTGCTTGGGAACTGCTAATAGTATGGAATGCGAGTGACAGATGATGTGTATTTCTTCTAAAAAGTGAAAAAACGTATATTAGGAAAAACACGGTCAGAAAACATAGCCTCCCTACTTAGTCAAAAAGAAGAGGAACAAGGAGCATAGATTTTTTAATGTGATCAGTTAAAAAATGCAACTGGGGGTTTAAACCAGGTTCTAGGGTGCTCCAAACTCACACTAAAAGCCGTATGAAATGGACCACAATGAGGTGTGAGTTGGTGAATTTGCGGAAGCGGTACATATACACATTCTTAACCCTAGACGAAGAAAGAAAGAACGCTGCTCCTACCTCCACAACCCTTATGACTTGCTCCCCTCGCTACCTTTTTGCATCTATAAAGCATTAAAACTTTTAGTACAATTTTGACAAGACTTTGAGAAGTATGAACAGTTGTTATCTGACTGCCAAACTGTGACGCCGGCATTTATGCATAACAGACGCTTGCAGGGGCGGATTTCTAGCCGAACACCAGGATGTCAGCAAGGCACTGGACGAGGCTTAGCTGGTGTTTGTCCGGCACCCGCCAGACATATCTATAAATAGATTCACTTGATCCAAATTTGTTCCAATGTAAAGAAGTATTTTGTCCCCATTGAATAATGTCTCCTTGGTCGTTTTTTAAAGGAAATGTCTGAATAAAATTACTAATCTCATCAAAGATGTCAGTCATATGGAAAACCGGTTCCGACGATGAAAAATGGTGAAGGATATTGAAGACATCTCGTTACAGAGAAGCTCCTGGTTCTTTTCCATACTCTGTGTATAGCACCGATACATGGGACCTCGGTTTAACGTCTTATCCGAAAGACAGTTAGTTGTGTTAGTGGAGGAGTGGTAGATTGAATTTGGGAGCCATGGATTACAAGTCCAAAACGTGACCATTGCACAATTGACAACGTGTAAAATTGTGACCCCGTTCTGTAGAATGACTCTTTATCCTCTTATAACATACCTATAAGAAACTGACCCATCGACGCCACAGTTTGAGGCTGCGACTTCTAATACTGTCACTACTATTACCATTAAAGCCAGTGCTCCCCCAAACAGTTTCATTATACGACTTTTCTCTGCAGGCGTCCAGCAATTGAATGACCACGATTCTACTGAAGGCAGAAGTTTATCATACGCGGGGCACACGTGACAGAGAAAGCCTGAGGAAATAATCCTCTGTGTGGTACGGTGACCAAAGCTGAGTTCCGACTCATATTCCAACCTCGCAATTGCAAAAGCACCAACGAGAAGGGAGTAGTTCTTAGACCACGGTATCTTCAATTTGGCAGGTCGGTGCAAAATATTTTATTATATATATAATATATTATTATTTTATTAGTATATATATCGCATAGACATTGTTTAATCGTTGTCTTTTTAACAGGCAAGAATCTCGTGCTATGTCATTTTTTATTTTACGTAATATGTTAACAAAAGCTGTTTGATGACGACGCGCTCGACTATTCTCAGTGCTTTGATAGTGGAATGCGAACATGCCTTTAAAAAGTCCTAATTCTTGAACATAATTCTATGTCGCGACAGGAATTCGTGTACTTTTTAAACTCCCTCTATAAGCAAGTTTTTATAAATTTTACTTGAAATATTTTTTTCTCGAGAATTAAAAATATAAATTAAAAGAGGTATAATTCAAAAACAAAATATTGAGACAAGCACCTTGTCGTAGAATAAAATCTTATTAACATAAAGAGGTATTATTATTTTCAATTGAAGCTTCCATAACAAACAAGATGTTACAATTAATCATTATTCCAAATGACAGGGGAATAATTCTGAAATAATAATGAAACACTTTATCATAAGTTTTAACCAAATTTAAAAGTAAGAAAAGAGGAATTATCCCGAAAATAATGCAAATACAATTATCCCCTTTGTCCCACAGCAAGCAAGAAAAAGGGCATAATTTTGTGAATATTTCTATCAGAGTTATACCATAGTCCAACAGCAGGACATTGTTACTGTATACAAGTATTTTAAGTTTCAGTTGAAACCCCTTAATAATGAACAAGCTGTTGGACTTAATAAAAAACTTTAACCAAAATTTCAATGGAATCTCTTTTAATAATGAACAAGCTATTACACTTATAACCAACGCCGAGGCCGGGGCGAGTGCAATAGCTCTCCTTATTCTTCAAAAAGATGAGCTATAAGGAAATGCAAGTACATGAAAACAGACTTCATCAGCACGATTATTTTGTGCGTTTTGATTTTCACGTGGTCTTAGTCGGATAGAAAAGCTCGTGTCTATATCCTATAGAAAAACCCACTTTATCCTATTTCTATCCTTTACATCACTTTTCTACTCTGACTGCCAAAATATTTATTGAGGCCATCAGCATAAAACGGTTGTTTTACAAAGATAAGAAATTTCTTTACAAAAGGTGATCGGCGTAAATGAAGTACAAAATATATGCTCCATAAGAGTATAATTTTCGAACATTGGCAAACATTTAATTTGTATAGTAATCGAATGTCCTATATCCATAACAGTTTAGGCTATAAACAAAAAATGTTCAGTTTAATGCTAGAAGTGTCAATATCGTTTTCAGTAGAATGAATTAAATTTTAGCCATATTTAGTGTATATTCATTCCAATTAGTATAAATTTTCATGATTAAAACGTTTAGATATTTAATTAAGTAAACAACTTTATTATTGTTATCATTATTGCATTATTTTCAGAGGCGATTATACTAACACATTTGAATTCTGCCCTAAAATTTCATAACATCAATACTTTTAACCAGTGACAAACTTCCTTCTCCAGCTGAAGATTTTGAAGGTCAAAATCGATTTTAATGTAAGTCAATAGTAGGACACTACGTCATCGCGCAACTGCTTTATGCTCCCCCCGCAGATCAACAATCCGTCGCTTGAAAGGTAAAATAGTGTTTTTCAATAAGAAATCTGTAGAGTTGCAAAAATCATGATTGGCTGGCGGGCTTTGTATTTACGTAACAAATTGTTATAATGTAAAATTCTAGTTTAGGCCTGAAAACGGGTGAAAGTTTTTTCTGAATGCAGGCCTAAACTAGAATTTTACATTACAAAAATTCTCTACGTATATACAAAGTACACCAGCCAATCTTCGGTCCACAACATGATTTTTTGCAACTCTACAGATTTCTTATTAAAAAAGACTATTTTACCTTTTAAGCGACGGATTGTTGACAAAAAAAAAAAGATCCGCGAGAGAGCATAAAACAGGTGCGATATGACGGAGTATCCTACCGTTGTAACTACCATATAAAATATTAATTGTGCTAAAGCATGTGATGGTATATAAATATTATTCTCCGCGATTGTTGTCTCAGCATACTGTGACCAAAACCGGTTTAGTCAGCTTTGTACAATATACAGGCGTGTTTGTTTTGGGGTAATCACTTCTACCGATGCTTTACTTAGGGGGACTTTAACTATAGCATTCAAATTCTGTTTTAATGAATATTTAGAAAATGCATAAAGCTGTCAAGTAGTCAAAAGGCTGTCAAGTATTTCTTCAATTACGATTTTTTATTATCTTCAGAATTTTAAACGTAGACGAATACAGGTATTTACCTTCATTACATTACATTACATTTGTTTACTTCATAGTGAAGAAAAATTTTCAATATGATATCATTTTGCATTAAAGAAAAATCTGAAATAAGTCTTTAAAGTTAATCAAATAAGATACATTTGTAGTTGAAACTTGAAGCACGTTTGAATTCAGCCCGTTACGTCCAATTTTTTGAGGAATAGTTTGAGAGGTAAGTCGATCACCGAATTGTGTCGTGCATGTTGTAATGGGTTCTCAAGCTTCCTCTTTCAAAGATAAGGGTTTTTCCTGGACGGTCGGTATTCCTGTGATAAAAAAATAGTCATTTTTGCTGCATGATAGATTTTTTTTCCACTTTTCCAATAAGCAATTATGACTTGGGTGTGCTTTAACCGGGGAGTCTTCATCTTTTCAATGGTTTCCATTGACTTTCATTGATGTGTATAAGTACTGACTTGGTATATTTTGTACATGAAAAAATTTACATTATATTTAGATATGATTTTTAAAATAACGTTTTTGCTTTTGTGTACGTTGTAGTTGTCTAGTATGTGAATATTGTTCCCTGAATAAATGTGCCTCGCCGACGCAAAGCACTGCTGTTTTGTTTTTGGTAAAGTGTAAGCTGAGACCTCCAAATTTATTCGATGAATCATTTAAAGATATACTATGCCCATCTTTGCATAAAATACTTTTACTGCAGAAATTAATGGAAATCTAGGAAATTTTTACTGAATATGTCTAATTAGGCTACTGGAATACACACACTATATATGAGAATCTGAATTCCCTATTACAGGTCATGTTATGTTGGTGCTTTCTTAAAAAACTGCCAGTCTTTTTAATGAGACTATGTATTTATACTGTGTTTACCTATAGTGTGTAGAATTTTAAACGTATCGGATAACATGTTTAATCGGTGTCTAATCAAACATGTTTATTTTATATTTTCTTAGAAAAGGTGTAGTAGTTATTTGTATCTGCAACTTTAGCATAATATATCTTTAAAAGCATGCTGTTCTTATCCTGTATTCTCTGAAATGAAGAAACAATAATTTAAAAAAAAATGTCCACTTTCTATAGTATACTGACTGCATACTTATACAGATGTTCACTTGGTTCAATTTTGTGTACAGAGATGCCTGCTAAATGTTTGTGGCCAAAGCCATGCAAATATTCAGTGAAGACACATAGGTGACTTTCATTGCTTCAAAAAAAAAATAAAAATTGGAAGTTGTCATTTTCTCAATAATATTACTACAGCTTTCTCAATGAACAATTCAAAATGTAACTTTCAATCTCGTTTTTCTTCTGGTTGTCTAGCTTTTTATTTTTGCATAGGAATGGAGCTGTCTTTGTTTATAAACTTACATCTTCGTAATACTGGTAGATCAGTTTGATTACTGACCTCCGTTACTGGTGTTATCAAGTCTTTAAAACTTCCGTTTAGTTTTTTTTTGTGTGTGTGCAAATTTAAGTAATTACCAGCATTTTGAATAACATCATCTTTTTCGTTATGCATGGCTGTGCATTTTAAAATGTTGTCAATAGTTAACATTTGCTGTTTTGACACACCTTTGTAAAAATGTAGAAAGCAGGAAGTAACGTACTTAAATAAGATTTTTAAACTTAAGAAGAAGACAAAGTATAGGGAAAACGAGAACACAACTACATCCTTTTTTCCATTTATGACAATGAATTTCAGATTTATCTTAATAGCCATTGTGCTTATTAGGAATGTCTTGTGCAGTCATTTTAGAGGAGCCAGTTTCAGCTGGGCACCCGCAAGTAATAACACAGTGAGTTGTTTTTTTAAAAAATTACTATGATGTTTGTTTTGTGAAAACAAGTATAGACTATTTTGAATCTATTTGGTTTGCTTTACTTATTTATGTATGCACATTATGCAAAAAATCGCAATGAAATAAATACGCTTGTATTATTTAGATAATTAAATATAGTCTTTTTATGTAAAAAAATCCAACGAATTATCATTGTCCTAGTGAGTGATAATATTACCTGTTGCATATCTAGAACTGTTTAGTCCGTTAAGACTTTGGAGACGTGATGGTTGCAAAATATACCGGTACTCACATGCCGCTAGACATACTATCTTATAACTTGAATATCAGCCATACCACAATATTTTGAACAGAAATATTACAGCGTGAATTACGATAAAGCAAATACTTTTTAAATGAGAGAAACAGAACTTCGATCACCGTTAGCTATCCACGTCCAACCCATTCCGTTACTTTCTATTCTCTATGAAGTGTTAACGGTTTGATAGCAATATCTAATTTGTCTTTGATTTTCACGGCAGAAATGAGTTAACTCTATTCAAGTTGTTAACAGATAGGTTATTTATTTTTTTATTGGTCTCTTTAGAAGTAACAGTCGCCTGTCTCGCTTAAGGAACTGTTGAAAATGGCAAATATTTTATTGTAAAATAATTGAACACTTTTCTTATTAACATAAATTAAAACAAACTGAAAGTCAGATAATATGCATAACACCAGATAAAGGTAAATTTACACAGTTTCCAGTTAATTATTGACTGCTCTCAGGACATTCGAACTCCTCAGTTTCCAGCTAATTACTGACTGCTCTCAGGACATTCGAACTCATCAGTTTCCAGTTAATTACTGACTGCTCTCAGGACATTCGAACTCCTCAGTTTCCAGTTAATTACTGACTGCTCTCAGGACATTCGAACTCCTCAGTTTCCAGTTAATTACTGACTGCTCTCAGGACATTCGAACTCCTTAGGATGATTACGCACGATCAGTGGAGAATTTATCTGAATTTTCTCTGGCCAACTGCGTCAAAGGTAAAGTGCACAGGAGCCCGCAGGGTAAAAAAGTTTCAATTCTGGAAGCAATTCTGTAACCAAAGAACTTTAGCATATAGATCCATCAAACTTTACAGGATGTGGTTGACCAAGTGCAGATAAATGCTAATTATTTTGTGCCCACTGCAACAAATGTCGAGTAAACAGGGTTTTTTAATTCATAACTTGTCTACGATAAGTAACTCAAGTATGAGTAAATCCAGGTATTTTAAACATAAATCATCTTTAGTAGTAGATAGCTCAGGGTCCTGTTCTTTGTGACTTGCACTGATGTGACGAAATTCCTTTTTTTTTTGATTGACAGCTTTTGTTATAAAAACAATGAAAAGGCAAATGGATATGTTCATTGTACCGGTCTATGATTGTATTATTACATCTTCTGCTTTTATTGTTATGACATTTTTAACTTTAAACCAATATTATATGACGTTACGCCGATGTCGTCATTTGTTCAAAATAGTATGATCCGGCGCTGTACTATCCCTTTTTTATGCCCGTTTGAAAACAACAACAACAACAACAATCCCCCCCCCCCCCCAAAAAAAAAAAAAAAAAAAACAACCAAAAAACAACAACAACAAAAACGGGTTGTTTAATGGGAACACCAATGGCAAGCGCGCGGGTGGGCTGGCTGGATGGCTGGCTGAGGCTGAGCGTTACACGCATGATTGAGTTACATATATGCAAGGCCAATGTCATTAGAGATGATGAAATGTCCCGATTTTGTCCGGAGCATATCTTCTACATCCACGGAGGTATTTTAGTACTACTTGAAAAAAATATTTACCATTATTAGACGTAGTGTTGCGCGCATAGAGCAGGTCTCTTAGTCAAGGGTCAAGGTCACACTTAGAGTTCAGATGAAAATCTTGTCCGGAATAAAACTTCTACATGCACTGATGGATTTTAATATACTTTTGCACATATGTTTACCATTTTAAGACGGAGTGTTGTGCGAAAAATTTAGGTCCCTGTGGCCAAGGTCAAGGTCTCACCTTTCGTCGTCCTAAATTAAGGGCTTCTGTCACAAATTTTTACCATCCTGAGATTGAGTGTTACATGCATAATCCATTGTCCAGTTGACACAAATTTCTCAAATATCATTATACTGTTTGTGTACATATATTCATTTCATCATACATTTCACACATTTATTAAAAAAGTGCATGAAATAATTACTTCAAAAAATATATGTTCATTTTACATGTTCTTAGATTAAACCTTCTAGTTTTAAATAAAACTTAACGTTCTTTGGTTGCACAGTTTCATCTACATCTCAGTACTGAAGGTTAATATAAGCCAGTCTGAAATAAGAATGAATGATCACACGCTTTGAGGTATTGTTATTTAGATTTGCACAAATATTCATTATTAGAAGACAGAGTGCAATGTGTAAAATTCAAGCCCCTGTATAATTACATGTACTTCAGACCTGGTATATATTTATGCTTACAATTTTGTCCAAATGTCAATTTTCACCTACGCGTTTGAATTTGTAGTTCTTCATTCAAGAGTTTATATACACCTGATAAAAAGTTAAGCCCCCCCCCCAGTTTTTTACAATTGTTTCAGCATATAAATTTCAGACGTGCTAATTTATTTGAAAATAACCAATACAACGGCATTTTATTTAAATTTCAATATTGTGTCTAACATACCATGCAGGAATTTGAAGAATTCCCAATATCTACTGTGGCAAAAGGCCTCTTATGAAAGACGTGTATTTTAACGTCATACAGACGTTGGATTAAGTATAGAGCTGCAGATTTCACTGGAATGTTTTGTGATGTCATTTCTTGGTAAAACTGTCTGTCTGTCTAAATCAAAGCAGTGCCATAGCTGATCAATACCGTGTATACCCTCCGCGTACACGGATGACTGCTTCAACCCTACGTCTCATCCCTCCAGTCAGGCGTCGAACTTGTTGCATGGTTAGCTGTTGCCACTCATAATGCAAAGCTTCTTCCAATTCATCAATATTTTGAGCGGGAGGGTCCATGCTTTGTATTCGACACCCAAGAATATCCCAGATATGCTCCAGTGGTTTCAAATCGGGACTTCTGGCCGGCCAAGGCAATGTCTCCATAGCGTTACGTTGGATGAATGTCGTCACGGCTCAAGAACGGTGGGGTCTAGTTGTCGTCCATGAATACAGGTCTAGAGGCAAGTAGGTGGTTATCAAATGAGGCACGACAACTGGCTCAAGGACCTCGCGAATGTAGCATTCGCCCGTAAGTCTGCCCTGTATGGTCACCAATTCTATCTTCTCATAGGATATGCAACCCCAGACCATTACAGATCCTCCACCGTATGAAATCGTCGGTTTGATGTACTTTGGAGTATATGCTGTGTTCCTGTGCCTCCAGACTCTCATGAGCCATCTGTAACATGAAGCAAAAACCTGTTCTCATCCGACCAATTTATTCGACGCCATGACCTAAAATTCCAACCTCTTCTCGTCAAACACCATTGCAAACGGGTTCTTTGATGCTGGAACGTCAACAGAGGGCGCTTAATTTCTCTTCTTAAAGCTAGCCCAGTTGCCTTTAAGCGATTTCGCAAGGTCTTTAGAGACAGTCGTCGATGTGGTAGCCATAGGGGCTTGAGACGTGTACTCGTAGCAAAGGGCAGCCGCCTTACTAATCGCACCAGGGCTCGATCCTCCCGTTGCGTGGTTACTGTAGGTGTTCCTGACCTTGGTAGGTCTTTGATTTCATTAGTCATACGATTCTTTCTCACCAGCCTGCTGACCACGGTGTAATGGCGGCCGGTTTGACGCCCTATTTCCTTGTAGGACATCCCTGTCGAATGCATGCCAGTTATTTGCCATCGTTCCGCTTCCGATAGTCTTCTTCGAATCATTTTGTTTTCGTTTCGAATGTTTCGATAGTCTTATTCTAACAGTATGTACTGTTTGTGATGTCGGCGTATGCAAATTGTGGCTTATAAACACCCTATTATGCCGCGTACCCAACCTGCTTATTTCGAAAAGCACGGGTTCCTCGATTATCCCACTAAAATCGTCATAAACAGCCATTGCCAATGTGTATCTATACTGAAAATCCTTACTATGGAATACCATTCGTGACAACTGCAGCAAAAAAAAATACTAGTATACGTCGACTTGTAATGAGCTAAAAATATTAGGTGTATATTTGTTAATTTTGTACAAATTAGGTTTGTGTTGTATCATTTTAATCTAATTTTACCAACTGCAGTATAGGTTTGGAGCAGATTAAAGCTGATTTGTAATTCGAGCGTATTTCTTCCTTAGTCACAGCTCGCAAAATCACCCGCCATTTTCCCAAACTTCAGGATATTTTGTTTACATTTACAATAAAGCTAGTAATAATTAGTTTCGTCCTTTTCCGGTTAATAAATGCCTTTAAATCAACAAGCTCTGGTCAACCATCAGGACCACCCCCCCCCCCAAAAAAAAAAAAGAAAAAAAAAGAAAAGAAAAGAAAAGAGTAGAGATCCAAGTGCTCGCTGATATATATTCCCTGTCTCCTAGCTACCCAAACATCAGATATAGAGGCCAACCCAGGACTTAACCCAAAATATCCATGTAGAACATATCTTAAAGTGGTTACTTGGAACGAAAGGAGCATTCTGTGTGATTCTTGCAGCACTTGGTATCACTGTGATTGTCAATGGCTTGGAAAAAACACTTAAGCTTTCCTTGGTTTTGTACTATGTGAGGAAATCATAACCATTCAACGTCACTAGCAGTTTCACTAGATACCGGTACTAGGTTCACATCAAATTTCACCCCATAGAGAATGCCTCTGATGATCTCCTATATCAAAGCAGGCAATGAGAGAATACAGCCTCCATGGTTATCCAAAAGCTAGCTCTATCCCCAAATAGTGTAAAAATACAGGAAAGAAAAAGGTCAAATTACAATCCGAAGAAAGACTTACTTTCCTCAATATTAGTTGTCGTTCAGTCAATAACAAAATTCCCGATAAGCACCAAGTTATTGATCAAGTCAAACCAGATATAATCTGTTGCACTGAAACTTTTTTAAAGCCTTATACCTACACTCCTGAAATTTTCCCAAGCTTCCTTGGCAACCAGGTGTACAGAGATGATAGAACAACTAGCAAGTGCGGAGGTGTCCTCCTTGCAGTCAAAAACTTACTTAGTAAAGAACCAGACTTAAAAAAAATTGCATCATATGGTCACAAATCTCAATAACTGGTATCAAAGACATATATGTCTCTGTATACTACAAGCCTCATGAGAACGATAAACACTCACTCAGTGAAGTTAAGTCATAAGTTGTAAAAATCGTCAAAACAACAACATTTGTACTCTGATTTCAATCTCTCAGACATGAACTGGTCAAATGAATCACCAACAGATAAATGCAAATTCAGACATGTATGATAACTTTACGGAGAACAGGATTAATCACAGTCTTGAACAGTCCGCACATGTGAAAAAATAATCGAGATCTATTTCTCGCAGCCACTCCTGATCACATTCACAATACAATAGACTTACCAAGTTTAAGTACATCAGACCATTATATAGTCTTCCATGAACTTAAGGCAAAAAAGGCGAATTAGACAAATCCCATGACTAATCAAATCAAACAAAAAAGCAAACTGGTCTGACTTCAAGAAAGATTTGGTCGTCATCATAGGATGTTCACCCAAAAGCAACATGAAGACCCTAACCCTAATCAATAGGTTATCATCCATACACGTACCATCTAGACAAAGCAAGCATAAAACTCATTTACCATGGGTTTCTCTGTCTATTTCCGGACGACACCATAGTCTATTTTACAATTAAATCACCCACAACAGCACAAAGCTTCAACTGATTTGCACAACCTAGAAATATAGGAAAAGAATGGACAATGGAGTTCAGCCCAAACAAGTGTGAGGTACCCAGAATACACAGGAAAAAACAGTCATCTTTCCCTATACCCTACACAGCACTATTCTGAAAACCATAGAAAATGCAAAATACTCAGGAGTTACTATAAGTAGAAACCTGAACTGGTCATACCACATAAACAACATCACAAACAAAGCAAAAAAGAACTTAGTAGGCAAAATGTCAAAACCTCAAAGAAGAAGCATACAAAACATACATACGTTCATACATACATACATACATACATGCATGCATGCATGTACGTACGACCCCAGGTTGAACACTGCTCAACCATATAGCACCTATGGCAGAAATACCTCACTCAAAGAATAGAGACATTGTCCAAAGATCAGCCGCAAGGTATGTTCATAATGATGACCACTATACAAGAAGTGTAACAAACATGATTAAGGAACTAAAATGGTCAACACTACAGCAAAGGTGAAACCAAGCCAACCCGATCATGCTATACAAAATAAAAGGTAAACAGGTAAATAATTTCTATCTCAATCTTCTAACAGATACAAGAAATAACAAATTCTGTATCCCGCAGTAAAACACACAACAGAACTTGACCTCATTTTTCCCAAGACTATACGACTCTGGAACGAATCACTTTCAAGGATTAAGGCTACCTGAATTGTACCAGGTTTTATCAGTAGATTGAAGAAGTGTTATGGGTTTTAAATATTCCCAATAACTATTTAAGTAAGATCTCTAGTATAATTCTTGTTAACTTTGTTTTATTTTTACAATTTTAATGTTCCTGATACTCGCCTGCCTAGTATAGTCAGTACTGACTTTTGGTAGTAATAAGTTGAAGTTTAAATTGAAGAGTTGTTTTGCAACATTCAACACATATTGTGCATATGTAGTTCTGCCCAGCTATTTTTGGCTTGTTTTTCTTTCTTTTCACGTGTCTCTGCTGATGTTGTTTTTTTTGCTTCATACGAACTGTTATCTGATACCGTGTAATACAGTGAACCAAAGGAATATTTCAAAACATAAACGGACATTTAAAAAGAAAAGTACGAATGAATTTAACAAAGAAAAGTCCGTAATTGTAAGATACAGTAAAGTACATTTTTCAAATTATATTTTGAAAGCTTACATGTGTCTCGTGAAACTAGCGATAATAGTTATGGAAGTTAACTACGAAAAGAAACATCTTTTAAATGTTCTGTGTTTGGTGCTTCATTCATTTATGTGCATTTCTATGTTTCCTGTCTTTTTTAACGCTTGAAACAACTTTCTCTCTATAGATCCTTAAATGTTGTAATTATAACGTAGCATTGTTCTTATGTAAAAGTTACATAACGCAATTATAACAATACCTTTATCTGGCAACAAATGAAACACATTTATGAGGGAGGTGTATTTTTAGCTGTCACCCCGCACCTTATCCACTAAAATCAAGTTAAACAAGAACTATTAAGGTGAATCGTATTAGTGTGTGTTTTACGTAATCTTTTTTCATTCACGTATCGTACTTGCTTCAGGTAGAACTAACGTAAGCGAGTGAAAAGTACTGGTGTTAAACTAGTTAAAGTCGAAAGGCTAACAGAAGTAGTTGAATTTGGCAATTTGAGTTCGACTTTACACTAAAAGAATATGTGTTGTTATTTTTGTTGTTGTTTCAGCGTCGCTTTTGCTACAATCATTCAGAAATACGGTTAAAACGATGCAAATAAAGGTGAAATAAATTAAAGCCTAACATACACAATAAAGTTTTGAAAGAGAGAAACGGGAAATTTTCAGTAGACGAAGCAGGATGTTTTCTTCTAAATTCCTTATGTTCATTTTTGAAAATGTCTACTAACTCTGTTGAGTTTACATTAAAACCCAAAATTGCTTAAGAGCCTGCTGACAGAAGCTGAACAAAACCATTTAACCAATAAATAATGACCCACACCAAAATTTGCAACAACATTTCAAAAGAAAATACATGTATTTTCATAATTTCAGATTGCAATATCATTCCATATTACGTGGACCATGCATAATCAATATTTCTGTGATGATCAAACAATCCTTAATCACACTATTTCTGGCACCGAAACTATTTCCTGTCTTAGCGGGTGCTCGGGAGGTGTTGGTTATCTGAAGTACTACTGCACAGACTACGAAGCTGGAGAATGGAGCTCTGGAGAAAATACTATAAATTACACAACCACTGTCAATCAGTTTGAATTTGGGTACTTATACATCATCTTTATCAAGTAATGATTGTAAGTTGAAAATGAGGAAATGAATATATTTAAGATTTGACTTACATCCAGATTATTTATGGACGTACGTATAAAAATCTTGCCAATAAATTTCGATTGCAACGGACCACCAAAAATCATTTATTTTATCTATTTATAGCGTTGTAATAATAAAAACATAGCCATTTCAGATCTTTTTACGGTTGAATCCCCTTCCTTTACAGCGCACAGGTCTACAAAGTTAATTGCTAGTTTTCAATTACTGAATTTCCTTAAACTGGCTTTGTAAATGACGTGCTGTATGTAACTAGTTCCAGGAGCGCTGCCTGGGTTGGGCTGGTGACTTCGAGTGGAACTCAATGGTCGCTAGTTGCATCTGTAAATTTAACAGTGCGGCATGACACAGGGCGAATAAATTCATCACCGACTGTAGATACACCCCCAATTCTTTACTGGCAGAGGGGCTGCTCGTATTCTTTTGCTTTACAAGGTATTGAAATATTTATGATGTAAGGTTATATATAATGTCAAGAGATGTGTCTGCTGCACATTAACGACAGTTGTGGCGAAATGCCAAGAAAGCTGTTTGCTTATATAGAAAACGGTAACACATAATAGAAATAAAGATTTCTCTCGTTTATTGTTTTATGGCTCTGTCTTCTTTTTCTAAGTTTTTTGCGAAAGCTGAGTACTGGTGTACATTTGTTTCAGATTTTACTTTTGATTTCAGTTTCAGATGTTGACGGGGACATAATTAAATGTCGTCGTGCTGTAGGAAACAGTGAGTGCGGAGATGTGTGCAACTCTTTCCAGGAATTGTTGTTGAACGAGGTATAACGAGTCATTTGGATTACAAGACAGAATTACTATTTAAGGAGACAACACCTAATATCTAGAGACTACAAAGTCCTGCCATCGTATAAACGTGCATGCTATTGAACGAACCATTACTTGATGCTAAAATGTCAAACAATCTTGATAAACTAGATAAGATGAATACATTACTGATAGAAAGCGGTTGTGAGATTTTTGGGTAGATATATTGAATTATTGTAAAGCTTTTTTGAGTCTATTGGCTGTAAGGAAAATGTTTTAGGATACATTCTTCTTTGCATTGTTATTTTTGATTTTCTTTTTTTCTCTGCAGGATTGGCTTATAAAATACATATACAGTATGTTATTTGTTAATTTCAGGGTATTCATTTTTCAATAGTTTGTTACTTCCTAGTTAATACTCATTTTATGTTTGTAACTAGTTAATTTTATTTTCTTGCCTAACTAAAACTTCTTTCTTTGATGATAACATCAATGCTTACAGAGTACCTATTCTAAAGTGAGTAACATGAATGCACCATGGGCACTCTA
Source organism: Cyclina sinensis (assembly GCA_012932295.1). NCBI lineage: Eukaryota > Metazoa > Mollusca > Bivalvia > Venerida > Veneridae > Cyclina > Cyclina sinensis. Next base: position 1,623,112 of record JAAONU010000012.1, on the reverse strand, counting down.
TGGTTTAACCATTTATCAAAGCGTACCTTACCAAACAGTATACAAAGAAATACTCGTAAAATGTATCAAATGTGCCAAAAAGCACACTGTCAATTATAAGATATATTTGAAGGAAAGAAGACAAAATCTGGATATTCAAATAAATATCTTCAAAAGTTTATGTTGAAAATAGTCTTTTTAGTTCTAAGGATACTATATTTAAGCACATGCACTTACATTAAAGCTACATATTTTACGCAGGCGCTTTACCGGATTACCAAATATACGAAACTGAATTCACTATTTCCATTTCTGTAACAGTCTGCGTGCTCTATTTCCTTCTCTGGAAGTTTGACGGCAGGATTTTATGCAGTCACTTTGCAAGTAGAAGATTTTGCCAGTGCGAGTTCTACCACACCTCTCAGCAGTATTCCTCTTCAGTTTCTCGTGTACATGTACGCGGGAAACGGGTCTTGTGTGCAGTCCCAGCTTATTTATCCAACGCCAGAAACAGGAAAACGCTACCAGCTAGATGTAAATGAAACTTTACGTTTTACAATAAAAGCTCAGGGACCAAACTAGTACGTAGACATTTTAAGCAACTTTTATCATTTGCTAACCGTAGTGTTGCGGAAATGATCAGTTTGTTGATCAATCATAGATGACCAATGACAAATGATTCTTTTTCAAAGAAGCATTTTTCAAAACCAACGATCCAGTCACATGCTAGAAAAGGCGTCCATTCATTTAAAGTCGTTGATAGTTTATTTTCTTGAAACAGTCTAATACATGTATATAATGCGATTATAAAAAAAGTAAAAGGTGGTTTTGATTCTTTATTATTACTATAAAACGGATAGAAACAGTAATTACTTGTAGAAGACTTAATGTGTCAGTAGGATTTTCTGATGAATGAAATAAAACAGACTTACAGTCATTCCGCAGAAGAGACTGATTCATCGATTGAATTATTTAGACTGATTCCAAACACTGCAACACTTTGCATACATTTTATTAACAGTAAAAGCTTAAAGCTGTGATAATGATATTTTATGTGCTAGATTTACATGTAAGTTTGACAAAACAGGAAATAAATAAATCAACGTAGGACAGTTGCGGCAATCAACAGATTTTTTTCTCATGTATTAGATAATCATGTTTGATTGTATATCCAATGTTGTGTATGTACATGATTTGAATTAAAACTTATTGTAGAATAATATAATTTTTTATTATGTGTTTCGCATTAGACATATATAAATCAAATTGTTGAAATTCAATTTTTAGATATTAAAATATTGAAATTTAATATTAAAAGCCAAGGATACCAAAAGTATACTTTGGTGTTTTTATCTCCTTTCATGTTTGCTAATTTTCTAACATTTCTTTTAAAAAAGGAATCTGACAGTTGTAATCATTGAAGACAGTCTTCACAGAAATATACGTCTGTTTTCGTTTGGTTTTCAGTTTCCATAGAGTTATAACGATGTCAGATATGAGAATATTGAGATCGACAGAAGAAAAGCATGAGCAGTCATACTGGTATTACATAGCATTGAACGTAACATGGACGAGTAGTTATTCAGATGCTGGGATAACTTATAAGTTGTGTTTCTATGCAAGAGATAGCATCGGGTATTGCTTATATTATTACCAAGAAGTTAAAAATACAAAAAATGCTCTGATGTTTTTCTTTTTGTAAGCTGGTCACTCATACACACAACTACGTTGTTATTCGAAGACAACTTTAATGGATATATATAATTTGCCATACAAAGATAATAATAATAATTTATAGGCTTTTGTCTATCCCAAGAGAAAAAAAACACACAGAAACCCAGACTAAAAGACTGTGACATAAAATTGATCTCTAAGATGTTCATATGATTTTCCACTGATCTGTACCGATGATCTTTTTATGTCGTTATATAATCATGTTTAAAATTGGTCAAAGAATTCGTCCATCAAGTTCAAGGAAGAGGATTTTCTGGCGAGCTATGTTTTTGACACAATGTGACCCAGTCTAACAGAGAGGTTATCAAGAAGTTATCAAGACACGCTATAAGAGTTAATTTCATAGAAATTGAACCATAACTGATATTTCTCGATTGTTCACAAAGTTCTCCTTTAATTTGGGCTTGTGACATATTTCTTAAATCAAACTTACTCAGTTCAAATGTACCCTGAACTATTTTGACATCTAGAGTGTTTAAAATCTGAAATGTTGACGACAGTCTTGAGACGAAGGTCAACGATCGATTACATTAGTCCACCTCTGTGCAGGTGAGCATAAATTGTTTGGTTAAGGTGAACCATTGAACCCGATTCAAAAACTTCAGCCATCCTGTTCTTTGATCAAACATTTAAAGTAAATGCTTTTTTCTTCTTATCTTTTAACAGAGTTACCAGTGACATCAGATGCGTATTTGTGCAAGTTTTAGGTAAACGCCTCTTCTACAGTAATCACATTTTGTTTAAGTTTTTATTTATTTTATTCATTTTTATTGATATTGTTTTCATTCAATTTTCGTGATATTATTGCGCGGTTAATATAATTCACAAGCACTTGAACTGTAGAAAGCAAAATAAAGAAATTGTGTAATGCTCTCACAAGTTGTTTAGCAAAAGAGAAAATGTCGTTCGACGTTGAAGCAAGGCACTAAGTCTTGCTTTTTATGGCTTCCACCAGTGAAGAGCAATCTGTTTAAATAAACAAATATGCTCATACAATAGCAACAACAATTATAAAAAATTTTTCAGAGGTTAAAACTGTTAAAACACAATATAAAGCATGGACCAATGTGAATGAAAGTCTTTACTGGGAAGAAAGAAATGTGTCAATGTAAAAAATGTTTAAATTGGTTATTTAGTCATTCCATAATCTTTTATAGTACATAATTCACTTTTAATATGGCAACGTTTTAAGAAAGGAAGCGATAAGATGTCACTATGCCGTAGTTGCAACTAAAAGGCGATGGAAGTAGGTTGTAAATTATCATACAGGCACAGAAAACTATTAAAGACCGCTAAAAGTCCGAAAAACTGACACCTTAAAGTTGAGAAAAAACTATTTATTTAATACGTTTTTACTCCGGCAACAAAAGAAGTCAAGATCGGATGATTACATATTTCAAATGTCAACTCAAGCTTGGCCGGGCAACCTTCATTTCCTTTTTATAAAAAGTCGGTTTTATCAGTTTTTACAAATGATTGAATGGCTAATCACGTTCAAAATAGTTTCTCTAATCGAAATTATGTTTTTTTTTATATTAAAGCTCACATCTTTTTCAGATATCAACAACTGTGTATCAAATCCATGCAAAAATGGCGGAACATGTGCAGACGAAATCAACAGTTACTCATGTCGATGCATTGCTGGTTACACGGGAGAAAACTGTTCCATTAGTAAGCGCCTTTTTTTAAAAATAAAAAAGAAGTCAGACGCACGACATGAAATATTTTTCTTGCATATCAGACTGGATTTTCTACTGTTTACACCGGTGCTAGAAAAACTCGTCTTACACCGTGTAAGACAAGTCGCGTGCTTTGAAATGACGTCAGTTCGGTGTATTTTAATTTTATGAATGAATGACGTGCTTAAGATGACGTCATTTTGCCGTTTTGAATGAAGTTGTAAATTCATACGCTTCTTTAAGAAAACGGTGCCAAATAAAAATATTAGATTTTCGTAATTTCAACCAGAAATATAATTTACATGTAATATGCAAGAAAAAGAATCAAACACTGGCTGTCGTTACAGGCGGGAATATCTGGCTCTAGGTTAACTGTTTACAGCGGTATTACGGGATGTACCAACAGCCAGTGTAAGATTCTTATATTATTTTTAATTTTTTTATTTGTATCTTAACCTTTTAGTTCTCGGTAACATAAAAGTATTGATGAGTAATAGCTTTTGTGTTCTGTCTAAAGTAGTCAGTAATTCTTTGATTATAGTATCATCTTTTACATTTTAACAACTTCTTATATACATGAAAAACTAGCCATTAGATAAAGACAAAGGTTTGCCTTAAGGTTTAAATACAATGTTCATAATAAAAGTGGTAAGAAAGAAAGATGAATTATTTTCAGATATTGATGACTGCAGTTCTTCTCCATGTGAAAATGGTGGAACATGCTTTGATGGAGTAAACGACTACACTTGTATTTGTGTCCCTGGTTTCGCAGGCAAGAACTGTTCCACTGGTGCGTTGATATATCTGAATATAGTTGCTGTAGCAGATATTTAATGTATTTGTCTTTGACAATACTGCCCCATCAGACAATTGAAAATGACATTTGTCTTTAAAGAAAACATAATATGTACATGCATTATATTGACACTACTTATTTTATAAGTGTTATACTAGTAAGTCACTGGTCAGTCATTTTCAAACGCTAAATGACACAAATCTATTCATTGTTTATATAATGAAAAATTTCGTTTCTGTCTAACATATAATACTTTCTTTTTAGACGTTAATGAGTGCGGATCAAATCCATGTCGAAATGGCGCCGACTGCTCAGACAAAGTGAACGGTTATCTGTGTACATGTGAGCCAGGATTTTCCGGAATTACATGTGATATAAGTGAGCCTTGTTTTTAGATGACATACGTTGAATCGCACTTTCTGTAAACGAATGTTATTAAAACACTACACTATATATAATACTTAAAATCACCCTGATAGAGACATCGTAAGGAAACGATTTTTAAGGAAATAAAATGCTGTGTTCACATTTTCTAAATTTTCATATCCTGCAAGCTTTTACTGATCTGTATACAATTTTATTTGTAGATATTGATGAGTGCGAATCTATCCCTTGTCAGAATGGCGCAAGCTGCGTTGACAAAGTGAACGGTTATTCGTGTGCATGTGTGCCAGGATTTGCCGGAACTACATGCAGCATCAGTAAGCTTAAGTTTTGTTAAATCAATAAACATTATGTATAAGTTGCATCTATAAGCTTACGATTGTTCAATCAAGCCAAATTGTTTGCATGCGACATCAAAAATCCTATTTTTTGTTTTATCAAATTAGATTAAGTTTACGTATCATCAATTAGTTTGTTTAATCAGACCACATCGTCCTCATACAACATCAAAATACCTTAGGTTTATTAAAACAAATCAGATTGTCTATACTCAGCATCAGTAAGTCTTAGTTTTGTTTAATCACATCAGATTGTGTACATGCGGAATCAGCGAGTCTTACTTTTGTTAATTCAAGTAAGATGGTGTATACGCAGCATCTCTAAGCCTAGATATTATTCAATCAGACCAGAACGTTTTCATACAGTATAAAAATGCCTGAGGTTTGTTCAAACAAATAAGATTGTTTATACATAGCATCAGTTCTTCTTAATTCTGTTTAATCAAATTCGTCTGTGATTTTGGTTATATGGCATCAGACAGTTAGTTTTGATTAATTAAATCAGACAGTGTACATGTTGTACAGTAAATCTTAGTTTTGTTTAATCAAATAGTATCGTGTACATGCGGCATCAGAGAGTCTAAGTTTTGTTTAATCAAATCAAATTGTGTATACGTAGCATAGCTTAGTCTGAATATTGTTTAATCAAACTCGGTTGCCTTCATATGGCATCAAAATATTTAGGTTTGTTTTAGCAAATCAGATTACCTACAATGGTTTCCAACGTTTGCCCTTGTGTATCAGGAGTAAATTAAAAAATGCTAAGACAGTTATTTCGTCATTTAACTTTTAGCCATGTTCTCAGGGACGTCAAGCAAAACAAAAACCAGAGTTCAAACTGTAAGATCTTAAAAGGTACAGAAAGGTTTGAAAAATTATAAGTTTTTAATTTCTAGATACAAATGAGTGTATTTCATCCCCATGTGAAAATAGTGGGACGTGTACAGATATGATCAACGGTTACGAGTGTTTGTGTATGCCAGGTTATGGTGGGATCAACTGTCAGTTTGGTAAGTAATCATCGACACAGGAATACAGCGTCAAACTAATAAAAGAACACCGCGAAGTGGCACCAACATATGTCTGTTTTATTCGCGGGCATATTAAAAGATCTTAAGATTAAGCTGAATAGGGTATTATTATTTATTTGGTAATAATGAAGAAACTAAAAATGTCAAAGATGTACAAGACCATGCTGAATGATTTTTTGCGGAAGCCAAAAACTAAAAGGAAGAACAAAACCATTGTTTTTATTAATATTAATATTGATAATTGGGGTCGTCCCGTACAAGAGGTTGGAAGAGTACATATCCATTCATGAAAAGCTTAAGAAACCAAATGATAATAAGTACCTACATATTTAAAAAAAACCGCTGAGCGGCGCATTATATGCCCGAAGGGTGCTTTTCTGAGTATGATGCAATTGTGATATAAAGGAGGAAAGCTTAGGCTTTGGAATTAAATGATTTGCTTAAAACTTAATTTTTATTTGTTTTTGATTTATAATGTTTAGATTTTTAACATCTTAAAATTTTGATTTAAGAGATATTCTTAGATCTTTATCATATCTGAATTTAAGGTTTTGTAATTTGTATAAATGTTAGTCTTTCAGAAATTATTATGTTCATGCTGTGATGCATGGTGTTCGAGTGATAGTGCAGACATATTGATTGTTTTGTTAATGGTCACTTTGACCTTTTATGCACTTACCCCGTACAGTATAGGGGTCAGGCAATCAATGATGGTAGTTATTCTAAGAAGTTTAAAGTCTGTATGGGAAGTAGTTGCCAAGTTATGCAGCAGAAATGCTTTTCAGTGTGTAAGCTATTGTGACCTTTAAATCTGACCTACTGGTCCTAAGATGTATAGGAATTATTATTATATGACCCTAAAATCAAAAGGAGTCATTTACTTAATGTGTGTAACTATTATATGAATTTTGAAGTCTCTATGACAAATTGTTGTCGAGTTACAGTGTTAATGATTCTAAACATGTAGGTCACTGTTACCTTGACCTTTGACATACTGATCCGAAAATATATAGGGGTCATCCACTTAATGAATACAATCATGATAGAAAGTTTGAAGGCTCTATAACAAATGATTATTAAGTTACATAGCGGAAATTGTTTTCAATGTTAAGGGCACTGTGACTTTGACCTTTGTCTTTTGACTCCAAAATCAATAAGGGTCATCTACTTGATTTGGGCATTAGTCACATGAAGTTTGAAGACTGTACGCTAAAAAGGACTGATGTTATCCTCCAGAAACCAAATTGCTAACGGACGCACGGACAATTACCTAAAAAAATTGAGCTCACTCTGACCTTGATCTTTAAGCTACTGACACCAAAATCAAGGTCATGCACTTAATGTGTGCAATCATCAAATGAAGTTAAAAGACTGTAGGCCAAACAGCTCTCCAGTTATCCTCCGGAAACCAAACTGCTAAACAGAGCATGAACTGAAGGTAATTAGAAAAGCAATGTTTTTTTGCTTCAGATTCTTTTATTAGGGTTGAAGACATAATTATTTAATGAAATAGAAAGCTGTGAGTTTGGAATTAAATACGAACAATATTGTTTTATTCCCAACCTTACTGATGGTTTACATATAATAAAATCCCCCAAGCGGTTTTGGAGATGTAGCTTGGACAAGATTTTAATATAGAAGAGTAAAAAATGACTAAGTGCCTATAACCAAAATAATCTGAGCAAAAACTCCTAACGATATGCACAACATGGCTTAGTGACAAACATTCCTGTGATGTTTCAATGAAATCCCTCTAGCGGTTTTGGCGGTGAAATGTGGACAAGACTTGAATAGTTAGAAGTTAGAGTGAAAAAATGACTAAGTGCCCAAAACTCTGCCAAAAATAAATCGAGCGGAATCTCTTGACGATATGCACATCTAGGCTTGCTGAAAAACTGCTGTAAAGTTTCACTAAAATCCCTCAAGCCGTTTTGGAGATGAAGCAAGGACAATATTTTACTGGACAGACGTATGGACGGACGGATGGATGGACGGACGGAGAGACGGACGGTCAGTACGATTACTATACGGACAGTACTTTACTTACTTTTACTTACTTACTTACGTTACTTACGATTACTTACAGTACGATTACGATTACAAAAAATAGGAAAGTTGGGTAACAGGGAGGGAAGTCCCCTGTAGGGGCTGGGAAGTACCTACCCATCCAATAAATAGTTTAGTCCTAGGTTTAAGTTTTTACCCAATATGAGTCGATGCCAAAGCCAGGTGACCCTTGTGGTTTAGATAAATTTGACCCAAGGGACATTACATGAACAGTCTTGGTAGAAGATGATTTACATAAAATTACAAAGCTCTGTGTCAAGTGGTTTTGGTGAAAATTTTTAATTTTTTGTTTGTTTGTAAAATCGTGTGACCCCCATGGTTGGGCCTATATTGAGCAATGGGTCATGTTTTGAGCCAACTTGTTAGAGATCCACGAGACTCAATGCTACACACTAAATATCAAAACTCTTAACCTTATGGTTTATGAGTAATCAGCTACAATAAAGTTTTTGCACGACGCTGCCGCTGACGACGAAGATTCAGTGGTCACAGAAGCTCGATTTTTTCTTCGAAATCAGACGAGCTAAAAACAGATTTGCCTCTCTAGTCCTATAATAACGGGTAATTTCTTACAGACGAAAAAATCTTTTAAAAATCAAGCTTTTTGATGTCTCTTTCATTTATAAGTTAACGGCAATATTGTTTTAGTACAATATATATTATCGATATAACGGTGGTACACTGGTATTTTAGTAATAAGTTATTGTTTCACCATTCAGTAAGAATTTATGACTTATAAATAAATTATCTGACTTTCTTGATTGAAATGGAACCCCCCACCCCCTACCTTTTAAAGCTTTGTTAAATTTTAGCGTTCACCATGGTTATGTTTTCCCTGGTTCTTTAATATTCTGTTCCACAAACATTCAACCAGATATCCAGGAAATAGCTTTGTCAGTCACTTTGACTAGAAAAGTCTTTATTTTATTTTACAAATTTTACCCACACTTTTGAATCTCAAGAAGAGTGCTGTGATTTATGACGTCAGAAGCTACAACTCAAAATGACTGGAGCATTCTAAATTGTGCAAAACATCTTACATTGTAATGAAAATGACCTTGTGCTGACAGTTTTGTTTTACCGTCAGACTGTACCTACCTAAATGTTTGATTCATATCTCAGAAGTTACCAAGCTTTTTTTATTTTATTCAAATAGAATGCTGAAACAAAAGTCACATTAGTACTATATCTGTTAATATGGGCAACAGCACATTAAAATGTGTTCTTTGAAGCTGAGTTTGGGCTAAAATACTGAAACACACGTTTGTCATTTGCAAACGCTATTGTTTTTGGCCATCTTGTTACAGCGCGCTTGATCACTTTAGAGCCTCACAACTAAACCAAGCGATTACATGTGTCTTATTCTAGATGTAGATGAGTGTATGTCCTCCCCGTGTTATAACAAAGCAACCTGTACAGATTATGTCAACTATTATACATGCACCTGTCAAGAAGGGTACTCAGGCATCAACTGTGAAACTGGTAGGTTCAATATCGACGTTTTGTTTATTGAAAAATAGCATTGAAAATATTTCTGATCATACACAAAATACATATAAATGTACAAAGACATATGCTTCAGAACGGAAGTGTAACTCTGCGAAAACAAAAATTATGACACACACGAATCGTAAGAGTTAGAAGGTTTAAAATTTATTCGATTACAACACGAAAAGAAAGTAATGTAGTTTGATTGTATTGTCAATCAGTCCTTATAAACTCTGTTACTATGTCAATGTTAACATTTCAGCTGAAACGTAAGTTGATTCTTACAAATGACAGTCAGAATTCCTAATGTATGTGAATGTTTTTTTTTTTTTATTTCAGACGTCTTTAAAAATAGAAAATAACAATATTTTTTTTCTCCCAGTCAGGTGTCTTGTTTAAATTTAGTTTTGAGGTGCAGATTGTTATTTCGTGTAACCGTTTAAGAATCTGTTTGAACCTGTTACATTATTTGTTTATTTCCTAGACTTGGACGAGTGCCTGTCTAACCCTTGTCTTTTTGGCGGGAGCTGTAAAGATAGAATAAATGGTTACGTATGCAGTTGTATGATAGGGTATGCGGGTCTCAACTGCGAAGCTGGTAAACTTTATCACATTTTTTCGTATAAAGAAGCTGATAATCATTATCATAATGTGATTATCAGAAAATGTTTTTATACCCCCACAAACGAAGTGTAGTGGGGGGAGGGGGTATATAGGAGTGAGCTTGTCGGTCGGTCAGTCCATCGGTAAGTCCATTTTATGGTTTTCGGATGAAAACTCTTGAAAGAGTCAATGGATTGTAATAATTTAAGTACGCAGGTGTAACATCATAAAATACAGGTCAAGTTCGACCACTAAATTTTTACAGAGTTATGGCTCCTTTTCATCTTCAGTTTTGCAATAAAATGGTTGTTATGATATTTAGAACACATGTGTAACCTTTTAAAATACAAATCAAGTTCGACTTTGGGTTCAGACCACTAAATTTTTACAGACTTATGGCTCTTTTATAATACCTTTTGCAAACAGAAATCATTTTCAGATGATAACTGATTATTAATTAATTGAATTAATTATTTTGTAGCATCATTAAGTACAAGTGGAGTTCGAATTTGGGTTCAGACTTCTAAATTTTCTTACACAGTTATGGCCCTTTTCAACTTCAATTTTGCAAAAAGTGGTGTAAACATGAAAATCATTTAAGGAGTCACTGGATTGAAATTATTTTTGGAACACAGATGAAAGAAACAACATGAAGTACAGGTCGAGTTTTAGATTTCAGACCACTAAATATTTACATAGTTATTTTCATCTGTTATTTTGCAAAGAGATAGTTTCCAGACGATAACTCTTCAAGGAGTCAATAGATTGTATTGTACTCAAATGTAACATCATAAAATACAGGTTGATTTCAGATTTGGATACAGACCACTAAATGATTACATAGTTTTAGTTCCTTTTCATTTTACCAGTTTTAAACTTGTTTTGATAATTTAAAATCCTACTTGATACAATTATCTGTACACTGCTGTCTTTCTTTTCACTAAAGATAATTTCTTTTTACATGTTTCTTTTTGCCACAAAAGTAATTCGCGTCTCCATCAAGGACATCAGTGGAGGTGGTATTAATCGAATTCATCGATAGTCTAGTTTAGAGACGAGTGCTTTAAGTTAGCGCTTGTAAGAAAAGACATCAACATTACTTTGTTAAATCAACAGAACTTTTCGAAGGCTTTGGTCTTGTCACCTGATGTTATCCTGAGAGAACCCGAGGGATAGCACCTTAGAATAGTCATTGGCAAAACATTTGCCACTGGGGTGTAAACCAGGATCTCGGGTGCACCAACCTCAGTTTGCCCCAACATTTTTTTCACAAGAACAATCAAGAACACGTTGTCTTGGTGAATTAACTCCAACCCACCCATCAACACCACCGTGTTGCATACAAAAGCACACAAACATATGAAAAATAAAAAGCTAATGGCTTTGTCATGTCAAATCAGCAGGAACATGACATAAGGAATAAAAACAGATTAATCGAGTCTCTACGTCCTTTCTAAAAAATCCGTAGAAACCTTCATAAACTGTTAAATATATACCAAATAAGAAGAAAATCATTGTATCGATATATTATTTTTTTATTCATTTTTATTGATATTATTGCACGGTAAATATATTGCATAAGCACTTGAACTGTGGAAACCAAAGTAAAAGTAATTGTGCAATGTTCTCACAAGTGGTTTACAAACGAGGAAATGTCGTTTGACATTGACGTAAGGTACTTAGTCTTCTTGTTTAAGGGAGCCGCAGGAAAAAAACAACACCATTTATTTTGTCAGAGATTAAAATCGTAAAATCATAACATAAAGCATCGCCCAATTTGAATGAAAGTCTTTACTTGGAAGAAAGAAATGCGTCAGTTGAACCGAACGTGTTTTAAAAATGTTTAAAATGGTTATTTAGACATTTAAAAACCTTTTGTAGTACAAAATCCACTTTTAAAAATATGCCCCTATAATCTTATAAATTATTATGTAGGCCCCGGAAACTACATTAGGATTAAAGATTTTATCCCACTGGGATTTATAATTCTCAACAGTGCTATTTTTGTAGCGTGTCGACAGTAAGAGGTCTCGCAGTATACGTGGTCATACATCTATCGCTTGTCACCGGTGTCGTGTGAGGTGGACAGTGGACACTCATATCCCGTTTTTACGCGATCTATTTTGGGCATGTTGCAATGGCCAGCTGGTCTTATGAGTTCTTACTTTTTAATGCTAGGGGGTTGATACCGACAGGTGAAGGTTCAAATCCCACTGGGAATTTGATTATCTTATAATTCACAACAGCGCTATTTATGCCATGTGGCGGCCGTGTGAAATCTTCCCGTGCATATTACCAACATCTTGTGTCTATCACCTGTGTGGTGTGCGTTCTTACGTTGCTAGGCGGTTTATGTTGTTCGGTGCGGGTTCGAATCTCAATGGGAACTTGATTATCTACATTTCCTTTTCCGAAAACTAATACTGTAAAGCTGAGAAAAAATATTTAACACGTTCTAAACCTCCGCTACCACCAGCAGTCAAGATCAAATGATTTCATATACCAAATGTCAATTCAAGCTTGGCGGGGTAACCTTCATTTCTTTTGTGTTTGAATCGGTTTTATCACTTTGTACTCAGGAGTAAATGGCTAATCACGTTCAAAATAGTGTTTGTCAAACTGAATTTGACGAAAGTGTCTTAGGTATATCAAAGTTGTGTCGTCCCCTCGCGTAGTGCAGGGATTGTTTACATTTCGTTTGATGGGCCTTTAATTGAAAAACATTTACATTAAGCAGAAAGGTAAAAAGAAACATCAATCTTGACGTTATATTAGCCACTAGATGTATGCATGATATAATCATTGAAAAAAACATTCAGAATGGGCATTATTTTACTGGACAAATATTCAAATTGAATAGTTATCATAAGCAGTTTGTATTTCATTATAATGCATCTAGTCTTTAATCAAATTTGTTTTGTTTAGATTAAAGCAAACTTTTTATTCAGATATCGACAACTGTGTATCAAATCCATGCAAAAATGGGGGAACATGCGCAGACGGAATCAACAGTTACTCATGTCGATGCATTGCTGGTTACACGGGAGAAAACTGTTCCATAAGTAAGCCTTTTTTATTCAAAATCAGTAAGAAGACAGAGACAGGACAAGAAATATTTTTAACTTCGAAATTGCTTATTTGTATCTACACTTATTAGTTTTCAGTAACATTAATGTATTGATGAGAAATAGCTTTTGTATTCTGTATTAAGTAGTTAGTACTTTTTTGGTTATAGTATTTTGTATTAGTTTTTTTTACATTTTAACAATTTTTTTTTTATATACAGCAAAAACTGGCCATTAGATAAATACAAAGATTAACCAGAAGTGTTAAATATAACGTATTGCTTACATAAAAAATGATAACAAAGAAATGTGAATTATTTCCAGATGTTGATGACTGCAGTCCTTCTCCATGTGAAAATGGTGGAACATGTTTTGATAGAGTAAACGACTACATTTGTACTTGTCTCCCCGGCTACGCAGGCAAAAGCTGTTCCACTGGTGCGTTGATATATCTGAATAAAATTACTGTAGCAGATGTTTCATTTATTTCTCTAGGTCAATATTGCCACAACCGTTGATTTGAAAATGGCGTTTGTCCTTAAGGAATACATAATATGCAAATGCATTTTAGTGTTATACTAGTGCTACAAAATATCAGTCGTTTTAGAATGCTAAATGATAAAATCTGTCTATTGTACATATTATGATAAATTCCGTTTCTCGCAGTTTTCTTTCTTACATATTATACTTCCTTTTTAGACGTTGATGAGTGTGAATCAAATCCATGTCAAAATGGCGCCGATTGCTCAGACAAATTAAACGGTTACTTGTGTACATGTGAGCCAGGATTTTCCGGAATTACATGTGATATTAGTGAGCCTTGGTTTTCGGTGTCATACGTTAAACCGCACTATGTGTGGACGAATGTTATTAAAACACTACACTGTTGATGATATCTTAAAATCAGTATAAGGTATCAAATATTTGGTTCAAATAGATCAATTATTCTGCATAGTATAGTTATGAAATAAGTAAACGATTTTGTTCAAGGAAATAAAATGCTGTGATCACATTTTCTAAATGTTCATATCCTACAAGCTGTTATTGATCTGTATACAATTTCATTTGTAGATATTGATGAGTGCGAATCTATCCCTTGTCAGAATGGCGCAAGCTGCGTTGACAAAGTTAACGGTTATTCGTGTGTATGTGTGCCAGGATTTAGCGGAACCACATGCAGCATCAGTAAGCTAAAATTTTGTTAAATCAACATACATTGTGTATAAGTGGCATCAATAAGCTTAAGTTGAGTTCAATCAAACCAGATTGTTTGCATGCGTCTAAAAACCTGTGTTTTGTTTGGTCAAATTAGATTGTGGTTACGCAGCGTCAATAAGTCTTAGTTTTGTTTAATCCTACATAAGTGTCTTCATACAACATTAATATGCCTTCGATTTGTTAAAACTAATCAGATTGTACTATACGCAGCAACAGTATGTCTTAATATTGTTTAATCAGACCACATTGTCTTCATGCGGCCTTAAGATGTCTCAGATTTGTTTTAAACTAATCAAAATGATACTCTTTACTCTATACTCTATAGTCTATACTCAGCATTAGTAAATCTTAGTCTTTTTTAATCAACTCATATTGTGTACATGTAGCATCAGAGAGTGTTACCAGTATTTTTGTTTTATCAGTTAAGATTTCGTACATGCCGCATCATAGAGTCTTACTTTTGTTAAATCAAGTGGTGTATACGGAGCATCTGTAAGTCTTAATATTTTTAATTCAAACCAGACCGTTTCAAACGGTATCAGAAATCCTAAGGTGTGTTTAAACAAATAAGATTTTCTATACGCGAAATCAGGTAGTCTTAGTTTTGTTTAATCAAATAGCATTGTGTACATGGGGCTTCAGAGAGTCTTAAATTTGTTTAATTAAATCAGATTGTGTTTATATGCGGCATCAGAGAGTCCTAGTTGTTTATGATCAAATCAGATCGTGTAAACGCAGGATACGAAGTCTCAGTTTTGTTTAATGAAACCAAATTGTGTATACACAGCATAAGTTAGACTGAATATTGTTTAAGTAAACCAGAATTTTCTTGCATACTGCATCAAATTACTTAAGGCTTTTTAAAGCGAATTGGATTGAATACCATTGTTTCCAACGTTTGTCCTTATGAAAAAATAAATTTAAGGAGTAAATTTATGTTCAACAGTTTGCTAAGACAGTTAATCTAGTCATTAACTTTAAACCACATACTCAGGGCCGTCAGCTGAAATGAAAACCAGAATTTAAACTTTAGGATGTAAAGGATCTGAAAAAAAATATAAATGATTAATTTCTAGATACAAACGAGTGTATTTCATCACCATGTGAAAATAGCGGGACGTGTAAAGATATGATCAACGGTTACGAGTGTTCGTGTATGCCAGGTTATGGTGGGATCAACTGTCAATTTGGTAAGTAAATATCAACACAGGAGTGCAGTGTCAAACCAATAAAGGAACACCGCGGAATGGACATACACTTACTTGTTTTATTTGTTGGAAACGGGGGCATATTAAAAAAAGATTTTTATATTGAAATGGATAGGGTATGATTATGAATTTGGTAAATGTAAAGATAAAATGAAGAAACTAAAAAACATTAAAAATGTAAAACATCCTGCTGATTGAAATCATTTTGCAAAGTGGGGTGTCGGGGTTAGATTCCCATGGTAGGTGATGTGGACAGCAATAACCTAGCCATCCAAAACACTATAGAAATAAAATAAACAAAACTTTTAGTTCTTATTAATTATATTTTTGTGATAGGCGGAAGACACAATATCCACACTCCCACAAAAAAGAAATGTCAAAAATGAAGGGGTGATAACGGGGGCTGGGATCGTTCCATGCAAGGGTTGGGAAGTACCTACCCATTCAGAAATCTAAGGAAACCAAATAAAAACAACAAAAATGTAAAACAAACTGCAGAATGAAATCATTTTTTGCAAGGTAGGGTGGAGGGGTTAGATTCCCATGGTGGGTGATGGACAGCAATAACTTAGCTATCCAAAACACTATAGAAATGAAATAAGCAAAACTTTAAGTTTTTATTATTTTTATTTTTTGTGATAGGACGCAAGACACAATATACACACCCTCACAAAAAAAGGAATGAAAAAAGGGGGGATAATGGGGACCAGGCATCGTCCCATGCAGGGGTCGGGAGGTACCTACCCATCCAATATATAGTTAAGTTCTATGCTTTCTTCTTTCCCAGTGGAAGATTTTTTCCTATATAAGTTTATGCAAAAGCCAGCTGATTCCTAAAGATGGGCTAATTTTGACCCAAGGGACACAATATGAACAATCCTGGTAGATCCGCGTGGTTGGGCCAATATTGAACCTGAGGTTATGATTTGAACCAGCTTGATGGAGATCCACGAGACAGTGCAACTCACTAAATATCTAAACTCTAAGCCTTATGGTTTATGAGTTATCAGCTACATAAGCTTTTGCACGACGCTACCGTTGACGAGGACGATTCAGGGATCAGAGCAGCTCGACCTTTATCTTTCAAAACAAACGAGCTTAAAAAAAATCAAATGTGTCCTCTCTAGTCCTGTAGAAACGAATAATTTCTTACTGAGAGTTTAAAATTGTTATAATGGTCTTTTCAAGATCAATATATCTGATTGCTGTGTTATTTCATATATTTACGGTATTTTTTCAAAGTATGTTTTTCGATATAACTATGGTATTTTGATAAGTACCTGTTTCACCATTAAACGAAAATTCATAACTTATAAACAAATTATCTGACATTTTTAATGGAATAAAAAATACATCATTTAAAGCTTTGTTGATTTATAGCCTACACACTGTTTTAACCTTGGTGATGTTTTCCCTGCCTTTCAAATGCAGATCCACAAACATCCAACCAGTTATCCTTGTAAAAGCTGTGCCAGTCCTTTTGACTATAGAATTTTTATTTTATTTTACAAATATTACCCACGCTTTTGAATCTGTTGATGAGTGCTGTAGTTTATGACAGAAGCTACAACTCAAATTTCAAAATTGTGCAAAGCACCTTACATCGTAACGAAAATGACCTTGTGCTGACAGTTTTGAATTACCGTCAGTCTGTCCCTACCTAAATATTTGATTCATACCCCAGAATCTGCCAAGCTGATCTTTTTTTATTCAGAAAGAATTCTGAAACAAATGTCACATTAGTGCTATATATATGTATACGGGCAACAGAACATTCACATTAATTGGGCTAAAATACAGAAACACACGTAAGTTATTTGCAAACCTATTCGAATCTTGTTACATCGTGCTTGATCACCTTACAGCCTCACAACTAAATTAAGCGACTACCTGTGTGTAATTCAAGATGTAGATGAGTGTATGTCCTCTCCGTGTCATAACAAAGCAACCTGTACAGACTATATCAACTATTATACATGCACCTGTCTAGAAGGGTACACAGGCATCAACTGTGAAACTGGTAGGTTTAATATTTATCACACAAGCGTTATTTGTGCCGTGCCGTAAAAAGACTTCCAGTACATAGTGTTGTCCTACATATACCACCTATCAAAGGTGTGGTGTGAAGTGTACACTTGTATCCCGGTTATTTACGCAACGTTTATGGGGGTAATTCAATGGCCAAGTGGTCTCAGGAGTTCTTGCTTTGCATTATTAGACGGTTGATGCCGTTCAGTGGGGCAACCTTCATTTCGTTTGTGTTTAAATCGGTTCTATCATTTTATACTCAGGATTGAATGGATAATCGCTTTCAAAAGCAATTTGACGAAGGTGCCTTAGGAACATGAAAGTTGTGCCGTCACCTTGCATAGTGCAGGGGCTATATACACTTCTTTTTATGGGAATTTAATTGAAAAAACATTTACATTAAGGAGAAAGGTAAAAGAAATATCAATCTTGACTCGCGTTATTAAAGCCACTGTTTGAATATATTTCCACAAAGATGTAGGCATGATGTAATCCTTGAATAACATTAAGAGCAAGAATGGGTATTATTTTTGCGGACAAATATCTAAATTAAATAGTTATCATAAGTAGTTTGTATTTCTTATTATGTATCTAGTCTTAAATCTAAACTGTTATTTTAGGTTAAAGCAAACTCTTTTTCAGATATCGACAACTGTGTATCATATCCATGCAAAAATGGGGGAACATGTGCAGACGGAATCAACAGTTACTCATGTCGATGCATTGCTGGTTACACGGGAGAAAACTGTTCCATTAGTAAGCATCTTTTTTAAAAAAAATATCAATAAGAAGACAATGACAAAACAAGAAATATATATATACTTCTAACTTTTAAATTGCTTTTTCTTAACTTATTAATTCTCGGTAACATTAAAGTATTGTTAAGTAACAGTTTTTGTATTCTGTCTAAAGTAATCAGTAATTATTTGTTTATAGTATTTTGTATCAGTTTTTACATTTTAACAGCTTCTTATATACATAAAAGACTGGCCATTAGATAAATAAAAAGGTTTGCCACAAAGTTAACATATAACGTGTTGCTTTCATAAATAAAGTGATAACAATGAAAGCTAAATTATTTCCAGATATTGATGACTGCAGTACTTCTCCATGTGAAAATGGTGGAACATGTTTTGATAGAGTAAACGACTACACTTGTACTTGTCTCCCCGGCTACGCAGGCAAAAGCTGTTCCACTGGTCCGTTGATAAATTTGAAATAAATTACTGTAGCAGTTGTTTCATCATGTATTTGTCTTTGATAATATTGCCACAACAGAAAATGACGCGTGTCTTTAAAGAATACATAATATATACTTACATTATATTTACACTACTTATTTGATAACTGTAACAATAGTGTTAGAAATCAATGATCAGTCATTGGATTTTTTATAATAGAATGCTAAATGACAAACATCTGTTTATTGTTTATATGCCTGCTTATTGTTTATCTATAACATATATAATAAATTCGTTTTGTCGCAAATTTCTCTCTTACATGTAAAACTTTCTTTTTAGACATTGATGACTGTGAATCAAATCCATGTCGAAATGGCGCCGACTGCTCAGACAAATTAAACGGTTACTTGTGTACATGTGCGCCAGGATTTTCCGGAATTACATGTGATATTAGTGAGCCTTGTATTACAGTGTAATACGTTAAATCGCACTATGTGTAAACGAGTGTTACAAAACACTACACCATATATGATTTATTTCAAAATCAGCATAAAGTATTAAATATTTGGTTCAAATAGATCAATTATTCTTCATGGTATAGTCATGAAATAAGTAAACGATTTTTTACGAAATAATAAGCAGTTGTCACATTTTCTAAATGTTCATATCCTACAAGTTCTTACGGATCTGTATACATTTTCATTTGTAGATATTGATGAGTGTGGATCTATCCCTTGTCAGAATGGCGCAAGCTGCGTTGACAAAGTTAACGGTTATTCGTGTGCATGTGTGCCAGGATTTACCGGAACCACATGCAGCATCAGTAAGCTAACGTATTGTTAAATCAAAGGACGTTGTGTACAAGTCGCATCAGTAAGCTTAACTTTTGCTCAATCACACCAAATTGTTTGCAAGCGATCTTTGTTTTGTTAGATCAAATTAAATTGTGTTTACGCAGCATCAAAAAGCTTTAGTTTTGTTAAATCAGACAGAATTGCCTTCATACGAAATTAAAATTCCTTAGGTTTGTTTAAACAGTCTATATGCACCATCAATAAGCCTGAAAGCGACTGAATAACAGATGGGCCGACGTTGAAAAAAAAGAAAATGTTCTAACATCTTGAAATTTTTGCTGTAATTGTGAAGAATATATTTAAACAAAGTTACTGACTCTTTTTTTTGATACAGAAAAACATCAAAATATAAAGTTTTACACACTTTTATCGGTAAAAAATTTACCCCGTTAGTCACGGGGTAGATACTCTAGTTATAACATTAATTTTGACGCCATCTTCTAAATAGGCGCCGTGGCTCAGTGGTCTAGATCGTCGTTCTATTTTTTACTGTTTACTGACTGAAAGGTCGTGGGTTCGAATCCTGGTTAAGTCAAAACTTTTTTTTTCCAGTTTTCATGGTGTATAGAAGCGTAATATTATGTTTTTTCCATAGTATATTAAATTCTCTTAAATTTTTTAAGAAAAAAAAATTCTGCCAAATTCTGTGAGTCAGTCGCTTTAATATATGTTTAATCTGACCACATTGTCTTTATACACTGTGACATCAAAAGTTTTTAATTTACAGATACCAATGAGTGTAGTTCATCACCATGCGAAAATAACGGGACGTGTACAGATATGATCAACGGTTACGATTGTTTGTGTATGTCAGGTTATGGTGGGACAAACTGTCAATTTGGTATGTTAAACATCGACAAAGGGGCACAGCGTCAAACCAAAACAAGAACATAGCGGAGCGGCACCAAAGCTTGTTTGTTTAATTTGTTGGAAACGGGGGTGTATTTAAAGTTTTTAAGTTTGAACTGAATAGGATGTTAATATATTTCGGGTAACTGTTAAGAAAAAAATAAACAAACTAAAATATCAATGATGTAAATCATCCTGCGGAATGAAATCATTTTTGTACGGAGTTTTAGGGGGGGGGGGGGGGGGGCGGTGGTTAAAATTTCTGTTGGGGGATGGGGGCAGCAACTATCTACCGACACCACTCAGAAAAACCACTAAAGGAATGAAGAACAAATATTTTATTCTTTTATTTATTTTATTTATTTTTTTATTTGGCCGGGGAAGAAATACCTACTCACTCCCCCAAGAAAAATGAAAGACATGGGTGTTGGAGTTAACGGGGGGCGGGGGAGTCGTTCTGTGAAAGAAAAACTTAAGAAACTAAAAGAAAAAAGTACATACACATTAAAAAGTGTGAAGGAGGTGTGTAACAGTAGGTGTGTGTGTTGGTGGGAGCCCCCTTCAGCGGTTTGGAAGTACCCTCCAATAAATAGTTTAGTTCTAGGCTTTTTCTTTCCCATAAAAAGTTTTCTTCTTATAAAATATATGCTATCGAGGTATTTCATGCCTCATATCAAATTAAAAAAGCTCTGTGTCGAGCGGTTTTTGTAAAGAATTGTTTTTAATTTTTGTTTTTGTTGTTGTTAAATCAAGTGACCCCTGGTGAAGAACCAATATTGAGCATTGGGTCATGATTTGAAACAAAATACTTTTAGTATTTAATAGTATATTGTTTAAGATCTACGAGACAATGCTACATCTAAACTCTAAGCCCATGGTTTATAGGTAAACAGTTACATTAAGGTTTGACACGACGCTGCCGCTGACGACAACGACTAAGTGATCACAGTAGCTCGACCATTTTCTTCGAAAACGTGCGATTTAAAAAAAAGAAATGTGCCTCTTTGGTCCTGTAAAACGAATAATTTCTTGTAGAAGAAAAATCGGTTAGGGTTAAAATTGTTATATTGGTCTTTCAAAAATCAAGATACAGTCAAACTTTTGCTAAAAAGGGCACTTGTGAATTGCAGTCATCTGTGGACAACGGTCAAGCTGACTTCCTCCCAACCAAAGATGCTTTAAAATAGGCCGCGGCCAGCGTTTAGCCAAAAGAAATACCATCCCACGGCCTGTAAAGATTTGCAAACAACGGTGAATGGATTGTTTGATGGCAGCTGTTCATAATCATCAATAATTAAGGAGAAATTATCAAAAGCTATCTTAAAAAGGTGTTAATTATTATTGATAAGTTGACAATAGGTATTTTGCCGATATATTTGAAAGCTTGATTGTTGAATATGTAGAACATGTTCCTTTCGCGGTAATAAGGTAGTTAATTTCAATCTAAATATGACCTTTTTCGCTCATTCAAGCCAAGCATGGTAAGTTCCTTTTTCCCCCGAACAAAGGTCATCCCCGAACAAAGGCCAATTTTTCTGTCTTCAGTTGGCCGACCTTTATTCACAAGTATGACTGTATCTGATGGCTTATTTCATAAGTTTACGGCAAGTTTGTATTATGGTATATTATCGATAGAACTGTGGTATTTTTATAAAAAGTTACTGGTTCACCACTCAATGCGAATTCATGGCTTAAAAACAATTAATCTGACGTCCTTGAATGAAATGAACTTTTTTAAGCTTTGTTGTTTGTGACACACCGTGTTAACCCTGGTTATGTTTTCCCTGCTTCTTTAATTCTTACTCGCAAACATCCAATTATTTATACTTGAAATAGCGGTGTCAGTCCTTTAGACTGGAAGTTTTTAATTTATTTTACAAATATTGCCCACACTTTTGAATCTCGTGGTGAGTGCTGTAGTTTTTGACAGACGCTACCAGTCATATGACTGGGGAATTACAAATTGTGCAAAACACCATAAATTTCATTAAAAGTGAGTTGGTGCAGAGAGGTTCTTTTTGACCGTCAGTTTGTCCCTACCTAAATATTTGATTAATATTTCAACAGTTGCCTGGCTGATTTTTTTTATTCAGAAAGAATTCTGAAACAAAAGTCACATTTGAGCTATATTTGTTTATATATGCAACAGCACATTCAAATGTTTTTTTTTATGAAGCTGAGCTTGGGCTAAAATACTGAAACACACGTTTGTCATTTGCAAATTCTTTTCGAATTCTCACCTTGAGGGATATTTTGGCCACAATACCCATCCTGTTACAGCGCTTGATCACCTTACAACCTCACAACTAAATAAAGCAATACCATGTGTCTAATTCCAGATATAGATGAGTGTATGCCCTCCCCGTGTCATAACAAAGCAACCTGTACAGATTATATCAACTATTATACATGCACATGTCTAGAAGGGTACTCAGGCGTCAACTGTGAAACTGGTAGGTTCAACATCGACGTTTTGTCCATTGAAAAATAACACTGAAAATATACTTTGATCATAAACAAAACAATACATATCAATGTTAAAAGACATATGCTTCACGATGGAAGTGTATATAACACTGCGAAAACAATTAACGAATGATCAATTAGTCCGTATAAACTTTGTCTTTATGTCACTGTTAACAAGTTAGCTGAAATGTAATTGATTCTTATAAATGAAAGTCAGAATTTCTTATGTATGTTAATGTTTCTTTTTAAGAAATTGAAAATTAAAAAAAATAATATAGATATTAATACTTTTTTCTGACAGGTTTCTTGTTTTAAAGTTGTTTTAAGATGCAAACTGCTAATTTATGTAACGGTTTAAGGATCTGTGTAAAGATATTACATTATTTTTATCTTTCCTAGACTTAGACGAGTGCATGTCTAACCCTTGCCTTTATGGCGGAAGCTGTAAAGATAGAATAAATGGTTACGTATGTAGTTGTATGGCAGGGTATGCGGGTCTCAACTGCGAAGCTGGTAAACAATATTACATTTTTGCGTATTAACGAGATGATAAGTATGACAAATTTTTGAGAGACAAGTGCTAATAGCTACTTGCTTGTAAGAAAAGACATCAACATTTCTTTGTTGTCTCTTATAGAGCTTTTCGATGGGTTTGGTTCTGTCACCTGCTGATATCTTATTATCATTTGAACTCAATCCACGAAACATGAATAAAGGTACAACCGTCCAGTATCTAGCTGATTGACTTGCGATTATTAGTAAAATCTGGCATATATGTCAAAAACGAAGAGGATCAATATATTGTCTGATAAAACGACTATAAGTTACAAGACTTACAAGAAATCCACAGAATGTGAGCGATTCTGGGTATCTCAGACCATATCCTGCTGACGCGACTTACTAAGTAATAGCTTACTGTGAGCGATTCTGGGTATCTCAGACCATATCCTGCTGACGCGACTTACTAAGTAATAGCTTACTGTGAGCGATTCTGGGTATCTCAGACCATATCCTGCTGACGCGACTTACTAGGTAATAGCTTATACTGGATAGTTTAACACGATAAGGACGTTGTTCAAATCACTTAGGGAACTAAGTTACTGACGTGCACCTTCGCCACCAATCAATGAAAACGTCGTGTTCTTCAGTGAAATAATGTGAATAGGAAAATCGTCTGATAAATCCCAGATTATACAAGGAACCTGTGTGTTTTTGATTTTGTCATGAAGTTGTTTTTATTAGATCGATGCATTGTGCATTGATCTGGTGTTTTAATATGCTATAATTTAGTCGTTGAAATAGGGCGTACGAATGCATGTCAATAACACAGCAATTAGACAGTTCAAGGTTTTGTTTTATTTTTTCTGTTCAAAATTTGTTGTGTTCTTTGAAGATAATAGGATAACAGCTGTTGACAGGAAAAACGCCTGTTAAAATTTCTGTAGACATAAACAAAGCTATTGAAAATTATTTTGCTTTGCCTGCTATAATCAAGCCGTGTCAGTGGCAGCATTCACTGCATAGTTCTTCATATAGATTTCGAGCCAAATGCCTGTGTTTATTGACCCTTTGGCATTGTTTTCGGAAAGAATATTTTGATTATCGATGTTTAAATTAAAAGCATGAGTAAAATCATTGCAGATACTGAGAAAGTCTTTGAAAATGAAGCAAACACAAGGTCTGTAATAATAGGATCTTCGCTTGGTGTGATCGTTATAGCGCTCGGTGTGTATGCAGCCTACAAGACATTTACAGGGAGAAGTAAGTAAAATCAATTCACAGTATCTACTGAAGATGAAAATATAATTTTTGTTTATGCAAGAATTTGTCAGCACCAACACCATCTACATCATTATGAAAAACATAATTTTCGATATGTCAAAACAAACAGAAGGGCATCCGACGATATTCTTCTGCTAGTCGTCATTGTGGTGAAGTGGTCACAATTGCTGACTTAAAAAAGGGAAATCTCATTGCCTCAGAGCTTTGTGAATAAAGCATGCTACAAATCTGGCTGCATATAGGCAAAATAGTAAATCTACACAGATAACAGATAGCTTGGGCTGCGCTTATGTCTTAGTGCAAAAAGGGGCTCTAATGCTTGTCCTTCCAAAAATATGCTCATATCAGGTTAGGATATTTGAGCTTTTAATTAGATAGATCTAGGAATACCCTATGTTAGCGCATGTTTATTTCGATAATAAGATTACTCTAGCTCACAGACGGGTATTTCTTACAGAGCAAACAGACAGTGTCAAACAAGACAGAACAACAGCTGAAGGGTAAGCATTTGCTCAGGTTTACTCATTTAATATACAAATATTTATTCTTGAATCAGTATATATTATATTTTAGAAAAAAGACCGTATTTTTACAAGAATCTTGTTGATATTTCTGAATAAAAATGACTTCCACTAATATTCATAAATCCCGTATATAAAAACAAACATCCCCCATTTACCTGAAATGTATTTTTTCCCTAGAATACAGGAATCTACATTTGAGAATAGGGCCTACAGAGGTATGACTGAAATTTCGGCAGATGAAATCTATGAAAACACACTATCAGGACCAACACACTTTGATACTACCAGAAGAAGATTATGTCAACGTTGTTTCTTGTAACAGGGTAGAAAGCGACATATACGAGACAATCTCTGGTGACATCTGTTGAACCGCTTCATGAGTACATTTCAGTAAAGCAAAGCACGTCATACACCACGGAATAAAGAATAACAACAGCATGGACATAACTTGATGAATGCGGCATTATGTTTTCAGGAGTTATCTCAAAAGGGTAAAATTTGTTTCGAAAGTAACAGTTTATACACATTTCTTTGATAGTGTTTAAAGGAATGCTCAGAAGGACTTATTCATAAACCCTTTGTATAAATATGATTCTGAAGTGACTGTCAGAAATTGATTCATCTCACAAAGTAAATAGAGATCAGGGTCTATAATTGAAATGTGCTACAGTTGACAGTTGCTTTATGTTTGTAATTTGTATATTATTAGTCTTATGTAAATAATACAAAAATAGGTCTCGTTGTAAAACTCACAATAACTAAAGATATTTTTGGGTCTTCTTCAAATACTTTATAGGTTTTACGCAACATAACTTAAGCAGTAACATGTAGTATTGTGGAGTTTAGTAAAGCCCCCTTCTCAATAATCCGGAAAATCAGAATTATAAAATATTGGTTTAAAATATTGAAATTTCCTGATTCTATTATGTTTAAAATACCTAGTTTACGTGATTTTAATGTAAATTTTACGAATAAATAGTTTGTGCCACTGAGAGAAATATTATTTGATATTGGGTTCTTTTATTTGTGGTGTAATTTTAAAATCAGTCAGTATTGTATAGATACAGAGTGTGGTAAGTTGCATACAGTACAGTACATACAACAATCACTTACAGATATTAATAGTTTTCAAACACTGGAAACTTAATGTATTTTAAAACTGAATTAAGACTAGAAAAGTATGTTAATTGTGTTAATAATGATACACATAGAAGGACATTGTCTAGTTTTTTTTGTTCTTCTCATAACTTACTAATTAAAGAAGGAATATAGCAGAAATACTAACAAAAATAATAGACTTTGCAAAAATAGTTATCTGATTACTGTCGAAAATGAGTACTAGTATTATATATACTCAGTCTGCAAAAATATATAAGTATATACGTTTTACAGAAAATTAGGAAATGAATGCTTGCCAAATCATAATTGCCGTTAGACTAGAACTAAAATATTTATATCATTAGTGACTACTTCACAAAGTAGTAAACTAAATAAATTATGTAAATTTTTGTACGGAACAAATATGTTGAGATGTTAGAACTATTATTCTTAACGGAAAATTAGTGATAAATAACAGGATTAAAACTGTTTCAAAATGTTGTTTTAAGTAAATGTAAAGTGATACTAATCAATTTATATTAGAAATAGTCTCATTGTCAATATGATACATAAATGTGAATTTTGCTAAATTAATTATACCTGTCTATATATGCTTTTCTCGTGTGTTTTATATACTTGCTTATTGTAACGTTCCGCCAGTTATATATTTACACTGACGATGAACATGGTAAATTGTATGCCAAATAAATATTAAAGTGTTAAAGATTTGTTATTATGAAGGAATTTTTCAAAATACGGTACGTATATAGGTAATAGGTCTGTACAGAACACAAATGATCGCTTTCTGTACAGATGACACATGATACAAGAGCAGCAGGATATATTACTTAATTCGAATATTCCTTTAAAACGAATTTAACTTAGTTCTATTTTATTTTATTTTTTATTTCTTCTGTAAAGCATGACTCTTTATTTGATTACCTCTAAACAATTTAAATCGATCCTAACTTAGTTTCGCAATTAATGATGTAACAAAATAACATCTTTTGACAATATACATAGAGGATATTTGTTTGTTTTTGTGGAAGATGAGAATTTATTTCATCGAGTGAACACCATATGTGATATTTTCACGAGTGGCGCAGCCACGAGTGAAAATATAAACATATGGTGTTCACGAGATGAAATAAATTCCCATCTTCCACTAAAATACAAACAAATTTTCTTTTTATTTTATGCCAACACGTCAAAAATGGGTTTTTTTATGACATTTTTAATCAGGGCCTTCAATAAATTCCCCATGGTGAGCCCCAAATCAGTTAATGCGTACTTTGGTTACTCCGCACAAAAAAAAGTGCAGACAATCTCCAATACATATGATAACTTTACTTCTGCTGAAATAATCTGAATACACTTTCATCAAATAATATTTATTTTTGTCTACACAGTTTATCAATATTTATTGAATTTTGCCATACATACTTTAATTATAAAAGCGGATTAATACTCAATATTCAATAGTTCGGGCACAAACATGTATTATCAAAATGGTAATTAACTGATTCAAAACAGTGTATTATCACTTTTATCTCACTGATATTTCCCTATATTTCATTGGTAGGCATAAAATAAAAGCGCCATAATCAGGGCCGTAAAGAGGCATAGGTAAGGCTGTAGAATATGGAAGCCAGGCAAAAGGCTTGGTAACCTGCTCAGATACAAATACACACTTTTAACACTATAAAGCGGCGTTTTTGATCCAATCTTTTTATGCTTGTTTTTTATGAAGTTTGGTTTTGTAATTTTTGCAAATGTCTGTCGATCAGTCGGTAAAAAAAATTTATCAAGAATGCTTAAATCTAGAGAGTTTATGTTTAGAAGTCAAATTTGAAATGATGCATAAATGAACCTTTTGTTAATTAGTCTCCAGCTTCCGATACTTACGTTATAGAAAGTGGTTTCCAATTAATTTATAATCGAGTACCCAGCGTATGCATACTTAATAACATGATGGAACATGTTAAACTAAGGATCCTTTTTTGGACTAGTCCAGTCATGGGTCAAAGTCAAACGGTTGTTAATTTGGAAATGGTTTCTGATCAATAACCTTATTAACTTTTAAGAAATTTTGTAGGATGATTACTCAATATGACAAAGGTACCTACATATTTTGGTTTCCTCATATCAAATACCAAGGTCATTGACAAATTTTAAAGTTCTTTTATGTCTTCAGATGACATCAGGTTATCAAAAGAGTTACCCATCTTTGGTTTCGTAATTCAGCGACATACACCTTTCGTGTGCCGTTCTTTGTAGAACTTTGTTTAAACTAAATGAATGTGTTAAATGAAGATTAAATTGCTTTAAAAGATAACGCTAAAATATCACGAAGACGTACGAGGTTGTCATTAAGCAAACTGGCGTCAAAACGAACATTTGGTGATTTTGGTTTTGCTTCGCCTGCCAAAATAATTAAATTTAAAATTCAGAAAATGCAACAAATTCTTCAAACAGAAACTTCCAGGACTCTTACCAAAAAATGGGCATTCGTGATTAAAATATGATGCAAAAGCAAAAGCAATATTTTATGACAGTGTAACAATACCACGTGACTGTGACGTCACTTAAGGCATCAATACCAAGACAAAACTGTGAACTTTGGCTCCGCTTAAAATTACCCGTTACTATTTCATTTCTTTTTAGATTTTTATGGGAGATGTGTCAGTCTAAGGAGAAAAATACAAGCTTTCCACACAATATATGATCTCTATCAGCAGCTGAGCTGTTTTATCAAGCACTACGTGAAACTCTCATACAAACAAATTTCAACTTTTCAGGCAGTGCTTGAAAAAACTTCTCAGCTGCTGATGGAGATCCTATATTTCATGGAAAGCTTATATTTTTCCTTTAGACTGACACATGTCCCATAGAAGTCAATGAAAAAAATGAAATACTTACGGGTAATTTTTCTTTTTTCAAAGGGAGCCAATGTTTATAGTGATATGAAGGTTGAAATAAGTCCAAAATTTATTATTGATATAACACCGCTTCCTAAGTTAAAGAAAATCTTTCTTTTAAAACGAACTTGTGAATGTACAAATCCTATAACAAATAACGTGATTTACGCATAAGCATTATATTAACTATATTTAATTTTTGAAAATTGCTTTCATAAAAAGCTGTTATAACTGATTTAAAATAGAAAAAGGGAAAAGGAAAACAAACTTCAAAATAAAGTCTTTAAATCCGTTATTTTTGTATATGAAACCAATGTTAGGAATAAAGTTTGCCCTCTTCGACAAAAAAACTGAATCCATTCAGGTTTCTCTCTTTCAGATAAGAGAAACAAGGTATGAAACAAAATGAATAAGTAGATTTTTTTCTGCAGATGAAAATATTTGTTCTGGAATTACAGGAAATAAATGCATGTTATATACGAATAAACACGAGAACAAGCAAATAGTACCATTTTTTGTTCTAATCGTTTTCTAGATATTAGCTGTAGACCACGCCTTGGTCTGAATAAAATAAGCACGTCATTCGCCGCTGCATTTCTTTGGCTTGAAATACATTTCTACTTTCCATTGGTTTTATAAGGTCATTTGCTTCAGGGATTCTGTTGCAGGGAAACAACAATACGTTAAGTCTATAAAACTAACAGTGATTTTAACTGGTTGAGG
Source organism: Cyclina sinensis (assembly GCA_012932295.1). Taxonomy (NCBI): domain Eukaryota; kingdom Metazoa; phylum Mollusca; class Bivalvia; order Venerida; family Veneridae; genus Cyclina; species Cyclina sinensis. Next base: position 1,593,099 of record JAAONU010000012.1, on the reverse strand, counting down.
CAGGATAATGAAAATAAATAAATAAAGCTAGCATAGGAGGTAGGAGGTTATTTGTCGTTTCACATTGGTATATTTTATACGTGTGAGGCAACAGTTCGGCCTAATTAAGATAACTTAATTGTAGTATTCTTTTAAGAAATTAAGAATGACTGTATGTATTTAATTATGCCTTAAATCTAATTTCAAGGTAAAAAAGTTAAAGTTTTAGCACATTCTGCGGAAACAGAATAAACAACAGTTACTGGATACTGTCGGCTTTTCCTAACTAACAGAGCAGATATTCCCTGTGAGTACATTGCTTTTTATTTTCATTTCTTATTTTTAGATTTGACTAGAACCATCATATCATGTGTCTTTATGTTTAACAGTGTTAACTTTTGAAAAAAGTGACTAAACGATCCTCTCGAATAAGCGTTGTTCTGAATCACCAAATGTGATTCGTCGGCTATTTCAAATGTACCACAAACATTACATTTTCAGCGTTTATCGCGCATATCTCTTTTATTGAAAGCTAGATGATACACATAAAGTAGGATATTCCACCAGATTCAAAGCAACTGCGTAAAGACATCTGGATAAAGAAGAAATAATATTAGTGAGGGTAAGAAATAGTACAATCAAGAAATGAACATTTTTGCATGGCAAATTCACCTTCCATGACAGTTTTCTTTACCACTGGCTTGAACTTATACGATGCAATAAACGATTCTGAAAAAAGAAATTGAAAAGTTAGATCAGGCAGGTGTGATGTTATTGAAGTAAGCAGGACCTCATACTTTAGTGAAGATTCTTGTAAGGAACAGCCATGCTGTATGTTGCATCAGTTTCGTCACTTTTACACATTCAAAGATGCATTTTGACCCCCGCCAGGAGTGATCTAACTTTATGTATATCCATCCGTCCGTGTATGTTTCTAGCTGTCTGTCAGTAAAACACTTTGTTTTGTGTGTGTCTGTTAAACTATATTAATGAAGTGCCATAGGAATTGTAAGCAGTTACTAAAATTGTTCATCTTAGGTAAAAGGTATCCTTCTAGTCTGTCCGGCAAAAATATTGTCATACATATCTCCAAAAGTATAAAAACGGAATATTTAATTTTGCACCTGCAGTTCTGTGTATCTGTCTGTCCCTGTTTATCTGTCACAAACTTTTTGTTACACGTATCACCTAAAGTATGTGACACAGTGATCAATTGTCATGGGAATGTTAAACTCTAACTGAATTCTAAGATATTCCAAAGGCAAAGGTCACAATTATATAATGTATAACTGATGACAGTCACGTCAGTATTACAAGACAAAAATTCATGTTTTAGGCATGATATTTTTCAACTGATTTTTTGCCATGTAAACTACAGTTGACCACAACAATTGATGCATACTCGAGTATAGACTATGTATGATATCATATTAGTATGATATCTAATAATAATTCCTTAAATAAAATTCTAAAATAATAAATTCATTAAATGTTGAGCTCTCTAACTTTATTTGCATAGAACCTAATATTTTCGAAGCAAAAGGTACTATGATTGCTATGTGCTCGTACCACGAGCCGATTTAACTTAAAGTGACACCAAGGAGGTTGTGACTATTAACACATTTACGTTTAGTATTTTCAAATTCTTATTTATTTTTTTCTGCTAATGTAAATGCTTATAACTCTGGTTTGGAAGGAATAAAATTAACAAGCCATTGCTTGACTGATAAGACATTTTTGGAAATCAAAGAGTAACCTTGCTTCGATAATGTTTGTATTCAGCAATGTCATTAACATTTATAAGAATGAAAGGACGCCCAAAAACTAAGCCTTGAGTCTTAGTACAGTTGATATATATGTATTTTGTGTCAGAAAAAAATGGAAGCTTTCAAAATATCAGATAAAGCAGTACAAGTAAGTTGTTTGTCGACATAACCTCAGCAGATATGGCGAGATAAGTTAATCAAAACAGTGGCATGTCGAAGTGAAATGCTGATTAATTTTCAGAAATAAGATCGTGAGCTTAGAGGAAGATGTGCAGATATTTGATCTTTACACGTTCCTTAACATTACCGAGACAACTAATTAATGATATCGGTCTGCAGTTAGAAGGAATGCTCTTGTTTGAAAAGGAAAATGACGTTAGCTAGCTTAAGGCACTTTTTAAAAGTTCTCTGTTGTAACAACATATTAAATAGAATACAAAGGTGGAAGATTAATTGATTTTGATATTTCTTAAAACATTTGATGATTTACTTCCTCTGGCCCACGTGATGGTTAAACAATTTTGTTTAAATCATCATAGACATTTTGTTCACTTATAATAATTTCACTTATGGTCGAACTTATTTTAGATATAAAAACAGGAAGTTCTGTAGATGAATCGACGGCTGTTGATGTAGAGACACGATAATCATTCAAAATATTTGCTATTTATTTTTTCGACAGCCAGTAATCACCATTGTTGATTTTCATTGGAAGAATTATTTGGAACTTTTTTAAGGAAATCTATTGAAATTTTCAATACTTGGATTGACTGGTGGTTTTAAATCAACAAGAAATGTTTGTAAAACAAATATGCCCCTACCACCTTATCACTAGAGGCAGTCATGAAGTTTTGAGGAGCTGGGACCAAGCGTTCTATAGATTTTGGTCGGGCTCATCTACATGTCATGGACAACTTATATACCAAGTTTGAGGAAAATGGACTATTTGCTATTTAAGGTTACTGTGACCTTGACCTTTGACCTGGTGACCTACAAAATTATAGAGGTCATGAACTGGTCATGGCCAACCTAAAAACTAAGTATAAAGAACCTGGAGCCAAGACTTGTCCAGTATTTGATCGGAAACCGTTTGTTTTTAAAGGTCACTATGATCTTGACCTTTGACCCAGTGATGTGTAAAACTATAGGTGTCATTTGCTAGTCATGATCACTCTACACACTAAGTTTGAAGAACCTGGGACCAAGGATTCTATAGCTATTGATTAGAAACCGTTTTGCTAATCAAGGTTACTGTGACCTTGACCTTTGACCTGTCGACGTGAAAAACTTTAGGGGTCATCTACTATCATGATCAATTTACAAACTAAGTTTGAAGAACCTGGAACCAAGGGTTCTATAGTTATTGATTGGAAATCGTTCTGCTAGTCAAGGTCACTGTGACCTTGACCTTTTACCTGAAAAACTATAGGCGGTCATTTACTGGTCATGGCCAACCTACACACTAAGTCTGAAGAACCTGGGACCAAAAGATCTATGTTGGTCGGAAACAAAAGTGTCTACTGAACGATTGACATTCCGAAAACTATATACCCTTTCAACTTCGATGGGGGGCATAATAAGTGAATTCTTTAGACTTCCAAAATAAGTTTTTTTGTGTACGTTTTATATTATTACCCTTTCTTCTCATTCACTTTTAGCATAAAATTCGCGCTGAGTGTTTTGAATTTACAGCTTTTGTTTAACTCTATCATTTTTTACGAGAAGTCCTTCTTATTCTTGAATTGTTCAATGGTTTATCGCGTAGTACTACTGTTGCAATACAATTTGGGATATATGGTTTTGCATTTTTTTTAGAAATATATCTACAACCTTTTGACAGGCATTGCCGTCTTACCGCTCTATAAGACACCCGTTCTGTTGACCTTAAGAGATTAATTTTGAAAATGTTTCTTCTCAAATCTTCCAGACACGACGTTCAAAACAAACACTGAATATAAATATACGCAAATATAAATGTACATTGCATAGTGGTCACTGTTTGTTTTTCTGTTTTAAGAAATCCAGAATCGAGCACAAAAACGTAGCGATAGAATCCATTAAGGTTTCAAAAACTGTTTTACTCGGGTTCGAATTTTTTGACATTTCTCATATTATTAGAATTTAGGATAAGTTAAACTGATCTTCATGTATGTCTCCGTACACATATGAAAGTAAAAGAAACTGATTGTCTTTGATTTCTAATCAAAGGGTTCTTCAAGCAAGTTTACTTACTAATATAATCTTGTCAGTCTCAGATGAGATGACACATTGACAAGAAAGTCACTAGATCTATGTTGAGCAGTAAATTTTTTCTAAACAGACTATCAAATTCGTGTATGCAACGTATATTGTGATGATTAAAAGACATAGATTTCCTGGATTCAACTCAATATCCCCAGATAACAATAGAAGTAAAATAGAACAAGAAAGGTACATGAAAGATATATAAAATAAGAGATATAAACAAACGCCCTGTCTGTTTGATTGAAAAAGTAGTAATTGAAATCATGAACTTCTAGTACTTTTCAAGCTCTATAGATGTTTAAAGAAATAAGACAGTTGTCTGGAATGCGATTATAATTTTTTTACAAGTATGTTAAATAACACAGACACCGAGTAAGACATGTTTTACTTTAATTAATGTTTCATGATTAATACTAGCAGAAATATAAATATCTAAAAGATTTAGATACCCTCTGTTTTCTATGTTAGTTAAGACCAGCTCACCACGACTCTGCACGGGTTTTAAGAAATGTTAACGAGGAGCGGAATTATGATTAGACAGCACTTTAGAAATCGAAATTTATAGACATATTTAATACATACACTGACAGACAACTAAGTATTAACAAGTTTTGTATCGCAAAGAACAACGACTTCTATAGAATGAATTATATATACACCATGTAGGATAACTAAAATACGTTAAAACTGAAAAGAGATGGAATTTCATACTGCTGACAGGAAGTTCCTAAAAGAAAATAAGTAAAACAGTAAAGAAACTCCATATCACACGTGCTATGTGTTTGCTAATATATATTTATCGAAAAAGAGCTACAACACTACTTGTTTAAAAAAGGTTTGAAATTTTACCAAACTTATACAAAATACAGACCATATTTCAGGTATAAAACTTAGCTTTTACTAGTTTTTCTTCTTAAAAGGCCGTTCTGTTTATCATAAGAACCCAGACGAGATGACACTTACTTCTCTAATATTCCTTATAATTAAAATATTATAGGATGTGGGCTATCAGGAAAGAGCTTTACTTTAAGCTCTTGTCTGTTTCTAATAATAATACATCAACCAGTGAAGCTCAACTCTGGTGGCCCCATCCTATAGAATCAAACTTTAAGCAGCCTCTGTCAACATAGTTTCCTTTCCAATGCATACATTCTTGACGATCGATGTAAAAGGAAAGTATCGGTTCAAAATTTAAATAAAATAACAAACCAACTATTCCATCTGGCTATTATTTCACTTTAAAGTACAGAAATTTGAGAGTTTTACCGGTGCATGTATATATTGAACACATCTCATCTAAAAATAGAAGTTTGAACATGTGCCATTGTGCTTTGCCGTAGAAATTAGTAATGTCATTTCGTATTGAGACACATTAAGTAACCAGTTACACTATGTATTTTGGTAACCCAGCATGAAAACAGTCAATCTTGTTGTCCATCAGTCATGTGACTTGATGACACCTGAAAATTAACACTCTTTTATACTTACTTTTTAAGCTTTCCTTTCAGTTTTGTAACCGCAGTATATTTTAAATAATTTTTAAAGGGGCTGTGCTCCAGATGACAAAAAAAGAAAGTTTTCTTGTATTATAAATTTCTTGTAATATTTATGATTAATGCTTAAAAAATAACCTACTGACAAAAAATAAGTCAAATAATTACATTATAAATTGATTTTTTTCCCTTTCAAAGTGCTGTACCGTAACGCGACGGTATAACTATATTGAATAAGATTTAAAGTAAATATCTGTAATATCACAGGCGGCGATGGTGGTGACAGTAAAAGCGTTGGAAATATTTTGTTAACATGAGGGTCCAGAGTTCAAATCAGGCTGAAGCGAAAATATTTTTTTTATTCTATTTTGACTTTTATAATCAGTTTTGAAGTAAAATATAATGATTAAATTTTAAACAATAAATGATATAACACAAAACGAAAAACAAAACGAAAAAAAACGCGTTTAAAAGAAAAACAAAAAAAATTTCTTTTTTTATATAAATGAATGAATAGAAAAGGAGAGCAAAGGCAAACGTCATAAATGGCAACAGTGTCTGAGAAATATAAATGATTTCAAATTAAAATGTCAATCAAACATGTCTTCTGCTAGGTGATAAATTTGCGAAAGAGGCTGACATCATGAAATCAGTATACCTAAAAATCTTTCTAAATTATATCAGCTAAAATGTCAACTTGTGATGAGAATCAATTTCTCACAAATACTGTCAGCAGCAACGGAGACAGAATATCTGTTCAATATCAGTTTTACTTTTGTCGGTGTAAAATTATTGGAAACTAAATAAAAATTACCCTTTGAAATAACAGTTGTAGGGCGACCAGTACATTCAGTCTTGACTGGCACATAAGTAACCTACGCTAGAATCGTCATAACTTTTGTATCATTTCACTTTAAGGGTCAACAGTTTTATATCACCGAAATCAGTTGCTAGTGAAAGTGATACAGAATAGTTTCCTAATAGTTTTTAATTCAAATATTTGATCCTATATTTTCAGGACAATCATGAGAACTGTTCGCTTTAAACTGGATATCTGGCTCCTCGTATTCTTCAAACTTCATGCTGATCTGGCTTTATGCATAAATGATGTTTTTCAGATGTTATCAGATCTAGGTGATTTCTGTCCGTACACGTCATTCTGTGGACGTAACTCTTCAATGACATTTCCAGAATCAAACCTCCATCAGCCACGTTGCCAGTCTTGTTCCAGTGACCCTGATGTGCTCTGCACGGAGACTGTTGCTTCAGCAATAGAGACGAATATTACAATGCAAGTGTTTCCAGAGTAATCTGTAAGTCAGTATTTGCTGTTGAACCCCGGCCACAATCGAATATCTTCAGTAAAGTTCCATATGGACACCAATATAGGATGATATATAGATGCAGCAATTTTGTCCCCGCGTCAGTGGCGAATGAGGCGTCATGCGAACAGCTTTCATTCAAACATTTTAAAATCATTTCACCCAGTTGTGTCTACAAAACAGGTTTAATTTATGTTAGTGCTCTCTGTGCACTATGTAACAATGAGACAGAAACTATTCAGTTACAACCAGTAGTCACGTGTTTGCAACAGAATGAAAGTGCTTTGTCAGATTCCATAGAAATGTTAATAAATGGGAGGTTATCAAATGAAGTAGGATGTTATCTGTTTAACATCCCGCCCAAGGGATTTGGTTTATTTTCCTCGGTATCCTGTAACCAAAAGGTTGTAAGAACATGTCCAGTTACAGAGAGCTTCATCACAATAAAGTACAACATTTTTACAAAATGTTCAATGCTACATTTGTATTACAAACTGGAGGCCTGCTTCGTTTGTATGCAAACGTTTCCTGTGTTACAGATCTTCATACACAGAAACTGAATTTTAAACAATGCCATAAATTTGGATTAATTAATACCGAGAAACTAGTTTGGAGACAAAGTCTGCCAGTTATATTAGATCAGTTTAGCATTGGCATAAATGAAGTTACAGTGTGTCATAAAAAACAAGACGGTTGTCTGCATAACAGTGTAAATGTTACATCATTTGTTGTAAGTATTGTTTGTTATTATTTTCATTTAGATGAAGCGCAATCGAAAAAGAAAATTTTTCCCATAATCACCAAGTAATGGACTTTTTTACAAGTAAAAATTACGCTCTTTATTAGTTTTCTAAGGTTATGGAGCGGAGAATGCAGACAAAGATATGGTTTGGCAACTCTTACAATCCTCGAGGTTGATTCTGTTTAAAATAGAAAGAATGAAAAACTTTTTCATTTTATATGGGGAAAATAATCATTTAAAAAAGAAGATAATCACTTTAAAATGTTTAGTTCTTATCTTCATTTATGCACTGTTTGAAAGAGAACTAAATTCAATAATACTCGACAATTTTGATGATACTTACTAATTTTTTTTATCCGAAAATATGTGTACTTCAAGATTTTTTAATAACCAACGTAGATCAGCTCCACCACTCCTCAGATATATATCCTATCATTTAAATCATCATCATCAATTTAAAATTACTTAAAAAAACTTCATTAAATCCGTTTTTGTGACACTGGAGTCAATACTACAACACACATAATCTTTGTTCCAAATTACCATTACAATGTTCTATCTCCAGAAAGTAATTGTTCAGCCTCTATTCAGCCTCTGTTATGTCATATGAACACTAATCTAAATACCAATGTTTTCTTCTGTGCAAGTTAAGGATGGTGTCTCTGGTTTAACAACACTAACTATGCATTGCTACTCCTCCATCATCTCCCATGCTCCTTGCGTTGCAAAAACAGTCATGTTACCTAATCAAAGGCCACTAATTGGCCAATGGACATAGGGCAATGTACGAAAAAAGTCAACTGCAAATATGGAAAATGAAAAACAAAATACATTGTTGAAAATCAGGCCAGGTAAAGGCATTATTTAATGGTGGACAGTTGGAGACAGAGCTTGAAGTTCCTTATCCAACGATGTATTACACTGAATATTTGTTAAAATGGACATACAACCTTGTATTTCTGACATGACGACATATAAAGGAAAAAAGATTGAGTCAAAATGTTAAAGAAGATATAGGAAAGAACAGGAAAGCACTGTACTAGTGAAACGCTTCATACATAAATTATATGAATGATATGGCCACAATACCTAGACAACTTAAGTTATTCGAAATGTAGGTAATTAATGCTTTGTATTGCTGCATACTAAAACTCAAATCTTGAACACTGTGTAATGCAACAGTCTATTTTAAGCAAAGTGTCTTTACTTTGCATTTATTAAAAAAGCATCCGCATCTCATAAGAAACCAAAGTTGCTCATCTGTGGAGTTTAGCGACTCTCGTTGTTATGTATTGAGCTATAATCGCCATGAATTACGATACCGAACAGTATGTCATATATCTACATTTACCAACTCAGGAAACAACACGTTAATTAAACCTGTGCATGCTTCCTAACAGTTCTGTTGAGTTTGATAGGTTTGCAAGTTGTTGATTGTGACGTATACGCGAGATAAAATTAAGAATAGACAGGAAAAACATTTATACGACCGGACAATAAATACTCTTTTCTCCCCAATGTGTGGCCATAAAGTTAAGAATAAAGCATACAGAAGGACGTCTTTATTAGGCCATTCCAAATTGTTTTTTCGTTTAGCGTCCACCCTAAGTTCAAAAACCTATCTAGCTATCCTGAAAACACAAACGAAACCCAAAAAATAAACAAGTCATACCAACTAGTCTGTTCACCAGGATATAATTACCAAGTTTGATATTCCACTTTGCAAAGACTTTTAATTGACTTTTTAAATAAGACTTGCATTTCTTAAAGTAATTTCAATAAAAAAAAAACTCATACATTGAACTGAAATATGTTTCTGCACTCGTAAATTTACAACTGAGTCTATATTTGGTGTAAAATTGAAACTAAAAACATTTAACAATCTATAAAATAGATGATGCACTGAGTCATGATATTAGACAGGTCCTTCCATCCTATGTCACTAAAACCAAAAAAAGGTATCTCCACTTAATCATTTTGTCCTTAAAATTTAGTTTTTTCAAGGTACAACTATTATGTTAGTATGTAGCATTGTAAGCATACATCTTTTATATCAGTTTTAATATTTACCTCGAAAGAAGTTAAGTCAAGGAACTGTTACTGCAAATGTAATGTACTACAAGCATTTTAATATCTATTGGGTTTAAAAAAACAACACCAAGAAGTGTACAGATCAACTCTCTCTCTCTCTCTCTCATTCTCTCTCTCTCTTACAAGCACAACACCAAACTATATCTTTTTAACTGTTTTTTTATATGTAAAGGTAAGAAAAAAACAATGTTTTTTTTTCTTTCCTCAGAAGCTCAAACCTATCCGTCCTCGGACGCTAAACGAAAGAACGATTTGGTATGGCCTTAAGGCAAGTTAGATATTGTAACAGTTGTCTTTCATATAACTTAAATTGCATTCTGCTTTCTTTAGTTTTACAAACTCTAACAAGCTCACGTAAGGACGGATTGGAACGAATATGTCAGGCTATATGTTTTGACTATTTGCTTCCAGAGTGCATGTCGTCAGTGTAGATGTCCATTGGGTCAAATCTTTCTAAACAATCGATGCGGCTACTACAGTAAGGAGTGGATTTAAGGACCTTTTGTGGTAATGCCCGAGTCAAAGCAGTGAGGATAAAGGAACAACTAATCCCGATCTCCTTTTTCGAAGATATGCCTGATAGATTCAAAGCTGACACGCAGGCGTTATGGATCAGAAGAAAAACTATGACAAGATGGCGGTTCTATGTCATGTACAAGTGTAAATAGAAGATTTGTAGAACATCTTGTTGTCAGAGCAACTTTTCCATCAGCGTCTCTTAATCCGCAACACTTACAGGTTCGTATAAAACAGGCCGTAGAAGACACGTGGCTGGTTGAACACATGGGTACAAGTATTTCATTTCGTGTTGAATTCAATGAATACATTCATTATGAGTAAATTAGTGATTTAGACTTCGACTAAGTAGAAATAGATATTTCAAAAAAAAAAAAAACAATAGATACTATCCCAAGTGGCTGTTGTGTATGGAAAGTATGCCTTGGTATGGAAATTATATTCTAAAAGAGTTTCTGTTTCCGATTTCGAGCTTCAAAGACACATTCAGGAAAGAAAAAATTATAAAGAGTCATTTTTTTTTTCGATCAAGTTGATTTAGAAACAGATGAGTATGAATATTGGTGCAACAGCATATTCTTCCGAATGAAATAAATCAGACTTCATGTGTATGATCTTGTAACTTCACAAAAGATGACGCCAAGGTTATCGGAGTCAACTCGGATTATCATTTGTGTATCTTGTCGACTTCTGAGACAAGACATACAAATATGACTGTCAGATCGCTCACATATTTGAAACTACGGTGACTATAAAGAATATCGAATACAAGTTTTGAAAACCAATACATTAAGTGGATTTTTTTATTTTTGATACCTTATTTAAAACAAACGTGTAAATCTCAAATCAACACCAAAATCTACAACTCCTGCATGGATCTTTCAAACTTATAAAAACTAAAGCTGACGGAAACTGAGACACTAATGACATTCATAAATATACTTATTACGTACGTTTTATGTGCTTAAAGATACTCTGTCTGAATATGGATTTAGCGATATATTAACAGATTAAATCAAACACATTAAAAGGAAACTTTGAATAAGGTGGAAATTAGCTTTTATCCTGTCACTTATAACAATTTCGAACCGATAACAAGGTGCCGTATATTTTATTTCATCTACGGCAGTTGGTCACGTGACGTTGATATCCGACACATGATATGTCATGGACTACTTTTGTGTTTATAATCAGACGGAAGTGATAAAATTGATGTTATTACAATTAGAGACTACTTGAATAAAAAATCAAATATGTAAATCTAACAGTATAGTGATCATTTACGGAAATAAAGTTACTGAAACTTTGGAACTATTTTTTTGTGTGCAAATGTACCTTTGCCGGATAACCTTGACATTGGCCTAAATTGAAACACTTTAAAGATAGATTTTCAATATCTTAGGTAAATTATTTCCAAATGCCAGATGTGACAGGATAACAGAATAATAGGTTAGTGTCTTAATTGAGAAAGTTTATCTGGCCCGGCTGCGGAATTTATCGGGTGAGCCTGAGCCTGCGGCTCACCCGATAAATTCCTACGCCTTGCCAGATAAACTTTCTCATATTAAGACGCTAACCTATTATTCTCTATGTATATTTTTGATATCGAATTGTTATATGTTCTTCTTGGTGTGAACCTTATTGAAGTTATCTATTTTTAATGGTACATTTAGTGTAATTGCTTATATACTTCCTGTTTTCATTCTGATGTTTTCAGGCTCCAATAAAACGAAAGAGCATCATACAAAGAATAATATTAAAACGATAATAAATTTGAATTATCTTATTTGAATTGTCGACAGCAAGAAGAAAGGGAGCAGACATCAGACGCTGGAAGGGAAAAAAGAAGAAACAATAAGTTTAGTAAACTGGGAACCGTACAAGGACGTAAAACGCTGTCACATATTTAGAGTAATTTTGTCTTACGCGATCTAAATTTCAAACAGCATTCCAAAATAATTCCGAATAATCCGAAAAGAAACTGCCTAATATGGAACTAAGCAACTGTGATTTATTTATCAAGAAAAAAAGAATACATTAATAAGCGATTTGCGTTTGACAACGAATCGGCTTCGAATATGGTTTGCAACATTAAATAAATCAGTTGTAAAAAGAACCTGTTGTATAATTTATCGACACATTTGAACAGCATAACAACACTGACGTGAATATGTCACATATATCACTGACGTCTTTCACCATATTTCACCCAAAAATGATTATAAAGATAAATGATTAGTGTTACAAGATATTTTGTGACCCGTCATAGATATTTTTAGAGCTTAAGGCTGATGTGTATATTTTATGTTTAGAACTTATAGAAATATAAGAACGACGCTATGCTGCCTGTTGAGAGACGTGTAGCATAACGCAAAAAGTGTAATTAACAATTAAACAAGATCATGGTAAACAAATAGTTTAAAACAAGCTCGAATTCCTGTCAGGGCATACTAACACACGTTCAGACAGCCAGTACTTGGTTCAATTTTATCCTCGAAGCGCACCTGTAAATTTCTTATCCGATGAATGGTGTATTGTATCAAGTTTACAATTGGACTTTTGAGATCAAGGTCATTTAGGGAACATTCAGGGGTCAATGTAAAACAAATAGATGTCAATGAGCAGATCTTGTCCAAAGGGGTGTTGTGTATGAAGTAAATCCATTCACTACTAAGAAGGTTCTAAGAAATGTAAAAGTTTTTGGACGGACTGACAGACAGACAGGTAAAAAACTATATGTCCTCCCTCGGAAGCATAAAAACCGATAGCTGACCTGCTTAGATAAAATGATACCGTGTCAACTCTCTAGATAAATCTTTTTAATGCCTTTTTCCGAAGTTTGGGTATATTCAGTTTAGATTGCGGATGTCAGTCGGTGGACTGCCTGTTAGACGGTAGAAAAAGTAATTTTCTATCAAGAATGTGAGACCTAGAAATGTTATATTTGGAAGACAAATTGGTATGATGAGTAGATGGCACTTTAGTTTTGGGTTCATCACGTCAACTTTTAATATCAAAATGACCTTCAGTTCGAAAGCAATTTCCGCTAAATTAATAAACAGATTTCAAACCTTGGGTCTGTAAACCTTGCAGGATGGAGGGACATGATGATTTGAATATCTCTTTTGAGTTTCAATTAATGAAGTTTAAACACAAACGGTTATTTAACTAAAACTGGTTTCCAGTCATTGACTTTTATAAGTTTTAATAAATTGTAAAGAACGAAATAATTCCTATAAATTTTGTTTTCTGTAAGTCAAAGGACCCAATCATTATTAAAAACCAGTAAACCTAATGCCAATAATTTTATAGGGTGGTTCTACGTCTCTAAGTTTCATGTTTCAAATCCAAATTTTATTTATAAATTAATATGTAATTTATGTTGTATTTAGAAACATAACTCCTATTTTTTTTAAACAGAATCAAACGTAAATGTATTCTCTGTTTAGAGTTTAGTTAGAGATCATTTGCAAAACAATCTGTTAAAGTTCAATACTTATCTGCAGATTTCATTATTAATTTTAGGAATCAAGAAATGCATGCTATGTATGAATGAACATGAGATATATTTAGAACATCCAAACAGTTGTTTAATATGATTGTTCAATAGCTATTGGCCGCCGACCACGCCTTGTTCTGAATGAATTAAGCGCGTTATTTGCCAAAGCGATTCATTGACTTGAATTCTAGAAAACATTCAGTGATTTTAATTGGTTGAGGTGAGACATTTCTAGCAAATAAATAAGTTGACAAACCTTTAGATTTACTAACAGAAAAGGGTCTTTGACGTTTAAATTTGTTGTTTGATATATTTCATACATAAATGGAACTATTTCTACAAATAATGAAGTAGTTTTGAAATAAGAGACTGCGTGTAATTAAGCTTACTTGACGCTAACTTTATAAGGTAGACACACTACAGTTTTAGGCAACGTACGTCCTGAAGACAGATTGTGTCGGCTATTTCTAAATAACCAAACATATTTTCTGTAAGTACATTTCTTTGTTAATTTTGACAAAAATGCATGTCGCGTGTCTTTGGGTTTTACAGTAGAGATAATAATTTAGACGCTATTGAACGATCGCATCATTATTATTTTGATTTTTTTCTCATCTCTGTCTTCTAAAAACTTAATGTTGGACTAAAATTAGGATCTAGTACTGGATTCAATGTTGGTTGTTTCCATGGGTATATGACATAACTTTTTCAGAAGCAACACATATTATGTGCGCTTTTGAAAATCTTTATGATTTAAGGTTGTTAGTATCTCTTGAAAATATACATCTGTTTTTGTGCTAATGATAACAAGAAGGACAAGATGATCCTAAGTCACTTTCCTATGTATACCTTCGACAATTGCATCGTTTGGTTTAATAATCCAATTAGAAAAAGATGATGCATGCCAAAATAAAAGTTCTAGGCTGTTAGATTAACAAAGACTTTAAAGTATTCTCTTGCATTTTTGTATTGTTTTTTTTTTTTTGAGTTAATATTACGTTGCAACCCCCTTTAAAAGCAGAATGTATCTTAAGGCCCTAAGTTGAACTAATCTAGTAGAAGATCACATGACAGTACTGCATACTAAATTTCTGAAGTATCTAGTTTATGGGTAGTTTTTGACAAAAATATTTGAAGGAATTAAAGAACGTCTATATAAATCAATATAAAACATCCGACCAAGGTGATAAAGCTTAAAATGAACCATGCAGGAAAGTCTGAACCATTTTTGCGAGGTCTACTTAACAATGCTCAGTGCTGCATTTCAAATTCTAGGCCATGTGCTTCCAAGCAAGAAAGATTATAAAGGTTTATAATTTATTTTTATATATATTTTTACATAAAAAATGAACTCCGTTTTGGATCCTGTAATGACGCCATTGGCACAATTAGAACAGTCTTGGTAAAGTACCCTGAGATGAAGCTTCACACCAAAACGCTATCAGCAAAATGGTTTCTGAAAAGAAGAATTTTTAAGAGATTATCTAAAGAAATCGCTGTAAAACATCTGACACCCAGGATTGAGCCAAACAAGACTCTAGGGGCAAAGATTGAACGATCTTGACTGAGGTCCAATAGACAATGCTTTGTACAAAACGTTAGATCTCTGGGTCTTTCATTCAAGAAAAAATTCAAAGACTATATATTTCTATATAAATCACTTCATTACTAAATCGAGGCAAATACTGACCTACTAGATTTTACTTGATATATTTTTACTGGGCAATGCTTCACGCCACATTTCAGACCTCTGGGTCTTCTGGGTTTAGGAAAGGTTTATAAGAGTTACAGTAATTAATCTTAAACAAGAACAGAATTTGTGCACATGGAGTGTCTGTATGTCTGTTACCAGGGACAAGGCCATGTATTTACCAATCTTCCACTGATGAAAGCCACATAAGTTAGGGACTTTTCATTTTGAGACAGTGCCTCTTTCCCTTTTGATAATAAAAAAGAAAAGAAAACTTTGAAAAATTAAAAGTAATTTCGACAATGTGATACAGAATTTACGTAAATCGTAGTAAGATTTATATCATATCACAGTCACTCTAAGTCTGGTGAAATATATTTTTTTCTTAAATATTTAACTCTATGTTTTAGATAAGTTCTTAATCTTTACTACAATTAAACACAACACAGAACGTATAGAAATAAGCCACCTCTCTTCAACAGCACATTGTTTTAATAGTCGATGTAAAAGAAAATTATTCTTTCAAAACAAAAAACAAAATTATAGACTGTATAGTACCTAAGCGGATTTTTCAAGTATTCATCTGCCCATTTTTTTACTAAAATGAACCTAAGTTTACCCGTGTGCTGAATCAATAAAAAATCGATTAAAATGTTAACGGTACCTGAGAAAATGAAACGATTTATAATTAAGAAATAATTACTTGTATCAATTGCCACACTAATAAATTCTAAGCAATTATATGAGAAAGTACAATGCGTAATCCATACAAAAGTCACAAAGTTCAATAAAAAATATATAAAAATATACTCTTTATAAAACAAATGACATTAATAATTTTGATGAACGTTATAACAAATTATAAAAAAAAAAATATGTTCAGTCATTAACAAAGTATATTTTAACTGTTTTTACAATTTTGTAATGTGTGATAATTTGTCTTTTTTCTCTTGGTTACGCGTAGGTTTTCCTTCAATACACTCAATCAAAAATTACAATACAAAAAGAAAAATGTTGAAAAACATGATATTAAACGGACACGAAACTAAAAGCTCCATTAAATGACCTTTAAGCGTGACCTTGACCTTGAACTGTCATGGCTAGGCCATGCCTTTTGAACATTTTCGCAATGACTTAAATATTTGGCCAAAGTTTATAAAAAATGGTCCAAAGCTAAGGAGATATTTAGCAGACATAAAATTGAAGGCTAAATCAAATGACCTTCAAGTGTGACCTTCACCTTGAACTGACATAACTGGACTATACGTTCTGCACATTGTATCAATGAGTTAAATATTTGGCCAAAGTATAAAACAACAGTTTCAAGAATATAGCAAATATGGAGCAGAACATTAAATATAACGTACAGAAAGACATACAGACAGATGGAGAGACGGATGGTTAGCCATGCCTTCTGCACATCCTCTCAATGAGTAATACATTTGACCAATTTCAAGAAAATCTGTTCAAAGGTATAGAAGATATAAAGGGGACACAAATTTGAAGGCTGAAACAAATGACTCTTATGTGTGACTTTGAATTTGAACTGACATGGCTGAACTATGCGTTTTGTACATCATCTCAAATATTTGACCCAAGCTTCAAGAAAATCAGTTCAAGGGTGTAAGAAATATGGAGCAGAAATGAAAATGTTACGGACAGACAGACAGATAGAAAGACGGACGGACGAGGGCCATTTCTATAAACCTACTCCCCCTTCGCGGCGAGATATTAAAAAAATCAGCCAAATTGTGATAAGGAATTGTTTACCAAAAATACTGTCCGCAGCAACACGGGCAAATTATCTGTTAGGCATCATTTTTTCGCAGTAAAGGAATTGGAACAAATAGAGAGGAGGTCATTGGTCACAGGTCGCTCAACTGAGGACAGAATGGTACTGCTGTAAAATGATGTAAGCTAGTAAAAGTGTTTATCACATGAATTTGAACGAAAGCCACCGAAGGCGGAGGTCACGCTCGACATTTTCCTATTTCCAAAGGCAAACACATCGGACGAAGCACATTGTGATGAAGGGCTTTTCAAAAGCAACATCATTTGGTATTAGTATTATCAAATCCATTCATTCTCAACAAACGTATGGCCAATTTTAGCAATATTCAATAATTTGACGTCACGTTTAAGTAAAGGTCAGGATCATGTTCAGTTTAATCTTCTTGAATGTATTGTCCAAAGGGTACTTATGTCTACGTACGCAGACAATACATCTATTAATAACAAAGACACAGCCAATTTTAGCATTGTCAAAGTCATTTAAAGGTCATGGCTGTACTTGAATTTTTCAACATGCTGGTTTTGTTCTCAGTATTTATTTTTTGTCCCAGTGTGAATCAAATCCGTCCAGTAATAACAAAGTTATGGCAGCTTAAGTAAAAATCAATAACTTGCCCTTGAAGGTCAAAGCCAATTTGAACGATATTCAATAATTTGGTCTTCAAGGTCAGGGTCAAATGAAGGTCTAGGTCGAGTTTAGTTCTTACAGGTATTGTCAAGATGGTACTTATGTCCAAGCATGAAGACAATGCATCATTTATAGCAAAGACATCACCACCAAGGTCATTTAAATGTCAAGGTCTGACTTTAATTATTTAAATGTCTGTACTGTTCTCAGTGCTGCCTCGTCCCAATATGAATCAAAACCTCCGTCCATTAAATAAACATGTTATGACAATTTAAGCAAACTTCAATAACTTGACCTTAGAGGTCATAGTCATTTTAAAGTCAATGTCATACTTAAATAATTTTACATGTCGGTGTTGTCTAAGTGTTGTGGCAAATTTTAGCAATATTAAAAGTTAAGGTCAAATAAAAGTCACGCTCATACTTGAATAATGCAACATATCTGTTTTGTCATAATAGTTGTTTTGTCTAATTATGAATCAAATCCGTGATAAATGACAAAGTTATGGTTATTTAAGCAAATTTCAATAGCTCTACCTTCACGGTCAAGGTAATTTTAAGGTCAAGGTCATACTGGAATAATTTAACATGTCGGTTTTGTAATAACTGCTATGGCCAATTTTAGCAATATTTAATACTTTGACCTTGACAGTCATAGCCAAATAAAGGTCAAGGTCATACTTGAGTAACTGAACATGTCGGTTTTGTCGTAAAGATTGTTTTCTCTAAGTATATAAAACAAATCCTTAAGTAAATGACAAAATTATGACAGTTTTAGCAAAATTCAATAACTAGACCATCACGGTCAGTCATTTTAAGGTCAAGGTCAAGCTTGAATAATTCAACGTGTCAGCTTTGTCATAAGTGTTGTTTTGTTCAACTATAAATAGAATACGAAAATAAATGACAAAGTTATGACAATTTAAGAAAAATTCAATAATTTGACCTTGAAAATCAATGTTATTTTAGGGTCAAGGTCATATTTGAATTATTCAACATGTCAGTTTGTCATAAGTTTTGTTTTATCCAAGGATGAATAAAATCCAACTATTAATAACAAAGTTATGGCCAATTTTAGCAAAATTCAATAATTTGACCTTGGAGGTGAAGGCCATTAATAAGTCAAGGTCAAGTTCAGTCTGGTCTCCTTGAAGATCTTGTCCAAAGAAATGTTGTTACAAGTATGAAGTCAATCCATTGAGAAATAAAAAATCACGACCCTTAAGGCATCATTCCACCTCCCAACCCCACGGCCGGGCCAATTTTGATACTAGAGCAATAATTTATACAAACTTGGTAAAAGACAACTAGACATAGATTTCTGCCAAACATCTAAGCTCTAGCTCTTAGGGGTTGAAAGGAGAAGATTTTTGAAGTTTTACTATATACATGTAAGGAAACACCATGGCCCGAAGGGCCAGGGCCAATTTCGACTTCAGAGCCAAAATTTCAACAACCTTAGTAGAGGTCTACTAGGCAATATTTCATGCCAAATATCTACGCTCTAGCCCTTGAGGTTTTAGAGAAGAATATTTTCGATTGTTTTACTATATACACATAAAAAAAAATAATGACACCCAGGGCGGGGTCAATTTTGACCCAAAGACCAGAGTTTATATAATCTTGGTAGAATCCATTAGAATTTATATAATCTTGGTAGAATCCATTAGAAGATGTTTCAGGCCAAATATCTAAGCTCTAGCCCTAGGGGTTTTAGAGAAGATGATTATTTTTTAAAGTTTCTACTATATAAATGTAAGGAAAATTTCAGAGCATAATTTGAACTACTAGATGATGTTACATACCACCTATCAAAGCTCTGGGCCCTGAAGTTTCAGACAAGAAGATTTTTGAACAATCGCAGTTTTGAAACATTCTTCTTCGCCCTGTGACCTACTTATGCAACCGACCAGAACCATTTGAACAACTTTCAAGGTGGAGCACCCCAGGATAATTCCTGTGAAGGTTAGTCAAAATCCAGTAATCGGCATCAGAGATGTTGTTTTAAGATTTTACTACAGGGCGGGGCAAATTTTCACTCCAGAGGCATAATTTGAACAAATTTGGTAGACGACCGCTAGATGATGTTACATACCACATAGTTTCAGACAAGAAGATTTTTAAAATTTGCATTTTTGAAAACCAATGTTTGGCCCTAAGCCCTACTGATGCAATGTTTCATGCAAAATATCTTATCTCTAGCCTTTGAGATTTCAGAGAAGAATATTTTCGATTGTCTTTTACTATATACACATAAGCAAAACTAATGACACCCAGGGCGGGGTCAATTTTGACCCAAGGACCAAAATTTATACACTCTTGGTAGAGGTCCACTAGAAGATGTTTAATGCCAAATATCTAAGCTCTTGCCCTAGGGGTTTCAGAGAAGAAGATTTTTTAAAAGTTTTTACTATATACATGTAAAAACCTATGACCCCCAGGGCAGGGCCAGTTTTCAATCCAGACCATAATTTGAACTATTTGGGTAAAGAAACTCTAGATGATGTTACATACCACATATCAAAGCTCTGGACCCTGTAGTTTCAGACAAGAAGATTTTTGAATAATTGGAATTTTGAAACACTTTTCTTCGCTCTGTGACCTACTGATGCAACAGACCGGAACCATTTGAACAACTTTGATAGGGGACCACCCAAGGATCATTCCTGTGAAGTTTGATCAAGTTACAGTAATCGGCTACAGAGGAGATTTTTTAAAAGAAATTGTTTACAACGCATGACGACAGACGACGGACAGAGAGGAATCACAAAAGATTACCACGAGCACGTTGTAATCAGGTGAGCTTAAAATGACCTTTATTTAAGCAATTTACAAACTGACCTGGACTAGCACATACACAACCTAAACTAAAATCGTCAGCTTCAAAATTACTTTATCATTTTTCATATAGTATCTTTAGTTTATCATGCCACTGTGGTTTATTTTACGTGAAAGTGTTATTGCGTTTTGCTTCAATTATTAGCTAAATTTTTTTTCAGGACCATCATGAGACCTTTTCACTTTAAACTGGATATCTGGCTCTTCGTATTCTTCACACTTCATGCTGATCTGGCTTCTTGCAGAGAGGTTCTTTTCCATGAGATGTCAGACCTATACAATTTTTGCCCTTACACGTCATTCTGTGGACGTAATGCTTCAGTAACATTTCCAGGATCAGAAGGCCTTCAATCATGTTGCCAGTCTTGTTCTTGTGACCCTGATTGTGCTTTGCGTGGAGACTGTTGTTTCAGTAATAAAGACGAATATTACACTGGAAGTGTTTCTAGGGTAACTTGTAGGTCAGTATTTGTTGTTGAACCCCCACCACAATCGGATATTTTCAGAGTAGCTCCATATGGACACAGATATAGAATGATAAATAAATGCAGCAACGATGTCCTCGCATGCGAACAACTTTCTTTAAACTCTGTAGAAACATTTCACCCGGTTGTGTCTACCATAACTGGTTTTATTTACGTCAGTGCGCTCTGTGCACTATGTAACAATGAGACAGAAACTGTCCTTTGGCAGCCAGTGGTCAAGTGTTTGCCACAGTATGAAAGTGCTTTGTCAGATTCCATAGACACGTTAATAAATGGGAGGGTGTCAACAAATCAAGAATGCTATCTGTTTTACATCCCGCCTCAGGGATTTGATTTAGCTCCTTCTCCATCCTGCAATCAAAAGGTTGTAAGAACATGTCCAGCTAAAGAGGGCACTTCCTTCATCAAGTATAGGCAATTCTGCGAAATGTTCAATGCCACATTTGTTTTACATATTGGAAGCCTGATTCGTTTTTATGCAAACGTATACTGTTTTCTGTGTTATAACCCTTCAAACACTGACGGAATAATCGATATACATTACAAACAATGCCCTAGATTTGGAATGGTTGATTCAGAACAACGGTTGTGGAAACAAAGTCTGACTGTTATATTAGATCAGCTAAGCATCAACCAAAAGACAGTTACAGCGCCTTATAAGGAACACAGCGGCTGTCCGCAAAACAGTGTAATTGTTACAACATCTGGTGTAAGTATTGCATTATATATGTGTATTTGTATCATACATATACAGAAAAAAAAGTCAAACCATTTTTGAAGATAAAGGGAAGAACAAAACAATAAATTAACATTTTTTTTTTTTTACAAATTCCAGTTAAAAGAGAGAAGGTTTACGCATCTCTTTATCGCGTGTTTAAGTGAAGATAATGCTTAACCGGATTATCAGAATTAAGAAGCATACACTGCTTACAGTACAACAACTAGAAACATGAGATAGCCAGATACCCCAGACCATGACCGTGGGTAATAAGTGCATTTGTGTTGCTGCATACTAAAACCCAGAAGTTGAATTTGTAATGGAATATTTTCATTCAAGCAAATTGCAATAACTCTGCTTGTATAAAATGCATCAAAAGACACTGGAAACCAATGTTTCTTAACTGCAGAGTTTCATTACCCTTGTTGTTTTGCACTGAGATATGCTTGACAATAATTTCGATAAGTAAGGCTCGGTCATATTCCTGCATCATACCTTCAAAATTGTAAATGTGTATTTGTATTAACAGTTCCGTTGAGATTTGTAGATATGACTGTTATTGATCATTAGGACCTGCGAGACACAGATGGAAGGTCCAACGGACGGACAAGGACGTCTCTTTACCCTTCCAAATGACTGGGCATAAATGTAAAAACACATAGACAGACGACTCTAATTTTTAATTCAGATTTTAAAAGGACTAGCTTTTACATTCCTTTAGCATTCCTCTATTCACAATATTCCCTTTTCAGTTCAACAAATATTCAACAGAAAAATTCTTTGCAGGATAGAACGAATAAGGTATTTTTCGGCTATATTTATTTCTGCTTTCAATTTCCAGAGTACATGTCGTCCACGGAAATGTCCGTGGGGACAAATCCTTCTGAACGGTCGATGCGGCTACTACAGTAAGGAGTGGATTGGTGGACCTTTTGTGGTAATGCTACGACTTACACCAGTGAAGAAAAAGGAAAAATTAATCCCGATCTCTTTTTTCGAAGATATGCCTGATAGATTCAAAGCTGACACACAGGCGTTTTGGATAAAAAGAAAGACCCTGAAAAGATGGCGGTTTTATGTCATGTACAAGTGTAACGACAACAAATTTGTAGACCATCTTGTAGTCAAAGCAACTTATCCTTTACAGTCGCTTAATCCACAGCACTTAAAGATGAATATACAACAGACTTTAGAGGACACGTGGCTGGTTAGACACATGAATAAAACTATTGCTTTTCGTGTTGACTTCAATGAATACAATTATTATGAGGCAATACACGATTTAGATTCCAAAAATATAGAAATAAAGACTTCGAATAATTTTGGATACTACCCCATGTGGCTGTTGTGTATGGAAGGTTTGCCTTTGTATGGAAATGACAAAGTCAAAGAGTTTCTGTTTCCGATTTCGAACTTCAAAGAACTATTCACGAAAGATTATTTTATAACAAAATTATTTTTTTGCGATCAAGTTGATTTGGAACCGAATGAGTATGAATATCAATGTGACAGCATATTCTTCCGAATGAAAGGAATCAGACTTCATGTGTTTGGTCTTGTGGCTTCACAAAAGATGACACCAGGGTTACCCGAGTCAACGACCTTCTCCACTGCTATGTTGCGTAATGTTCGCATATGCTTGCATGAGTTTAATCAGACCTTCAGTGCCACTGCCGTAAATACAAACCACTTTATTACCACAGTGTCATTTGTTTATCTTATACTCTATTGAGACAAGATATAAGCTTGAAAAATTGAAGTGTCTGTGGCAAAGGTCAATGTCAATTTAGGCGTCAAAGGTCAAATAACAAAATCAAACATTCATTTGAGAGAATAGCTTTTATATACATGGATGGATTTTAATATTACTTAGCACAAATGTTCTCCATGTTGAGTTGAGTTGTCTCGCGCAAAATGAAGGTCAAGGTCAAGGTCATAAGAGGTCAAAGGTCAAATAAAAATATTGAAATTTGTTTGTTGGCGCTGTATCTTACTTATGCTTTAAAGTATTATGCTTAGTGGTCAGAGGATTTTTGAAATTGTTGAGCCCCCTAATGGTGAGGTCGAAGTCTCTGCTTTTCACTTTTTGTGGTTTGGTGTATGTGCGTCCGTCAGTCAATGTGTCTGTCTAAACTTGTCCGGTCTATATCTTGCTCATTCTTTGAAGGATTACAAAATAGATTGAAACAAATGTTCACCATGATTGGATGGTGTGTCACACGCAAAACCCAGGTCCGCCGCTCAAAGGTCAAGGTCTAACTTGGAGGGTCATCTCAGTGCCCGTGTCCAGAGTAAAACTTCTTCTTGCGTGCTGGGATTTAAATATAACTTGGGACAAATGTTCTCCATAGTGATGCGGAGTGTCGCGCGAAAAATTCAGTGTCTGTGGTAAAGGTCAAGGTCTTACTTCAGGGTCAAAGGTCAAATAACAAATTAAAACATTCATTTGTGAGTATATTTCTTTATGCATGGATGGATTCTTAAATAAGTTATAACAGATGTTCTCCATGTTGAGTTGAGTTGTCTTGCGCAAATGAAGGTCAAGGTCACAAGAGATCAAAGATCAAGTAAAAATATCAAAATGTTCAAATAACATGAATTGAGTTTTTTTAGGCACAAATGTTCATCATAAGACTTCGTGTCATGCACATGAACCAGGTCACCGGGTCAGAGGTCAAGGTCACCTAAGATGATGCAATGTCAAGATTTTGCCTAGGGAATAAAGAGGATGTGCTGCGCACATCTCAGCTATGTATACATCTTTCTCCTTGATCTGAAGCTTATAGGTTTAGGTTTGAATTAAGATGAGCGGGCTCGACATTCTGCCCATGGGCTTGTCTTGTTTTTTCATAAGTATATCCATCAACTCAAACATTTACTCATTGAATCATATATTGCCAGTTTATCTGACGTACTTTTTTCAGCGGTAGTAGAATTTCTTTTTTCTTTTGAAAATATAGTTAAAATCTAGGAATAACTTATTTTTAAGTCTTTTGTTCAATTCTTCGGCATTTTATTAAAAAATGCAGGTACGATTGAATATTTACGAAAAGAATATGTACAAACTTGCATTTTTCTAAATTGAAAAACTGTAATTCAAGCCCTAGTCGTTTAGTTCAGTTTATAATTGTTAATGTAACACAGACAATATTCATCTTAAAACTTGTTACCGATAACATTCAGAGCTAAAATTGACAAAAGTTACAATAAGTATATTTAGTGGATTTGTACATCGGCTGACTGGGAAAACAATTTCATACAAACTACATAACGCATTGCTTCTTGCATTACAAAGAATGAAAAAAGTTTATTTTAGAAACACCATGTAGTGTAAGGGGCATAGTGATATCAGGTCGCCCTTTTAAAAATTAACAAAACAAAACAAAACAAAACAAAACAAAATCATCTATAGAAGAATCCTGCTTAAATCAATCTCTGGTTGAGAGTCTACCTGTGCTTTAAAAGCTGCTGTGCAGAGAGAACTCCTGTGCACCCTCAAAACCGAAGTAGATGGTGTACTAGATTTGTGAATAACTGGCGACCAGTTTATTAGTATTTTCTTGAAGAATATTGAACAATGAATATGTATGATGTAATTGTTATGTACTTTATCAAAGTAATAAACCGTTTCAGCCGATAGAAAGTACTCAAGTTCTGTTCATGTAAGTACACTATTTGTCCGAGTTTGGGAGCGCAGTGACTTATAATTGAAAAGTAGACACGTGTATACATAGCAAAG
The DNA here is from genome assembly GCA_012932295.1 of Cyclina sinensis. Classification (NCBI taxonomy): domain Eukaryota; kingdom Metazoa; phylum Mollusca; class Bivalvia; order Venerida; family Veneridae; genus Cyclina; species Cyclina sinensis. The sequence goes on along the minus strand of JAAONU010000012.1, from coordinate 1,567,559 downwards.
TTATTCTAATGTTCCATGCGTTTATTCAATTTAAGCAACGCAGCTGTTTGAACTGATGTCTGTCCAATTTTTCTGACCGTCTTTCATCACAAACCGTGTTTACAGCAGAGAATAACCAGTGTCGACGCAGAGAGACCGCCTATAAAGCAGATTTCGCAGAGAGACTGCCGATATGGTTATGCACCTTGATCGAGTAACGTTTTGTGTCTGAGCTGTTTTTTCATTAGTCAGAACTAAACGCCTTGTGCAGTTTAACTATGGTAGAAACTTTAAAGAGCACATACTGTAAGATTCTACTTTCATCTTTCAAACTATCCTTAACCACAAATTGAAGGGTATCAGCATAGCTATGGAAGGGGATATCCGCCATTTCACACATTATTGTATTTGTTATTTCAATATGCCAATTTCTTTTCAATGCTGCCAATTCAATTTCTATGTTGCTTATTAGAAGTGCATTATCCATATTTGTATGTAAATTGCGATATTTTAATTATAACTCTACCTTTAATGTTGTAACCATTGAAAACTAATGAGTTTTTTAATTCAGTCATAAGAATTCAAATGCAGATATTTTAATGATAATTAAGTGCTGAAATTACGTACTATGTCAATAATATGAAAATCGTCGAGTTATAATTAATGTAATGGACTTTAAATGCAATTATTTTAACTATCATTATGAATTTATTTGGCTAACTTTCTCGTTTTATCTATATGCTTAACGTTTTATCTATATGCTTAAAATGACATTGATAAACTTCTTATTCCTATTTTCAAATTTATTTTGATTTGGTCATATGCATGACACTTTAGTCGTTGCAGTTAAATGTTGACTAGCAAAACTCGTTTTTTGCGCTAAAATGGGCCCTTTTAGGTAAAGGGGAATAACTGGTAAAAACTGTAAAAATAATAAACGCTCCCCATACCGGTGTCGACACTAGATTGTACGAAGAAAATGAGTCCGCAAACGTCGTTGTGATATTGATAGTGATATAGATGTTCTATTCCCAAATTAAAGGTAATTCTGAACATTTAAATGATGACCCTTGGTGTCAAAATACAAAGCAACAATCAAATCTCCAACGCGGTGGTGACCTCGTTCTCTCCTCGTGTTTCTTGTGGTTGTATATTCCCGCGAGGTAAAAATGGACGTTACACCGTGGAGGGAGCGGTTATTTTTTCTACGGCGACCTCTGTCGTAAAAATCCGGTCTGGTTCTCGGCTTCGATTTATAATTTCAAAATTATTACGAGAACAATCGTATTTTGTTGCAATCATTTTTATGAGGACGATTATATGTTATATAATGTTGGACTTTATATGCATATCTTTCTGGAAACGAATATTTTTTTTCTATATGTTTGATAATGGTTTTAGATAGTTAGCAAAATACATTCTTAATGATAATTCAAATAATTGCATATAAAGTACATTAAATTAATTATAACTCAACGATTTTCATATTACTGTCATAGTAAGCAAATCAAATGCTTAATCATTATAAAAATATCTGCATATGAATTCTTATGACAGAATTATAAATATCATACTAGTTTTCAAAGGTCGCAACAATAAAAGTAGTGTTATGATTAAAATATCGCAATTTACATGCAAATATGGATAATACACTTCTAAAACGCAACATTTGAAATGAACTGGCAGCGTTGAAAAGAAGTTGGCATATTGAAATAACAAATACAATAATGTGTAAAATGGCGGATATCCCCTTCGATACATAGCAACGACATATCGATGTCCAATTCGGTTTCATCAATTGTTAGATGATCTCTATCATCACCATCATTGTTACATTCGTCATCGTCGGATTCTTCTGCTTCATGGTCAGCACAGAATCCTGCAAGGTCAACATCAAAGGCTTTAGTCATACTCGAAGCAATGTTAGTAATGATACATGAAAGTTTGTGACGCTATAATCAAAACAAGCCAGACTATTAAATTCGATTCATTACGGATGTTTACAGCTGTATGTGAGCCATTGAATCTCTTACATGAAATCATAACTGTTTTTAACGTTCAATTCATACAATATGAACCTTAATTCTAGCATTCTATTTTGGAAGAAAGATTTCCATGGACATTTGAAATGATTTTATTGATAAGTTGCTAATATAACATTCTAACCTCCGCTGCTTGTTTTCATCAGTCAGAAGTCTGGGCACCCAACGCGCAGATACTTTGGACATATTTAGCTCTTCTGTAAGAATTCGTTGCACAGTAGAATACGATAGGGAGAGTTCCTCTGCAATACCCCTAACCGTTAAGCGCCGGTCGTTGTCCAAAAGCTCTCTCACTAACGTTGCGTTGCTCGTCGTCATAGCGGATGCTGGTCTACCTGCTCTATCGTCATCAAGTACCGATTTTCTGCCGTTCCGAAATCGCTCATGCCATTTGTAGACAAACGATTTACCACAAGGTTGTAATGTATGCGAGTTTTTAATTTGATTCAACGTCTCAACTGGTGTAAGTTTGAGTCCAACACAAAATTTCACAACTGCGCGTAGCTCCAATTCACTTGTTGACGTCGCGGAAGAAGTTGAAGACATGGCGACAACTCGCTGCTGTGGAGTAACGGTTCAACGTAATGTAATCAAAATTATAGGAAATGACGTCAACATTGAAAAATACCTCATTTTGACTTAAGATTTAATTAAGTATACACAAACCTTCGCCGAAAATGATGAAACAGAATGTTTGCCGATACTTACCCTTATTTGGTGCAAAGTTGAATACTGATAATCTATTAAAAAGTGATGGACACAATTTACAGTTTACTTTGATGGGACGAGTACAACCTTCGGATATGTTAAAAAATCCAGCACCCACTGTGCCATCATTTAATGAACTGGTCGACTAAATCTGTAGATTACAGAAAAGGAACAGCTCACAAACATCTCACTGAAACGTTTAAAGGAATATGGTTTCAATCGAAATCTGATTTCTGTTCAGCGTTATTCAGGAAGTAAAGATGATCATAGATATGACAAATCATTAACCACAGTAAAACATAATGTATCTATAACCATTTTTATACTGGTGACAATGTTTAAATCACGTGTGTAAAATACAAGCATAATAAGTTAAGGTGATAAATAGGAAATTAACTATTTGCGCCCCTGTGCATTGTCTAATGAAAAAAAATGTACTTATTTATTAAGGCCAGTAAGCCTGGCCCAGTATGCAGCTAAAATGACATAAACTGATGTGTCATACTGTTGCTCTAATGATCATACAGTTAATCAAAAGTAACCATTATAACAGAAAGAATTTTCAGTGTAATTGAATACATTATATTACATGTAATCAGATTCATAACAATATTCAAATACATTTGAAAACTTGCATTTGAGTTATAAAAAACAAGGGAAGACAATTACTGCATTCGAATACACGAAGCCATGCAGGGTTTTGAGGTTATGGATTGGCCAGTTGAAATGATAGGAGAATGAAAATAGCCTTCCTGTTATCACAGGGAATGAAAATTCTGAGAATTATATGAATGATATTTTGCATGCTATTGCAATTGTATTTCTTTTTTTAACAGCACTACAGAATATTTATGCGAGGCAACGCCTGGTTTCATGTATCTGTCCACATAAGAGGATTTTTTTTTTTGCAGAGCAAAACGCCCATGTTTTGCTATAGCTTGCTAATATACAGGATTGATAGAAGATATTAAAGATCTAATTGGGTTGAGAGTATTGATTATCCTTCAAAATGTTGAAAATATGTTTCTGTTTGAATTGAAAATAATTCATTAGTAAGGGGAAGTCATAATTCTTTGGATCTCATTTGAAATTTTCTATCTAATATATTATTACAAAAACGGTTCAAAGTCCGTTTTGTTTGACATTATACTCCAAAACTTTGTAGACAGTAATAAGAGGGTAGGTTTTAAAACGTAAATCATTTTCATATTTGACGTATTTCGTTTTTGAATGTCAATTAAGCACAAGGTTTGTCATTTCAGTAAACAAAACAGAAACATATTATGCTGTTGTTTTACATGACTGTAATTTACAGATATATTAATGTTTATGTAATTCTAAAACATATCATTATAAATCAAGAACTACTTAAGCGTCTAAAACATCTTACCTGACGTGCACTGCAAATAATTTCCTGACACATGATTTATATTTGTAGAATAATTGACTTAATAAATGACAAATAATTAAACTGTTAACCTACCTGGACACCGTAGAGTTCTCATTTTCATTAGCAACCTTTTCGTTAAAAACTGTTAGTTTAATCGCAGGGTGTTTTTTTATTCAACCATGGCAGGTAATGGAAAATTTGATATCAACGATTTCAGTGAATTCGTTATTCAAAACTTAATTGTCAACGTATTTGACTTGTTAACATAAGTGTATATCTGTATGGAACCCAACTGATGCATTTTGATGAAAATTCTTTTCGGTCTGTGGTTCGAAACGAAAGCTATGTTTTTATGGACCCAAATGTCTTGAAAGAATAACCAACTGTGAAACATTCCTGTTATGTTTGGTTAATGTTAGCTAAGTGGTTTAGGAGAAAATGTTGTTTAGGATGTTGACGACTGATGATGGACGACGACGGACAATTACTCTTTATAACAGTTCACCCTAGAGCACTTCGAGGTCACACGATATTCTTCCTTCAAATGAGATAAGAATTATGGCATTAAAATGAATAGTATGCATTTAGATATCTTCGATTAATGGAACATTCAAGACATGAAAATGTATAACAGTAGATGTTAGATAATATTGACAACATAAGACCAAAAATGACCGGACAGAGAAACAGTGACATACATTAAGAATCGTCTGCAATGATCAAAATATGTACAATTTGATTAAAATCATATAATAAAAATCGCTACACTATTTCGGATCTAAGGACGATTGACAGAAGATCACCTTCTCAGTGACCTATCCATCAGCAAATCAGAGCAATTCTTCCATATGGTAAAAATGGGATCCCAAATTACTGTCTGAGGTTTTCTGTCATAACTATACTTTTACTGATTTCAGAGTAAAACTTACTTTGGCAAAATCTTCTAAAATACTCGGATAAATTACATGTGTGGAAAATTTACAATAGATACTAGAGAGATACTACATGCTTTCGACTAAAAGAGCAGTCCCATTTTGGTTAATATTTTCGTCACTTTCGTTACCAAGCTCATACGTTGATTGATATTCATCCTGTAAATATAAACCAAAATCTTAATACCAGGAGAGTCCATTTATCCGGAGCTATTATTTCTGAAATGACGTGATCAGTGAAATCAAAGATATTTTCTGAAAATTTTCCACCCATTAATGTTCATCGTCACAAAATCAGAAAGCAAATCCAATGTATCCAATGTCTCCAGTGACATGTGCATTCTGTCATTTATCAAGGTACATGTGCCGATTCTTTATTTGAAAACAGAGTATCCAAATCTACTGTTTACATTTTTGTATGTACCCGATTACAGTATAGATGCACAGCGGAGTGGAGATGTGTAAAACTTAAGAAATCCAATGACTAAATGCATCATTCAGATAAACATATAAATTAATACTACTGAAATAAGTGACATCGCAGTATTGATGTCATAGTAACAAGGCTTTAGGGAGGGCATGGAATATTCAGTGGCCCCGGAAATACGTCGTAAATTTTATTTGCTAAAATGAAACTTAAAATGGCGTACTCAGCTTTTTATTTTCCTCGCTCATTGTGTATTAGGCAGTTACTATCGAAAGAAAGAGTTATATAGCATCTATGTAGTATCTCATGAACAAGCCGATTATAAAACAATGTCAGACTTTCTCTATAGATCCAATAAGAAAGAATGCATTAGTAGATTTATGGTGCATTTAAATTGAATTCGTAAACGACGCTTATTAATACCAAAAATATGAGCTACGTAGTCATTTCTTAACGTGTTTCTTTATTTCAGATGTGGCCAATAGGGACCTCTGTTAAATGTCTCATTCCAAAGACAATTAGCAGCATAAGTGGAGGAGGGGGGTCAAACTAGCTACTCCTGGATAAAGAGTTCAGAACGTTAACACAGAACCACTGATCAGCACTGTAAATAGAGCTGCCTCATTATTAATACTCTTGAAATAGTGTAGCAGTAATCACATGATCGAGTAAATTGATTTTGTTTTATCCACTGATGATAATGATCCCTGGATTGTAAATATGTGTTGTTTCAGCTGTTAACATGACGAAATTTAGTGCTCTGTACTGTACTTTGTTCTATACAGTGAACTGTTTTGTAAACTGTAATGTGTACTTTACTTTGTACTGTACAGCACTGCACTGCACTGCAATCTACATTGAAGGTTTAATTGCAATAATTGAGGCAACTAAAGTTCTGGGGCAGAAGTAATGTTTTCTATTTGCAGAAAAACTGACCTTGACCTTGACCCTAGTGGTCTTTATGCGACCCTTAGATTTGTCTAAAGCAAGTTTCAGTGCAATGAGTTGAACACAGCTCAAGATATCGAACAGAGACCAATTTGATCCTGTTGATCCAAAATGCAGTCTTAAGCTTTTCTATGAATGGTACCGACACAGCGAGTTAATTGCACTAGGTCCATTCAAACAAAATACACTGAGTTTCAGCATTCACCATGACCGTCGTGTATATGTTATTTCAACACGAATATTACTTTAAGTCACATCTATACATTGCTGTTAACCTTATTCAAACGTTAAGAACTTCCTATTTTTCTTGATTTATAAGCTGATAAAGCTGTCAGTTTTAGTATTGTTATGCGCTTTACAAACATCCTCTTTTCACTGTGTAGTTACAAACTTTTATACGAACAAAGGATAACTTAACATAACTAACAAAGGGTTCTTCTTATCATCAAGGAACCCTTTAAAGCTCCGTGGTATATATTTCAAATGGTAAAAAGGGAAGAAAGGAAAGGACATAATTATATGCGTTCTTACTGTCACTGAAGTTTGCGTTTTTAGCAAATCAACACTATTTACAATTTTTTCCTCTCTTCAAAAATGAAACCTGGATTAATCATTGCCTTTGCGTTTTTGCCGTTTTCGTTGAGCCGTCATTTTAGAGGCGCCAGTATGAGCTGGGCACCTGCGAGAAATAATACGGTGAGAGAGTCTTTTTATTCAAGACGAAATCAAATTAATAAAATATTTGATGAGGACTTAGTGAGTGGGTTAAAGATATTAATTAATATTGCATACTGTTCGTCAAACAGTTCTTATCGAAGTGACAGGATACATACGCTGACGTTACTCTGTTTTAATGTGTTTATATATTGCTATAGAATCACACGTCAGGTCTCACATCGACCGTCCTAAATTTAATAGGTTATATCCATTTTTTTCAAAGAACATTAAAGTAAAATTAAATTTGCTTTTTTAAGATTTAAAGATTGACAGTTACCACGTACATTTTAGTGTAAATTTAGATTTTATGAACATTAAGAACACAATTCTAGGAAAAATACAACTCAGGTTTTGATTGGAACTATTCACTTGGAGTCATGACCGTTGATTTCTCGAATTTTCTCTCTACAGTGTTTTGGGAATGATCTATATGATATTGACATACCTGGTTGTCTTCAGCCTCCTTGTTATTGAGATATTTTTTGAGGAAATCTGTAGTGCCGAAAATTAACGCAGGCTTCCAAAGCCACGACCACTTTTAATATCGCAAAACGTAGATCAACCAAGCAAAGTAGTAGAATAGTCTAAATGTTTTATGAGAAAATGTTTTTGACAAAATATTTTTCATTCACACATACTTGTGGTTTATACTTTTGGGGGATGTCTTGTAAAAGACCTATTACAAGAGCTTTAAATAAAATAGCTTAAGGTGATTCATAAAGAAGGTATTAAATGGAAATTGGATATACACTATGCTTATTTGATTTTTTTGTTATTAAAAAAGACCAATTATTTTTATGCTTTTCAGTCAATATTTATATGAAGTTATTTCTTCCTCTTCCATGTTTTTGTTAATAGATAAAATTCGATATTTTTCTTAAGGTTTGACGTCGAATATATAACATTTCATTATCGCTATCATTAAACAACCCTCACATTTTTTATTGATATATTTATACCAAAACATACATTTTCTGAACTAACATTTGGAAAACATACACGTTAACTGAACTCATCGATGAAGAGCTTATCTCCTTTTCCAAAATAAGTACTAAAATTTCTCAAATTTGTATGATTTTCCCCTATGAATGTTCTGCATCTGATTTAGTGTTTAGTTTAAATGAGCCAGAGGCTTAACATAAGCTATTGTGATCAAAGTTCGTCTGAGGTCCGTCTTCCGGTATCGGTCTTCCGATGAACGTTCTCCGTCTACCATCTAACATCAACATCTCCTCTAGAACTTTCCAATGTTTCTGACATAAGGCTTTACCAAAGTTGTTCATATCATTGCATTTAATGCAGAATTCTAGTTGCTGTGGCTACTTGTACGACAATCTTATTATCTTATTCAAGTATCATGTGATTCCTAAAATTTAGCAAAAAACTTTTGATTTAAGAATTTCAGTATGCATTAGTAAGAAAGTACGTCACAATAAAACATAAAACACGATGTCTAGCCATCCCGGAACCTAGAAGTGATTTTACATGGCATGTTACCTCAAAGTATGCGATGGCTCCTTAATATAACTTCTGCTTGAAATGTTTTTTGTTTGTTTGTTTGTTTTGTACATAAATAATCTCACAACATAATGTGTATCAAGAGACACTTGAATTCTTCTTAAATTATAGTTTGCTTAAATTGTCAACGCTTTGATGTTAACAGCATCTATTAAGCTGTATGCCAGACAGTGCAGACTAGACCATAATTATCATGATCCGAACACCCGTGTTTGCTGCAACAAAACGTGACGTAGTTTTATTAACGAACGAAAGAAGATCTCATATGAATTAAAAATGCGCATTTATTGCCAATTGCAGTTATATAGATTATAGTCAAATATGTTTTCAACAGAAACATAAGCCAAGGAAAAACAGACCTCGGTGAAATATCAGAAATTTTGATGGATTGATTGATTGATTGCTTGATTAAATGATTTATGGATAATTTCATATGGGTAAATGAGATGCTGTAGTAGAGAACTTCGGCAAGTGTTAAATTGGACAACAGTGTCGATTGAAGCTTTGTATGCAAGTGAATTTGATAAAGCATAGAAAATTAACTTTTGGGGCTGCTAATCACTGGTTCCCCCTACCCAGTGATACAGCAGGTCAATTTGTCAGTTTATAACGCTTTAAGAGAGTTGATAAATCCAAATAATTTTGAAGGGGCAGTTAAACTACAATGAATTAAGCTTTATGGTAAACTTCTCGAAATTAAATTTCACGAGTGTTTTTAACATTTATGCTTCGCTGCCCTTATGTTTTCAGATAAAAATATCATTCCGTATCACATGGACTAGTTCAACTGCCCTTTGCAATGAACAAACAATCATGAATCAGAATCTTATTGGCACAGAAAGTATGCAATGTTTGAGTGGATGTTCAGGAACAATTGGCTCTCTCAGATATGTGTGCACAGACTACAAGACGGGAGAGTGGAGTTCTGGAGGAAATTCTTTTATTACAAACCATCAACCAATCAATTTGAATTTGGGTAACATGTCTTCATTATGTAAACATGTACTCGTTTTAATTAAAAGTTTATCAAAAGATATCTTTTGCGAATTTCTGCTGAAAATTAGGGTATAAAAGGTATATTAAGAGGAACAGTAAAGGTGTTAAAAGATTGGTTTTTCATGCAGTTAAGTTAGAATTATATATTTTTTGGTAGTAGTGGTGGGATGGGGAGGGGATATAATGAACCGTGTCATACTTTGAGTGATAACCGAGCTAGTTAAATCTGAATGAAGAGATGGGTTGTACAACCTATAGATATGTGGCTATCTTTTCAGTTGTGACTTATGAATACTACCGAATAACGTTTAAGCAGAAAACTGTCATGGAAGCCATGTGCTTTAAGCGCTATTAGTATAAAGTGTGTAACATCCTCTAGAAAAAAACAAAACAAAATGTGTTACGCACTTCATACTGATTTAAAACAGCTGGCTTCCCTGACAGTTTTCTGCTTAAATATTATTCAGTAGTATTCGAAAGTCACAACTGCAAAGATAACCACTTGTCTATAAGTTATATTACCAATCTCGCCAATCACATCTAACTGGATCGATTAGCCCACAAGTACTTACACGCACATAACAATAATAAGCCTCCTTTTTAAAAAGTATAAAACAAAACAATGTCGATACCACACCGGGGAAGTACTACTTTAAGCTTATCACTTAAGAAAACTAAGGGGAATCACTCCTGTTCGGCATAAATCCTCACTGTTTATAGCAGTGACTTCCCTTTGACCAGATATCTAGCCCCGTGATATTGTCCGCGTTCCCTCGCCCGAATTTTACTGTACTATTAGATTAAATATCAAGCTAATATTTTAGCATAAATTCGGTTAGTTTTACATTAACTTAGCACACTGTCTAAGAAAAGTCTTTAAGGATTTTATGTCAAGAAAAACCGTTAGTAGAGAGGCTATTGCTAAATAATTTCATGAATGTCAGGAAGGAAAGTTTCTTGAAACTTGACAATTAATTGGTTTTCGTGAAAAGCCAGTTTAAGCATTTTAGGGAGAATATTCACAAATTCAAGTTTCTGAAGAGGGTTCCATGAAAAGCCATTATGAATGTCAGATGATTATGAGATCATATTTCATTTTTATCTAAATATAGACAACTGCTTATTTGGATCACTTTGGCATTTTCCCAGTAGACATCAAACTACATACGAACGAGGCATTCGCCCATTTCCTTATTTTTGTGTTTTCGATAAAACCATCTAACGAACAAGTGACATTCATATTTCACAAAAAATTGTCTTTTTAACGTTAAACTTTAACGCTAAACTCTTCCTTTAATAAGAGCTTAAATTTCATGAAACAGTGAAGATAACAATATTTTGTAATAGTTATAATTTTTAGTGTTACCAAAATATACCACCAAAGGTTTCAAAGTCATTGAAGTAAACTTTTATGTAACAAATTTTTAATCACGTGATTTTTAATAAGAATGATTTGTAATTAGTTTCAGCGGCGGCGATTGGGTTTCATTAGTGATTGGAGGAAGTGCGTGGTATCTGCGAGCAACTGTAGACTTAACCAGACGTAATGATACAGGGAGAATAAATTCGTCGCCATCAGTAGATACGCCGCCTATTTTATACTGGCAGAGAGGATGTGCGCATAGTTACACATTACACGGTATGGGCATGATAATAAGACCGAATTCAGGCATGCGAAATTCAGAACATTCACACTTAGACATGAGATATTCAGTACATTCACACTTATGCATGAGATATTCAGAACATTTGTACTTAGACATCAGATAGTCATAACATTCACACTTAGACATCAGATATTCAGAACATTCACACTTAGACATCAGATATTCAGAACATTCACACTTAGACATCAGATATTCAGAACATTCACACTTAGACATCAAATATTCAGAACATTCACACTTAGATATCAGATATTCAGAACATTCTCACTTAGACATCAGATATTCAGAACATTAACACTTTGATTACCTTGTATAAGACAAAACTTAAACTATGTTCGGGAAATGTTCGAATGTATAACGTGACCAGATTATTCATATTTCAAGATTGTCATAGCAACAAATAAACAAGATTTAAATAATATTGAAGGTCTTTGATAATGATAAAATATTACAGTTTTTAAAATTTTATGGAATTGTTCAGTATATTTAAAATTACCTTATTTTCTGTGTGAAATAGGAATAATCTGATTAATGTTAAATGCACTCTCAACTTGAAAAAAATTTAAAATCTTTAATCGATGAAAATTCAAGTTACTAGGAACTCTTTATATTGCTAAAAGACGTTTGGCATATAACTGGTCTTTAAACCAGTCCCGCTAATGTTATTGTACCTAAGATTCATTTACGTTGCTTTAAGCTTTGGTCTCAGAAAGAAATAAAGTAAAATCAAATTTTAATACGTTCTTGGAGCAAGAGAGCAACATCTTATGATATAAAATTATTCTAACGACATAAACGGCTAAGTCAATGCATTTAAGACCTAACAAATCCAAAGAGCTATTGTATTATTTAAACTACACATAAATTGCTATCACGGTAAAAGTTTGAACTTAGGTCGCACAGTTACAGGAAAATACTTTCAATATTGCTCTGTTAACGACGGTATGGTAAATATGATTCTAACTCCGGAAATACGATGTCGAAACTGACAGTTTTTTATTATTTAAAGAGACACACCGTTATCATTAGACCATTTGACGACAATGTGTCAAACGATATTCTACATCTTAAAGTAGGAATGGATTGATGCTGAGCTTCGTATAGAAAGTAGTTAGTGTACAGTTTTCGGGTGGATAGCGATTTTTATTACAAATAAAAAAATCTTAGCTTGAAGGTAAAACATAAATATATGTTCCTGTTTAAATTGAACAATAGTTTATCATTTCATAGAGAATTAAGAATGAAAATGATATGATATATATCATATTGTATATTGTCCGTTGATATAACATATGCTGCTTTAAAAGTCAGATTATTTTCGTCATTGTTTTTCTTGAACCTACAAAGTTTTATGAAAATTTGAAAATTATTCTTAACTTTGTAAATGATGTAATATATGATATAAGAGTATACACGTACATTTATAGCCTTTATTCGATTTAATATTTGTTAATATGGTTAACAGAAAAGTTTTGTAAAACACCAAATGTGAGTGAATCTTTAAAGAAAAATATCAAGAAGGCGAAAAAGTCTTGAGGTGTGGATAAAGATACTTATTTTCTTGCAAACAGTAATTTGTAATTGTCAGACAAGTTAAAGGAATATACCCTACAATTAAGCTTTGATTTTATGTTGATGTTCTATTTTCATGGCTCGTTCGCTATACAAGAAAGTAATTGATTGATATGATTAATTTTCCCATTTGGCATTTAGACACTTAGAAAGTGTTTATCTGGGTTAAATGGCTATCCCCCTAAAAAGATCAACAACAACTCTCTATATAAAGAATAAATTAACGCATTTGGTTTACCTGTTGCACTAAGAATTTTCGACAGACACATTGATATCTGAAGATAACTTACATTAAATTATTTATATTTGTACATTGAATATTTCAAATTTTAGGGTATGCCTCTATAAATACTTCAAAACATTTGTTAAGTTTCAAACCATATGCCATCTGGATCTTAGATAATATATACACATCCTGCAAATGTGGTGTACTCGATTAAATTACTACTGACGATCAGGCGGAATAGCCAAGATGTGTTTCACAGTCGCCTTTAAAGCAGATAGTAGTACATTGGTAACTTAGAGAATATTACATGTCATCACCGGGCCAGTTTGGGCCACAGAATGATCACAGAATACCAAGCGTCACAATCTCTTTTTTTTCGGTTTTAGTTTCAGATGTTGATGGAGATGTTATTAAATGCCGACGTGCTGTAGGTTCTGAGTGTGGAGGTGTATGCAGCTCTTTCACAGAATTGACGATAAATGAGGTGCAACATCGTTCAATTTTACGATAAGTTAATATTATAGATTTAGTTAAAATATAACGACAAAAATACATAAATTATAGAGTTGAAGAAATATTTTTCATGTTTTTAAAAAATAAAATAGTATGTTTAGATTTGCTAGGAATACACCTAATAGTTTTCCAGCATTTCTTTCATTTTTATTATAAAAAGACCTTAAAACCTTATACAGGGAATAAACTATACGCTGGGTTTAATTTTTTTTACATCTGTCCATATAAAACTTAGACAAAAAACGAAGCAACCCATAAAATCTGGTCTTTAACATGCATCTTAATTATTAAAGATATGTTTGAAACTAAAAATGCTTATTTTTTAAGTACAATTGATTTATTTCCAAGTGGTTAAAATGTATGGTGGCTTTTATCTTAGACCATGTCATCCCTTCAGCAATCCTCAGTGTGGTTATGTAATATGCTACCTTATAAGTAAATCTAGATGAAATACGCTCAATGGAACTTAAGATATTAAATAAAAAAATATTTTTAGCAATAATATCTACTACCCAAGGTTGTTTATAATGGCACAATGGTTACAATGGCAAAGTGGAGTTTAAGCCAAAAAGAAAACTTCCGAGTGAACACAAAATACAGATACCCGTTGACCATTAAGACTCTAAAACAAACGAAAGTGAAGTAATGACATCTTTATAATCAAGACTGAATTAACAAAACCAAGTGTGACATAAATATTGTGCGGACACAAAATCTATTCTTAGTAACACTGAGTGTCACCTTAACCTGATAAGCAATCCTAAGGAAGAATATATTTAAGCCACAAGCTGGTTAAAGTAAACTGAAAAAAAGTAACAGTGAGCTACCCCGTGACCCATGATACATCAAAATTTTCACAAGCGATGTAATTATAAATCCTTGATCATTTTAGCAAATCTTAATAGATAGGCTTAAAATTGTAATGAAAAAACAACAACAACAACAAAAAACATTAAGCAGACCCCCTCCACAAAAAATATAGTAGAAGTAAATGACCCTTTGATTCAAGTGACCTGAAAGGCAATCCCCTGTAAAGTTATGATAAATTGAACCTTTTAATCAAATTTTGCAAAGTAAAATATAAAATATTGAGTGAGAAACAAAGCTCCATTTTGAGAAACAATAAGTGACCTTTTGACCTATGCGGTCCCAAAAGCATTTCCAAAGAAGCTATTCCTGTGTCAAATATCCAAGTTTGGTGAATGTGGAGCTTAAGACATTGAACAGAAGCCAAAAGAAGAACAATAGTATCAGGAAGTGGATCTTTGATCCCAGTTAACTCTTCAGAAGTATTTCAAAGGAAGATACAATAGGCTATCATGTGTAATTTGTGGTTACATTAGGCCAAATGGAACATAAGGTGTGGAGCAGAAACCATAAAATCTATTTTAGTAACAGATAGTGATCCCTTTTCCAAGTAAAACCCGAATCCCAAATCTGATCGCAAGAACATCTTTTTTCCAGTCAGCCTGCACTATTTCTTACTCGGGAAGTCCATCTGCTGGATTTTATGCTGTAGCTTTACAAATAGAAGATTTTGCTAGTAAGAGATCTGCCACACCCTTCAGTAGCGTTCCTCTTCAATTTCTCGTGAACATGTTCTCGGGTACTGGATGTTCAAACCAGTCTGAGTTTGTCTATCCGACGCCAGAAACTGGACAAACAGTACCGACTAGATATATATGACACTGTACGTTTTACAATAAAAGCGAGGGGATTAAACAAGTATGTACACATTTTCGAAACACTTCTTATACCCTTAAGCTAATAGATTTGTTAAGAAATAAATTATGTGTTATAATCTTTAATGACATATCTTGGACAGACAAATTTTTACTTAGCTCGAATAACATCGAGACGTTATTGCATACTTTCTAAACTGAAATTTTTAGTCGTTTTCAGAACAATTTTCGCATAAATTTAAGTTTGATGAATATTTCCGTTTTTCAGTTTTCAAAGAGTTATAACGATGTCAGATATTAATATTTCGGAGGTCGACAGAAGAAAAGTTAAAAGATGCATTTTTGCATTACATAGCAATGAACGTAACATGGACGAGTGGTTTGTCGGACGCAGGATTGGTTCATAAATTGTGTTTCTATGCAAGAGATATCATCGGGTTTGATTTTATTATTAAAATAGAAAAAAAAAGTTATTTCTGCAAACAAATTGAAAAATGCTTAAAGGAGACATGTTTTGTATCTACTTTATTTTGAGTTTTTAAAGACATATACAAGTGTTCTAACATACGGTTCGAAATGGTTTGTTTGAGCAGTTACTGAAAATTTCAACTGCTCCTATAGAAAGCCATTTCTCCTAGATATCGTAAGTGCGGACATAACGCACCAGTTTTAAGCGAAAAAAGCGTTTTTAGTTGCCATAAATATGTTTATAATCAGTCTCGGAGACCGGTTTTTAATAAACTTTATTTCAATTCACTCCTTTTTCTCTGACAAAATATTAAATATCTATTTCTATATTTTCGACAGAGTAACAAGTAACACCAGATGCGTATTCATACAAGTATTGGGTAAGCAACTCTTCTTGTATCATAATACGGAGTTAAAAATGTCAAACTTCATTTATTTATTTATTTATTATTCTTATTTATTTATTTCAGTAAAGACAAATCATGATGGCAAAGAATAGTATTCAATTAATTATGTAAAAATATAAATTCGACAATTACAAGACTAATACTAAGAATATGTTAGACTAAAAAACTAAATAAAACAAATGTTGTCTTTACTCAGGACAACACAAAAGAGGCTATTAATCCATTTATTTCTAATTTGGTCCTGTTTACTGATGGCATTTCCTAGCAAGGTACAGCCTGTTAAATCTAAATCAAGCAGTAATTACAGGAAATAAAAGTTAAATTGTGTTACAGAACTTACTCAGCGAGACTAAATTAATAAAAATAAGCATTACTGGGTTTTCAAGGGTAATAACTCAAGATATCACAGTAAAATTAAATCACATTAATCTCTTTTATATATCCCCCTGAGATACACCACATGTGACCTTTTCAGATGATGCTTTAATACAAGACAAATTGATACACTGTTGGCAATCAGACAAATAACACCAAAACCATCTTACAATATCAGAACTTAAGTTGATACTTACCAATCTTATCATAAACAATTCCCTCCAAATCTTTAGAAACAATGCACAGAATTGATACAGGTTTATAACTACCAACATCAGTTTCATCATTTTTCTTGTATAGGGGCAAAACCCGACCAGAATTAAATTCATCAGGTACAAAACATTGATTTTAAAATAAGTTTATAACATGTGTAAGTGGGCTAGCAATAACTGATGCATCATCCTCAACTCATCTGGATGAGATTCCATCTAAAGCTGTGGCTTTACTAACTCTTAGTTTGTTTAGATATTTTAAAACTGTATTTTCTGAAACATGAGAAAAAGAATAATTATTTAAAACAACGCTATTTTTAAATAGAAAGATTCTACAAAGTTTTTACCAGACTCTCCCACGGCTTTTGGCATTGTTGGGACTAGATTTGAGGCAACAGTTAAATAAAAAGTATTAAAATGGTTGGAAACATCTAATTTATCAAAATTAATTTCACCATTGATTTTCAAACCAATATTACTAGAAGATTTGTCACCAGTTTTAGAATGCAAACCTAGCTCTCTTAAGGATTTCCAAAGACACCTGGAGTCATTCTGGTTATCAACAATACCTGCTCTTCATATAGTCCCTTTTAGCATTAAAAATTAGTTTCTGGGTAGTATTTCTGAGAACTTAAACATTTTCTTAATTTTCAGAATTACTATATTCTTTTGTAAATAGAAAAAGCTTTGCTCATTTTGTTTTATTTCTAAAACTGCTTTACATACAATGAAATATCAACTGATTTTTAGTCATATTCAAAATGATTTTTTTTTGGCACACAGGGTCAGAAATCGGGTTTCCAATCCTTCTACAGCTGCAACTTAAATTTTACAGGATGGTTATGCACGATGGAGTAGATTAACCCCATTTGTTATGCTCTAATGATCAAAGTTCAGGCTCAGAGGGAAAAAAGCTAAAACTGTTTTACTCTACAATAATCACTTACTTGACCTTCAAGATCATTTTTAAAGATCGTTTGGCTTGTGTAGACGAAAACTGTTGATTTTGTGCTCACAAAACTAAATTTTTTAATCAATATTTCGAAAACGAGAAAATTCAGGGATTAAAAAATAAGCTTTTTTAGTAGATACCTCTGCTCTGCTTAGCGTCACCGTGATTAGTCGACATTATTGACTGATCATTGGATTTCTGACTCGCATGATGGGGCATCAATTGTTTCGTTCTGACAGTTCATGTTACTATTATGTTTTTCATATTATATGATTACTGGTAATATGTCTGTTTGAAAGAAATGAATATTTGGCCGGTTGCCAAAAATCAAATAAATTCCATGTCATTGAGAAGGTGTAATTTATGAATCTGTGAATTCAAATAGAAATAAATAAAAAAAGAAAATAAATAAAAAATATTTTTTTATGAAACCACAACAGATCTATTACAAATATATCAGCAGATTTTCAAAAAAAACCACACAAAAGGAACTTAAGGTACTATTTAGGGTAATAGAAATGAAAATAAATGACTAAAAGTATGAGCTTCTGAATACAAATGTAGGTAGTTTTGATATGAATAAAACAATATACTAGTAATACATATTAATCTTATCTTATAGTTTGAATAGAAAAAGAGCATTTAATATAATCTTTTACTAAATTGGATAAATGACTGAATGACAAAATGCCTGCATTTGATGTATCATCGTTTTGAAAAATATTTGTTTTTTTTTTCTTTATCAAAGCTACTTAATATGTTTTTTTAGATATCGACAACTGTGAATTAAATCCATGCAAAAATCGAGGATCATGTGTAGATGGAATCAACAGTTACTCGTGCGACTGCATAGTTGGTTACACTGGCGAAAACTGCTCCATCAGTAAGCTTATTAAAGTTAAAAGAGAATGAAAACGATTTTCTTTCTCGTTGGTTAGGCAAAATCATAAACTGACAAAATGAATGTCATTGAACACTTCCGTATACTGCTAATTTTGTCATAGCTTTATTTCTTTTTGGATTCCTACAGAATGTTAGCAGCAACAATTTGGCTTAAGAAGTAACATTTTAGCTCTTGACTTGTTGATGAGGGTAATTTTCTTTACTTTCTATTATACAATTACTCTATAAATGTGTCAATACATTTTGATAGCAATAAGTATATGCAAGTACATGTTAAGTATACCTGTCGTTTTCTTAATAAAAAAAATATAATGACCTGGCATACCACAAGAATCAGGTGGATTGAGAAAATGTACAATCAGGTACATGTGAGTATTTTGAAAGGTGTCTTGTTCATAATGTTTGTATGTATTTCTGTCTCCAAAACTGGCAGGGAAGATGACAGAAAAGTAAAGTTCGATGGTGTCTCGAAAATAGAGAAATAAATTAAGGTATTGGTTACTTTGAGGCTGAGTTGGACAGACTTCTTGGTGTCTCAAAGAACGTTGTAAGAAAGGCGTGGCAACCTAAACACACATGAAAATGTACAGCGACGAGGCGTTGACACAATCTTTCAACTTAGACCTAGATCCGGTTTATTGTCGTTTTGACTAGACGGACCCGTTCCAACAAAGCTTATGAAATTACCATTAACAAGAACTGAAATAGGTGCAGTGATTCTGGCTTCAATGCTCGAAAGCTAGTCAGTAATCACATTGGTAGGCTTCTGCTTTGAATCTGTAACCACGTCACCTGAGTCCTTCCGGATTGTAATAATTCTTCTTGTTTGAAGTAAACATGTCCTGTGCTGATTTGACATATTGGCGAACGAGAGTCTGAAGAAAGGGAGATTTGCTACGAGACAAGCGTACTATCAACAAACTAGATTATATTAACAACAATATATAGCAACAAGATTTCATTAACAAAAAAAAAATTAAAATAAACGAGTATCTATTTGTGAAGTTTCTTCACGAAATAATACAAAATAGTTTCACCTTTAAAAACACTGTACCAAATGGTTTATTTGAGTGAAATTGTCCTGAACTAAAACAGACTAAAATGTTCATAATTTAGAACTTTATACCACAAACGATTAACAATTTCTCTCTGTTTCGAAAACATATACTAGTACTTCAATAGACAGAATAAGTCCTACACATGAAGTAGAGTGTCAATGTTTATCAAACCGCCATATATACCAGAGTTGCTCTAATCAGCAACCATATATCTCACGATTACGATTACTTTTTTTCTTTAAATTTTGTACTGATAAACAGTTGAGTGTGCATACAATCAGACTCGTTGCAGCATCGAATGTAGTGTATATTTTTTCCAATATTTCAAAATAGCACTGATGAAACGCCAGTCTTTATACATGCTTTATATAGCTGAGTATAGTCGTTATGACAGGGTTTCAGTTCTGGCATGAGCAATGGGAGGACGAGTCTGTTTATCATTGAGAACGGCGAACTTACAGATTGAAAAATATGCAAAAAAGTCTGTTTTTAATTGTGCTATATGGATTGACCTAAAAATAGGTCTTAAAATCATTAACGCTTCAACAGATTGTGTTGTCAATTCTTGAATAAATAAAAAATTTGCATATTGATATCCATATTTTACTGATATTTTAAACGAAAATCCAGCAAATATATTAAGACAGAATGCAAAGTTATTCTCACCAAAGTTTGAATAGCATATCTCAGTAAATAGTCACAAGAGATGTTCAAAGTATTACACATTTTTACAATGTAGTATGCTACTCATATTAAATGTTAAGATCTTTTTACAGATATTGATGACTGCAATTCTAATCTATGTCAAAATGGGGGAACATGTGTTGATGGATTAAACGATTTCACCTGTAGTTGTGCTCCTGGATATGAAGGAAAACTTTGTTCCTCTGGTAATTTCTCATGTCGGAATAATCTGTTTATATAATAGAGCACACTCACACGAAAACACGAACGCACGCAAGAACACTCAGTTTTTAATTTTATATTTATTAATGTGGTACCACCTCAGTAAATAGTTTTGTTCATGTAGCGTATTATTAAGTGCTGATCACTGAAGCTATTAAATCCTTAGAATATAGTTCAAAGCTCTTCAACAAATTGCCTATTCATTATTCATTCTCTTAGTTGTGCTGCAAAACTATTTAACTGTTTAAATGCATTCCATACATTTTTTATTATGAAAATATGATTATAAGAAGAAAAAACATACGGAAACCATACGGCCTGAAAAAAAACGTTTCATAGTTTAGACGATTTGTTTTACTGGTAACAACAACCACAAAACACAGTTAAATAATACAATATATTTGATATATGACCTATAAACCAATGAAATTAACACTTATTCAAACATCATATAAAAATATGGCTGCTTGTTGTGTTAGCGTTTATTTTTGCATGTATGCACTTAACGAAATTGTTTGTTTGATCTCGTTGATCGATGTACATTCCTTTGACCAATTATCAAACTAATATTACATTACTTTATGTTCTGTCGGGATTTTCTGACATCGTATTGATCCTGAAGCAATTTATTAAAATGTAAGCTAGGATGTTACAAAAGAAACAAAGAGACAAAGAAAATCGCTTCCTCACAATCAACTTCTGAGATTTCTTAAAGCGGACTTACACAGATGGACCGACGATGAAAAAAATATACATCTAGAAATTCTAGCTGTAATTGTGAAGAACATATCTCAATAAAGTTATTGACCCATTTTTTTTTTTTGTTCCAGAAACACATCACAATATAAAGATTTACAGACGCTTATCGGTAAAAAATTTACCCGTTAGTCTCGGGGTAGATACTTTGGTTATGAATTTAATTTTCACGAATTATGATAACTATTTTCTTTGGCTCAGTGGTATAGATCGTTGCTTTATATTTTATTGACCGAAAAGGGCTGAATTCTGTGAGTCAGTCGCCTTAACACAGTTGCTAAGTGAATGTCAAATATAATTGTCTAGTGATCAGTCAGTGGTAATTGCATTATTATTGCACAAAAACCCTCCATTTCTCTAAAAAGATTGACGTCTGATATTTTTATATTCTTTCAATTTTAGATGTTGATGAGTGTGACTCCAATCCATGTCAAAATGGCGGCAGCTGTACCGACCAAGTAAACGGCTATATGTGCACATGTGAGCCAGGATATTCCGGAATGATCTGTGAACATAGTAAGACGTGTGTTTCAGTACTAAATGTTAAACTAAACATGTATGTTATGTACTTATGTTTTTGTCATGATAAACTGCACACGTGGAATATTTTAAAAACCACAATTGCATCACCATGTCAATATCCTGCACAATGTCCTTAACTGTGCCGAAAAACTCATCAAAACACATAAAACATCAGCACAAAATCTTGTGTTTTTAAGTATGCCATTTTATGGCCGAGGGACTGTAAGCTGAATGCCTAAATTTCAAAAGAATTTAAAAATGAGTGTAACTGTTTTATACTATTTCTTGTTTTTTTAGACGTTGATGAGTGCAATTCCAGTCCATGTCAAAATGGCTGCAAGTTGCATTGACAAAGTAAACGGTTATTCGTGTACATGTGAACCTGGATTTACCTGGAATACATGCGCCATTAGTAAGTCTTGTTTATTAGAATGATGTTGGTACCATTCTGTTAAAATGTTACACTTTGATATTGGTGTATTTTGTGTGTAGATGAATTCAGTTAAATCCATCTGAGCAGGTTTCTTATCACCGGAAATAAATGTAGCCCGGAAAAAATCCTACTTATCCTGAGCTGGATTTGAACTCGGGTACCCTAGATCACAAAGCTAACACTACCCCATTGCCATAAAATCTTACTGATAGGCAAGGTATAAGAAGTGCCGTAATATAGTTCCATACAACTTCGTACAACGCCTCGTCAGAAATTGTCCTCGAAGGTCAACACTCTAACCACTGAGCCAAAGAATCGATTCCCTGACGCAGTTGTCAGAGGTTGTATTCATACAATTTGAAAGGTAAGCACTAGACCGTAACAACGTCATATTGGACTTTCTAAGAGTGTCATCACATTTACTTGTGAGTTATTTACTCTGGGTACCAAGTGTAGCCCTAAAACTCCACTAACCGTGAGCTGGATTTTAATCTCAGGCACCCTATATCACAGAGAAAAAATGTCTTCCACGTCGCCATAAAGATAAGCTGATAGGCAAGGGAGTAGATAGTCCTGTATTACCTCTGCTACATAAAACCTAATATTTGATATCAGTTATGATCAATACAGTTTGTTATAAGATACGGACATTCATTCTTAATTTGAACATGGAATACAAGACTTGTATGAAAGATATTTATTTATACTTTCAGACAAAAATGAGTGCCTCTCATTCCCTTGTGAAAATAACGGGACATGTAAAGATATGATCAATGGCTACGATTGTTTAGTGTGCGCCGGGCTATAGCGGGATAAACTGTCAAATGGGTAAGTATACGTCGAGACGGGGTTTGGAGGTCAAAACAGTTACGCTTAAAGACAAACTCCCAAATTATTTTGTCTGCTGGTTGCAATGGAGGAACTATTATTGTTTTAATTACACTTTTTCGTCATATTTATATCTGTCAAAAACATAGAAAATAGGCATAAGGCCTTTAATGACATTTTTAAAGAATAAAAACAAAAGCAAAAGCGGTGTCCAATGACTTTTTAAATCTTTTTTAAAATTTTTGGAGAAAACCTTTATACTTAAATATAAGTCACTTCCTTGTCACTGATACAGTAACAACGAAGAAACGATGCATTAACATCACAAAAAATCATGTGACTATGGGAAAGACTAAAATCGTCCCACATAAAACAGAACCTTTTGATATCAGCTGATACTTAAGCCTTCTTATACTATACTAACGTCCTAACGATGCCTACACAGGCAAATTAACGCCCATTATCGATGCCCTATCATGGAAATTGGGCAAATATTTAACGCCGCGATGTCCTTTCTTTATTTATTCATAATCCAAAAATAAATTATCTAATGCTTAGTTCTTACCATTTCATTAAATAACTTGAATATTTTGTCTTTTTTTTTTAAACATTTATTCAATTTAGTATGATTTTTTCATGGTTAAAACGTTTTGATATTAAATTTACGGTCGTATTAATACTATGATTATTGCATTATTTTCAGACGCAATAAAACAAACAATCACGATTTCTGTCCTAAAATTTCACAACAGCAACGCTTTTTAACATTTCATTCGATATAAATGTTGGATCAAAATCGATTTCAATACAAGTACTTCCAAAACTGAAATATACAAAAAATAAAATGGCACTTTCTTAGTACATTCAGTGGTTGTTGTTACTGAGTAGGGAAAGTAACCCTGTGTTGAGTTTTTGTCAGTGGCAGCATAAAGGGCCGTAGGTAAGATCCACTATAACCGAAGAATATTAGCAGTAGCGATTTCATAACAAAAATCATTGAAATAAATGAAAAATATTCTAATTAGTTTATTCTATTGGTAAGGGTTTACTTTATATGAATTATTCTCACAGAATATAAGCTACAAAACAGAAATGATTTTTCAAATTCAAATATCTGTTAAGTAACTTTGGCGAAACTGAACGTCGCACTTATTGTGTCAAAAGTCACAAAACATTTCACCACAAATTTGACAACAGGTAAGCAATTTCTATGGCCTTTCGCACTTCATAAACTTTACATATCATCGTTAGAAATTACTTGATTAAAATTCTCTCCCCCTGAAGGCCTTCCTAAAAAGATTTCAGTGTCTGTAAAATAACATGCTGAGAACCTTAACCAAACTTCAGTGTGCTGCCTTTTTCTGTCCAGGACGTCTTGCATTATTTATATTTCCCGTTATTAATTTATTTTACTCGTCCAGGAATAATGTTTTGTTAATGTCTCCAGAGGCTCGCTTTATAACATTTTCTTGAACTCGTTGAAATGAAGTTTCTATGCAATGAAATTTCGTGTCAGGTCCTATATTAGTACACAGTTGGACAGACTGTACTTTCAACCTTTGCATATAACGGTTACATCCTGTTTCGTAACGAATTTACTCTAACATACGTCATAGAATAGACTGTTTTAGACTGTCAAAAACTCTATCGATAAGCGCTCGTAAAGATGTGTTATAAAGTTGAAGGACCGGCTAACAGTATTTATTATTCTCGCAAATGAACCTATATATTCAAATACTATCACCAGAAAATATCATTGCATGGTAATAACCTAAAGATATAAGATCCTTATATGAACTTAAGAGCTTCACATATTCATGATTATTTGAATTCTTAAACTAAAGAACATGTTGAATTAGCATTTTCAAATAATGTCATACACTATTTAAATTTCAAGCGAACATTTCAGTCACTTTGACCATGAAATGTAATTTGCAAAGACGTTATACATGTCTTCTTTGCGCTGTGAGATTACTATTTATACTCATCATGTATCAGTATAATTTATTATATTGATTATTTTTATCGTACGATTTAACTATAAGTTCCATTTTGAATTCGTCCCTTTACTTGTTGTAATGACTTATTTGAGCAATTCAGAGTCACACTACCCATCCATGTTCATCCTACAACCTCACAACTTGATTTGCCAATTCGTTTTTTTTGTTTATTGTCAGACATAGATGAGTGCCTATCTTCACCGTGCCACAACAAAGGGAACTATACAGATTTTATTAATGAGTACAAATGCACCTGTTTGGAAGGATATTCTGGCGTCGACTGTACAACTGGTACGTGCACGACTCACTACTCTGTAAATCGAAAGAAATCATTGAAAATATACTATTCAAAAATTTGCTAAGCATCAGGGGCGGCGTTACTTTTCTTAATTAACGTTTTAGTTGCATTGTCGTTCTGAATCGTATTTTTTATTTTGATTTATTATATATCTTATGATTTTTGTGAAGAAATTAAGGATGTGGTTTTAGTTTTAGTTGTTTTAGCACTAGATTAAAGTGTAATGCGGATATTTTCGGCAAATGGAGCTCTTTATTAAATTTGCTAAGTAGTATTTGATAATATAGAATATGTGAGCATTTACAATTGATATCAGCCTGACAGCGTCTTCTCGTGCTACCACACAAGGTTCCTAATGAATGTAGAATATTGTTCCATTTTTGGTCTAACTTTGCCAACATCTCTAAGACACTACTCGGCTGAAATATACGCGCTGAATTAGCTGGATATTACTCACTCCAGAGATATTCAGTTGAATTAAGGTTCGGACATCTCACTGGCCGGTCAAGATGCTCGATTCCTTTCAAATCTAAATACTCCTGAACGAAACAGGGAACATGAAGACGGGCATTATGTTCCACCAAAAATGAACACATCGCCAAGAGCCCTTTATTTTAATCCTCACATAACATTTAGAATGTCGTTGATGTAGCACTAAGTAGTGAGAGTACCTTGGTCAAGGGCACAGAGGTAGGTGCGTCCTTTCCAGTTGATGCAACTCCAGACCATCACCTCCACCTATATCGGCCGTGTTGAGCAATGCTACTGAAATACAAACGCTCTCCCAGCCGTCTCGTTGTCCAATGCCCAAATGTTTTCTAACATATCTATTGATCAACAACAAATTTTTGTGTTGAAAGTGAAGTGAACTGTGTCCAAGACATGTCCATAAAACCATGAAAATCAAGGGTGCATGCTTTTAATGGCTACCACGCAAAGTCTACTTGTCAGAGCAGTCTTTGTAAACTCTGGAAGTTATCTCAATACGTCCTGGCACAATACAAACATAAAACATCAGTATCTTACAAGTTTACATATTTAGTCTGTCGCTTTGATTACTGATGATTGTTTCTGAAATTAAAGGCGCTTTAGTAATTCAGATCTATCATACGGAAACTGTTATACCAGCAGATACCATTCCATTTTTTGTGTTGAACTGCTCACTCATTTTTAAAAAGGATTTACTTTAATATACGAAATATACAGAAAATTGTGTTTTTCCTAGTCTTCATGCATCGTTATGAGAATATTTATCAGATGTATAAAGAAGAATAAACTTTGTCATATGGAAATGCCTGTATAGGAAGAAGTTTCCTTTGAAAAAAAGCTGCTAATGGTTCATCCATTATATCAGAATATATGTATAGAGAAAGTATCGTGTAGGCAACTTCTCATTTAGTTTTTCGAGGACTTCTTTTAAACGGTGGGGTATCTTACAACCCGATGGATCTGGTAGTCAGCATAAGTTAAAGAAAGAACTTTCCATTTTTTTACTACAATCATTGCCTTTTGTCTATATGTATTTGCTAGACTTGAACGAATGCTTGTCAAACCCTTGTCTTTATGGTGGGAGCTGTGAAGATAGAATAAATGGTTACGTATGCACCTGTATGGTCGGATATGCGGGTCTCAGCTGTGAAGCTGGTAAATAATATTTCATTTTACGTATTAAAGAGATGCTAAATATTATGATACTGTTATCATGTCATAATACTAAGTTTAGAAGATTTTTTTTTAAATTTCGAATTTCGATATGCATGTCATAATAAAATAATGTCAGAGAAGGCAACCATCGTCTTATATATAGCAGTTTATTTTGTTTTCGATTTTAAAATTGACAGTCACGAGAAAAATCATTGCAGATACTAAAAACCTCTTTGCAAATAAAGAAAAAATGAGAACTGTTATCGTAGGATCGTCTCTTGGTGTGATCATCATTGCTGTCAGCATGTATGCAGCCTACAAGACATTTACAGGGAGAAGTAAGTTAAGTCTATTTCTTGGATTGAAATATATCAGTATCTAATTTAAAATGACACTATTTGTATTGTTCATGCAAGAATACATCAACGACCTACACCGCCATCATCATTCAGAATATTCGGCAAGTCAAACCAAAAAAGTCACGTCTGGCCATATTCTACTGCTAGTCACTACTATCGTAGACTGGTCACTGTCGCTGACTTATAAAAGGTTGTGGACATTCACTGACTTTGAGATTAAAGTTTACAGCAAATCGTTTTCACGTGAACAAAACGGTTAATAGGCGCATAAGACAGCGGTCTTTTGTTGTGCTGTGGTTCTCTGAGATTACTACTCCGTCCAACAGATGTCCGTTTCAAGTAAAAATATCTTCAGTTTGTACTCAGATTCAGGAGTGTCATATCTAAGGTAATGTTAATTTAGATGGACAGACCATTATTGTCATAAGCTAACAAATTGATGTTACTTACAGAGCAAACAGACAATGTGAAATCAGACAGAAACACAACTGAAAGGTAAAATTCAATCAGCTTTACTCATCAAATAGAATTTTTTTACTCTGTATGCATCATGTTCTATTATATATAAGAAAAAAACATTTTAAATAAAATGACATTCACTAGTATTTGTAAATCACTGATATGAAAACAAACATTCTCCACTTATCTGAGTATTTTTTCATAGAATACAGGAATCCACTTTTGAGAATAGGACCTACAAAGGCATAATTGAAATGTCGGCAAATGAGAACTATATAAACACAATACCAAGACAAACAGACATTGACACACTAGAAGAAGATTATGTCAACACAGGTTCTTGTAAAAGAGTAGAAAGCAATATATACGAGACGGTCTTTGATGACACCCAATGAACTTTTGTTTCATGAACACATTTCAGCGCAGCAAGCACGGCATATATGGAATATCAAAAATGATAACAATATGAAAGTATTTTAAGGAGCACAGCAAAATGTTTCCATGATTAATCTTAAAAAGGGTGATATTTGTTTTGAAACTAATGGTTGATACATGTTTCTTTGTTACTGTGATTTAAAACATTGTCAGAAGTACTTATTTATGCACTTTTTTCAAATATGTTTCAGATGTGGTCAGAATATGTTTTATTTCCCAATGTAAACACAGATCAATTGTGCTACAGTAAACGGTTGATTAAAGCTCAGAAATTGTATTGTAAGTCCTTTGTAAATATAAGTAACAGGTTGATTTGTTTTATAGTGTATTATTAATCAGAGATTAGCGCTCGCTAAAACCCATGACACGTGTAATCTTTGAAATGATGTCGGTAGAAACCTCCCCCAAAAGGAAATCTCTTTTATTCTTTTAAATGATACATATGCAGGTTCCAAACTAAATTTACATCAAGTATAAAAGATGCAAGATGGCGTCCATTTGGTCGAAATTGCAGTTCACTTTTTCAAATCACGATTTTAAAAAAAGGACCTAAATAAAATTTAACAAAGTGGAATTCAAAGAAATGTTTGAAAAGTGTCAATTCTGTTTCATTTGCAGTATAAGGTGATTTTTTTAAAACAACAAAGACCGCAGAATGTCTCATGATTTTACGAGGAAGATACCCTTTGCTTTTTATAAGATATTTCTCTGTAATGTTGAATTGTTTATTTGTTAAACAACATTTCTTTTTATCTCATGTAACTAAATTTAGCCAACGTTATCAATGTCAACAAGATGTTTCTGAGTCAGTCCAAGACTGCAGAAAGGTGAATTAAATGTATTTTATAACT
Organism: Cyclina sinensis; assembly: GCA_012932295.1. Classification (NCBI taxonomy): domain Eukaryota; kingdom Metazoa; phylum Mollusca; class Bivalvia; order Venerida; family Veneridae; genus Cyclina; species Cyclina sinensis. The sequence goes on along the minus strand of JAAONU010000012.1, from coordinate 1,538,376 downwards.
ACACAAAGCTACTTCTAGGAATAGTGATTAGAATGCGTCATTGTAATAGTTTCAGTCCCTGATTGTTAAACTCCCAGGGGGAAAAGTGCAAGCGAGAAAGGCAACAAGGTATTAAAATATGTTTCTCCGTTGAGAATCGATCGATTACGAATTAGTAGTCAAAGCTTAAGGCAACTCATACTTAAGGCAAGTGCATATCGGGGACGAAAATTGTTAACGACGATTAAATATCTATTTAAAATTTATAATTTACTGAAGTAATTGAACATATTTAAGCGAATATTATTATATAGCGTTAGAAGTTGTATTAGATTAAACTTTTCAGTATTCTTCTTAAATGTTTTTATTTAATTATAAAGACAAAAAATATATTTTACATCGTTTAACGTATATCTTGCGTTAGAATGATTTAATTAATTATGTACATGCATTTTCCGAAACTGTGATTATAATATTTCAAAATATACATCAAGTATAAAAAATATACATAGTAGTTAAACAAACGCTAGAAACACTTGATAAACAAAAATAAAAACAAAAACAAAAAATATTATCAGCTGAGGGAATAATTGCAATTTGTATTAGTACATAATTAAATCTGTAGTTACTGTGCTTGTTCTAAAAAGTTGTCTAAGCGAAATAATAAAACTTCAAAAGATATACTGCTTTTGACAGAATTTGTAATTCATGCTGTATTTTCAGTTTTCATTTGACGCATAATTTACCCTCCTAAACCAGCAAACATCCTTCACTTGATATTTCAGAAAAGCTTGCACCAGATACCATCGTCGTTTATAACTTAATTTATTGTCAGTGTGGACTTGGATAGAACAATTATGAGTCAAATGAAAAGTTACAGAACCATAAAACGCTTTTTTTTGGTGCTAAAACAGAAGTGAGGCACAAGGTAATTGAACGAGCAAATACCGATATGAATACAAGTTAGTCTCTAAACAAATACAGAAACATTAATTGGGGTCCTCGTGGAGATCGTAGTCTCGCTGCCAGTCGGGCTTCTGAAAATATAGCACTTATATTGCAGTAAGAAATTTATTGTTTGAAAAATATCTTCCTTATCGTATATGAAACTTGCACCACAATTTCGTACATGTTATTGTCATATAAAAAACATACTAAATCATACACATGAAACTGGACAAACGCTTTGATTTGTTTAGTTTTTATAGTGGTTTACGAAGAATACCAGCCTATATTTACACCACAGGCTGGGAATTCTTCACTTCTTTGCTTAATCAAGAAGATTTTCCGCTCATATTCAACTGATTGGAAGATGACATTTTACTTCCCCTTTAAATGCCTAATCGTGTTAAAATAAAGTAAACGGAAACGCACAGAAAGAAAACGCTTGATTCACGTGGACAAAAATAATGTAAAGCAATGCTACTTTTCTTAATTTCGTTCATTCAATGCTCATTTCTTTGAGAATCATAAATATTTTCAAAGGTGGATTGTTGTCTGAGAATGAAAAATGGGTAAACAGAGCTTAAATAGCAAAATTGGCGAGCCCTATGGGCATCTTTTCATATTTCATATTTAGGCATGAGTCCTGACATAATTATATTACCTGTCTAGCTCGTATAATCAGTTTTAATTTATAGACCGTTTGCAAAACAAAAAACTTGAATTTTCCGTGAAGCGTTAAAAGATAATGATATTTAAGAACCTGTGGCTCAATCGGTCTTGTTATCAACCGTGACGACATAACTATGCGTGGCAACATGCAAAGGCCCTAAAAGAGGAATTAAAGGTAATATATACTCTATTTATACTGTTCATTTCAAAAATGAAAATGTTAAGTGCTAGGCACACAGGAATGAAAACAGATTTGTAATAATTATAAATATTCAGAGAAGTACTACCGGAACTGTTATGCCATTAATTGTCGTCTCCTCATTGTGATCCCTTTGTCAGTAAAATGTCATTTCTTTTGGAAGTCTGGAAACCAAGATAAAAGCCACACTAACTAATGATATAAAAAGTCAATTCCAAAAATCTTGTCCTACTGCAAAAAAGCGTTTTTAAACGCCTTAAAATGCTGTAGATATATGCAACAGCTATAATACTATTATATGCCTGAACAGGGACCATATCTATGCCATTGCCATTTCATATACACATTTCAGAAACTGGCGTTATATTGAACAAATGGCACCATTAAACAGAGAAGTATAAAAGTAATGTAATTCAGGTCTCAATATCTCAGTTCATAACATCTAGATGTGTACAACTCTATTTGACGGTCATTTTAGCTGCATAATTATGTAAAATGGTTTGATTTTTTTTTATTTCAGTCCAGTATTAATTATCATATACTAAAACATCCACTTTCATTAACACGAATAGCTGCCTGAAATATGTTTTTAAAGAAGACACAAAAGTTAAATTTGCTTTTTCCATTCATTTGCCACGTAATGTCCTTGATAGCTCTTGCTTTATAACCGTCTTGAATTATCAAATACTAAATTGGACATCGTGGAAATTCCTGGAAAATATTTACGTATAATAGTTAAGCTTTATGCATAGAAACTTATTATAGAGGAGAATAAACCACAGAAGGTTTGCTTTTTTAACACTTTTTTTCAAAATCGTCCACATTGCTTAGGGGGTTTTCATTAAACTGATGGAGATGATGTAAATGCTACTAAATTTATATATAAATGAATTGTTTAAGCGTTCACCTCAATTCCAACATTTTGTGATCTTGAACGATTCCATAGTTTGTTTCTCCAATTTAGTCCTGAAGTCTCTGTAATCGAACGCATTTGCAAAATATCTCATATCATAAATAAAATCGGAAATATTTTTCCACCTTGGCCGACTGAAATGTTGTTATGAAAAATCCTGTTTTGCCGTGAAAAATGTATAAAATGCAATCTAAAAGTACCGTTGAATTCAGACAAAAAGTGTTAAAACTTTTTTGGGGGGGTCATGTGCATTACTATACAAATTATTTGCAAATTTATTACGAAAGTCGGTATAAAAGGAATTATTACCACTTCCTGGAAAGTCGGGCTACTGACATTTGTGTACTAGCTTTTTTCTGGTTGGCAGATTTTATGAAATCGCTTCTGTATATTCAAGAATGATTTTTTTTTTCTGTTAGATGATAGGTTATATTTCAAACATTATACATAAATCTTATTCATAGTTAGGACTGACACTTAGATTCCGTACGTTTTGAGCTTTCATATGATTAACAATAACTGTTACAGTAACACAGTAAAGATTCAACAATACTATAAGTCGTATAAAAGACTGAAAAAAAAAACACGTTAATATTCAAACACGAAGCCTTCCCATAGTAACGTGAATGACACGTGATGTGACTACATCAAGTTTAACGTCAAGGGGGTCTACCGGTGAAATTCAAACTAACATTTTTTTGTCTGTGTTTTACATGAAGATTAACTTAATAAAAGTTGATTTCTAAAAAAGGCTAGGTTGCGAACATTTTCACAATTTTAACTGACAGCTAAGCAGTCTTAACTAGGCTTTTGGACTCTGAAACTGACTGAAATTTAGCATTACCTGACAAAAAAGTCGTGTACATGTATTTTAATTACAATTATAAAGAGTAGTCTATTTATAAAATATTAAGAGAAATTATCAGTACAATTCCTAGAGACAAACATTATTTTAAAAATGATAAAAAACCAACTTTGGAATCTAATGTCAAGTTTTAATTTATTATCCTGTTAAGTACACAATTAAGGAAAACAACACTTTTACGCAAATGTCAGCAGAAAAAATAGTAATGTCATAATAATAACAAATTCATTGAAAACTGATACGCTGTACATAATTTTATGGCCATCCTAAAAATGAAATAAAAAGAGATTGCCGCCATTCATCTTTCAGAGCTATCAAATAGAAATACTTATAACCCATCAGTCTGTAACAGACACAAATAATATGTATACTTTGGATTAATTTATTATATTTGATGAATCTGATGATGTAATATAGGTACAACTGACACATAAACAACAAATTAAATTATAAACTAGACTTGTCCGTCGGACACTGATGAGCCCATAATTGGGAGTTTGTCACAGAAAAGGAATTCATTACCAAGGAAAACAATGGATATATAGTTAATTGGGTGCTAAGCTAAGAGTACTTCGCGTTACAAATAAACCTCTTTCAAAATGTGTCAGCTGCTATACCTCTTTGGCAATGTCTTACTTCCATAACTCGTATTTCTTCCATAACTCATTCACCTAATTAACAATATGGTAATTATTTTGAATAGCTATGAAAACAGCATTTTCTAGTATTACTTAGGTTATTATATGTATGTACATGTAACACTTTTCTCAGTGCTAGATAATAATTATTACCAAAGAGGCCCAAGTGAAAAACAATTGATAAGGGGAGGGCAAGTACCTAGTCATGTAAGATAAAAACATTTTTAGCCTTAGAGGTTGGGGAGGGGGGGGGGGTCTGGTAACGGGTGTGGAGGTTGGATGGGGAATCAAGTACCTACGTATTAAAACATCGCGGGGAGGGAAGTACCTACCTATCCCATGTAAATAAGTAATAGTGGGTGGGTGGGTGTTACTCATGCGAGAAAAAAGAAATTTTTGGGGGTCCGTGCAGACTAGGAGGTGAGGGGGGGGGGTGAGATGGGAAGTATTTACCCAGCTCATATAAGTTAATAGTTTATTTCTATAAAAAAACAAAGGGCAATATTCCAGAGAAAACTGATCAGAGAAAAAAATTCTTTACTTCTTGCACTTCTAATCATCCTGGTCTATTATGTGTGCGAGTTTGGTTCCAATCCATCCGTGAGTGTAGGAGTTGCGCACACAAGAAACAGGACGTACGTAGGTACGGACGGAAGTGTAAAAATCTATATGCCACCATATCATGAGGTAGGGGCACAAAAATCGAACTAAGACGTATATCATATATCTCACTTAGCAGGATATGTTGAAAACGGGTAGCAATTTACCCCATCTACTACGTTTTGCAAAGGAAACAATAAATACATGTATAAGATTTTTATCATACAATATATCTGCACTGCTTAAAAATGAAAGAAAGTGAAAGAATCAGATGTACCTTTACTTTGAATTCACATGCATATTTACATCTTTCATATTGATGATAGGTCTGTTGGAAGTACTAAAACAAAGATTGTTAGGTTCGCTACGTCCAATACCTGAAGAACAGATCCAGCCTAGGATAACAAATTCATCAATTTATATTTATTTCAACAAATAATATTTCAGCAAATAGATGGTGATAAATAGCCTAGAACAGTTTTTGACATACAATTGTCATTAAGGCTGCCAAAAACAATTCTAATAGTGTAGCTATATGAAGTTGAAGTCTTACAGTAATCATTATAGGTTGTCCTGGATAACAGGCAAACCTATATAGCAAGAAGTCTGCTAATTCTTCAGTTTCTCTTGGTAAGAATTTTTACCGTGTTTCGTCTGTGCACTAAACATGATGAAGCGTTATTGTGTATAAGTTAAATTCTTATCAAAGTATTCAATTTATCCTTACTAGACCTTAATGTTCATCAAGGAGTGAATTTACTGCAGCAGCACCAGTAACAAGGGTGCATTGTCACAAAATACGCCCGTCACAAAAGCGTTTGGTGAAGATTTAGGCCGTTTCCGCACAATAACTCGAGTTCTATTTCATCCAGAGCCTTAAAGCTTCAAAGAGGTTATTGCCCTTATTAAGTAAAAGAACCCTATTGATTTTGGGGTCAGTATGGCAAAGGTCAAGGTCACAGGGGCCCGAAGAGTGTAAACCGTTTCCGCTCAATAACTGGAGTTCTATTTCACCCAGAGACTTCAAATTTCAAAGGGTGATTGCCCTTATTGACTAGATGAACCCTATTGATTCTGGGGTCAGTAGGTCAAAGGTCAAGGTCACTGCTGGAAGGACACTTCTCGACCATATATATGTTAAAAACATGGATGCATTGAAGCTGGTGTTACTGCAATACATTACAGCTACCATATATATATATATATATATATGTGTGTGTGTGTGTGTGTGTGTGTGTGTGTGTGTGTGTGTGTTCTTTATACCATAATCAATGACAAAGGCTTCTGTTTCAGAAATAATTGTATGTTTTATTTCGATTATTTGGATGTAATTGAAACCATTCAAGTAACTTTGTAAAGGTTCAAATTAATCAAAAGTATGTTTTTGAAATCAGCATTTCTAAGTTTTACTAACAAGTATCAGTTTTGAAATCCATTTCCGCCTATATATCTTCAGCAAAACCTGCAAACTATTAAATTTCATTGAACGTTTATGAATATTTCCTACTTAAAATGCACTTTTCCATCAAACATCCAGACAACTTGTAGTAACTGTTTGCACTTTACATATGACTCATGTAAAGAATGGAGACAACCGAAGATTAAGATGTGTGGCCATTTTTTCTTTTTGTACTAACAAGGTATTTCTTTTCAGGCACAAAATAACAAAGATGAGGAAGAATAAAACACTTCTACAATAGGAAACTCCTATCTACAATCACACAAAATGCTGCTGGTTCTTGTTTACATCTTTTTTTCTCATATCAGCAATTTTTTTAATGTCTTTTGCTTTTTTTTCTTGCAAACGTGATTAATGTTTCGGATAACGAGAAAAAGCTGTCTGGGTTGAAGGGAGGTATCTCGTATTGTCAGTACAGGTATTAGCAGACGTTTTTCCCCAGTCTTTTACAAAAATAAAAAGTGGCATCGCAGAAAAACTTTTTGGATTACATTTCTTTTGTCCTTTCACGTCAAAATTAATACGTTAAGAGTAAGTTTCAATTTTACATCATTCACAAAGGGGACATGCGCAAAAACTGCGCAGATCACTTAAATTCGTCACCAGAGGGCCACCTTCAGTAAGCAACAATAAAAGATTTGACATGTTCAATTCCAATTAAATATTAATCACATTAAAAACGATGTTTCTAATTTAAATCAACATTTATCATTAATACAAAAAACTGTGTGCCTTCACTTCTCGCTTCTAATAGTATAAAGTAAACATTTACAGAAAGTTTTGTGCAAACATTATTGGAGATTGTGTTGTTGTACGTGATAATCGTAGTCGTAGAGACAAATGGATCTCCGGTAAAATAAAATACATGACTGGTACAGTTTTGTACCGTGTCGAAGTTGCAGTAGAGGGGTGAGGCGCCATATTAACCTGATAAGACATTAAAATGTATTACAAGATCTTCCGGTGACTATTAACCCTGAGTTTTAGTACCATTTACAAACATAAATACACCATCAGTCATTATTGTGTAACCGGAAAAGGATATTCTAGTCAGTCCTGAAGAAACTAGTAGTCAGTCGAAAATCAGCAAAACAATGTGCCTGAATGCAAGGTGTCCAATGAAAAATGCTATCCAACGAGTTCGTAAAAATGGTAAAAATGAGTTTTGAAAAATCAATGTTTGTCGTGAATATCCTTTTAACTTTTAGTTTAATTATTCCGACAATGAACAAACACACCTTTTTGATATTAATTTGCTTATTTTATTTTACTTTCAATTTCAACCAAATATTAATATTTTATTTAATACACAAACACACTGTAAATTTCAGTTTTACTCAAATTCCTACCTATTCCAAGGAGAAAATAAAAAGAACCTCTTATTGCTAAAATTTGGTCAGTTTATATAACCAGCGAATAACAAAAGAATAATAGAAAATACAAAATCTCGTGCAAATGAGTCGCCGTCGGGGAAGTAGAACAAAAGTGATTAACTCTTTTAGTGAGAAATTTAAGAAATATCGTGAAAACACTAAACCGCCGGGGAAATAACAATAGGGCTATTGTATAAACGAATTCAATTACGTTACAAGAAGAAATTCTCGTGCAATGCCTGGGTAAAGCCGGCGGTGAAACTAATCAATAAAACTTCAATATAATGTACAGAGTATCTATCAAAATAAAGATATCGCTAAATTCGCGACACTTGTGCAAAAAAATGATAATCCTTAAGTGATAAAGAGAGAGGAGTACGAAGTCCTCTATGTGATTTACTTTTAATAATTATTTGTTTTCAAAATACAGTCACTTTCATTAGAGTATATACAGTACATTTAACAGACAATCATTTCGCAAGGGTAAGTGTCACAGCCTGCCTCAACCGGTAGAGCGGGGATTTGCTTATACCTGTGGCCACAGCTTTGTACCTGACAACGAATTTTGATATTGATGGACATAGGTCCTTTGGAGCTTAAAACTGGGAAAAATTATCCAAGATATAATATATTTATATTTACTAATTAAAATACATGTACATGTACTTTATTCTATAACGAATAGCGAATGCCGCGACGCATTGCAATACCAAGTAAAGTAAATGAAATGTTTACTAAAAATCAATGATAAATGACTAAAAATGAATAAATCTTATACATTCTTGTTACAAATATCGAAGCATATCGTTTATAAAGTCTTAGTGTAAAAACAATGTGTGAAAAAATGCTACAAGCCTGGAAAAATAAATAAATGTCCAAGATATGATATAATTATATTATTTTACTATTCAAAATACATGTACTTTATTCCATAACGAATGGCAAATGCAACGAAGCATTGCAATACCCAATAAAGTAAATACAATCGTTACTGAGATATTGGGAAACGGTCTAGTATAGGAGTATAGCTCAGTTTTTATATATAAAAGAAACATTGTACTGGAACTTCTACCCTTTGACTAAACTTTATCTATGGAGACAAAGTATAAGAAAACGCTGTGTATATATGACTTTATTTTTTAGCAATACATTGAAAAAAAGACCCCACGACACAAGTAGTAACATTTACTTTATGACTTTGTTTGATGTACATATACATGTAACATTTTTGTGAAGATCATCACTAATGTTAAAAGACATTAATAGGTTTCTTTTTTGTTTGCTTTTTTTAGACTGTACAACAAAGATTATTTAGAAATTATTGACTTTTTCGTATATGAAAATTTAGCTTTTCTACTTTCTAAAGAAAACAATTTAATTTGATAAAAGCGTGACTTTTTTGTATTTGAATATGTATAAAATGAGATGACAACGATTTATAGATGACAACAATATCTTTAGTTTTCGGTTAGTGAATTAGTTAGTACCACGTTGAAAGCTGTTTATGAACTGGCAATTTAGCCTAAAACCCAAATTATGTAGCGTACATAACTTTTGTATGAATATGTTTCAGATGTGATGCCTAAACTTGTTTTATTTCACAAAGTAAACAGAGATCACGTACTACGTTATTGTACTACAGAAAACTGCTTTAAGCTGGAAAAAAATGTATTGTTAGTATTATGTTAATGAAACAAAAAGGTCGTATTTTAATAATAGCGTTATATACGGCGCGCTCACTGAACAGTAGAAACATGTGACACGTGCTTTCTTTTGAAAGATGACTTTAGGCAATACGCAAATGACCTATATTCCTTTAAATGATACAGATACATGTTCCAAACTTGTCGTCAAAAGCAGGTGTAAGATTTTAATAGTGCCCTTTTGTTTTGTCTATTTATATCGCAGTTCACATTTTTACCAGTCATGGCTTTACAAGGGAACAAGAAGAAAAAATAAGATTGGAATTCAAAGAAATATTTCAGAAGGATCTTTCCGTTTAATGTTCAGTACGAGTTTTCGTATTGTTATGACATCAAAGAAAATGGACCACAAAATGTTTCATAATTAAACGAGTCCGATATTCTTTGGTTTTAATTAAGGAGTCCGATATTCTTTGGTTTTAATTAACGTGTCCGATATTCTTTGGTTTTAATTAACGAGTCCGATATTCTTTGGTTTTAAGACAAATGTTGCTAAAATGTTGAATTCTTCGTTTTGTTTCACAAATGTCCGTTGTTTCTACTAAATCATTGCTCTTTGTTTCTAATTGGAATAAAATTTGTCCAGCGTTTTCGATGTAAATAAGGCATTTCTGCGTCGGTGCAAGACCACAGAAAAGTGTGTTAAATGTTATGTTGTTTTTTGAAAATTTCATTGACGTCAAAAACACATTTGTAAGGACTGTTAATTTAATAATATTTTATTGCTCTTATTAATATATGCATGATACAAAGACATAACTCAATTTAACAACAAAACAATGGAAAATGAGTTGGGCCACAAGTTCTTACAACTTAGCTGACGGCCCTTCCCAACGTAAGGACTGTTGATTCTTTGCAAAATTTACCTGCTTCTTGTTAAATCTGTGAATGTTTGCCTTAATTTTATAATCACAACCAGAGGTGTCAAGTGCATGGCTGGGAGGTGTAAAAAGTAGAACTGTACTTCATATAATCAGTGTTTTTCTCCAGAATTCCAGCTGATAAGCCATTGATTAATCTAACGATCGTGGTTGTTATATTAAGTTTTATAAAGTGAGATAATCAAAAAACTAACTGATGTAAAGTGATGTTTCTTTAACATTGCACTTCCTTTCAGTGGTCTTTATAACTGTGGGAAGTTATATTCAATTTCCTTCAATACTTCTCAAGTTATTTTCCTAACAAGCATTATTAGGAATTATAAAGGTAGATAATTAAAAATTAAGTACTGTAGAGTGATGTTTTTTTCACGTTGCACTTCCTCTCACTAGTCTTTGTAACTGTGCGAAGACATAATGAGATATCATTGATACTCGGGAAGTTATACGCCAGGTAGAATTAAGGTTCAAAAACACTACATTTCCTTTCACTGTTTTCTATCACTGTTTGAAGTTTTAATAAAATTCCTTAAAAAGTTTTGAAGTTATTCTCCAGACAAGCATTATAAAGTACCGTAAAGGGAGATAAATTCATAAACTAAGTAAATATAGAGTTATGGTTCTTTGACACTGCACTTCCTCAGACTAGTCTCTGTAACTTTGTGAAGTTTCAATGAGATATCATTGACAGTTTAGAAGTTGTACTCCGGACAAGCATTATTAAACATTTCAAGTATTATTAAGTGAGATAACTGAAAGAAAAAAGGAAGGTAGGCATATGGTTATTGGACAGTGCATATTTAACTCCGGACAAGCATTATTAATTTGAGGGAGATAATCAAAAAAATATGCAAGGTAGAATTATGGTTTCTATCAATGCATTAAGTTTCAATCAAATTCCCTCAATACTTTTCAAGTTATTCTCCGAATAAGAGAGTTACGGACGGAGGGACGAAGAGCGGACAAGGCGGCGACATTATGCTCTCCCTTCGGGGAGCATAATAAATCAGATGTTGTAATAAATTGATTCCAAACAATCGTATTCAAATAGAGACGAAGTGCAAAAAGAAGAAAATCGATAACGCATATAGTCACATCTTCAGACCAGACATACTTATGGCAGTGGATGACAAGGTTAAAATTGTAAATTGCTAAAAACGATATCCTCAACTTCAACTTATTACTACCACAAGTCAATACTGACTATACTAGGCAGATAACTTTATTGAAGCAATAGTGCATACATTAACGAATATTAGTAAAACGTCAGGATTAAAATGAGATTATGCTTCGTATTCTTTTTAGATCTGTTGGTTTGATTATCAATGACAAAACAAATAATGTGTTTACTTTGCTTCAGGAATCTCTTTCGTAGCAATGAAAAAAGGTAATTATGTATAAGCATTTTCCGGAACATGGTAATGTTATCTGAATATACGTCATGAAACGAACAATAAAGTTATCGAAAAAAATATGTCAGTTAAGGGAATAATCGCAAAGTGTATTAGCACATAAGTATTTTTTAGACCAGATATCATACTTGTTTAAAATTAGTTCCTTTGTCATGTGTTTGTCAGAAAATTCCTTAGTCAAATTAGAAAAGTTAAAGACTCGTAAAATGTCTACTTGGGCTTAACGTAGTAAGGTACAAGTTTATCGAACGTTCAAACACCAATACGAGTACCAGAAAGTCTGTAAACATATACAGAAACATTAATACAGGTCTTCGTGGAGGTCGTAGTCTGGCTGCCAGTTGGGGTCCTAAAAATATAGTACAAAATTGTAATAAGAACTTTATTCTTTGCTAAAAATAACAATTCCTTGTCTCTAAGCGCGTAAAAAGCATATGAAACTAACAAAACAATTTCTTACATGTTCTTGTCATACGTATCAAAATGTAGTAAATCATATACAGGAAACTTGATAAACTTATTGCTTTGTTATATCTCTCACTGACCAGGCCTTCCCGTCTATACTAAAATCAGGATAATTTAACGGATCCTGACATAACGTTTTATTTTCCTATAAAACATCTAACCGTTACGAAAAAATTCACAAGGACTTAAATAAAGCAGAGCAATTCTTCTTTTCTTAATTTCATAAGGACTCCAAAGATACTTCAAAGCATGATTGTTGTCTATTCTAGGCAACTGGAAAAATAAGAACTGGGTTAACAAAGTTGACATAGCTTTGAGAACTCGCAAATTGTACTCGATTATTATTTTCATATTTCCATTTTAGAATGGAGTCCTATAAAGGCAACTTGAACATATACTACCTACCTAGCTCGTAAAATCAATTTTAATTAGTTTATAGACCTTTAGAAAATTGAAGACTAGAATTTTCCTGAAATGATAAGAAAGCTCGTATGTTGTTTTTTTACAAACCTGTGGCTCTATCTGTCTTGTTAGCAACAATGACGACAGATCTATGCGTGGCAACATTCGAGGTCCTTTCTGTCAAAAAAGAAGAAAGAATAACTTTAAAGTTAGTAAGTACTGCAATTGTACTCTCTTATACGAACAAGACAATGTTGACAAGATAAGTAAATAGGAAAGAAGACATTGCAAATGCTGAGATGATCAATATTCAGACATGCCATTGACTGTCATCTACTTACTGTGACGGTAGAGAACCTGACGTCAATGTGAAGTAACGCTAATCAGAATATATAATAGCAATTCCAAAATCTGACCTTCAGTAAAACGGCGTTCTAAAACGTTATAGATATGAGAAACTCTTATAAGTTCATACTATGCCAGCTCGTACACCCATTTCAGAAACTTACGTCATACTGAACAAATACCAACACAAAAAGTTATCAGAGAAATATAAAAATAATTCAGAGATGTGTCGTAACCGCAGTTAGCTACTAAGTCTATCTTAGTAATATTTTTTATTCAGTGGTACAATTTTATCTTATTACTGTAGCATATTTTTATATTTTTTTCAAAAAATGTTTTGCTTTTTATCAAATCGTCTATATTGCTTAGAGGGTTGTAATTAAACTGATGCGGATGATATAAATAATAGTAAGTATTGAAAAAAATACTGTTAATGTGTTCACCTCAAATCCAAAGTGCTGTGATCTTGGACTTTCCCAGACCATATTTCTCCAAATTTGTCCTGAAGTATCAGCAATCGACACACTTATAAATAATTATTATCATGAATAAAATCTGAAATATTTTGCCACTTGTTTGCCGCCTGAACTGTTGTTTTAAGGAATCCTGTTTTGCTGTAGAAAAAATATTGCCTTACTATTTAAAATGCAATCTAAAGGTACCGTTGAATTCAGAGAGAAAATATTAGAAACAATTTCTTTTAGCATTTGTATTCAAATACAAAATATGTGCAATTTTCTTACAAAAGCTAATGTTAAATAACTATTCTAGCATAAAATCGCTTGATTTTGCCCGTTTTGCCTATGTTTTAACGAGAGCAAAAAGGTGTGTAAACAAGGAAGTTCTCGCGCTCACGCGCTGTTTTAACCCGTTTTCAGTTATGCACGTTACAGGGCCTTTGTAAATAATGGAAGCTGATCCGTCTTTTTTGCCCCAAATCGGCAGTTTATGTAACTTCGCAGGTCGGAACGTAGACAAAACATTCATGATTATTGATAAAATCAAGGGCTGGCCTTGTTCAATTGTAAATCAACATGAAATCCTTCCAAATATTTTTTAATCGACACTTTTTTAGTTTCAAGATGGCCGCTCGACAAGTTGAAAACACGTGTCGCCCTGAAACGCATATTCAAAACACGTATCCATAACAACTTAAGGCGACTGTACTATCATTTATTTATTTATCTATTATTTTCGTAAACAAGTCTTTTCTAGATCATTTTATGCTAGAATTGCGTTAAAGCACGTTTTTTGTGTTATAACATCTGCAGAATCCCTCGGGATATGTTGGTGCCCTCGCCCTACGGACTCGGGCACCAACCATCCCTCGGAATTCTGCAGATGTTATAACACGATAAAACGTGCGTTAACCCTATATTACCTCTTGTATATAAGTCGTCTGACACTGGAACTTGTGTATTATCAGATTTTCTTTGGGTGGCAGACTTTATAAAATCGTCCCTGTATATCCTAGAATGAATAGCCTATATTAAACACAGTATGTAAAACGTTTATAAAACTCCAACAACACTTTAAGTTGTATAAAAGACTGAACAAATATGCAGATATTAAAATACGATGCATTCCCATATCCTTTTTGTTATGTGATATTTGTAACACTCGTTTGCAATCTATATTAACTATAGGCAACTCCTTTTAAGAAGAGTGTTATACAGCTTTCCCTAGATCTGCTTACTGGCAGAACCTTTCCTGAACAAATACTATAAACTAATAAGTATGAAGTGTTAACATATTCAATAATGTATAAGTAAATGAATTTAACAAATTACCTATCTCCTTTTTTGGAATTTTGCTTTTCATATTCTCTTATTTGTCGAAGTTTACGAACAATGAAAACCGCTATCAGTGCAGACAACAGGAAGAAGAATGCCCCTGCTCCAACACCAATAAACAGCGGAAAATCATCTAAAATTTAAACAAATTATTCTTCAATTAAACGTGAACAGAAAAACTAATGAATCTAGATTACAGAACAAATCTATTTTCTCCCATAAAATAATTTTCTTTGGCAACTTACAGCTAATAAATCAATAGGAGAAACCTGACACGGGGGCTGATCAGTTGTCTAGAGGTAACGCACGGGGCTTACTATACAAGGACCAGAGGTCTATTTCTCCGCTTCTCAACTTACATTAATTCTAGCCTTACACTAATTCTAGCCTTTTAAATGGGATCTTTGGCTAACTGTTAAGTCCATCAATGATAAATGTATTTAGAAGATATATAAGATCTAATAGAATTTAAGGAATAAAAAAACCTTTTAAATATTAAACTTAATCACCCAACTTAAAAAACCAACTCCAAAATGAAAACAAATAAGATTATATGTAGAATTAAAAAAAATACATACCTTCAATTACAATTTCTCTGAAATGTTAACATTACAGAAAAGATACAATGAAAGATAACATAAACAACTCGCAATAAGCAATCTGATATGTATATATTCTCTGCGAAACATCCATTTCAGAACATAGACACTCTCCTATTCCAATTAATTACAGCCAAAGCTAAATCTACAAGATAAAAAAGAATTTTGAATGTAAGTAAAATGTTTGTATAATAACAATATCAGTGAAAAGAATTTTACACACTTCCACTTAACAACAACGTATTTTCTTCGCATTATGTTTTATCTAAAAGTAAATCTAATTTCTTTGAAAGTATAAATGTAAATCAATGTTTACAAATGTACAAACCTGCATGTAGGCATGCCATCCACCTCGACACATTCATATGCTGTTTGACATGGTCCTCGGATTGTTGAGTATATCTCGCATACTGTAGAATTATTGCTAAAAGGCCCTAGGAAAATAAACACATATTTAAATGCTTAACACTAAGGCTAAGCTGAAATAAGAGTAGGTAAAGCTAGACTTCAAAGGTTGCGGGTGCACGAAGCCAGTTATCTTGCTTAACACGTTTCTATATCGTTGTGTGTTTGTTATGGACCTATTTAAGATATTTTTTCTACTTCCAATACATAAAATTGAAAATACATCAGTTTTTATATTCTCAACAGAAAGCTGTTTTTTTTAAAGAAAAACGAATCGAACAATGAAATAGATAAACTTAACATACAGATGTACGTAATCCTGAGTCTAATTCACAATACACAAAGTTAAGAAGAAGTTTGATTTAAGGATATTACCACAAACATTTAAGCAAACCTGGTAAGCATAAGGTGCATATGGAAAAATGACCATAATTAGTGTAACTGAAATGCCAACAAACAAAATTAAAACACCTTGCTGTGTCAAGTTCTTTCTCTTCAAAGTGAAAATAGATATGTCACATAAAACCTTACTTACCAACAAGACTTACACGCACGGTCTGTCCACCAAATTCAATCTCAGCACCGTTAGCCAAGCTAATCGAGTCAGCAGTAATACTGTTTGCGAGGTCCGTATCATCAGTCGGATAAATTATACTGTAGTCTACAATTACACTACCACTCCTACAATAAGAGTACTAAACTAGAAACCTTTGGTTTTCAACTGTTAAATCTTCAATAAACTCTATTTTCAGGAAAATTGTATAATTACTACTACTTTTATTATTTTATCATTATTATCAGTAGTAGTAGTGGTGGTGGTAGTAGTAGTAGTATTAGTAGTAGGAGTAGCAGCAGCAGTGGTAACAGTGGTAGATGTAGTAGTAATATAATTCTGTTAAATTTAACATCTACCTACTTTTTTACAAGTTAAAAAACAAAAAAAAAAACAAAAAAAAGCAAAACAAAGAACAAAACAAAATAAAAAAAACATTAATTATACTTTGTAGTTAAATAATATA
Source organism: Cyclina sinensis (assembly GCA_012932295.1). NCBI lineage: Eukaryota > Metazoa > Mollusca > Bivalvia > Venerida > Veneridae > Cyclina > Cyclina sinensis. Next base: position 1,521,715 of record JAAONU010000012.1, on the reverse strand, counting down.
GACAGAATATAATATTTACTCTAAAGCTATACATTCATTCACCTTAAGTCATTTATTCTTAATTCCGTCTTCTCCGACAGCTTGTAGTATCCTGAAAGCTACAATAAAAGAGTAAAAGAGGATAAACCTTAAACATAAACAAACATAAAGTCATTAAGGCATGAATGGTATACGTATATAATTTTCATATACACAGTGAAGTGACGGTAGTCAGCTGATAAAATAAGAATTTAAAAGACCACGTTTGTTTTAGAATTATTTTAACTTAAACAAAATTTGCAAACTTGGGAATTTCTAAAACAGTTTTCTTTAAGGTTAAATTAAATTGCACATACAGACTGATTCGCGATTTTAGCAACTTCAGCATATCCAGAGGCTGATTCTAAGTTTATTCCTTGCTGAAGGGTGACGTCGAATCGAGCACTTAGACGAACCTCTGTGAAGTCATCTGAAGAAGTTAATATGAGTATATATTCATTCAATTTCAAAACCAATGAAAAGGTCATGATTATTCTATCTGTAAACTAGAACTGTGACTGTAAAGAAACAAATGCCCCCGAAAGAAGCACCGACTTCAAAACGATTACATACAGTGCAACAGTACAAGATTACAAGTAAGAATATGTAAACTTGAACACTGGGAAAATTGGTACCTATCTCTATTTTAGGCGTAATGCTGTAGTCAAATATTCATAATAAATAGAATAAAATAGATAATTTAAAAAAGGTAGGCAGTTATGTTTCTTACACAGCCACAATCTATCTATATTGAAAGTTTCAAGTCAATCCCTTTAAGAAATTCTCAAGTTTAATAGGAACAATTCGTTATGAAAGTGTGACCTTGAAACACGTCTTGATGAGCTGAACACATGTGCCAAGCTGCTTTAAAATCCCTCTGTAGAAGAAAATTGCAGTACCAACGGGACTATTTGTGCATATATATATGGATTATTATACAACTGCAACCTTGACACATGAGGTAATGACACGGGTGTTGCATGCAACATGTTGCCTTGATGTGCTGAAAACTTGTATCAAGTAACTAGATTATTTATAATCTTTCATTGCATAAGAGAATAACAGTCCGGACACAAAAATGTCGCATGCGTACATGATCTGGTTAAATTTTTAACTCCAAGTGTGACCTTGATATTTGAGGTAAACATTGATGTTGCACGTGATATGTCGTCTCGATGTGCTGAACATGGATTACAGTCCGGATACGAATGTGTGTATACTCGTATGTACAGAATCTGATTACCTTTAAACTCTTAGTGTGATCTCGTAGTTAAGGTAGGTACGAAGTGCTGAATATTTTACCATTGTATATAGGTATATTTTCATGCAAAATTTACATCTAGGAAATAAAAAGAACAACAGACAAACAGACGGACGGACGGACAGACGGACCTATAGACAATGCGATTTTAATATGCCAACCTCAGAGAGCATAAAATCAAATGAATACATTCATTTTAACCCGTTAATTGTATAAATCTTCAAAACAACGTTCTCATTTTGTAAAACAGAAAAAAAACATAAAAAGAATTTTATATCTTGTCTTTACTGAACGATTTGGTATTGTACTAGTATAGTAACGAAATATTTTTCTGTCTGTTTGAAACAATCGTAGAAAACGAAATCTGAGTATTTTATTATCGTTTTTATGTACTTTAATTAGATGTTTATTTTCTTTTAGGATACTAAAAAAGAAGAGACAATTATTCTACAAACCTGGTACTGGAGCAGAGGTTGCTGAAAGATACAATACTATACTATACTACTAGTACAGTAAAATAATTTGTACCAATCTTTTCAACAACACAAAGCAACAAATTAACATATTTTTGAAAATATTTACAGTTTTTTATTTATTTTATGCTATTCTTAATATCTGACAACACATGAATTTAAATGTTTAATCTAGAATTTATAAATGTTTCGTCAATAATAGAGAAAAAGATTTAGATGGTACACTTTAATTTCTAATTTTCTGATTTAAGGAATCGAAAATGAAACAAATAAGTTGAAATGGGATTTAATTTATTTTTGGCTGTGTCATTTCTTTTTATCAATCACCGATATTAACCAAATTCCATACCATATTCCACTGCTATACACAATCCTTCTACATATTCGAAACCCTTCTTGCATTCACAACTGTAGTTGCCAGGAAAATTCGTGCAAACAGTATAATTCTTGGTGGCGCATACATCATCAAGACATTCGTTCTGGTCATCATCACATGTAGCTCCTCCCCATCCATCTTTACATCTACATGTACCAGTCATTGCATTACAAGACTGATGTGCATTTACCGAGTTGGTTATGTTACATGCACAATAACTTGTACAATTTTCTCCATACGTATTATCTGAGCATTCTGTATAAAAAAATAATTTCAAACATTAATCAAGTACTGCTAAACCTATTGAAAAGGGTCCTAAAATAACTAAATTATGTTGGAAGATATATTTATCTTCTTAAGTGCTCAGAACTCCATCATCCTCGTTTCTTTATATTTTTCTTGTTCTTCTTTGGGTTGTGATAGACAAAGGTTTAGAAAAATAGGCTGTATTTTTACAAGGCCACCGTAAGATAAATTTTACGAACTATGGCCAATTAGCTTAAATTTAACTTTGTTCATGCAAGAGTGATATTTAAAGTCGCTGGCCAAATGAAATATCTTTACTGCTTTGTTATTGATGTTTGTACTTTCGACTACATTTTATCAATATTTTACGTCGAAAAAATACGAGATGTTTTATATAAAAGGGTCCCTTGTATATTTTACAATTGATTATAATCATGCATTGATTAAAATATCAACCTTCACAGTCGTTCCAGAAGCCTCCATATCCAAGGGAACATTCACAGCTGTGACTGCCGTTAGAGTTTACACACTCTTGAACACATTCGGCTGTTCCGTCAAGACACTCGTCTTTATCTGTAAAAAATATTTTCTTTTAACTTTTTGAAAAAGAATGCTATGGTGACTGCTGGTTTTGAAAAAAAAAGTTAAACAGTAAAACAATGTTTTTTTCAAAATGGAGTTTAATGATACTTTGTATGGTGCAACGTCCAACTAACAATTTTCTTTAGTAAGAAAAAGACGAGATCTTAAGATATAATCACTTTTTTTTTCTTTACAATTAATAGACCTGATTTACCCTTGCAAGTTTGATTTTGGGTAAGATATCCATCTTTGCAATCACATCTATAGGACCCTGCAGTAGTTATAACATATAGAATGTTCCTTTTGGTAACAAATGTCAATTGTTTCTCCGCATTCATCAATGTCTTCTGTGCAATTTTCACCTCTCCATCCCTACAATGAAAAAACACCTACCGATTATTACTCATATGATTTTTAACTGGAGCTTGTCGAATGAAAGTTCCTAACAAAGTGTATGGTTAAATTGTCTAAAGATTTATGTGGCTAGATTCTATTCGTTTTTTTTTTCTGGCCACTAAAGTCACTATCTGGTAAGTAAATAAAAGAGTCCATGATAGATAATAATTATATCAAGTTCAATACGGATGATTACAATTGTAATACAACAAGAGCTGTCACTGGAAATTGACATATGCCCCCGAAATGTAGCTTTGAAATGAAACTGGTGTAAAGATATAATTGAATATGACTGTGGAAAAGAGATCAGACAAAAAAAGTGCATGAACTGAAGGTAAAAAGTAAAGAAGTATTTTCCCGCTTCAGAGTCTTATATGAATGTTGAAGACATAATTATTTAAGGAATTAGAAAGCTGTGAGTTTGGCCTTGAATACGAACAATATTGTTTTATTCCCAACCCCTACTGGTGTTTTATATATAACAAGGCTTGGTGACAAACATTCTGGTTTCAATAAAACCCTAGAGCAGTTTTGGAGATGTAGCTTGGACAAGATATAGTAGTTATTGTAAAAAATGACTAAGGGCCCATAACACTGCTAAATATAATCCGACCAGAAACTTCTGACGATATTCACAGCTAGGTTTGGTGACAAACATTCCTGTGCAGTTTCAATGAAATCGTCTAGTGGTTTTGGAGATTAAAAGTGGATTTTAATACAGAAGCTAGTGTAAAAAATTACTAAGTGCTCAGAACTCTGCCAAAATAATCTGTGCAGAAACTCCTGACGATATGTACAAAAAGGCTTGGTGACAAGCATTCCTGTGAAGTTTCAATGAAATCCTCCAAGCGGTTTTGGAGACGAAGCAAGGACAAGATTTTACCGGACAGACGGACAGACAGTGCAATTACTATATGCCTACTTTCAGGAGCATAAAGATACATACTGAAGAATGATTTAATAGTTAGAGTTTATAAACAGATTTAGTTTTTCTTTTGTCTCTTTCGTTTTGCAAGGCATTCCATACCAAAAAACATAGTCATACAAAAGGTTATTAGTTTTAACATTTAGTTTCTAGTTAGTGCTTGTACTTATATTGCAATGAAAACTCTTCCAGATATTTCTAGAATAGGTAGAAATTTTTAAACGACTACTGACGTTTATGTTTACATGTTTAACAACTTAACATACTTGGATAAAAACTATCGCACCTTGATACAAGTACAAGATCCATTGATATTGTCACATGACTGTGTATTTTCCTGCTTACAGCTGCAGTCTAACACGCAATCCTTACCATAACGCTGTCTGTCACAACCTAAAATGGAAGTAAACAATTCATTATTGAAGAGTTTTAGTGATTACAGTGAGCTTATCTTAAACACCCTATCAAATGCTGAATGACTTCACTTTTAAAGGAACTGAGTATGAAAGAAAAGATCTAACGACAATATTTACATAATTTTTATTTTTCTATAACATAAGATATGCATTAACTTAAAGACTTACTCATTGACTGTCTAAAATTCGCTTGCCTAAAAGTCTGTAAAATAAAACAAAATAAAATCTCATCGACGAAAAATAAGCAAAAAGCTACGTGCCTTCGCAAGTACCATCACCAGTTTTGAAATATCCGGTGTCACATTCACAGATATAGGATCCATAGTTATTTACACATTCCGAGTTCGCAGGACAATCGATTACAGTAGAATTACATTCGTCTATATCTTCTTCGCATATTACACCTACAAACCCTGGTAAGCATTCACATGACCCATTCACAGGATCGCAAGCTTTTGTATTTAATAGGTCGCATTCACATTTCAATTGGCAGTCTTTACCGTGTTTACCTTTTTCACAACCTAAAAAAGTTCAAAAATTGCATGTGTTACACGTAGTCCGAACGATGCGAAACATTCCATTTTTTTCTATCTGTTTCATTTAATCTAGACATAAAATATTCGCTTTTGTATATTTCATGTTTTTAAATAATGCATAACGTGCTTAATATTCTCCTGTGAGCATTTAAGAACTTAAAAGATATTCAGCCCGAAGAACATAGAAAAGAAACTTTTGGTTTACCCTGGCAGGTAATTCCGTCTTCTAGCAGATAAAACCCAGGATTACAGCTACACACAAATCCGCCATTCGTCTCATTGCACTTCTGCTCGCATCTTGGTGGTCTCTCAGCACACTCAGCTATATCTGCACGTAAATTTCACAGCAATCACATATTTACAAACATTGAATCAATTATTGTTTTGAGATAAAATCGTGTAACTGTAATCCCTACAAGATTTTTATACGGATGTCACTAGTAGCAACTTACATTGTTGCTTCATCTTTCTTTTCACAAACTTTTGTTTTATGTATATAACGTTGTTCTTTACTATTTGTATAGATCAGTTTTTCATACGACTGATTAAATTATTGTACTGAATTTTAACGACACTTAATTTATGCAATTGACGTTGCTGTTTTATTTAATTTATAATAGTTTATATATACGAGTGGCGTTGTTTTACTTAATATTAATGATAATTCATTTATGCAAAATTGTATATACGAATAGCTGTCTAAAAATTAAAATAATAAGAACGACTCGCCGATTAATCATATTGAGAAGTTCTGTCTGCGAAATATAAAATTAAAAAAAAATGGGACTTCGACTCTGTTGTATTATTGAAGAAGAGTATATTCTGAATCGAATAGTACTTTGCCCTGCATCTACAAGTGCATAACTGAAGTAAATAAATGACAGCCATACATAGCAAGTCACTGAAACGGCAATTTTTGTCAAATTTCTTGACTTTTATTACTGCAGAGACTGCTTTTTCTGACAGTTCTTCCTTATATAATGGAAAAGCGACAAATTTCATACAACTGCTTAAAGGTTCATGAAGCCCCGAAAATGCTACTATTTTTTATTTCTCATAAGCTTTTCATTTTAAGTATACTGTTACAATTTCCAAAATGGTACTCATGAGTCATTTAGTTGAACCATGTTTCTTTTCTTTTACTTTTTGTCCACTAGTAAAGTTTTAGTGAATGATTTTTTTTGTATGGATGTCGAAATAGCACTTACATTTTGCCACTTTCATGACAAATTATTTCATATTCAGCGCAACTATCTTCAAGTGATAAGCATCTAAACTGCTCTAAAACTATTATTAAAATAGTGTTAAACACATTTTGCCTTTTATTGTGAGGAAAAATCATCATTTCTAAGGCTTAATGGGTCTTTAATGTAAACATTTATTTTTTTCTGTAAAATTAGTATGTAAAAGGTTTATCTTTGTAAAGTTTAGATATTTTCATATATTCATTTACCTCTCACAGAAAGTTTGATAGATTATGAGCAGGTTACTGACGTCATTTTTATATTCAGTATTCCGACGTCAATTTCGTTTCTATTAGACACGCTATCATTTTATGTCTCGTTTGTCCGAGTTCCATTTTCCTTTACACTGGAACTGTGTAAGCGATTTGAAGACACTGTATATCGCGCACTTGTAGTATAAATAGGTTGTAAAGAAATACATGACTGCCAATCAGCTGCAATTTATCATACGTGCATGGGATTATTTTCGCTTTCGTTATGTTTTGTCACACTTTACCTTGACAATTTCCATCGTCACCGAAAGCAAAACCTTTTGGACAGTAACAATTTGCTTCTTCATCAATTACCGTACATTCAGCATTTTTGTCTGCACAGTCGGACTTAAGAGTATCATTACACTCTGCCTTTGCTGAAACAAAATATAAATAGCCTTTTACAAAATCAACAACATATTTCTTCCCGAAAATTCCCTAAGGTTATTTTAAAGATACTTATCAGAATCTAAAAGAAGAGACCTTTTTCAAAACTTGCAATAATTCATTTATTCTGAAATGCCAAATTAAAATGATAAGGAGACAGGTGCAATGCTAATTTGTATTGCTCCTCAAATTGTGATTTCCCCTTCATCGAAATTAAATTCCAATAATTCACTCCTAACTGAATAAAGAGGTTTTAAGTTAACCAGTTGTTACACTTTTGTGAAGATCATGTTCAAATTCAGTGATCGAACCATGATCTCCTAATTCATTGGCAGACACGCACCAAGAGGGCTACTCAGTTCAGCATTATGTATTCAGTTTAGGCATAGAATAACGGTTGTTTCCAGTGACAGCTTTTACAAAACAATGGAAGATATACAGGTTTCTAACCAAAAATATACAAACAATGAAAGAAAGCAAGTCTGCAAAAGTAGAAAAGATTTAAAGTGGGCGAGAAAAAAAATGATAAGCGGTGACTTGACAAATAAAAAGGTGTTTCTTTTACCCCTAGTTTTTTAGTCAGGACTGGTGATACTTACGTATGCATGAATTTCTATCAGTCAAATTTAGTTTGAAGCCTTCGCGACATAAGCATCTATAACTACCCACTGTATTGTCACATATATGATCACAGGAAGACACTCCTTTACATTCGTCTAAATCTGAAATTGAAATGAAATTGAACAAAACAACAACAACAATAACAACAAAAATCAGTTTCCTCCCATTTCATTAGATTCAGTGAAACTTTGCACAAGTCTGAAAATTTATTTCTTAAAAAAAAGAGAAAAATGCTAAAAAAAATAAATGAATACAGAAAAGCATTTGGAATCCTAGATTAGTTCGACGACGCTCTATTTTCGTCAGTTTATCAGTTATGACTTCTTTTTTCACCAAGACAACTGAAATTACATTAACGTACAAAGACTTATTTTTTCTGTTGCAATAAAAAGCCTATTCATAAAAAATCAATTTTTTTGAAAAAATCCGAATTCAGATTCATGACAGAAGACTAATTTCTGTGTTTTATATTTATTAAATATACACGTAAAATGTAAACATTTACATACCTAGACATTTTCCGTTTCGAAGCATAAATCCCGTCTCACAGCTGCAGATATAGGAGCCATCTGTGTTTAAACATTTCTGATCACAGTTGTTCAATTTAACACTGAGCGCATTCGTCATTGTCTTTAAAAACAAACACACACATTTCATAAACTGAACAAAAATTAAATACTGTGAAAGACTTTAACAGAATAGAACTGACCCAACAAAACTGTTAAAGTTATTATCTAACCAAAAGTATATATACCCTTTAACAAACGCAAATAGTTTTATTCGGAACATTAAGGAAAAACAAAGAAAAACAAAACGTGACAAACCAATGCAAATCCCGTTTTCTTTCCGGTACCCAGTCCTGCATCTACACAAGTAACTACCAGGTGTGTTCACACATTCTGCATTGTCGTCTTTACAAACATTCCCTACACATTCATCCGCGTCCCTGTCACAGTCTTTGCCCGACCATCCAGAATCACACACACAGCCTTATCATATGTGGAGAAAAACATTAATCATTAATTGTGGAGTTAAAGATGCTTTCCTTGCTAAAACAAAAATATAAGAATTTTATGAATTATCTTTCGATTTAGTAGGAATATTAAAGAATTAATACCTGTTAAATAAACATCATTTAGAAACACAAACAAGTTTCTTAATTAATCAGATATATCACTTGAATTCACTTAAGCTAGAAATAAGTATAATTAAGATTGATGTGCTTAGCAATTTATGCGGAGAAAGTCTGATATTTGTAGATTTATAAACTGAAAATAAAAAAGATTTTGTATCAGTATTTAATAATATTTCTTCATTTACAACAATATCTTTTCTTATTTCCAAAGACATTTCGTGAAGTAAAATTCACATTCTCATTCTAGCTCACCACTGTGTAAGTTGTTCAAAGAAACATAATTACCTGTAATTGGATTACAATAACCATTAAGGCAGCTACAACTCTCGGCACAGTTATCTCCATAGTGATACTGGTCACACTCTTTTAACAAATAAAAGTTGAGTTAGCTCTAAACTATTAATATTGAGACATATAATTCTTTTAACTACATTTTATGCTTCTTTCTTCATTTGTTTAAAAGTGATTTCTAGCTCGTGTCTCATGGTCTACCACCAGATCGGCATACACATTGATAAAAAAATTGTGTTTTAACATATTGCTAAATATAAAATTAATCTTTTTTCTATTATAAATTCTGTCTTTAATTTGAGTGTTTTTTTCGGCCATTGTGCATAAAAATACATATCATGAAAATAAAAAATACACCTATTCTACAGATCGTTGTTTTATATAATTGCTAAATTTGTCGATATAAATACACTGTATGATATGAAGCAAAATTTCTCTGAACTTTTACACATTGGAAGACAAGTAATCAAGAACAGTTTCTTCAAATGTTACACTATCAGGCAGTTTCGTAGCTTTTACCAGAGCAAGTCCTGCCATTGTTATCTATTTTGTAACCTCTTGGACATTTACATAGATACGATCCATCTGTGTTTATACATTCCGCCTCCTTGCTGCACAGGCTGAGGTCATCTGTCGAGCACTCATTCACATCTAAATGATATAACAAAGTCATTTTTATGAAAGAAATACCTCAATTATAACACGTTTATATTTTTATTTTCTTTGCAATGCCCTCTCACCACAAGAAAAATTAATTCTTAATTTGTAAGAAAATATCAATTTGTATTTGTTAGCTTAGACTGAGTTTTATGTGCGTGAAAATGCCTTTTAGAAAAGAAAATATTAAATGCAATTTACAGTCCTAAGAATTAAAAACAAAATACAATTGTTTCACCTACTTATATAAATTTGGCAATAGCAACTGCTGCTTGTAATTCTCTCTTCACGGGCATTTTTAACATTTGTACAAAGTATTTTTAATTAAATAATAACGTTATTGAAAGTGATTAACAGACTGAAGTCACGGATAATTTTTACAGTGATGATACAGAGAAATGCTATTTTATTTGGTAACATGTAAAATAAACATAGCATATACCAAGGCACGACTGTCTGTCAGAGGCAAGGATAAAACCTTTTCGGCACTGACATGAGGCGGAGTCATGGCCAAGAACACAGTAATGTGAGCATGTCAGGTTAAGTTCTGCCTTACATGGATCTGAAACTATATACGAAATGGACATACTTTGAGGCCCCTGTACCAATATTTTATAAGCTTGCTACATGAAAAAATGGACATAACAATAATATATAAAACTTGTTGATTGCAAAATTCTTAAACAATTATAAATTAGATTTTTGTCCAAAATATTGTTTAATGTCATGATGAGTTTTGATTTATTTATAGTGATGCATTTCATCATTTTCCGAAATGTACCCTTAGTGACCATTTTTATCTTGAATACATTAAAAACACTTTTGAAGTGGGTTTAACCTGCCTTTTCTGCAAGTCCTTCTGTCGTCATTAATTATATAACCAAAATGACAGTAGCAGTTATACAGCCCGGGGAAGTTCTGACATCTCTGATCACAATTATCTTGTGTCAATGTACACTCGTCGACGTCTGCAACAGGAACAAATCTACTTTTATACATATCCAATACATTGTGTTTTTAAAACTGATTTTGTTAATATAAAAAACTTTGATACTCGTTTCATACCGGCGGTATTATCAATAGGAACTCCATAATTTAAATGATTGAAAATATCATCAAAGAATCTTTAAAAATAGGCTTTACGTCTGTTAAGTTCCAACATTTAACACAAAATGTAAAAAACGAATTAACAAAGATAAGAGCCCGAGAGATAGCCGCCTTGAAATGGACAGTATACAAACATTTTCCAAAGCGGGTTTAAACCAGGTTCTAGACTGCACCAACCTCACACTTGTATTAACAGGTTATCATATGAACCAACAAGAACAAATTGTTTTGGTGAATTAACTCCAACAGACGGAACAACATATTAGTCACGACATCATATCGAAAATTCATACATACAATTTAACTGATATTTTTGTGTTAAGGGTATGTGACTTAATTTCTGAAACTGAGTGCATTACCGTTTATCAAAAAGACACTAGAAGTGTTTAAAGCCTAATCATACCTTCACATAAAGTTCTGTCATATTTGGTAAAACCAGAGTAACAACCACATGTGTAGCCACCGACAGTGTTAGAACATGTCTGCGTGCAATTGTTGAGGATCGGGCTTAAACATTCGTCAATATCTATATAAATTTGACAAATGTAAATAAACAGGTAACTAATGAACGATATTTTACCTAAAACAAAGAGCGAAATAAATACACATGGCATGCCATCCAAGCAAACCAAAGTAATAATATATCACATATGGACAAAATTATAATACTAATGATTTTACACATTGCAGGGCGACGTGTGTCTGTTATTGTGCACTTAGAGATAAATAAACTGATGTTACAGTAGTTTATAGTTGATATAGTCAAATACAAAACGAAGATAAGTTACTCATTAGAACTTCCTGATGCAAATTGCTAGTGAAATAGCAAAGTCTATCATAACTAATACTTTTTAGTTAAAATAGAGCCAGTATAATGGACCATAACACTGCTAGTATTGGACCATAACACTGCTAATACTAGATATATTTGCGCCAAAATATCAAGGTGTGCAGTTTAATCTGCTGATGAATTATCTTATAGTAAAATACCTTTGAAGGAGGGTAAGTCACAAATATGAATACTCTACAGAACAGATCTGAACCAGACAATAGCCATAACTCTGCATGTCCTTGGTATATCCACATGCAAATTAGTTCTAACTCCACGAGTCGGACGTGTTGCCTGACGATGGCATACCAGTTATTTAACTTTTTCTACGAAATGAGGAATTCATAGGCGACGGACAAGAATTAAGAATGAAAAATTACAAAGGGCATTTACTTTAACATTATGTAAAAAGGAGAGTTATGGTTCTTAATCACTGCACTCTCCAAAGTGATATCTATTCACCTATGAAGTTTCAAGTTAATATCTTCAATACTTTTCAAGTTATGCCTCGGAAAAAATTTAAGTATGAAAAATTACAAAGGGCAATAACTCATAAATTGTGAGAAATAGAGTTATTGTTCAAAGGCACTGCACCTTACAACAATGAGAACTATTCACTTAAGACCTTTTAAGTGGATATCTCTAGACAGTACTTTTAAAGTTATGCCCCGGACAAGTAAAAAGGGACACCGCCGCCGACGTCGCCGATGCAGACACCGTAAGTTACACCTATGTGTCCCCCGGACTATAGTCAGACATGATAGAGACAGTTCTAGGCTGTTGGTGTAACACTTTTGAAGATACATGAAACACATCCTCTTTCATTAAATAAGTCAGTAGCAACTTCATCGCAACTTTAGGCTGAATCCCAACAGGAAACCCCAGGTGTACAAGTTTACATTCAGATTAACATTTATTTGAATTTCGGTGACACTGGCTGCTTAATATGTGCGAATTGCACACAGCAAAATTTGTTACGGACAGACGAATAAACGGTTAACTAAACCAAAACCAGTATGTTTGTTCACCTAATATAAAAAGGAGCCGAGAAAAATATTTTGGAAACTGAAAAAGGGTTACGGACAGACGAATGAACGGTTAACTAAACCAAAACCAGTATGTTTCTTCCCCTAATTTAAAAAGGAGGGGAGGGAATATTTTGGATACTGAAAAGGGTTATCTTCTCACGTATACGTTTATAAAAGTATATTTTTAAATCAAAAATTTGGGATATCTTAATGGCTTTGTTACTGAGCTGAGGACAGTCACATTATCTTGTTCCCACAGGCCAATATGAGTCTTCAAAAATATAAAAAAAAGCTTTTGTAAGGACAGTATTAGTTGTTGTACAATCCTTTAATGGGCACAGTTTAGATTCATATTCAATTTTAGTTAAAAAAGAGTCACTTTTGATACATATATAAACAACTAACTACAAATGATATCATCGACACCAGTTAAATTTACCAGTATATCAGACTTGTTTCTATTGATATTTTCTCCAGATTGGTCTTTTTTATAACTTGTCTCAGTGAGTAATCTAGACAGCAGCTGCAAACAAAACGAGCCGCTTCAGGGACAGAGACAAAGTAGAAAATTAGTACAACACCTGAAAATTTTACTCGCTATCATAATCTCATAATAGATATCGTAATGGCAATGATGTTTCGTACTGAGAGATGTTTTCAAACACTTGCATTTAATGTCAAAATACATTTAATACGGTGAAGGTATTAAAACATTAAATAGACATGTTAAAACTGTAAGGACGTTAGTAGAGTACTTGCCAGATTATATCTGCATCTTAGATGTAAGTTTTCTTTGCATTGCTAGGCGGCTGGTTTCTATCTTTGCAGGTTCGAATCCCACTGGGAACTTGATTTTTTAAAGAATTAAATCAAACAGAGTTTAATTCTATTCAGTCTTCCAAACAGTGAAGAGGCCTAGCTGCTGTGTGAATTATTATTATTATTATTATTATAAATACCTGCACATGTGCCATCTTTCTCTACAAATCCCTGTCGACAAGTGCATATATAACTTCCAGGAGCATTTATACATTCCTTTCTCACGTCATTACAAGGATCAATTTCTTCTTCACATTCATTGACGTCATCATCACACGTGTCACCATCCCAACCAGTATCACAGATACATCCACGTACTGGGTCACAGCCAAGAGCTCCTTGCCCAGAACACCCACACTCATTTTCACAGTCTTCACCCCAATATGGAAACTCGCATGCTGTGAAGACATAATCATATACATTGTAATGTTGTAGAACTATTAACCCAAATTCAGATTAAGTTCGTACTAAAATATTGTTAATTTGATCGAAGTTAAAACATGAAGATGGTTGGTGTATAAAACGTTGTTTGCTTTTACCTTTAATTCGTGTATAGAAATGTCAAATATCTAACAGAAGAGGCTTTCAACCGAGCGTTTAAGTATAGAATAAATTAAAGATTCAGCAAATCACTGTTGACCTCAGCATTGTTACCTATGCACGAAGTACCATCTTCAAGCCTATACCCTATATAACAAGAGCAAACAAATCCTCCTTCCGTGTTAAAACAGTTCTGTGGACATACATGGCTGTCACATTCATTCACATCTGTTTAAGAAAAAACAATGCATATACAGACAGAAACAGTTCAAATTCTTATACTACTGCAAAGTGAGATGCTTCATAATTGTAACATGTATGCCCAATACAAAATCAATCCACCTTGATAATAAAGTAGCAGCCAGCAAACAGCTTTTGATAAATTATTCTGGTTGTAACAGGCAGCAAACAGTTTCTGACCAACCTTTCTAAAAGTTACAGGCAACAAATAACTTTTGATCATTCTAGAAAAACAAAATATCTGATAACTGATGTTATACTTCCGTCCCGAAATTTTGACAAAACACTGTCAATAACTTGTTGTAGACTTTAGGCTTTAACATTACAGATACTGTGCGTTGGCGTATGTATAAAACTAAAAGAGCAAATAAAATTATTTCAGCTCACAAGAAAATACATAACTTAGTAATACAAAACACAGCAGAAAATTATAATCAACATACCTTCACACGTGTTTCCTGCCTCTGACAGCTCAAAGCCTGACTCGCAAAAACAAGTAGGCTGTAAGGTTTCATCTACTGTACAGCCCGCTGTGTTATTGCAATCAAGTGCTGCACTTCCACATACATCTGCGCCAGCTTCTGAGTTCAGATAAATCAAATAGGATCATTATCGAAGGACTGTACAAATCTCATTAAAGACACGGTAAATGTCTTTTTAAAGAAACAAAAACACAAATAAACATCAAAAGTGTCAGGGTTTTTTATCATATAACTCCCCGATTAGAATACAGTTTTATATGATCATACAAGTCTATCAGCATATCTATATTTATAATAAGATTAGGTATTTGCAGACTGACACATTATCTCATGTAACTTTCCATATTTTACGATCAAAAATAATTTTAAAAGATTTGAATATATATTTTACAACTTATATCTATTCCAAAATTTTAGATAATAACAATTTTAGTTATATTGAAACACCTTTGTCACAGGCCCATATCGTTGAATTAAAGGTGAACCCGTTTTTGCACGTACAGTTAAACCCCCCTTCTGTGTTCACACAATCCTGTGTACAGTTGTGGAGGGCTTCGTCACATTCGTTGATTTCTGGAAAAAAATATTTATTCGGTCTCTAACATAATGCAAGGCTATGTTAAAAAGTTTTTTTTTCAGATTTTGTATCACATAAAAAGTGAAAACCACTTTACTAAGCTGTTTATACAAGCAACCATCAGAGCTGAAATATGCGGTGAGTCATAAACATATTAAAGAAGAAAATAAATAAAAATTATAACAAAACATATTCTTAAAATATGCATCTCGTGATGACATTTTGATGAAGCCTTATTCACCTATGGTTTAAAAAACCTTTTCAAACAAATAAATATTTACCATTACAATGGCTGCTGTTTGTGGAGCTTAATCGGTATCCTTGGTTACATATACATTGAAAAGATCCTTCTGTATTAACACAGATGTGTCCACAGATAGTCGGATTCACTTCACACTCATTTATATCTGTAATTTAGATATATAACATAAATATTTCCGCCAACACCAAGAAAAAAGTTTCTTTTAAAATGGATATCAGAGCTTTACAGTCAGAGTATAATGGTTCATAGTTACCCAACATCTTTGCAAATGGGCAAAAACTGATTTTACAGTTGCAACGATTCATACATGATGTACACATTATTCGAGAGATCGTCTTAGGTTTTCAAAGCACAAGTAAGAAAATAAAAAAATATAGTTTTATTATTCTTACCAAGGCATTTATCTCCACCTTCTTCCTCTGTGAAACCATCTGGGCAGTCACTGCATTGATGACTTTTACCGAGTTTCTTCTGTTCAGCTGCAGTCAAACTTGTACATGTTCTGTTCACAGAACACGGATTAGCTGCACATCCGTCAAATTCATGTTCACAATCTAAACCTAATAAAAGTTGTTCCTCAAGTTTTGTATGCTACACTTTTAAAAAAGATGACATCATTTATAAAGACGTAATATACTGAATGATGAAATACCTCACCATGTGAAAATGCTTTGTGTCAGATGTTGTTAATATCACTCAATATGCGTAGCTAGTAAATCAATTGTTTGTTAATATGCAAGTAGCTGGTCATTTGCATATAGACATCGGGTAAGACCAGGATATAATAGGCCTATCCAGGTATACTGATTGTGCACACCAGCTTCTTGTATCAGTATACTAGTAGCTTTAACGCCCTGAAGTGACAGTAATAGAGCAGTGCAGGTATGATTCACAAATCTACAGGCCCACCTGTAAAAACTGTTTACTTGTAAACCATACCTTTTATATAGACATTTACAATCTTAGACCCGAAATGTACCTATTTTTTACCATTTTTCATTATATCCTTACCAATTAAAAACACGAACACATACACTTATTAAAAGGATATGACAGAGCCAAACCTTTCCCCTCGTCTAATCTGAATTTTCGTATTGTCTAGGTTTATAACAAGCCTGATTCAAATATGACTGGAACTTTTGATTAAAAGTAGCGAAGACTTCATCAAAACAAACTCGATGCCATTTTGATCTCTTGAGTTCTACCTTCATACTGAGGTTCACAGTCACATGTCCGGTATTTAAAGTCTTCAGTTTCCTTCGGATCATTTCTGGTAGCCTCTGTACATACACCATGGCCACTACACCCTGTACACAGGCGAACATTCAGTCTTAATGGCGTAGAGCTCTTGTTGTCTTTGTTTTTAATGCTGAAACTGTATAAATAACAATTATGCTATAATGATGAGTTAAAGATCTCAGACGAAATAACTTTAAATACCATCGTAACAAAAGTATTTTTGAAATTTTATGAATATCATTATGGACTGTATAAAACTCTCAAACTTACTTGAATATATATCTTAATCCCTTCTTTTTCATATGAACTGTAAGGTTGTCCTAAGAATGATTTCTTGAACGATGTTATTGAAAAAAAACATTAATTAAGCCTACCTGATTCTAGCTGGTGTATCTGAATGTTGTCTGAAAACAATCTGTTTCTTCTTCGGGTCATATGAAGCACCAACATTATTATCGAGAAACGTAAAATTATACCCTTCTTCGTCACTCACAGATAACGAAAGGGCACAACTAACTTCTTCCTCCTTTGTGATGTACAACACACCGCAACCTGTAACGTTTGGAACCTGTTTTCCTAAAATAAAAATAGACAACATTACTGCAGCTATAAATATCAACCTATTCCTTTTATTTAAGAATATATTTACACAATATTCTTAATGATTAAGTCCAGGTTTTGCTGTAACTGTAAATAATCAATTTGACTCATTTGTTACTTCTTAGTCAAAAACGAGAAAATAGTTTTGTATTTCGAAGCAAAACACAAAAAAACACCATCGCATTATCAATGAATTTCTCAAGAAAACAGATCACTTGAAATCTGCTTTGAAATTTTACACACGCATTATAATAAAATTCCTTACAAAATCAATAACTATGAACTGAGTGATAACAAGCCATTTTCAAATTAGGAAATTATGGTAACTGAAATGTGCCATGTCGTATGAGCGTGTTTTCGGGGTGAAAATTTCGCCCCGAAAACACGCTCATATGACATGGCACAAATCAGCCACCATAGAAAAAAGATTTTTAGTTTGAGTCAACTACAGGCACAAATAGCACGGTGTCGAGTTCATATGCGTATTAATTTAATCACGAGGTCCGTAGACCTGAGTATTTAAATAATTACGCATCTGAAAAAGACACCAGTGCCCACCCGCTTAGCTCAATAGGTAGAGCACTGGATTAGTAATTCATGGTTCGATGGTTCGACCCCTGGGCAGGGCAAAATTTCTCCGTGACAATTGATCTCAGCCAATGTGTCTAATGTTCATTTGTCTTTCACCGCTGATTCAGAGTAGATCATGTGGGAACAGTAGTCAGTCACTTGCGGAGAAATTGGTAATTACTGGTTAGTTATCCAGGAAAATCGGTAAGGTGGACTGACCGCCGAGATATAACCTAGATGTTGAAATCAGCGTTAAACCCCAAAAATTAAAAAAAATCCAACAAGACACCGTGCTATTTTTGGCGGTAGATCACCGAAAACTAAAAATCTATTTCCATTCTAAACTACTTCTTTGTTTATTATCGGCGAATTGGGGATAGTGATAGAATAGTGATTTAAGATATAAAGCATAAAAAGTTGTCTGAATCGAAGTTCAGATTAAAAAGCATAACATTATCCGGTAAAACATGCTGTTTACTTTTTTTCTTATTATTGTAGCATGGGTTTTGCTGACTCGCTTCCTTCCCCAGTTAAATCCGTTTTAAGTATTATAAAAACAACATTTCTGGGTATCAAACTGAGTTCAATGCATTTTTATGAAAACATAAAGTTCTTAAACTTGTCAATGAAATATTATTTACCAATTTACATAAGGTCATTTTATAGTGTATTAACAAGGCACCACTACTCATTCATTCACATTACGTGTAAAGAAAAAACACCAGACAGATATGAACGCCTCTTTAATACGTTTTATCTAGTCCATGTGTTGATAGACAACCGAACAACGTGTTGAAAATGTGCACGCTGTATTTTCCTTTCTCCACTGACTTTAATTTAGCACTCAGGCATTCTTTTTGTCTGCTACAAATTAAAACCTGCTGACAATTGTGACATCCCACGTGGCATTAAGTTTGCATTAAGTGGAGAAAATTCCAGTTTGTGAAACTGATGATGTTTTCAAGATCTATAGTTGTAGTTTCCCGCTATTACTTCAAAATTACTCGTCAGAATCACAGGTGTAACAGATTTGAGATTCTTTTATTTAAATATATATTTTATCTTTGTACGTGAAAATGATTCTTAAAATTATAAGCCTGACCAAACATCCTACATATGTCACGCTAATTGTTTTGTTGCAATTAATAAAAGAGCTTAAACTAAATCCTAGAGCAATCTGTCGGCTATTCGACTCATTTGTCGTTGGTACGTTGAATTACAGATATGAAATATAAGGTTTAAGGAAATCTAGAGATTGAACGTTTACATCTTTAATTTTGCAAACAATTGTTAAATGTTAAAACATCAAGTATCAATATGTGTGTATATTGTGAACTGGGTCAATTTCCCTTTTAAATAAACAGGTATGTTCGTATAATTTAATTTTGGTGCAAGATAATGCCATCTTCAAATGGAATAATTACAGAATTTTTATGAGCAGCTTCTTCTCAGTAAGATTCGAAGAAAAAATTATGTATTCGGTGTCAAAACTCTGTTCTGTCATCGATTTGAAAAAAGTTTCATCTACTTTTTAAAGAAAGAGTTTTAGATGTTTTAATCAAAACTGGTACCATAAAATAGTAAAAAAAGTAAAACGCATCAAATTTAAATGAATCATTGTTAATAAGTTTTGCAATGTAAAGGTAGCTTTTCCATAGAAAACTATTTGGCTGCCTTACCAGCTAAATTTAGGTATTATGTTTCTAAGTTAAGATTATCCTCGCATTTAGTAAATGTTGAAACTGGTCGCCAAAGTAAAAAAGAAAAGAAAAAAAAAAGAAATCGAGAACAGCGTTACTGTTTATTATTTGTATTGTATTGTATTGTATATCGGTAATTGCTACAATGTATTGTAGTCTTAGTTTGAAATGACCAACTTGATTTCTGTAATCACATAACAAAAAATAAAATCATTATTGTATGTAATTAAAAAGACAAAAAAC
Source organism: Cyclina sinensis (assembly GCA_012932295.1). Lineage (NCBI taxonomy): Eukaryota > Metazoa > Mollusca > Bivalvia > Venerida > Veneridae > Cyclina > Cyclina sinensis. The sequence goes on along the minus strand of JAAONU010000012.1, from coordinate 1,501,664 downwards.
TGTATAGTTTACATAAATAACTTTCTGTTCTATTATGTTAAAGTTTGTTTTATGAACAATCAAGCAACAGCAGTCACATGGTTTTACACAGTTTGCAATAAGTTCATATAAAAATATAACATCCTCGCAAAATGAAGCATCAATGGTCGTGTTTGATTTTATAAACAACAATAACACTGAAACGCCACCTCTAAAAGTCTCATCAACAGAAAACAGAAATGTTGAAATTAATAAATTTTGTCAGTATCCCAGTATTTTGTAACCAGACAAGACCATTATTATTGCCAACATCATTCAACTATAGCAGATATTTTTTGAAAGAAAGATCTAATATAAATTACTACCCGTACTTTATCATACTTGGGTTTAACTATTTTGAAAATTATCTTATTAGAATTAAATTGGAAATGTTTCAATTAAATAACAGTTATAATTACTTGCTTTTTATAAAAGTGAATAATGAAATACAATAATTATACGGAAATAATTATTTTTTTAATTATTTTGCATTATATGCACAAATAAAGTGCATGTATGAAAACAAAGTCTTTATTCAATGAAACACATGTATGAATAAATCATATTATGATTTTATATACATTTGTTGCACTACAAAAACTTAAATGTTCAACAGTTTTATACAGTTTTATGATGATTATAAGTCCTTATTACATTTCAGAAACATAAACGCTTCAAAGTTACTGTCTGTAAGCGAACACTGTTCAGGCCTGACCAGTTTCCCAGCTATTGACAAAAGCAGATGATGCTTGTAGGGCCAACTGGTAAGATAAAATGTTTCGATTTGTTATAATTCATGTTTTGTGACCAACAATCAAATATGAACTGACAGGTACATTTATACCTGTATATTCCAGTAATGTTTCATACCTTAATTATGAACACTTCTAACCTACCCAGTCAGTTTTGACAAATCAAACATTCCCTCCCCTAGGCTACAATGTGCCTATGCAAATGTAATATATTCATCAAAAGTCTGGCAACATCGCTTTAGATGACCACCAAATGTGAAATTTATGCCCCTAGGTAATAAAAGCAACTGCACAAATACCTGTCTTTTGCCAAGTTTTTATTTCTGGCACTCTTTGCTACATGTAATTGAAAAGTTATTGAATTAAACTGTCAAATATTTTTCTTTTTTATTATTTTTATCAATTATGAATTACTTTCAATTTACAGAAAAATTGTAATTCATTGTAATTAAATCATAATTTTAATTGGACCAACCTCTATTCTTTATGCAGAACAATAAATCTGAATCGAAATTTATTTGTATAAGAATTATGTCTCGTGGGTTTTGTTTTGGCGGTGAACGTGACGTACGTACTGGTAACACTGGGTTTCTTTGTATTACAATCATTTTAAGCATGCCTTAAAAGAACAGTTGGGCTAAAAGCATCCTGACACGTTACTGTAATTTTTCTATCATCCTCAACCGATTTCAAGAGTGAAACTTGATTTATAACTTACAAAATAACATAAAAAATACAATAATTGCAGGACATTTTAGCTTTTCCACTTATTACATATGTTTGTGTATGATACTGACAACTTCCCGGTTTTAAATATAGTAAATTTGAGCACAAATCAAGCTGAGTACGAACAATACTTTATAATCGTTTGACAAGGTCAGCTAAAATATAACTACACAAAGTACTTTTCAAAACAAAATCAAAATAAAGTTTACTTATTTCAACAGCAACATAATCGGCTTTTCCTTTTGTTTTTCTTGTATCATCTGCAACAGCTCATTGTCAGTGAAAACGTAATCAAAAACGCATTGGATGTTTTGACGTCCGCCACAAAGTCTGTCAGCTTCGTCAACCTTGGTTTTGTTTTCTTGAATAGCGTCCGTCAAAAACTTTGGTACATAGCTTTCGTTCCTGAAATCTTCTGGGCCTGTACCCTCACTGTACAGGAACACAGATCTCTCTGCATCTATTAGCCCTGAAATAAAGAAATAAAAGACGACAACTCTTACATTATTTGGTGTAATTTGTCTTACTTTCAGGGAATGGAAAGATAGAAAGCATCAACATCTTGTTAAAATTTATTTTTTCTTAGCATATTTTTGAAAATTGTAATATAGATTGGTGCAGTGTTTGCATTTTCTTTTATTAATACCCGAACGATATACAAGCCATATTGTCCCAATTAGACCGCTTAAAATGTGATTTCATTCCGTCTTCTAAAATAAACACTAAACACTGCACTGCACTGCACTCATTTACTTTGAATATTTTCACTTTGTTTTCTGTCTTTAATGCAAAAAAGTGTTTGATTATTTGAAAACTTCTTGAAAGTTTAAGTTTTCATTTGAATAACTTTACATTCTTGTTTATCGATTTAATTACCCAATAGCTGCAAGGATCTTAGTATTTGTGATAACGTTAATTGCTAAGGTTTCATCATGAAATAACCAGCACACACACCTTACACATACACTACGGAATCTCGTTCAGGCCACGTAAAATCAGAGAGTCGAACGTAATTTGGTTCGATTAAATTTTAAGCGATGCGAAAAGGTACGATGGACTAAAATGACGGAAAACTTTGATAGTGGAAGTAGTTTGGTGGTCGTTTTCTCTTGGTATTTTACATGTTAAGGTATTGTACGTTTTATCACTACATGCAGTCGGTGAAGAATGCATCCCTGTGTCTGATTATAGAAATAAAAATAAAGAAAAAAAACAGGATGGCACAGTTATTTAATGCATTAACGGTTACGAATGTAAACAACTTGTTCATATGGCTTTATAAATGGTAACTTCTTTTCCATTTCTGTTACATTTATCCCTCCCTTTTAAAAAGAGAAATGTGTCATATTGAATTGTCAAATTCAAGCTAACAAGTGATATTCACGAGTAGCTGAGCAACAGAACTGTCGTGTTTCCAAACTGTACGAATGATGTTTGGTTTCATAAAATAACTGTACGCATAAAATTTGACTCGCGAATACTACCGTTTTCGTTTGGTAAGGTTTGTTTAGATTTAAAGTTGATTTCAAAATCAAATTGGCCACATCCATAACCGTTTTGGTTTGGTTAGGTTTGTTTGGATTTTACCTTGATTTCAACATTACATTAGCCGCATCTATGTATCTTTATATACTGCATCACACCCTTATCAGGAATAAATGTGCAGCTAATCTCGACGGTCGACCTTACCGGTATTCCTAGGTACGTTACCAGTAAAGACCAGTTTCTAAGCAAGTGACTCTACTTACCCAACATGATTTGCCATGAATCAAAGATGAGAGACGAATGACCATGATACACAATGTCCAAAATGAATTTTATAACCGAATACAATATGATAACATATAGCATTCACTCGTTGGTAAGTTGGTCTAGTGGTAAGGCGGAGGACTTCAGACCGGAAATCCAGGTTCGGATATATATAATACTTTTGTCAAATTGTCAGCATGACTAAAGTGAGTCAACTAGAACAAAACACAGACTCTGCCAGACCTAGTGTGCGCATTCTTTGCTTGACTTAAAGGTGAATGTTTTTGACAGTGGCGTTTCTTTGATTTAAATGGAGATGGTGAATTTAGTAGTTTTCTTTTCTGATGAAATTTCCTATAAAGACTTAAATGTGTTTTTGCTATATCTTGAAAAAAAAGAATAAAGGAAGATACATTATTGAATTGATACCTCTGCAGAAGTTTTTGTTATTCTACTAGAATCATCTACAAATCAAGATCTAAGACCCTACGAAGTTAAGAATTCTAAGATAAACGGTTCCCTCAAACTTTTTCTCTCCATTTAGGCGTACGGGTTACTTTTTATAAAGGTAAAGAAACAAATAAATCGAACGATCCTAGAGTGATGGGTTGTTATTACGATGTGAAAAAAACTTTTTTGTTCAAGTTCCTTTCGAAATAACGATTAGTCTTTTAATCGAAATTTCAAAACAATTTGCATCGAATCTATAATGTTACGTTTTATATCATTATCAGTTAGTACTAAGCTATTAATCAAACTGGTTTTTCAAATAATTAAAGGGCACTAACTCAGCAATGCTAAATAAGTGGAATGTAAAACAAATTGAGGGCAGTGAATTTAGGTCTCCATGGTGATTATAAAAAAAGTTGAATTTGCACAACCGCCTTCATCATCGGATAACAACGTCCATCACTCCCGCTACTGTCTATACATACATTGTAGTGATGATAGAATAAGGTGTTGTGGGTATCTTTGAAGATGCACCACGTTTTTCATTCAACGTTTTTAAGATTCCACCTAACGTAACACAATACAGACAGCTCTTGGCGAACGGACGTGTGGATTTTATTACATTCAATTGGCAATTACTATTGGCTTACTGACTTGATCATTGCAAAATATGGCATACACTTATAAGATATAGCTCCGTAAAATTATTGCATGGGCATAAAATCCAGGGAAGAACGCCAGCGCAAATATCACTCTTCCTTTGACTAGGGATAATTACCTGGATAGACTTCACTTAAGAGTTAGTTAGAGAAGTTTTCGGAGAAGATAATTCCACATAAAGATATAAGGTTGTGTTGTCTTCTGTTGTTCCGGTTTTTTAAGATGCCTGCAGTTGACACACTTGAGAACTTACTATCGATCCTGCTAACCTTTTAGAGCCTACAGTTAATTTATCTATAAATTAATTTATAGGCTATGGAGCTTCATCTGTGATTTTCTAACCTCAACATTATGTCATCTAGATGCAGTATGAGATAAAAGTATGTCTGGGAATTCATAAGACATTACACATTGACAACATCAGTTCAAAATTAATGATTTTGTCTCCGACGGAACGTATGATTATGATAAACAACTGTTACTTTTCCTTCAATAACTTTTTAATTGGATACCTGTTCTCCGTAAATTCTAACAGAAATTCATTATAATCTTATATCCACATGATGCACAATACTAATTACATAAAACTATCAATTGTCGCTGAAATATGAAAAAATACCTACTTGGATGCTTGCAAATATCCGCCATTTTAAATCCATTAAACCTTTTCGCTTATCTTAAAATTTTGTTGAACCAAATTACGTTCTGAAAAATAATCTTCAGAGTTTTTTTTTTTAAAGATGCTTGTTTCGCTCTTACAGGTGAACATATATACAAACCAACATTCAAAGACCCACGAAGAAATACAGGAGAAATTCAACATTTAAATTTTTGCATGTGTCACTTTTATTCTTCAGACTCAAAATAAAATATTGCATGTCTCTTGTTTAATCTTCGCGAGGAAATACAAGCGAAAACTAAACCGGCAAAATGTCGTCATAGCCCTTTCTGCACGGCGACAAATTAACTTAAATTGTCGCATGTCAATATCGGCAAAGAAAATAGTAGGCGTTTTACGTTTGCCGGAGACAAGGTAATTTTTGTCAAAACCACATGAGACATCTTATTAAGAGTCACACACACACACACACACACACACACACACCACACACGCACACACTAAACAAGATATCGAAATTAATGGATATACCGATTTTTATAATGCACTAAACCTTATTCTGTGGTTCAAAGGTACAACACTGCTTTCTTTCCTTCTCTTTCTTTACATGTCACAATTATGTAACACGTTTATAATAACGGTATCAAGTATGACGGGTTTTAGGTCATCGATGAACATCAAAACACAAGTAATATTATGCCACAGGCTATCATGCATCCAATAATGACAACTTGCACTGTTGATCAGTGTCGTCATGGCAGATTTTTCCGCTCAAATATATAGATATATTTTAGTTACTTTATCAGTAATTGAATGTGCAAATGTCAATCTGAATGATTGAAATGAAGGAGAAAAACTGAAATTGATGTACGATTGATTCGAATTTATCTTCTCAAGGTTTACTCAAACCAACTTTACATGAAAAGTATTAACTGTTACTTAAAAAAGTACAATACCAGAAGATAATTAATATAACATTAATTGTAAAGGTGAACGGACTTTTCTAAATCACAGTCTAACGTTCCTGTATAACAATATGACCATCAGTATTAATTGTGGATAGGCAGAACATTCTTCAATAACACATCACTAGTGATTAAACTTGAGTCATTATCGAATGAAAGTGGTTTGACGTCACGAACTAGGAGTCGTATTAAATCTCGTCGTGTATTTCCGTAACAAAGACACCGGCAAACAACCTGCCCGTAAAGCAAGTTTTGCTTTTAAAAGAAATAATACATCATTTGAAGATTAAAGATAATAGTGACATTTCAGAATATGATCTTACTTTGGAAGATAGTTTAAAAAATGTAATCTAATTTTCTGACTTTCGGTATCTTTGAAATTGCACTGAAAATGTGAACTTTTACAAATTTGTTTTAAAAGTAATTAATATCTTGTGATAAATGATTATAAACTGATAAAATCTTGCCATTTATAACTAAAGGCAAAATACTTACATGTTTGTCCAAAAAGGAATATTTCCTTTTCGTCTATATACTTGGATAATACACTCCCATTTCGTAAAATAAAATCATTTCCAGGATCACCATCGAAATTACCTAGCAACCCGTTTGTCATGTTCGTGTAGTTCGTTGGAACTGTTGCGCTTATCGACAGCATCTCGACACCAATTGTAACATTCAAGGAAATTCCTGAGGTATACAAAGATACACTGTTGTTTAACAGTCTGTATATTTCATTTACAGAAAATACTATAACAGCTCATGTGATTTGACCTTATTTTTGAGAATAGGAGGGGTATAAGCTTTTCTATCCACTTCAATACGTCTTGCTTGCTTCACACCATACAGACTCTTAAATTTTAATTGAATATGTTAGAATATTACATTTTGTCTGTTGTAAATTACCTATATTCGGAAAGAACACAAATAGCGTGTCTTTTTTTCGAATGATAGCGATGTTACTTTCCTCCGACTTATATCTGGATGCTCCCTGGTTATTGTACCACAGTGATAAATCAGCATTGTTTGCATATAAAATAAGACCTGAAAATAGCAAAAACAAAGCATTAAATACTGATGACGTTCTTGACCGTTCTAATACAATATATGGCTTAGATTTAACTGACTGCTCACGGTATCGGCCTGCAGTGTTGTTTTTCTAAATTTGGATAAATTTGGAAGTATGTTACAAAGGCATTGCAAAAATTAAGTATTCTGAAAAAGTGGTAGCTAAAATCAACTTCCGTCATTTCTCATAGTGGAGAAGAGTTTCTTATCATTATTATTATTCTTATTTACTTTTAAAAAATAAAAAGCAGAATTTACAAAGGGTGAATGAAATATATAAATACCATGCAGGGTATTAAAAACAACACTAAATAATTTGTTCATACTTTACACGCGATATATGTATATTTTATATATACCATCTTTGGCGTTATTTAGTTCTACATGGAAAGAAGCGTTTGTATGGTCCTTTGCTGCAAAAGCTGTAAACATCGTTGCATACGACAGAGTCCCGTCTGCTTTGTAGGGTCGGGAAGTTCTTGCTTGCAGCGTGAAAGTCCCTTTAGTTGTCTCTAAATTAATCAAGGTGTATTCCCCAAGGCCGTTGAAGGTGAAATTATTCTTGTCAAGAGTAATAAAATGTGGATCGCCCCACGACGTTCCTATGCGTCAACATGAATAAAAAATTAAGAAGAATAATATCATTATACAAACACAAATAGCCATTGTTCTGTAAGTAGCTTTATTGTCATTGAAAACATGTAACTTAAATTTCTTTCATATCGTGGCACAACTTCCAAAACATACGTTCTTTGATAAACACAAAAAAATATACTGCCACTTTTGCCAATTATTTTGAACTCATGGAAGGACTTTTTTACACTATTTCTTGTGAATTTCGTTGTAAATAATATAATGAAATACATGTATATTTGATATAACACACCTGTCTCAAACCAAGTCTCCGTATAACAATCGCCAATGGGATGTAGTTCAAAATAAAGACTGCACAGACTTGCTTCAACACAGCACGCTTCTTTTGAGTTGACATCCTGCCTGGTATGCCCAGATGGTGAGCTTTCCGGGTGATATATATAAAACCCACCCGCATCAGGAATCTCGTCTTTCCAGAGTCCGGTTGTTTTGTTATAGACGCAAGACTAAGATATATCAAAAACATTGCTAATGTATACTAAATTCAGAAATATAAAGCAAAAAATACTTACTGTTATTATCGTGCTACTCACGTTTATACTTAAAACAAATTGTATGTACGTTTCGATCTAAGATTAAGTCGGTTATTCAACAGCATTTTGTGTATAGTTGGCAACAACTGAGAGAAACTGAGATGTTGACTAGCTTCTTGCATTCAATATCAACGTTATTTTCTATAAAAAAATTACCTTTCCGCTATTTCCAAACAATTCAGAAGGCAATATTTCCACAGTGTATATTGTAGTATTTTCGTTTTGGTTTTCTTTCGGCCAGTACCAAGGATCCAAGGATAGACTTTCCAAATTACACGGACAAGAAGGTAATATATTATAAAACTTGGAATGGTATTCTATTTTTTGGTGTCTGTTTGTGTTGTACCAGTCCAAACAAACCATCGCTGCATTTGGTGCACGCACACCTACTGGCGTAAGACGATTGAACAATAAACCGGAAATTCCTATAATTTGGGAAAAAAATCACAAAGTGTCATCAATATATTGAGGTTTATAGAAATTACAAAACGCGACGAAAGCCAAATAAATGTGAGACAGAGAGCACTATGTTGATAAACAAAACAACATTGCAAAAATTATCAAGTAAGTACATCATGCAATATATGCATATATTTAAAATGTAGTGTTATGATCTAAAACAACTTGTACATACATCCGTTTCTTCTTTGAACTTAAGTGACAATGAAATGTCCTAAGTTACAACTGTAAACTCTGAAAAAACACTTTCATACATTAAAATATTGTAAACATTCATATTAACCTTTTGTAGAAGCTACTATGTCAAGCTTAAGAACCGTTGACTTAAAGGAATTTATATTTGATGACGAGTATTTCTGCCATGCTGTGTAGCCTACCCATACATCTGGGCTGTTTACTCGTGAGTTTTTAATGGTCCAATTCATTGAATTATACCCATATATAAACAGTGTATATGTATCGAAACCATCTGTAACTAAAACTGCCTGAAAGGTTGCTTCCTACAAAACCAAACAGGAAGGAATAAATCAGTTGTAAAATATACAGATATTTTACTCATGTTTTTCCACAAAATGTTATATAAAGAAAACAAGCTAGATACTGGTCCATTTATACCAAATAAAGAGAGGGCTTTACCGGTAAACAGCATTATACTTGCTCGTAAACAGTAGTGTAACTATTCTACAGGGAGTAAACACAAAACAAAGCACGTACAATTGTGCATACATTATAGGTTCACATTTAAAACGAATTTTTTTATCTCTTCTGGTTATTTTAAAGTTAAATAATTGCTTGGTTATTTATTTATGGAGATAAACTTAATAGAAAAATACAATGATTTAAAGGCGAAGTCACTGTTCGATACTTACGGTCATTTTGCTAAATATTTCCTGGAAAGGAGTTACTCTATGCCATGTTGCAAACATGATAAATTTGGCTTCAAAATTTGTAGTGTTGCTTATTCTCTCTACCAAGCCCTGCACGTGTAGTACTTCCTTCCTTTGAAACATGGCCGCATTGTCAAGTATATTGAAGTGTCTGTAGTATACGCTACCATCTTTGCTTGTGTCTGTATCAGCAAAATATGGAGCCACTATAGTTCTTGCACCATACTGATGTATATTTCGAAATGGCACAGGATTAAAATAAGGCTTGTTGAAACTTATTAGTCCGTTTGTGCATACCTGAAATTTTAAAGAAACAGAACATATTTCATGTTTCTTTGAAAGTATTTTTTCAAAGAAAATAAACTACATTGTACTTCATACTAATTTAAATTCGTAGTAAGTCTATGAGAATATCACAACATTGTACCAGCAGTATTAGGACTTCGGCTTTAGATTTTTAACTGCTCGTTTGAACCGGTTGTTTTATACCACAACAATTATTATTTATTAATTGAAGAATTTTACAACGCTTACATAAACTTGCGTATGTGCGGTGCCAAAAACTGGGATTCCATATCTGAACTCTATAGGCTGACTACAGTTGTCGTCCACTTGTGTCAAAACCTTGTCACCTTCTTCATCACCATAAGGATAAAGAAACACTGAAATAAGGGTATTAAAACCTTTACTCAATGTCGTATATTGACATTTTCAGTTATTATTTTACGTTTATCAACAAAAATTAAAATAGTACATCAAAACAAGTTTCTAACCATCAGCACTTCAATTGGTGATTAGCAGAACTTCTATAAACAAATTGAGATTGACGAAAAGAAGTTTCTTAAATTGTCCCAGTCCTTAACAATGGATTTTTTTTCTATTAGTGGCTTGCCCAATCATTTGAAGAGACTTAGAAAATTTTACAGTGAGTTTGATATGTACAAAACACATACAGTATTCTAAGGTACCGTTATCGCATGGTAAAAACATTTCCGGAAAAAACGTTTTGTTCAGTTTGTTAACGAAAAATGTGCATCTACAATTTTTTAAAATATCTTTAAACTACCTACTAGCATCACATACATCCTCTTTTGAATTGTGTACTCCTGTTACACAATTACAAGTATCGTTGGAACATCTTGCAGCGGAAGTACGACATTGATTATCGTTCTTACATTTGTTTCCAATGGCGACTAGAATGTAAACTATGAGTGACAGAGATGGACACAAAATGATGTAAATTAAACTAGTATATAATATAAATAGCTGTTAAACTGTGTTAGTTACGATATTGTAAATACTGCTACAAAATATTTCAAAAATCAATTCAAGGGAGTGTTCAGAATTTATTGCTTTTACGTATGAAAATACATTGCAATTTAGAAAAAAAAACTCAATTAAAACGGGTTTTATTTTTAATATGATTATTTTTGTGTGGCAAAGTAAATCGTTTAACTGACTTATGTATGATATTGTATTTATTTTGCAATACAAGTTTTCAAACAACAACAACAACTCAACTTAAACGAGTTAATAAGACTGGCTATTTGCATTTTCTTGGTCAGTTTGGAATCTTGAACGCATGTTTATAAAGAAAACGATTTATTTCAGCTAGTTAATCATCTGACCCCCCCCCCCCCCACCACCACCAAATAAAAGAAAGAAATCATTGTGAAATTTACATAATACCTTTCTCCATGCAAAGTGGTACAACACTGTTCCAACGTCCAGCACTTGTGCAGACAATAGACTCATTCCCCGTCCATGAAATAACCATTATTACAGCTGAATATTATCACCGATCGGAAGTTCGATCCATTCGAGAAAGTAATGTTGCCATTTTCTGGAGGGCTGATTTCTCTACAGTCTAAAAATAGCTTTAATGATGAAAACAATTATATAGAAAAGACACATAAATAATAGAAATACCATAATATTAGCATTACTTGAAGGTATATATGTCAATAATCACAAATACAATGTAAATTGACGACAAAAATCATAATTAAACATATATTTATACCTTTTGGATTGCATGTTGGCACTTGCCAAGTGCCATCTGCTTGGCATGCAATGTTTTGCAGTGGAAGCATTATAGCCTTGATCACAACTAACATTCGCAGATGCTCCGTATCTCGTGTCATCTTCATCTTTCAATACAATATGGCCATGGTTTATTGTCGGTAAGTCCATACAGTCTGACAATAATCAAAGAAAAAAAATACGATGCTTTATTTAAACGTTGTTTATAATAGTTTAAACAAATATATGACACAGTTATAAACTACAAAATTATCCTCAGATGGTTCGTTTAACAAGAATTATTCTTAATTGGAATGATAAATTGAAAGGTATTTTATATATTCTGCTTAAGTTCCGGCTTTTGTGAAAGAAAGGCTTAATGGCAACCCAACTGAGAATTCCTGTTAAATAAAATTAGCTAATATCTGTGCATTTACTATGTATCTGTCTGATCGACAATTTTATTCCTCTATTCCAATATCAGAAAATGATTGTTCAACCTTTTATAAAAGAACAACTTTCTTTTTGTTGAAGCTTTCAAAAACAAATTATCGTTTTATAAGGTTCACGATTTGTAATTTGACAATTGCTATTTGAAGGTAAATATAAGTCTCTACCTTGCATTGTCACAGACATATCATACCATTGATCAATCTTGACGTTAAGAAAAGAATGGCAAAGTTCAAAACCCAAATATGTAAGCGCTTAAACCCGAATATTGCGCCAGAACGTTTACTAATAATAAGATAAAAGCATATAATTAATAGAGCAGATATGATAAAAAAAGCACCTTTTATAAAAACAATTATTCTGTATATATTTAGCAAGGGTTGTTACTGCCAGACTATAACGCTTAATCCATGACACATTAAAATAGCAGCAAGAATACCGAACTAATTACCAATACGTTCGCACGTTCCATTACTCTGTGAATGTCTTTCATAGCCAGGAACACATTCACAACTACTTCCATTGCATTCAGCATTTGTAATACCCTCACATACAACAGGCCTTGCTCTGCAGTCGTCTCCCTAGTCTTGCTAAGAGTACCAAATATATTCAGAGATACACTTCGTGAATGGCAACATTTTCTGGTTTTATATGATATCTGAAACAGTAATTCACCTTTCACTAAAACAGAAGTATTCGTTCTCCATTTTCTTTGCAAACATAAAATCTTACTCACGACGATATTTATCAATATAAATAATTTTGAAGAAAAAAGATATTATTACCCTATTCACTAAGGAACATATAGTATTATAGAACAAACACATTTGCTTAGTAAAAGAAAATACATTAGTCACATATAAACAAACCTGGTCTGCATGTTTTGTCTGTAAATCCATTTGCACATTTGCACTCGAATCCATTTACAAGATCTATACATGTTCCATCGTTCTCACACAGCACCGACAAACATTCGTCTATATCTTAATACAACATAAGAGATAATTTTGATATCAAAATTTACCGTTTTTCTGTTAGAAAAAGAATAATTCAGCTGATATTTTATGAGACCCTTTTTATCGGGTGAACATTGATTTTTTGTCACTTCATGTGTCATAATGCCAATAACCAAAGGAAATATCACAACAAATAAAAAAGACAGGAATTAAATAAAATCCTACATCAGACATCCTTTCCGAACATATCAACGGCCTTCACGTCACAATTTTAGATATATAGGAACAGGTTTCTCAACTGAATTATTTGGAGCAAAGAATATAATAACAACATTTCCGTATTTTCACATGGTTAAAGAATGAAATAACCAATAAAACTTTTAGTCTTTTGCACATTGTTTTTACAGCAAAACCAAACTATTTCATCCAAATATTAGTCGTGTGTTATCGGTTTTACTTTGACAAAACGACAAAAAGAAAATACATAAAAAAATAAAAAACTGAAAGCATTTTACAATCTACTTGAGATTTTGTTGGTTTTGCATATTTTCAATGGCTCAAAGGTCAATTTTTTAACTTCTAAATATTCATATGAGTAATATTATATATCTAACAGGGGCGGTTTGACAAAAATCAGCACTTAGTATTCATCTTAAAGGCGTTTATATATATATATATATTTATGTCCATATTTTCATATTTTACGCACTTAGTCGTTTGCACCTTGTCACGCGCGAAACAGGAAGTGACGTACATTCATCCCTAAGCACTTCATACAGCTGATTAGACTGCTTGTAAAACTTATTACTAATGATGGAGAGTGATTAGTGTAGAGTGAAAATAGTAAAGAAGCAAAATTCAACAAGTTAAGCTGAAGTTTCGAACTGATTAAAAAATTATAGATAGTTTGAAATTTGAAAGGCAAATATAAGTATTGTAAGGATAAGCAAAATTAAAGTATTAGGTTTGTAATATTTTAAGATACATCAGTGAAAATACCTACATTCTTTATCTAGTAACCGGTTCAAAAACTTTTTTATATGCGCACTTTTACCTTTTTCAGTTTTTTTGGCCGGACATGGCTAGTAACTCTACCAAAGAGATATCATTTTTATAAAAAAAAATCTCTTTACGGCATTTTTAAATGGGCCGAGTGCACACTCATTTTTGTCTAGTAAAAGGGGTAATAAAATAAATTAATTAATTTAAAAGGAAATGTAAAAAAAACATATAGTTATGCCTTTTTTAATGTAGTTTTTCTGGAAATTATATTTCTGATCTTTTCTGAACTGAATGATGGTTAAAGTGTAAAATGGGTCAATCACGACCTCGTCTAGCAGAAGTACATCGATTTCTATCTAAGGGTTAACCGGCATTGCCTTTCAAACAAGAGCTACAACAATCAAAATTGACTATGCTAGGATTACCAATTAGCGGAAAAAAGAATGAATGCAAAACTCAATGTCTAAACAACACATTAAATTTACTTGTAGAACAGTTCTTGTCTGTGTATCCAGGAATACAATTGCAAGTGTAATCGTTTACTTCATCTTCGCATGTTCCATCATTTTCACATTGATTAACTGCACAGTCATCTATATCTAGCAATAAAAATAGATAAATAAATTCTGTTTAAACGATACATTACTGTATATGCTGCGTTTTAAAGAAGTTGTTTCTTTTCAAAATAAACATAAGTTTTTGTTTTCTTCTAAACAGAGTTAAAGAAAGTAAAAAAAGTATTAGTCAATACATGTATTTTATATATGTTAAGAAGGTAAACATTATTTTTCAAGTTATTAAAGATATATTTTTGTTCATAAAGTATCGGAATACTTATTACACGTTTTTGTGATCTCTAATGTCTGAATCAACACACATTATTTGTGCGATTAAATTGGTATTATTTTTCAATTGAATCAACATTGTTCATTGTCATTTAAACGTTTGTTCTGTTCGGTCCTAACCAAGTTTTAACTAGTTCAACCTTCCAAACAGCAGCGATAGCTATCACAAATGACCAACCATTGATCCACAGTTAGTAGAAAACAGCTTCAGCGCAAAAGTCTTACATGAATCATAATCATAAATTTACTTGTAGAACAGGTTTTTTATTTATTTATTTATTTATTTATTTATTCATTATTATTTATCTATCTATCTATTTAATGTTTTAGGCCATCGGCCCTTTACAGGATGAAATATGAACAACCTTAACATTACACTGTGTACATGTGTACCTGTTTTAAAAAATGGATTAAAAATAAACCTAAACATAACATAATAAAGTGTTAGTTAAACATTTCCTTGGTTTGCATATACTCAGTAAACATTTTCATTAATCTAACAAATCTAATAATAAGTTCCATCGGTTATTGGTTACAATTTTCATATTAATTTTAATGGTCCAAGGTCAACATTAATGTTCTAAAGTTAGTTATTACATTTTTGATTTGTAACAATGGATAAGCAATTTACTGAACAAATCCAAGAAGTTGAAGTGTTTCACTGAAGCCTGTAGCTTTGACGGTATTATCAAATAAAATAATTCTATTTATATAATATATAGAAGAAACAAAACTTGATAAATCCATACATATTTATCTACTGCACTTACCTTAAACGAAACGAAATTAAAAGGCTAGTGACGAGGCTTAGTCGTCTGACGTTATTATTTACAAAATCGTTTTAGTAACTAATTTAATTAATTGATCTGCTAATTTAACTTAAATAAATTGTAATCTTATTATTTTACATGATTATATATGCATCCCAACAACAATAATAATATCTATATTTTAGTGGAGATATTAAGACATATCTATAACAATTACTCAAGAGCATTTAAGTGTTTGTTCTAACTTCGATTTTCTTTCCGTAAATGCATAAAATAAATAACTAGCAACATCTTTAATTAAATTTCGTTTTAACTTACGAGTAAAATATTGAATTTGTGAGTGTTCGGGCTTTGCCAATGCTTTACAGGCAAATATTTTACCTGATATCTCTATACCCTGGGCATTCCAAAAGAAAATGAAGTTCATCTTCAACTCTGGACAGTGATCGGTTTCAACATCCAAAGCAACCATAAGCAAGGATTCTATGATACTTGCCCAGATAATTTGATTTTTAGCAGTAGTTTTTGTGTACAGTGCAGTGCCTTTAGTGTAACATATGGTTCTTAAAGAACCTGCTGCTAATGAACATTCATCTTCACCTAAGAATATAGTGGAGTCAAAGGCACAGTAAAATTCTGCGGTATACTTGCATGCAATAAGCATTGGTATTATCACCATAAATGAAAAGAACTTGTGTAAATGGATGTCCCATGAATCTGTGTATTTACTGTTCCTGGACAAATGTTTCCTTGCAAAGCATTGTTTATATGTCCCTCCTTTAAATAGTCCAATTCTACGTCTATATATTTCGATTTCAATGCCCATTTTGTCAATTTATATACTTTGGTGAATTTGAAGTCCCTTATTTGCTACAGTATTTTTTAAAATTTTGTTATAATCTAAGTCGATATGCACACTCCATACGTACAAGTATAACAACAGAATAACAATAGAAGGTAAGCAAGTCAATGATGCGTAGTCAATACAGGTAATACATGTAAACGTCTGCCTTCTATACAGTATTTTAGTTTACTAGTAATATCTCGAATAATTCAAACTCACATTCATCGTCTTTTCCAGAGGTTAAATGTTGAAAGTTTAAACATCCAATGACATAAATTCCATCACAAACTTCCATTCCAAACTTTAATTAATTGCACATTTTCGTCAGAGCAAAATATTAACAAACCAACCCGGTGCAAATGTACGAAATAAATACAATCAAGAACAGTGCATCGAATTAAACAGCGTCTAAACAAATCCATACAAATCATTCTTTTAGGAGACTTTAATTATAATTTTGAAAATGGTGTTTCTGTAAATAATGTTTGGAATGACATAATTAATTCATACAACTTTGAACAACTTGTAGGAAAACCAACACGAGTAACCAATAGTACATCAACAACAATTGATCATTTATATTCAAATAATGCCATGTAATATAGTAGAAATAAATGTTCCGGTGCTAGCTGTAAGTGACCATTACCCAGTATGCTTTACACGTAAACTTAAACATAATTCAAACAATGGCCCCCAACACAAAGTAATTAAATATAGATCTATCAAACATTTTGATGAAAATGCATTTAAGGATTCTCTAAAAATACAACCATGGTCTGTCATTGAGGTATTTAATGAACCAGATGATGCTCTTGATTATTTTAACAATCTATTTTTAAATGTACTAAACGAACATGCACCAGAAAAAGCAAAAAGGGTGAAACACCAAAACCAACCAGATTGGTTTGATCAAGATATCTCTAACACTATTAAAGCTAGGGACCAAGCTAAAAAATCAGGAAATATTGACCAATATAAAAGTTTACGTGATAAGGTAAAAGTGTTAACAAAAAATGCAAAAAGTTCTTTTTATTCAAAATCAATAATTGAGAACAAAAATAATCCAAAAGTTTTGTGGAAAAATTTTAAAGATTTATCAGGAAAGGCTCAAATTCACCAAGCTAATATCATTCAGGACGAAGATGGAGAGCCGATCATGGATCCTATTAAGACTGCCGAAGCATTTAATAACTACTTCTCAAGTGTTTTCAAATCTGCACCAAATATAAATGATAATATAAATGCATTTAATTTTCAACAAATACACAACTTTGTAAATGAAAATGCCACCAGTTCAGATGAATTTGAAATACCTGAAATCACAGAGAGCTTCATTGTAAAGGAATTAAAACTTTTGGATCCAAGTAAATCTACTGGCATTGACGGTTTAGGATCTAGATTCTTAAAATTAGGAGCTAATATCATTGCCAAGCCTCTGGAAAAAATTATAAATTTAAGCATCAACAAAAATACATTTCCTAACTTATTTAAAATGGCTAAAGTCACTCCATTATTTAAGAAAGGATCAAAATCAAGTGTTAACAATTACAGGCCAATCTCTTTACTTCCAATTCTGTCTAAGATATATGAGAGACATGTTTCAAATCATTTAACAGCATTTCTAGACAACAACAGTCTCTTAAGTAAACATCAATCAGGATTCCGTAAATTTCATTCTTGTGAGACAGCTTTAACAAATATAATAGACAACTGGATCCAAGACATAAATAATCATGATATTGTTGGTACCATATTTTTAGATCTCACAAAGGCATTTGACCTCATTAATCACCAATTACTTCTTAAGAAATTACAATGCTACAAATTTTCTTCTAAATCTATTCAATGGTTTTCATCATACCTAACTGATCGCCTCCAGAAAGTAAGTGTCTCTGGACAACTGTCTGAAGCTTCAAAAATATCTGCAGGGGTACCTCAAGGATCAGTCCTAGGTCCCTTATTATCTATCATTTACATTAATGATCTACCTCTTTATATAGATAATAACTCAAATATTGACATGTTTGCTGATGACACTACCTTATCATCAGCTGGCAAAACTAGTACGGAAGTAAGGGATACTCTTCAATCACAGCTTAATGTCACCAAAGCTTGGTGTGATAAAAATTCCATGATTCCAAATCCACAGAAAACTAAAATCATGTACATATCTGCTTTGAATAGAAGAAACATAAATACAAATAATATTGATAATACCAATATCTTTCTGAACAATCAAGAACTTAAGTCTGACAATGAAAAACTTCTTGCTGTACAGGTTGACAATAATCTAAATTGGAAATGCCAAATAAATAACATTTTGAAAAAATGCAACTCTCTACTACATCTATTATTGAGGATAAAGTACTGCCTAAACTTAGATTCCAGAAAACTTTTCTTTAACGCTTATATATTGCCACACCTTGATTACTGTTGTACTATATGGGGATCATGCAGCCTAGAATTACAAAATAAAATATTAAATTTCAAAAAAGAGCAGCACGTATCATACTTGATAAACCATTTGATACACCATCAAAAGAGCTATTTGTGCAACTTAATTGGATGCCTTTTGCAGACAGAGTAATTTATAAAAAATCTATCCTCATGTACAAGTCATTAAATAAACCTGATTATTTAAGTGACAAATTTAAGAAATGTCCAAATTCAGCACGTCGTTCAGCTGCTAATGAGCTTTTAGAAGTACCAAAGCCCAATCTGGAATTTTTTAGAAAATGTATATCCTACTCAGGGCCAAAAATCTGGAATGAAATCCCTCTCTCTATACGACAAGCGGAAAATATCACCGCCTTCAAAAAGATGTATTTATCATGGAAATTTTCAAATGCAAGAATATAAGAATTTTAATGATCATTTTGTCAGACTTATTGATATAAAAAATGTTTAAATTATTTCATAACTGTTATTTTATAGTAAAACATAAATCTTATTACTGCTACTCATTGCCATTTGTTAATACATATTTCTATTATTTGATTGTACTTATGTATATATAAATATGTGTAAATAGTTATGTGGACCATAATGAAAATTGTACTTCATGCAATTATGTTATCCACTATAAATAAAGTCGTTATTATTATTATTATTATTATTATTATTCCAAATAAGTGAAAAACCCATATCAGAAAAAAACACAGTCAGAAAACACAGTCTCCCTACAGAGTCAAAAAGTACAAAAACACAGATTTAGTGTTTGCATGGACCAAGTGCACAGTCATCGATATCTATATATACAAGGTAAATCGTTATCGAAACACTCCACAAACTACATTTGATGACAAAATAAACCCACTTCGCAAAAATGTTTCAAAAACAGAATTTAAAACATTTCTAACCCTTATGAATAAACATATTTTCAATTTCAATTTTGGAATGAAAACTAAACCTTTTTTACTTCTTTTTTCATTTAAGAATTCCAAAATTGTTATAATTTTTTGCAAAATCAAGATTGATAAAAAAAGTTTAATGTATTTTCTTATTAACTTAAAGTTTGGTTACTTCTGCATTTTTTCAAAGGCCTATCTTTGGAGATATTTTTTTTTCAAAATATCTACAATTCTGTAAACTGGATTTCATTTAGAGTAACAAAAACACTCAAACTGTCCTTCTCGAAATAAAAGCTGTGTCTATTACAATCTGATGAACAGCTGTAATAGTGTATACAAGATTAAAACTCAAATTATATTGTTTATTTCATCCTGAAAGATTCCGCGATCAACACAAGACTCATGTATACCTCAGGAATATTGAGAATGTAAACTGACAATATTGTAAAAAAGGGATTTGTTTTTAAGACCACTTTTAAGATAGTGTGTTTACAAATTATTACTTTTCAGAGTGAATGTTTGCTAATACACAAAAAGTCCTCAGTTTATATTAAGATGCAATATAACTTTACGAAGTCTTACCTGTTGAACAGTTTTTGTCTGTGAATCCAGCAATACAGTTGCAAGTGTAATCGTGAACTCCGTCTACGCATGTTCCGCCATTTTCGCATGGATCGAGTGCGCAGTCGTCTATATCTAGATAGTAAAGATAAATTCTGAAATTAACTTTAAAAAAACATATTCCCTCTAAAAAGAAACCCACTTGGGAAATACGTCTTCAATAACAGAATTAAGGCATTTCTTACAGGTATACATACAAACCAGTCCATTTGTGTCTTAGAATGATGACAATCAAGAACGATGCTGAAATCAAATTAAACAGCTTCCAAAAATGCATACAAGTCTTCAACAAAAAAATAAAGGGAAAATGCATGTCAGGAAAAAACACAGTCAGAAAACACAGCCTCATTATACAGTCAAAATGTACAGGAACATAGATTTAGTGTTTGATAAAACACGATAAGTCCACAGTTTAATTTACGATAAAAATATAGCTGAACAAATTCTTACTTGTTGAGCAGTTTTTATCTGTAAATCCAGGAATACAAGTACAAGAGTAATCATGAACTTCATCTACACATGTTGCGCCATTTTCACATGGACCAAGTGCACAGTCGTCTATATCTATATATACAAGGTAAATCGTTATCGAAACACTCCACAAACTACATTTGATGACAAAATAAACGCACTTCGCAAAAATGTTTCAAAAACAGAATTTAAAACATTTCTAACCCTTATGAATAAACATATATTCAATTTCAATTTTGGAATGAAAACTAAACCTTTTTTACTTCTTTTTTCATTGAAGAATTCCAAAATTGTTATGATTTTTTGCAAAATCAAGATTGATAAAAAAGTTTAATGTATTTTTTTATTAACTTAAGTTTGGTTACTTTTGAATTTTTTCAAAGGCCTATCTTTGAAGATATTTTTTTTCAAAATATCTACAATTCTGTAAACTGGATTTCATTTAGAGTAACAAAATCACTCAAACTGCCCTACATGAAATAAAAACTGTGTCTATTCCTATCTGATGAACAGCTCTAATTGTGTATACAACATTCAAAATAAACTAGTATCGTTTATGTCATCCTGAAAGATTCCACGATCAACACAAGACTCATGTATACCTTAGGGATATTGAGAATGTAAACTGACAATATTACAAAAATGGGTTTGTATTTGGAAACCATTTTTAAGATGTGTGTTTACAAATTATTACTTTTCAGAGTGAATGTTTGCTAATACACAAAAAGTCTACAGTTTAAATTAAGATGCAATATAACTTTACGAAGTCTTACCTGTTGAACAGATTTTGTCTGTGAATCCAGCAATACAGTTGCAAGTGTAATCGTGAACTCCGTCTACGCATGTTCCGCCATTTTCGCATGGATCGAGTGCGCAGTCGTCTATATCTAGATGGTAAAGATAAATTCTGAAATTAACTTTAAAAAAACATATTTCCTCTAAAAAGAAACCCACTTGGGAAATACGTTTCAATAACAGAATTAAGGCATTTCTTACATGTACACATACAAACCAGTCCATTTGCGTCTTAGAATGATGACAATCAAGAACAATGCTGAAATCAAATTAAACAGCTTCCAAAAATGTATACAAATCTTCAACAAAAAAATCAAGGGAAAAATGCATGTCAGGAAAAAACACAGTCAGAAAACACAGCCTCATTATACAGTCAAAATGTACAGGAACATAGATTTAGTGTTTGATAAAACACAATAAGTCCACAGTTTAATTTACGATAAAAATATAGCTGAACAAATTCTTACTTGTTGAGCAGTTTTTATCTGTAAATCCAGGAACACAAGTACAAGAGTAATCATGATCTTCATCTACACATGTTGCGCCATTTCCACATGGACCAAGTGCACAGTCGTCTATATCTATATATACAAGGTAAATCGTTATCGAAACACTCCACAAACTACATTTGATGAAAAAATAAACCCACTTCGCAAAAATGTTTTAATAACATAATTTAAAACATTTCTAACTCTTATGAATAAACATATTTTCAATTTCAATTTTGGAATGAAAACTAAACCATTTTTACTTCTTTTTCCATTGAAGAATTCCAAAATTGTTATGATTTTTTTGCAAAATCAAGATTGATAAAAATAGTTTAATGTATTTTCTTATTAACTTTAAATTTGGTTACTTTTGCATTTTTTCAAAGGCCTATCTTTGAAGATTTTTTTTTCAAAATATCTACAATTCTGTAAACTGGATTTCATTTAGAGTAACAAAAACACTCAAACTGCCCTACATGAAATAAAAACTGTTTTTATTCCTATCTGATGAACAGCTCTAATTGTGTATACAACATTCAAAATAAACTAGTATCGTTTATGTCATCCTGTAAGATTCCACGATCAACACTAGACTCATGTATACCTAAGGGATATTGATAATATAAACTGACAATATTACAAAAATTGTTTTTTATTTGGAAACCATTTTTAAGATAATGTGTTTACAAATTATTACTTTTCAGAGTGAATGTTTGCTTATACACAAAAAGTCCTCAGTTTATATTTAGATGCAATATAACTTTACGAAGTCTTACCTGTTGAACAGTTTTTGTCTGTGAATCCAGCAATACAGTTGCAAGTGTAATCGTGAACTCCGTCTACGCATGTTCCGCCATTTTCGCATGGATCGAGTGCGCAGTCGTCTATATCTAAATAGAAAAGATAAATCCTGAAATTAGCTTAAAAACTCATTTCCTTTAAAAAGAAACCCACTTGGGAAATATGTTTTCAATAACAGAATTAATGCATTTCTGACCTGTACAGATATAAAAAAAGTCCATTTGATTTTAAGAAAACTGACAAGAACGATGCAGAGACTATATTTAACAGCTTCTAAAATATGCATACAAATCTTCCAAAGAAAAAAGGGAAAAATCTAATTTCAGGCAAAAACACAGTCAGAAAGCACAATCTCCGTACAAAGTCAAAATGTACAGGAACATAGATTAAATGTTTGATAAAATACGATAAGTCCACAATTTGATTAACGATAAAGATATAGCTGAACAAATTCTTACTTGTTGAGCAGTTTTTATCTGTGAATCCAGGAATACAAGTACAAGAGTAATCATGAACTTCATCTACACATGTTCCGCCATTTTCACATGGACCAAGTGCACAGTCGTCTATATCTATATATACAAGGTAAATCGTTATTTAAACACTCCACAAACTACATTTGATGACAAAATAAACCCGCTTGGTAAACAATGTTTCAAAAACAGAATTTAAAACATTTCTAACTCTTATGAATAAACATATTTTCAATTTAAATTCTGGAATGAAAATTAAACTATTTTTACTTCTTTTTTCATTGAAGAATTCCAAAATCGTTATGATTTTTTTTCAAAATCAAGATTGATAAAAAAAGTTTAATGTATTTTCTTATTAACTTAAAGTTTGGTTATTTTTGCATTTTTTTCAAAGGCCTATCTTTGAAGATATTTTTTTTTCAAAATATCTACAATTCTGTAAACTGGATTTCATTTAGAGTAACAAAAACACTCAAACTGCCCTACATGAAATAAAAACTGTGTCTATTCCTATCTTATGAACAGCTCTAATTGTGTATACAACATTCAAAAAAAACTAATATCGTTTATGTCATTCTGAAAGATTCCACGATCAACACAAGACTCATGTATACCTTAGGGATATTGAGAATGTAAACTGACAATATTACAAAAATGGGTTTGTATTTGGAAACCATTTTTAAGATAGTGTGTTTACAAATTATTACTTTTCAGAGTGAATGTTTGCTAATACACAAGAAGTCCTCAGTTTAAATTAAGATGCAATATAACTTTACGAAGTCTTACCTGTTGAACAGTTTTTGTCTGTGAATCCAGCAATACAGTTGCAAGTGTAATCGTGAACTCCGTCTACGCATGTTCCGCCATTTTCGCATGGATCGAGTGCGCAGTCGTCTATATCTAGATGGTAAAGATAAATTCTGAAATTAACTTTAAAAAAACATATTTCCTCTAAAAAGAAACCCACTTGGGAAATACGTTTTCAATAACAGAATTAAGGCATTTCTTACACGTATACATACAAACCAGTCCATTTGTGTCTTAGAATGATGACAATCAAGAACAATGCTAAAATCAAATTAAACAGCTTCCAAAAATGCATACAAATCTTCAACAACAAAAATAAAGGGAAAAATGCATTTCAGTAAAAAACACAGTCAGAAAACACAGCCTCATTATACAGTCAAAATGTACAGGAACATAGATTTAGTGTTTGATAAAACACGATAAGTCCACAGTTTGATTTACGATAAAAATATAGCTGAACAAATTCTTACTTGTTGAGCAGTTTTTATCTGTAAATCCAGGAACACAAGTACAAGAGTAATCATGAACTTCATCTACACATGTTGCGCCATTTTCACATGGACCAAGTGCACAGTCGTCTATATCTATATATACAAGGTAAATTGTTATCGAAACACTCCATAAACTACATTTGATGACAAAATAAACCCACTTGGTAAACAATGTTTCAATAACAGAATTTAAAACATTTCTAACTCTTATGAATAAACATATTTTCAATTTCAATTTTGGAATGAAAACTAAACCATTTTTACTTCTTTTTTCATTGAAGAATTCCAAAATTGTTATGATTTTTTTGCAAAATCAAGATTGATAAAAATAGTTTAATGTATTTTAAGTTTGGTTACTTTTGCATTTTTTCAAAGGCCTATCTTTGAAGATTTGTTTTTCAAAATATCTACAATTCTGTAAACTGGATTTCATTTAGAGTAACAAAAACACTCAATCTGCCCTATATGAAATAAAAACTGCATTTCTTACATGTATACATACAAACCAGTCCATTTGTGTCTTAGAATGATGACAATCAAGAACAATGCTAAAATCAAATTAAACAGCTTCCAAAAATGCATACAAATCTTCAACAACAAAAATAAAGGGAAAAATGCATTTCAGGAAAAAACACAGTCAGAAAACACAGCCTCATTATACAGTCAAAATGTACAGGAACATAGATTTAGTGTTTGATAAAACACGATAAGTCCACAGTTTGATTTACGATAAAAATATAGCTGAACAAATTCTTACTTGTTGAGCAGTTTTTATCTGTAAATCCAGGAATACAAGTACAAGAGTAATCATGAACTTCATCTACACATGTTGCGCCATTTTCACATGGACCAAGTGCACAGTCGTCTATATCTATATATACAAGGTAAATTGTTATCGAAACACTCCACAAACTACATTTGATGACAAAATAAACCCACTTGGTAAACAATGTTTCAATAACAGAATTTAAAACATTTCTAACTCTTATGAATAAACATATTTTCAATTTCAATTTTGGAATGAAAACTAAACCATTTTTACTTCTTTTTTCATTGAAGAATTCCAAAATTGTTATGATTTTTTTGCAAAATCAAGATTGATAAAAATAGTTTAATGTATTTTAAGTTTGGTTACTTTTGCATTTTTTCAAAGGCCTATCTTTGAAGATTTGTTTTTCAAAAATATCTACAATTCTGTAAACTGGATTTCATTTAGAGTAACAAAAACACTCAATCTGCCCTATATGAAATAAAAACTGTGTCTATTCCTATCTGATGAACGGCTCTAATTGTGTATACAACATTCAAAATAAACTAGTATCGTTTATGTCATCCTGAAAGATTCCACGATCAACACAAGACTCATGTATACCTTAGGGATATTGAGAATGTTAACTGACAATATTTCAAAAATGGGTTTGTATTTAGATCGGGTGCGCAGTCGTCTATATCTAAACAGAAAAGATAAATTCTGAAATTTACTTAAAACTCATTTCCTCTAAAAAGAAACCCACTTGGGAAATATGTTTTCAATGACAGAATTAATGCATTTCTAACCTGTACAGATATAAAAGAGTCCATTTGATTTTTAGAAAAATGACAAGAACGATGCAGAGACCATATTTAACAGCTTCGAAAATATGCATACAAATCTTCCAAAGAAAAAAGGGAAAAATCTAATTTCAGGCAAAAACACAGTCAGAAAGCACAATCTTTCTACAAAGTCAAAATGTACAGGAACAAAGATTAAATGTTTGATAAAATACGATAAGTCCACAATTTGATTTACGATAAAAATATAGCTGAACAAATTCTTACTTGTTGAGCAGTTTTTATCTGTGAATCCAGGAATACAAGTACAAGAGTAATCATGAACTTCATCTACACATGTTCCGCCATTTTCACACGGACCAAATGCACAGTCGTCTATATCTATATATACAAGGTAAATTGTTATCGAAACACTCCATAAACTACATTTGATGACAAAATAAACCCACTTGGTAAACAATGTTTCAAAAACAGAATTTAAAACATTTCTAACTCTTATGAATAAACATATTTTCAATTTAAATTCTGGAATGAAAATTAAACCATTTTTACTTAATTTTTTCATTGAAAAATAACTAAAATGTTATGATTTGTTTGCAAAATCAAGATTGATAAAAATATTTTAATGTATTTCCCCATTAACTTAAGGTCTGGTTACTTTCGCATTTTTTCACAGGCCTTATCTTTGAAGATACCTTTGATTCAAAATATCTACAATTCTGCAAACTAGATTTCATTTACAGTAACAAAAACACTCAAACTGCCCTACATTAAATAAAAGTTGTGCCTATTCCTATCTGATGAACAGCTATAATTGTGTATACAAGACTTTATCTAAACTTGTATCGTTTAGTTCATCCTGAAAGATTCCAATATCAACACAATGCTCATATATCCTTAGGAATATTGAGGATGTAAACTGACAATACATGTATTGAAAAAAAAGGATTTGTTTTTTAGAGACCATTTTTAAGGTAGTGTGTGCTAATACACAACAAGTCCTCAGTTTAAAGAAAGATGCAATGTAACTTTACGAAGTCTTACTTGTTGAACAGTTTTTGTCTGTGAATCCAGCAATACAGTTGCAAGTGTAATCGTGAAATCCATCTACACATGTTCCGCCATTTTCGCATGGATTGAGTGCGCAGTTGTCTATATCTAGATAGTAAAGATAAATTCTGAAATTAACTTAAGAAACACATTTCCTTTAAAAAAACCCACATGGGAAATTTGTTTTTTATAACAGATTTAATGCATTTCTAACCTTTATAGATATAAAAGAGTCCATTTGATTTTTAGAATAATGATATTAACAATGCAGAGAACATATGTAATAGCTTCTAAAAATGCATACAAATCTTCCAAAGGAAAAATGGAAAAATCCAATTTCAGGAAAAAACACAGTCAGAAAACACAATCTCCCTACACATACAAAATGAATAGGAACACAGATTTAGTGTTTAATAAAACACAATAAGTCCACAGTTTGATTTACGATAAAAGTATAGCTGAACAAATTCTTACTTGTTGAGCAGTTTTTATCTGTAAATCCAGGAATGCAAGTACAAGAGTAATCATGAACTTCATCTACACATGTTCCGCCATTTTCACACGGACCAAATGCACAGTCGTCTATATCTATATATACAAGGTAAATTGTTATCTAAACACCCCACAAACTACATTTAAAGTCAAAATAAAACACACTTCGAAAAATATGTTTCAAAAACAGAATTTAAAACATTTCTTACCCTTATGAAAAAACATATTTTCAATTTCAATTTTGGAATTATATTAAACAATCTTTACTGATTTTCTCATTGAAGAATTCCCAAAATGTTGCCATTGATTTGCAAAAACAAGATTAATAAAAATAGTTTAATGTATTTTCCTATTAACTTAAGGTTTGGTTACTTTTGCATTTTTTCAAAGGCCTATCTTTGAAGATAATTTTTTTCAAAATATCTACAATTCTGTAAACTTGATTTCATTTTGATTAACAAAAAACACTCAAACTGCCCTATTTAAAATAAAAACTGTGTCTTTTCCTATCTGATGAAATCTCTAATTGTGTATACAAAATTTAAACTCAAATTATATTAGTTATTTCATCCTGAAAGATTCCACGATCAACACAAGACTCGTGTATACCTTAGGGATATTGAGGATGTAAACTGACATGGATTTGTTTTTTGGAGACCATTTTTAAGATAGTGTGTTTACAAATAATTACTTTTCGGAGTGACTGTTTGCTAATACACAACAAGTCCTCAGTTTGAATTAAGATGCAATATAACTTTACGAAGTCTTACTTGTTGAACAGTTTTTGTCTGTAAATCCAGCAATACAGTTGCAAGTGTAATCGTGTACTCCGTCTACACATGTCCCGCCATTTTCGCATGGATCGAGTGCGCAGTCGTCTATATCTAGATGGTAAAGATAAATTCTGAAATTAACTTAAAAAACACATTTTCTCTAAAAAAGCCACCTTGGAAATAAATTTTGAATGACAGAATTAAGGCATTTCTTACCTGAATAGATATAAGTTTAGTTTATTTTACATCGATTGCGATACAAGTTCTAACAACTAAGATTCATCACGCTCGATGACTGCTTCCTGGGTTCCATACCAGTATTCGCGCAGCATGGAGGAATGTGAAGATCGTGAGAGAATCTCGGCTCTGACGGGATTCGAACCCACGACCTTCGGATCCGGAGTCCTACGCTCTACCCCTGGACCACGGTGCCTCCTTAGATATAAAGGTGTCCATTTGATTTTTAGAATAATGACAAGAACAATGCAGAGGTCATATTTAACAGCTTCTAAAAAATGCATACAAATCTTCTAAAAAAAATAAGGGAAAAATCTAATTTCAGGAAAAAACACAGTCAGAAAACACAATCTCCCTATACAGACAAAATGTACAGGAACATAGATTTAGTGTTTGATAAAACACGATAAGCCCACAGTTTGATTTACGATAAAAATATAGCTGAACAAATTCTTACTTGTTGAGCAGTTTTTATCTGTAAATCCAGGAATGCAAGTACATGAGTAATCATGAACTTCATCTACACATGTTCCGCCATTTTCACATGGACCAAATGCACAGTCGTCTATATCTATATATACAAGGTAAATCGTTATTTAAACACTCCACAAACTACAGTTAATGACAAAATAAACCCACTTGGTAAACAATGTTTCAAAAACAGAATTTAAAACATTTCTAACCCTTATGAATAAACATATTTTCAATTTAAATTTTAGGATGAAAATTAAACCGTTTTTCTTATTTTTTTCATTGAATAATTACGAAAATGTTATCATTGATTTGCAAAAACAAGATTGATAAAAAAAATAGTTTAATGTTTTTTTTCCATTAACTAAAGGTTTGGTTACTTTTGCATTTTTTCATAGGCCTATCTTTGAAGATACTTTTGTTACACAAACAAAATGTACAAAATTTAGTGTTTGATAAAACGCAATTAGTCCACAGTTTGATTTGCGATAAAAATATAACTGAACATATTCTTAATTGTTGAGCAGTTTTTTATCTCTGAATCCAGGAATACAAGTACAAGAGTAATCATGAACCTCATCAACACATGTGCCGCCATTTTCACATTGATGAAGTGCGCAGTCGTCTATATCTCTATATAAGAAATGCACCGTGTACTAAACTCTGAAAATCTACATTGAATGTCAAAATGAACCCGCCTGGCAAATAATGTGTTATTAACAAAATTTAGTAGTGTTTAACCCTTATAAATAAACATATAATTCATTTTAGTTTTGAAATGATAAAAATTTATTTCAATGCTTAATTCAAATAAATTCTTTATATTTTATATTTTAACGAAATCTTACCAAAATGTTTTTAGTTGATGTTGTTGTTGTTTTTTTTTTTTGCAAAGACTAAATTGATAAAAATAGCTGAATGCATTTGCCTATTTTTTCGGTATAATTACTTTTCTGTTCTGCACAGGCCTATCTTTAAGTCTCGGTTTTTATTTTAAAATATATATATGCAATTATGTAACTTGACGTTCGCCTAAGATAACAAATAACAGTCAGACTGCCCTAAACAAAATACAAACTGTTTCTATATCTATCTGAGGAACAGCTCTTATTGTGTATAAAAAAATACAATTGAACTTGTATCGTTTATTTTATCTTTAAAGATTCCGCGATCAACACAAGACTCGGGTATCAAATACGTTGTTTACTTAAGGGATGTTTAGGAAGCAAACTGGCAATATTTTACAGGAAAACATTTTGACTTGACATCCCTTTAGAGTAGCATTTAACACCCTAATCGCTCCAAATGAAGTAAACACTGTGTTTATACCTATCTGATTAAAAAATCTCTTATTCTTTATAAAAGAATACAACTGCAAATCTTATCTTTATTTTTTTTACAGATTCAGCGATTAACATAAGACTCGGGTATTCAAAACGTTGTTTCTCTTAGAGATGCCGAGGAATTAAACCGACAGTATTATAAAAAGAAGGGTTAATATTTCAGATGATTTTTAGATAATTTGTTCAAATTCCTTACTGTTCAAAATTAGTGTTTGATAAAACACGATAAGTCTACAGTTTTATTTGCGATAAAAATATAGCTGAACAAATTCTTACTTGTTGAGCAGTTTTTGTCTGTGAATCCAGGAATACAAGTACAAGAGTAATCATTAATTTCATCTACACAAGTTCCGCCATTTTCACATGGACCAAGTGCACAATCGTTTATATCTATATATAAAAGGTAAATCATTAACATAAATTTCGACAAACTACATATAATAAAAAATAAACCCACTTGGCAAATAATATTTCGGTAACATAAGTAAGTAATTTCTAACCCGTAATAATATATGTATATGATTTATTTTTTTTTATATTAAAAGACGTAGGCAATTTAAACTGACGCAACTAATTTCAAAAGGAATGGTCAAGAACATCAGTTGTATTTTGTACTTTTCTGAGGATGCAGGTGGCCGGCGCACAAATTTTATGTAATCTTTTAGTTTGTCTTCCCCTAAATTTGTCTACACACCTCGAAACTGTCATATAGGAAACTTCACTATGTTTATATGTAATGCTCTATACTTGGTGTTTCTGCTTTGCACATACACAGAGTTAGCAGCGCTTCTTTATGTAACCCCCAGCTTCAACATACTTCTTTTTTCCCAACCATTTCTGCATATGTGTTAATGACCAGACTTGAGAACAAACTTAACTTGTAATCGTTATGTTTGAATTTAGATCAGTAATTTTAGTGTCGGTGTATAGCCTGTTTGTCAAGCTTTGCATAATGTAGATTTTCTACGATTTCAGTCGGGTCACATGGGAATAGAATGTTCGATAACATTAAATCTGAAGAAAAGCTTGTCAAGAGTTACAGGTAACTTCATCTTCACAGCTATACCCATTAATAAATGAATCAGGTGTACAGTAGGTTACTTTAAAAATCTTTGTAAAGTAGTGAACTAACAAAAAATCTGAAGACACAATGTTAATGGTTTTGTCTTTCAAACTATCTAAAAAGACTGTGAATTCGAATGGAGTGCATTTTTAAAATGAGTGGCTGATAAAACAGAACAAGTCAACAGATTTGATTTAAAGTGAAAATATAAATGAACCAAGTGTTACTTGTAGAACAGTTTTTGTCTGTGTATCCGAGAATACAGCTACAATTGTAATCATTGACTTCATCTTCACATGTTCCGCCATTTTCACATGGACCAAGTGCACAGTCATCTATATCTAGTAATTTAAATAAAATAATGTAGATATACTATTTTATGGGAAATCTAATTTGAACTTAGTTCTGCGGCCTTTCTTTTCAGACGTTATTGTGAGTCAAACTATATTTGCGTTCATTCGTCAACTGAGTGTTGTGGTTAATACCTCAAAAGTTGTACAAGTAACAAATTCAAAACTGACTAAGTTTGATCCTAAATTAGTAGAAAATAATCAAATACAAGCATGTTTAATATAAAAAGAATTTAAATATCACCTGTAGAATAGTTTATTTTCTGTTCATCCAGGGATACAACTTTAGAATTGACTTAGATTCCGTTGCTCATTAGCAGAAAACAATTGCATGCAAACCTTCTTGAATTGAAACATAATCTAAACCTTACTTGTAGAACAGTTTTTGTCTGTGTATCCTGGAATACAACTGCAGGTATAATTGTTCACTTCATCTACGCATGTTCCATCATTTTCACACGGGTCAAGTGCACAATTGTCGATATCTACATTTAAAAGATAAATTGTTCCACTTGTATTTATTTTCAAAATTTTGTTTTATGTGGAAATAAATCTGATTGGCAAAATGTCTTTAAATGAAATGAAAAAAACTAAGGTTTTTCTTCATTACAATAAAAGCTTAGTAATATTTTATTGACAGTATTTTGTTTTCACTTTAGGATTTGACATATTTTTTGTTCAGTGCTCCCAAATACTTTTTTTTCACTTTACAATACGTAAAATTCCGTAAGATGTATATCCCAGAACAAAATGGAAAAAAAAAAACCTTTGAGGCCTTCAAACCTTGATTTAATATACAAGATTGCACCTACAAATGGTAAAGTTCAGTAATTTTTCTTCAAAGTTTCAGCCAAGTAAATTTGACTCAGATGTACAGTATGACGTTTACAGGAGCGTTTTTATCATATAGTTTACTGCAGATATCAATTTGAAAAGACAATGATATTGTGCAGATAGTGAATACAACTTCCGTTAAACTTTGAAATGAATAGTCGATAAAAGAAATAGTCTATAGCGTATTTTTAGCTTCAAAAATATTTTAACTAAATCTTACCTGTAGTACAGTTCTTGTCTGTGTATCCAGGAATGCAACTGCAAGTGTAATCGTTTACTTCATCTCTGCATGTTCCGCCATTTCCACATGGGCCAACTGCACAATCATTTATATCTAGGTATAAAAGGTAAAACGTTATATTTATTTCCAAGTAACTTCATTTAATGTGGAAATAAATAATATTTGAATTCTTCTTTTTTCAATGCCAAGAATATTCTTACTTTGTTTACCTTTCAACTCCATTCTTTATTCATTAATTAATATTTACTTTCAAAAATGGAAAAAGCTTGAATCATCTTGCTTTTCTTTTTTGGGGTTCTTACTTTAGCATATTTTTCCAGCCCTGTGATCAAAGATACTTTTTTACTTTGCAATAACTAAAATTCCATAACAAAAGTGTCCATCTCAGAATGGATTTAATGTACGGACTGCACTAAACGAAATAAAAATGTGCCTTAACCCCATTAGGATCATATCTTGATTGCACGATTTATAAAAGATTTCATTTGAAAGTGTTACATATAGCTTCATCTTATCCCGTTTAACTCATTTTATATGAATCAGATGTACATTAAAATACTTCAGATTTCTTTTCAGAAAGTAAACCGACACGAAATCCGAAGAAACAATACGTGGTATCTGTCTAAAACATGATGAATTCAAATTCTGTACTGTTTTAGAATAAAAGACTGATAAAACAAAACAAGTCCACAGTTTGAAACAACTTGCAAATAAAAATGAAACAAGTATTACTTGTAGAACAGTTTTTGTCTGTGAATCCTGGTATACAGCTACAAGTGTAATCGTTGACTTCATCTACACATGTTCCGCCATTTTCACAAGGTCCACGTGCACAGTCATCTATATCTAGCAGTAAGAAGAATATAGTAAGTATTTTAAAGGGATATCTAAAAAAGATCTAAAGCTCTGCCTTTATTTTAAGAAGTGATCGTCTAGGTAAACTTTAGTAAAATTCACTTAAAATTCATTGCTCATTAACAGAAAATAATTGCATGCAAACTTCTTTAATTGAAACATAATCTAACCCTTACTTTTAGAACAGTTCTTGTCTGTGTATCCTGGAATACAACTGCAGGTATAATCGTTTACTTCATCTTCGCATGTTCCGTTATTTTCACATGGGTCAAGAGCACAGTCGTCTATATCTGTACATAATAGATTTATCGTTATTCTTATTTTCTAAGAAACATCATCATTTTATGTGAAAGTAAATTTGATTGGAAAATTTTCTTTCCATATATCAAACGTCTATAAGTACCATACATTACATCTTATTCTTCCTTTCGTGTTACCAGCTTTTATTTTTAAAAAATGACTAAAGCATGTATCGCATTATGTTTTTTTTTTATTTTCGGATTTGCTATTTCTCTAGTTCTGTGTTCACTAAATACTTTTTTACTACACAATAGCTAAATTCGATAAAAAGATGTCCAGCCATGAATGGAGTTCACCGACTGCCCTAAATGAAATAAAAAATCATAGACAGAACTACTTTAAGATCAAATTTTGATAGTACATACAAGATAGCACCTACAAATGGTAAAGTTCAGTCTTCATAATCTCAACAAATAATTTTGACTCAGATGTACATAACGTCGTTTTCTTGAGCGTTTTTTAATAGTGAACTGCAGACATCAAATTGAAAAGACAAGGATTTTTTTTGTCTGAAAATATTTTGCAGATAGTGAATACAAATTCCGTTCTACTTCGAAATGAATGGTTGATAAAACAATATGTCCATAGTGTTATATTTGCTACAAATATAACTCAGCTAAATCTTACCTGTAGAGCAGTTTTTGTCTGTGTATCCAGGAATGCAACTGCAAGTGTAATCGTTTACTTCATCTCTGCATGTTCCGCCATTTCCACATGGGCCAACTGCACAGTCATCTATATCTAGTATAAGAAGTGAAAATATTTTTTTTATTTTCAAATAATTTGTTTTAACTTTGAAATAAGTTCGATTGGCCAACTTTCTATCGATATCAGGAATAATCTTTACTTTTTTTTTACTTTTTTTCAACTTCATATAAACATGTTCTTACTTGTAGTACAATTCTTGTCTGTGTATCCAGGAATGCAACTGCAAGTGTAATCGTTTACTTCATCTCTGCATGTTCCGCCATTTCCACATGGGCCAACTGTACAGTCATCTATATCTAATATAAGAAGTGAAAATATTTTTTTTATTTTTAAATAATTTGTTTTAACTTTGAAATAAATTCGATTGGCCAACTTTCTATCGATATCAGGAATAATCTTTACTTTTTTTTACTTTTTTTCAACTTCATATAAACATGTTCTTACTTGTAGTACAATTCTTGTCTGTGTATCCAGGAATGCAACTGCAAGTGTAATCGTTTACTTCATCTCTGCATGTTCCGCCATTTCCACATGGGCCAACTGTACAGTCATCTATATCTAATATAAGAAGTGAAAACAATTTTTTTTAAAATAATTTGTTTTAACTTTGAAATAAATTCGATTGGCCAACTTTCTATCGATATCAGGAATAATCTTTACTTTTTTTTTTTACTTTTTTTCAACTTCATATGAACATGTTCTTACTTGTAGTACAATTCTTGTCTGTGTATCCAGGAATGCAACTGCAAGTGTAATCGTTTACTTCATCTCTGCATGTTCCGCCATTTCCACATGGGCCAACTGTACAGTCATCTATATCTAATATAAGAAGTGAAAATATTTTTTTTTATTTTTAAATAATTTGTTTTAACTTTGAAATAAATTCGATTGGCCAACTTTCTATCGATATCAGGAATAATCTTTACTTTTTTTTTTTTACTTTTTTTCAACTTCATATGAACATGTTCTTACTTGTAGTACAATTCTTGTCTGTGTATCCAGGAATGCAACTGCAAGTGTAATCGTTTACTTCATCTCTGCATGTTCCGCCATTTCCACATGGGCCAACTGTACAGTCATCTATATCTAATATAAGAAGTGAAAATATTTTTTTTTATTTTTAAATAATTTGTTTTAACTTTGAAATAAATTCGATTGGCCAACTTTCTATCGATATCAGGAATAATCTTTACTTTTTTTTTTTACTCTTTTTCAACTTCATATAAACATGTTCTTACTTGTAGTACAATTCTTGTCTGTGTATCCAGGAATGCAACTGCAAGTGTAATCGTTTACTTCATCTCTGCATGTTCCGCCATTTCCACATGGACCAACTGCACAGTCATCTATATCTAATATAAGAAGTGAAAACAATTTTTTTTTAAATAATTTGTTTTAACTTTGAAATAAATTCGATTGGCCAACTTTCTATCGATATCAGGAATAATCTTTACTTTTTTTTTTTTTACTTTTTTTCAACTTCATATAAACATGTTCTTACTTGTAGTACAATTCTTGTCTGTGTATCCAGGAATGCAACTGCAAGTGTAATCGTTAACGTCATCTTCGCATGTTCCATTATTTTCACATGGATCAACTGCACAATCGTCTATATCTAGATATAAAAGTTAAACGTGATATCTATTTCAGGAAATTACATTTTGTGTAGAATGTTTTTCCATTTACCAAATTAGGATATGTATTAAAGGAATAAGATTTCTTCTATAACGTATCAATATAAGTTCAATTTTTTGAATTTTAGTCAGATGTCAATATGTTTCAATGCCAAGATCGAACTATAAACTGTTTGTACCATTTAATATCATCCATGTCTTACTGCAGTGCTCTCAGTTTTCATATGTACATACGAACACAATCAGACAAAACCGTCGAAACCATTATGCTATTTTCTTTAGGAATTTCCTACGTGTGCATATTTTTATAGGCCTATATGTAAAGATATATCGAAAAAGATGTGCAACTCAGAATTGCATTTAACTCACTGACTACAAACTGAGTCTAAACTTTACCTGAAGAAAGATTTTTATGTATGTAAAGTATTACCATTAAAAGTGTTTTACAATATCTTTTTCTGGGTGCCACCATTTACACAAGACTTTGCACCATTTACGCAAAACTTTGAGATTGAGTATTTCGTTATTTTGAGGGTTTAAAAGAAAGCAAACTGACAAAACCAATTTGGAATAAATAAATGACTTTTGTCTTTCAAACTACATTAAATATAGAAAATCGATATTGCGCTTTATTTTAAAACGAGTACTTGATACATTGACACAAGTGCACAGTTCGATTTAAGTTGCTAATATATCTAAATAGTTTTACTTGTAGAACAGTTCTTGTCTGTGAATCCAGTAATACAGATGCAAGTGTAGTTATTTACTTCGTCCTCACATGTTCCGCCATTTTCACATGGGTCAAGTGCACAATCATTTATATCTAACAATTAAAAGAAAAAAGAAAATAGATTTATTACTTTTAAGGAATGTTTTAGAAAGACATAGTTCTACTTTGAACAAAACAAATTGTTGCTGTGTTATACTTTCATTTTTTTTTTCTAAACTGAAAGATTGGTAAGATCATTAAAGTTTGATCAGCAGTAATAATCAAAATTAACTGAATTTTAATTAGCAGAAAATAATAACATGCAAAAAAACTTAGTTACAGGCGTCAACTTAACCTTACTTGTTGAACAGTTTTTGTCTGTATATCCAGGAATACAACTGCAAGTGTAGTCATTTACATCATCTTTACATGTTCCGTTATTTTCACATGGACTAGATTCACAGTCGTCAATATCTAGATAGAAATGAAGAAGTTTCACATTTAAAAATAATAAGAAAAAGGTTTTTCCTCATTAGACCGTTGATGTTTGAGAATGTGTTATTCGACTTCTTGATTTGGTAAACTCTAAAATTTAGACAAATGCATAAATTCCTAGCAAATCAGTAAGGATAGTCCTTCAAACAAGAAGCCATAAATTCTTAAATTGAACAATTTATTGTCGGCCACAAGTAATCTCGCATGCAAGGATCTTAGATGTTAATATAAAATCTAAACGTTACTTGTAGAACAGTTCTTGTCTGTGTATCCAGGAAGGCAGCTGCAAATGTAATTATCAACTTCATCCGCACACGTTCCATAATTTTCACACGGATCAGGCGCACAGTTATCTACATCTACAAAAAAAAATTATCATTTTAAAAGATATTCAAAAAACACTATTAAATGTATTAAGTATTAGTTTTGACAAATAAGTGATCCGTTTTTCATAAATTAAGTCGATGATATTCAACTTTCCATTTCATTATTTTAGAACGTGCATAATATTTCTGCATTCATTTGTTATCTGTCTGACTAATAAATATCCATTTACTTAACGAGGTATAGAACCTTATTTCCAGAAGAATGTAGAACAAAACACTTGTATCTGAGATTCAAACATAACCTAACCTTTACTTGTTGTGCGCTTCTTGTCTGTGATTCCAGGAATTCCATTTCAAAAGAAATTGCTTAATGGATCATGATATATAGATTACTGTTATTATTGCATATTTTCAGTATTATGTAGTTCATACCAATCTGTCTGATCATTATGCAATGAGTATGATATATCTGATAAATTATATTAAGAAATTTAAGCATTAATGATTTTTAACATTTATATAGCTAACACTTCATAAAGAATTGTTGAAAAGTTTTCTCTAGCCAAATTTAGTTAACTTATTTTCACCTGCATTTGTTGCATTGAACATACAAGTCCTATATTAAAATGAAACACGAAAAAGGAATCAAACTTGACAAGGTCTGTTAAGGTTATTATAAATGCCATGCCTACTAACATTCCTCCCGCGCTTTTAATGATCTATATTAAAGTCATGTACAAATGGCTTATACAACAAAAGCAGCATGTTGCCGCATACGCTATATGTATCTTACTTGTGGAACTATTCTCGTGTGTGTAGCCAGACACACACGAACAAACATTCATTCTATTAATACAAGTTCCTTATTTTCACATGAATCAGTTACACATTCATCACTATTTTATGGGAAAAGAAGAATAGATTTCAACTGAATTGAGTTAGAGATATTTTAACTTAGTACTGCTGCGTTTTAAAACATGAAAATACTGTCCTTTTTATCACTTTTCATGATAAAAACTGCAAGTAATTGATTTTAAAGATGGGTTTACATGTGTTTAACACTTGCCAGAAATAAACCTTTCTTACCGCCATAGTTATTTCTCTTGCTAATTAGTCATCTGATTGAATATTCATTTAGTCTAAAATATGTCCACCGAAACATCGTGTCAGTGAAGGAACACGTAACAAACATGGCTTAACATGTCAATTTAACAATTCAACGAAAATAGATATTTTACACAATTAATTTTGCGTGAATACTTACTTGTAGAACAGTTTTTGTCTGTGAATCCAGCGATGCAAATGCAGGAATAATCGTTTACTCCGTCAACACAACTGCCGCCATTCATACATGGATCAGATTCACAGTCGTCGATATCTAGAACAAGAAGAATTAACAAATCTAAATGGCTCAGTTTATTTTGTCAGACTTTGTCTAATACCGAGGCATTATCAGACTGTAAATGTATCTATGGAATTAGCTGTTTTGTACAAAACAAATAGTTCTTCGTCTTGTGCACTTGATGTTATATGCAGTACAACAGTTTATTTTTACTGCCCATATACTACTTTTTGTCGTGCATTTTTATATCATCAAGGTAATAGTTCCTCAGGTGCTTTTTCGTCATATTCGGTGCAGAATCCTTTTTGATTTATGATATAATGATGAAATATGTCCATTTAATTGTTTGTCTTTTACACTGAATAATTTGCAGTATTTAGATTCTTTTTGTAGTGGTTCGTTATACTCGGTGCAAAATAATTTTATATAGATAAAACAGTTTAACATGTCCATTGACTGATTTGAGGTGCGAATAAACTAGTTTGTGCAGTGCAGTAGAGTTTACCACTAAGGCGTGGCCAATCAGATTTTGCTGGTGATGGAAATATTCCTAAAGAAAACTAAGAAGTGCCAGAATGGTTTAAGATCTAAAAATGTCTTCTACCAATTAACGGTCTGCTGTGTTTTCATCGTCGCTAAATGTTCTGCTTTATTTCTAAAACTTGTCAGTATAAATTGAGTGAGGCACAAGGGGGCAACACAATTTTCGGACAAATGAATAAATTATTACAGAAACAGCCAATTTTCGGTAAACTAAGGCTGTTTGACATCATGGAAAAGTTTTATAAGTTTTATTCAACACCGACTGTGTATGCATGATAACATCTCCAAAAGTAACCGTTACTCCACAAGAAATCTTCAACATTTGATATCTGTGGAATATACGATGCATTATATACCTGTTGAACAGTTTTTGCCGGTGTACCCATCTTGGCACAAGCAAGTGTAGTCTCCTAAGCCATCAGTGCATGTGCCGCCATGAACGCAAGGCTCAGGATTACAGTTGTCATTGTCATTTCCTGAAATGATTTCGGACATGAAAATTATAAAGGCAATCCTTTCTTTCTCTTCCTTACAAATGGAAAGCTCACTCGGCTTTGGTATGTTTGGAAAACTTTTGTTCCAGGTTTTCAAAGTACGGAAACTGAAAAAGTCGCTGTAACTGAAATTAACTACTGATACTTGGACAAGGACAAATTCCAATTTCCTATCTAATTTCGTTTTTATTACTTCAATAAGAAAGTAAATCAGAAAAGTGCCAGTCAAGCTGATGTTGAAATTTACATGTAAAACATTACATATGTTAAACATATCACTGATGTAGCCCCAAAAACTGAAACTAGGTCAGTAGGTCAAATTCGCCTATAGTTAAAGTTTAAATGTGCAAACAAACTTATGCACATGCTGTACTTTTGTTCAAAATATAGATCTGTAGTTTATAAAACAAGACAGCTGTTCAAATAAAGTCCGCACACTTTTAAAGTTGAAATCTATTTGCAAAACTGCACATAATGTTCAAGATTCATAGACATAACTTCAAAAATAAAAGGTAGGTCAGAAGGTAAATGGAGGCCAAGGTTGAAGTTGAAATGTGCGTGTAAAATTATAGATAGAAACTAGGGCCGGGAATTATATTCGAATATTCGAAACACTACCGAATATTCAAACATTGAACAACGAATACGAATATTCGAAAAAAAGAAATGTTTTGATTTTTTTTTTATTTTTTTTTTTACTTTCAGATTTCAAAGATCGTAAATTAAAGCCTTGACCTTCACTTGACCAGGTGTTCATATGTTTGTATAACGCGTGTCAACGATTATCGCCAATTAACTGTGAAAAGTTTGCGGTAATTTACCAATGCATCTTAATGATTGCTGTAATCAAGTACTGGTATGACCCAGGAACAAATGATAAAAGCTGAAAGACTGCAAAAGGAGGGGAACATAAACAAATATTCAGCTTGTTCGTAAGAACCTACGATGATTCATATTACTGTCAGTTAAGTCACGTGAGTTACCTCCCGTTAATAAGACAAATGATCAGCAGCCGGATAAACTGAACAAAAGACGATCAAATTATAAATTTATTTCAAAAGTAAGAATATAAACATATATATCGATTTAAAATCAATAAAACAAAAAACTTTGACATAGTAATAAAGGTCTTCTTAATCGTCAATTATTTCAAGCATATTAAAGTAGTAAAGTATTCGACCTAATCAATTTCGGATACTACGTAAAAGAGAAATATTGGAACAAATTTTGTAAAAACGAATATTCGAATATATTCGAACATGGAAAACGAATATTCGAACATCAAATTCCTTATTCGTTCCCAGCCCTAATATAAACGTTCAAATTTTAATGCTGTATCTGCAAAAACAAGGAAAGAAATCAGTAGGCTAAGGTCACATGAGAGTCTGATAAGTTTAAATATGTGGACATAAATTTGATTCAATAATAATTTGTGAAATCTTCATAAAAATAGTGACCTCTTAGACGGGGTCACTTTTGACCTCGGGGGCATGATTTGAACAACTGTGGTACAGAAGTACTAGACACTGTTACAAACCAAATATCTAAGCTCAATGCCTTACGGTTTAAGAGAAGATTAAAAAAAAATCTTATAAAAGTTAGATAAAAGACCTCGGGGTAAAATACAGAACCACTAAACACACCACAAATGTAAGCTCAAGGCATGACAGTTTTAGTATAAATTTTAAAAATTCCTACTCAGTGGGCGGATATTTTGACCTTCGGGCAAGGATTTGATCAACTTTTTGGAGGACTGTAACAAAATATAACACTTTTTTTTTCTAAACTCTAGGCCGTGTGATATCTAGCAAAATGATTGTTGCACTTATTTCGTACGTTAGTCAGTGCAAAAAGAAGTGACTCTTGAGCGGGGCTAATTTTGAACTTATGGCCACCATTTTAACATTTTTGGAAGAGGTCTACAAAAGAGCAAAATATTTAAACTCCAGACCATTTACTATCAAACACGTTTTAAAAGGTTTTCATCTATATGTGAATGTAAAACAGTGGTGTCTGCTCGGGGCCAAAAATGACACCTGGGACATAATTTGAACAATCTTGGTAGAAATCATTGACACTTCAACTTTAAGAGCTCTGGGCCCGGTTGTTTTATTCAAGAATATTTATTTTTCATTAAGTAGCCATAGAAACTAGAGTTGTGAATGGAATGGAATTCTTTTAACAAATTTAATAAAGCTTTATGCAGGGAACACTTTTGCAAATTTGTATTACCACTGGTTCATTGGTTTCAGAGGAAAAGTTGTTAAAAGAAAATATTTGAAGGCGGACGACGGACGAAATGTGATCACAATAATTCACCCTGAGCCTCCGGATCAGGTGAGATTAAAACAAAAGACAATACCTGTTACTTTTATTGTAACGCATCTTGTTTCCGTTGTTACCCTGTTGAATTATAAAAAGACATATAGCACACACATACACATGTATGTTTATCTTCAGTATTATTTGAACATTTAGGTTAATAAGTCACGTACTTTTATATTGAAATAAATATTATAACAAAGAAGGTTGCATTAGCTTTGCTCTTTAACTGGTATATGAACATGAAAATAAAATACACAAAAAAGGTGCACCAACATGCTGTATTACAGTGTTAAAATCAAACCAGAGCCATGTTAGAAATGGCCATCACCCCGCCGAAGCTATTTTGCCTAAGGATATGCGGCACAGTGAAGTTGTCTGGTTTAACAGTGGATGAAGGAGGTAATAGGTAGAAGGAGCGCAGTTTATCAGTGATTCAAAAGTAGTTGTCGTAGAAGATACACCTCGTGGAAAGGTTTACCGCAGTATGTTATAACTTTCAACATGCACTTTCTCTCATGCTCTAATCCTTGTGTTTCAACAATTTACCTTCAACAGTGTCTGAGTTATGCTCTAAAAATTCGTCACGGACAGGCAAGAGGGAGGACATGGCCATTAAAATATACTTTCCGACTTTGCAGAGAGGGAGATATTAAACAACACAAGACAACCAATATTTATTCATGTCTGTCGAAAGTGCACGCGGTGAATAATTGAAAGCATACCCGATTGTATCTCTGGCGTAGAAACAAATTTTATTTGTTTCTGATCTTGTCGCTGTCCACTCTACTGTTTGTGTTATATATTTCCATGTGCCATTTTCTGATTTCACTTCGGACGACCTTGTAACTTGTGTCATCGTAATTATTCTATGGAAACTGAATTGGAATATTTTGTAAAGTTCAAAGCACAGAAACTGGCAAGCAAACTTATTGAGTATTTACTGCAATAGATTTTATCTAGACTCAATTAAGAAGTGAAAGAAAAGATATAATTGAAATAAATCATGTCCATACATTTATGTTTGGCTAGATAAATATGTGTGGTCATTTGAACTTCTGTATTTTTATAAACGTATGTTATAGATATTTGAGATCCCAAGAAAGCTTTGTATGGCGTGATGATTCCTACGTGTGTGTGTGTGTGTGTGTGTGTGTGTGTGTGTATACGGCAGCGTTTCAAATGTGTTTCTTACGTACAAATTTACCAATACGTCACATATGTGTTTCTTAGGTTCAGATAAACGACAGTGTCGCATATGTGCTTCTTACGTACATATATTCAAAAGCGTCACATATTTGCTTCTTATATATACAATTGTACAAAACTCTCACATATCTGTTTCAAACATTACTTCCAAATATACAAAAGCGTCAAATATGTGCTTCTATGTACAGATATACGAATATGCCACATTTTTCCTTCATACACACAGATACG
The DNA here is from genome assembly GCA_012932295.1 of Cyclina sinensis. Lineage (NCBI taxonomy): Eukaryota > Metazoa > Mollusca > Bivalvia > Venerida > Veneridae > Cyclina > Cyclina sinensis. The sequence goes on along the minus strand of JAAONU010000012.1, from coordinate 1,457,365 downwards.
CGAAAGCGTCACATTTGTGCTACTTGTGTCCACGAAAACGTGTGTTTTGATAATAAAACGGCTAAGTGTGATTAATCATAAAATGACACTTCAAAACTTCATAACCCTGTGGATCTATAAACGATACCTTCCTATAATTGTATAAATACAACCTCTGACAACTGCGTCAGAGGCTCGTCAGGGATGACCTCTCCTGGACTTAGTTGTAAAAGTTAAATAAAAAAGAATTTTTCAAAATTTCTGTCTGATCTTTTGATCTAAAATACACAACACCATTCGTCATCATAAAATTTTGCATACCTTCCTATAATTGTATAAAAGCAATCTCCGAAAACTGCTTCAGGAAATCGATTCTTTGGCTCAGTGGTTAGAGTGTTAAGTTCAGAGTTCGAATCCCCCTCTGGGCTGTGAATTCTTAGATTCATTGTATCATTTTGTTATGGACTTGAGAAACACTCCTTTGAACAAGACCTTCCCACTAATCTATATTTATTTGACCCCTAAATGACCTTCACCTTGAAGATCTAAAAAACGAAACTTTAACATTATCCATAACTTCCTTGTTAGTTGGTTGATATACTTCATACTTGAACACAAAACCCGTTTGGAAAAGACCTTCCCGCTGACCTATATTTATTTGACCTTGACCCCTTAATGACTGGTTGTCCAGCTAAAATGTCAAAGCACCACTTCGGGGGCATTGTCATCTTACAGTGACTGTTCTTGTTTGTAAATGAAGCAGTTCTTGTGCGTTTGCAAAATCTAAAATTTTACTGTTCAGTGATTTTTCAGAGAATTATATTTTAGCATTCTTACCTGTCTGGACCTTGAGCTTTGATTGTCAAGCTAACTGTATCGCCTATATCAATAGTATAATCTGTATTCGGATCTGGGGTAGGGGAGACAAATTCTGGTGGATTAGTACATCCGCTTCCGGCGTATATGTTTATCATGAACTGGAGAGGAATACTGCTGAGGGCTGTGGTAGAAGTCTCGTCTGCGAAATCTTCTACTTGCAATGCTATTGCATAAAATCCAGTGTTCTTACTGACACCACTTAGAGAAATGATGCAGTTAACCTGTGCAAATATGTTATAGTAATCAAAGATTATTTATTTACAAAATATCGTTGAGGATATTCAGAGCGCTCTAGTAGGTAGACTGTTGATTAAAGGACTTTTTGTCAACACGAAGAGGGCAGTTTATCACTTAACAAGGCAAACGTAATTTCTTTGAAATTTAAGTTTTGAGCTATGTATCTTAGAGTCATTTTAAATCCGAACACAAAAGATTTAAGTTAAGTCGTATACCCCGTCCACTGTTAAACGCTCAAACGCTGAACAAACGTCAGCACATTCGTCAGTTCCGTTTGCCCACCTGCATTTGATGACGTCACCGTCCACATCAGCGACTGATAGAAAAAAAATAAATGCGAAACAAATACAAAAATAGGTATTCAACAAATTATTACAAGCCGTAAAAAGGAAGTTTAACTTTGATGATATTTACTGGCGATCTGTTAAAACATTATTTAAACAATTCCGTGATATTCTTTGAAATAGAAAAAAATAAAGATTACTATTTTTTTAAAGCAATCAGATGTTGAATTTGCAACATAAAACTGTTGCATGCAGGTCGTTTTATTAACAACTTATAGAAATTAAAACATGATAAGAAATTAAAAACCAAAAACGAAAGTAAACAAAAAACGAATAAATCTGACCTTGTAAGGCGTAGTTATAAGAGCAGCCTTGTTTCCAGTAAAGAACGGGCGGCATATTGACTGTTGGCGATGAGTTAATCCTGCCTGTATCTTGCCGCTCTGTCAGGTCCACTGTTGTTTTGAGGGACCAGGACCCCCCTCCTTCATTTACACTGATCCAATCCCCACTTCTAAATCTAAATATACAGAGGCATATATAAATTAGTAAAACCTTCTAATACTCGAATCTTAACATCAAAACCTATTAACGAACTCAGCTAGTACAACAAAAAAGGCTACATTATTATGAACTGGAAGAAACTTTTTTCGTGTTATTATTTAACCTTATTCTCATTGTTCTCTTTATCATTAGGAAAAGAAAAGAAATTTATTTTATTATCGAGATAAATATAGAAATCTACATTTTCAAAACAATATACAACATTTTACTCGGAATTAGAAAATCATGTATCTGTTGATCGTATGTAGGAAATTGTACGGAAACAAAAACCTTATTTTTAAGGTATGTCTACTAAATAGTGCACTATAAGGCAGACAATATGCTTTCATACAAAAAAAGAAAAAAAAAGAAAAACAATACCTGTTGAGCTATATTCTATTACCGGCACAGATAAAATTGAATCTTCATTAGAATAAACTGCATGAACTATTATTCTAAGTGTTTTCATTTTACCTGTTAAGACTGCCTGTGGTTTAAAAATGATTTTGTGTTCTAGTAAAGAAAACTTAGATTACCCAAATGCAAATTGTGTGACAGAGGCTGTATACATGACAGTGTTGCCCCCAGAACTCCATGAATTTTCCTTATAGTCCGTACACAGAAATACCAGGGAACCAACGTTACCAGAGCAGCCAGTGAAACAACTTATGCTCACCGACCCAGAAGGTGAGCCAATAGGTGAGCGATTGGAAATGATTGTATCGTCACAGTTAGCACGATTTATCTTCCAAGTTATACGGAATGTTATTGTTATCTGAAATGTTCCAAAATTTGCACATTCAGTTCGAGGTATCAAACATTACCATGCAGTAATATCGATATTGTTTTTCGTAAATTCTTACTAAATTTTATTTTGTGTAAACGAATTGTTATCACGGAGTCCAAAAAAAAGACACGGCATACTTTTATTTTAATTCTTAATTATGAAATATCCATTTCGATTTTTGATAAGTAATGTTTTTGTTAAAACCAAATAATATTCCGTTACAACGAAATATCGTTTTTGTGAAATAATATTCCGTTATTATTAAATGATATTTCGCTTTACGAAATAACAGTTTGTAAAAACAAACAAATATTTTGTTATTACGAAAGAAGGAAAATGTTTTAAATAAATATTAAAGCTATGCAATATCACTCTACGGGATTCGCAGTTAGATGAGGCCTTCTTACACACAAATTCTTTATGTCTTTCAAGTCACAATACTGTCGCTTCAGTCTTCCGAATTGAACGAGAAAAATACAACTACAGTTGGATTTCTTTGGCTCTAACTCGGTAGGTTCACAAATAAACGTAATATAATTTAGATACAAATATTTCTAACGAATATTTGGACAAAGTAATTTGTTACGATAATCTTCCTCTCAAAATAATAACAAAAGTATTTGATCAAATAAATTGATGGCATAACTTTACAATCATTCGTTTGAAACATTCGTCACATTAGGCACATATATTAACGGCAGCCGCAACTAGATTTTATCACGGTCGTTATTGATGTCGCGCAGGTCACGCGCATGCGCATACGTTTCAAAGAGATTATTTTTTGGTGGAAATTTGTGTGAAACAGGTGAACATGTTATAATCTGCAGCGTCAGTGAATGCTAATTGCTAAAACTTATATAAATCGGGGGGATAATGCATCAGATAGTTGCGTGAAAAATACCTTCAATTCTTTTTACGTACTCTATTGTTTTGATGTGGTGGAATTTGAGGGAAAATGGCGGAACCTAAGGCGCAAAATTGAATTCATGACCTATTTACGTGAAGCATCAATGTCCTAAAACATCCTAAAGATAAAAATGGAAGCTGAAAATCTACGTTCACGATAGTTTAATGAGAGACATCCCTTATAACAAATTATCTCCCATACTCAGATAACATCAAAGGAAGACGAAATAGCACATTGGTCCTTTCATTTGGAATCCTCTAACTTACAGGTAAATCTACGGCAGACTTACATTCAATTATAGCGAAAACGTTAAGTCGTAAAGAAAAACTGTATTCTTTATCTATCGATTTTGAAGAAATGTTTTGATCGAATAAATAGTGCTTATTTATGACAAAAGCAAAGCTACTTAGTTATCACGTAAGCACATTTTTTCTGCAGTAAAAGCAATGATCAATCGGGTAAAACAGTGCGTACGTTATAGTGGTAAAAAGTCTGTTGTTTTGTTTTTCTTCACACGTGATATTGAAACAAGGCAACCTGAGCAGAACAAAACAGAGTTTATTTTCATAACTTGTACTCACATTTGTACATTGTTATAACAAACAAGTTGAAATACAATTTATAGGTCATATAATGTGCAATTAAGAAAATGTGCTGATATTTGAACGTGGTCGTAATACTCACTGCAGTGCAACTAAATAATACGCAGTTGGAAATTGTTATCTCCTTCAAATATTTAGGAAATCATTTATTTTAAAATGGGCCTTGTTACAGGTCACAGATTACATTATCGAAATAGTCATATTTTGCGCAATATAAACTCTTTGTTGTGTTCTATCAAGTTGAACTTTTAAATTTTGACGAAATTACACTTTTTGATAGCCTCGTAGGCTCAGTGTTAAAGTTACAAAACATATGTATGGGTTTATGTTGAACCTGAACAAATTGAACAAGTTCATTGTAAATTTCTCAGAAAAAAATCATAAAAGTAAACGATCGACCAATTTATATTGTCTGTACGGAGAACACAGTTAAGTTTTATCAAATATTAGATACATATATCAAAATCCATTGATTAAAAGACTAAAACAATGAAATACATTATAACAAGCTAAATTAGACGCACCATATCAAACTTCTTCTTGAACGAATAGGTCTTGGGATTCTATGGGTCGCACAAAACTTATATGATATAACCTATCTATTTATAAAACAAGGGAAAAAGATACCATAAAACAAAAATGGTACACAGTGTTAACAATTCAAATAGACTTACGCATATCTGTTTATTTCACTATGAGTTTGAGGTGGAAAAAATATATTTTAAGTAATTTGAAAAATAAATATAAAATCCTGATAGCAAAACTCAGATTTAGCAGTTTAGACTGGACGATATACTAAAACAGAACGACAAAGACGTAACTGTCAACAGTGTAAAAAGAACATGGTTGAGGACCACTATCATTTTCTTTTGGCATGCCCTAATATAGACAAATTAGACAAGAATATTTCAAACCCTACTTTTGCAAATGACCTTCCATGCAAAATTCATCACCATAATGTCCCAGATTCTCCTAAAACACTTCATAGTTTAGGTCGTTATTTGCATTTGGCATTCAAGGAAAGAGATTGACATAAATATATGTTAAACATAACTTGTACTAATAGCTCAAATTTCAATTTATCATATTACCCCTACAAGTAATTTATTTGTAACGATAACTATAATTTGTTAATTACTATATAGAGCCTGCTTTGTTGTTGTTTTGCTCCCATAACAAACAATTAAATCACCACTAAATGTGTAATTGTATGGCTATGAATCTGTATGTAATAAATGCCAAATGAATGCTCTATTCTGTTCTGTTCTGTATATTCTGTACAGCTGTCAGGAACAAAGGAATTAACATTTTTTATAATCCAAACACTGTTAAAACTGAGACAATTAACCAAATTTTATGGTGAGTGATCTTTCAAATTGATTGAATTATTTTTGATCTGTCACAAATGTGAAAACATAACGTAATAGTTGCTTTCAGTTAGCATGTCTCAGCGATTTTTACTTATAATATCCACCACGGTCTTATAAGCTCCTACTTTGATGCAGTTAAATACTAAATTTAATTTTATATTTATGATAAAAAAGAAAATAAACACATTCGAATTGTAAACAAGAAATTAAAAACAGATTTGCTTACGCTTTTTTTGGAAGGGTTTTAGTACTTTTTCTATTTAACTATTTCTTCTTGTGATCATTTTTTTCTCTGTTTTAAACATTTCTAGGGTATAAATGCTGAAAAAGATATACATTTACACACAAAAAAAATCATACATAACATTGGCCTCTAAATTCCGTTATATTTTCAAACTATTCCTTTTAAATATTTCATCGATGTATATTCATGATGTACGTTTAACTTGTTGAATTTTGTAATTTTACTAATTTTAGTCTCCACTTATTACCCATCATAATTATTTTAACAATGCGAAAGTGCGATGGCGACAATGCGATGATGCGATGGCGACAGTACGATATGACTATCGCATTGTCGCCATCGCACTATCGCGTTATCGCATTGTCGCCATCGCATTATCGTATTGTCGTCATCGCATTATCGCGTTATCGCACTTTTGCCATAGCATTATCGCACTATCGCATTGTCGCCCTCTGGATTATAACGTCTAACCACGATGGCCCTAACGATATTCCGTACCTTTAAGTACATCGAAATATTTTTTCAAGCCAAAAGATTTTGAAAACATAAAATCTTTTATCCTTTTTATTAATACATCAAACAATATATTTATTTATTGAATAGAAGCTATCTTTAAAGTACTTCCCAGAATTTGATTAGGATCACGTTTTCATTTGATATATACCGATGCTGAAAAGTGGTTATAAATGTACATTGTCGGATAAAGCATACTAAACTTATATGGCTTTACCAGCTGGGTACTAGTTTTTTGTACAAAATACTGTAAAAATATTGGTCGGCCCCTCAGGAGAGCGCCACTCATATTTGATATTATCAAAGGTAATAGCAAAAACTGGGAACAAGTTGTTATTGACAATTATTATTATTGTTATTATTATTATGTTGTATTTGTTGTTGTTGTTAATGTTCATTTTATAAAATCTACTGAAGGTAAACCAAAATATTAACCTGAAACAATGAAAACATGTGTTATCGATATGAAAATAAAATAAAATATCATGTTTGATAATATCCAACACTTTTTTCTTAATATGCGGTCCCTAAATATCAATATAAACAAGCAAATTTAAGGAAAATTTATACCCCCCGTCGGAAGATAAGTTGCACTACACTAGGAATTTGCAGAAGGAGGCGACAGATGGAGAAAAGCTTTATAGAGCGACCGATTTATTGAACATGTATATTCAACAATGAGAAAAATACTAGAAAAAAATAGAATCTATGTTTTTGTTGTTGTTGTTGTTTATTTTTTTACAGTCCCACACAACTTCATCTATAATACCAATATGGATATCCTTACAACTTGTTTCATGCAAACACATAGGAGTTACGTCTCGGCGGGGGATAATAATATGGTTTCTTCTTTTCAACAAAAAGACGATGCTATTCAGTAGTCTCCCCATCATTCAGTGAAATAGGTACTGCGTGATGTGGAACTACATATGACGAAATTAGGGATTATAAGCGTTCTGTCTTTTTCCTTGACTGTTCAGTAATGACACGAAGAGCTAATGGTATGTTACACCTTCACATACTTGTGTTTTGGAGATAAAACTTCTGACTAACGCGTCAGGGAATCGATTCGGTGAAACCAATCTACTTACGATCTTGGCAGCATGAGTACGGACAACACTCACAGATAGTTTATTTAAATACACTAACAGTTCTACAGTCACATTATATTCTGTATGTGAGAAATATATGTTTCCCGCACGTTTACGCCCTCAGAATCTCTGCCAACAAAACAAAGAACTAGCCTTTAACAGAGAGTTAAAATGATGTGTTGTTTTCTTCATTTCCCGGTTACAAAACAAATACGTACATATATAAATAATACGTTCAAGTGATATAATATTACTTAAATGACTGGACAGATAAAATAGCAATGAAAAAAAAATAGACACGGGCACTCTGACAAACAACATTTGCCTTTGTTAATACAATCGTCATGGTTAACGAAAATTTAAGAAGTAGGGCTTTCTTGATAGAGATTAATGAAATGAAGTTGGCGGGCTTGTCCATAAGAAATATGCAAGAATTTTGAAAGTGTAACAGATCTTCTTAAACTGATTGTGCAACTGTTTGTAAATGCATAGAAATGCGGTTGATTTGCATGGCGGAGTCGCTCTCAGACAACTTGACGTGCAGAGAGACGATTTATCGCCTCTGCCCTCCCCCCACCTCCCCCCACGTCCACTCAACCGTACCCCATCCTCGAGCCCTCTTGTTTTCAGACGTCTACTTCCGGCGAGACACAAATACTAAATTGATACACGAGTGCCTATGCTTTATAATTTTGCCCTGCCAATCGCGTTCCGTTCTCAAGAACGCGGAGAACACTTACAGTGGGTTCATAATCACGATCATAATCATGAACGGGCACTTCATTATTGGACTCCGACAGTGTTAAGCGACGAAACACAATTTTTGTTCAACTTTATAAGATTTCTTGCTTGAGTGTGGAGGAAGCCAAAGGAATAGTTTTGGTAATGTAGTATGCATTGCTGAACACGACAGGTATAGCGAAGTGTCTGTGATGGTAAGGGCAGGTGTTAAGGGCCAGTGCATACGTATCGCTTTATCATCAAAAATGGAACATAGGATTAAACTATCGTTTATTTACGGCCTTACGCGGGCAATTTTGTTCAGATTTCGTGTTACTTGTTGTGTTACTTGTATCTATGCGATACATTGAAACAATTCTTCGGTTAGAATTATGAAAATTTCTAAAGGAACACTGTACTTCTAGCATATTACAAATGTCAACTTTTTCTGCCTACCCAAATTTAAACTAATTTTCTACAAAAAAAATACGATTAACATTTTGCAAGGAAATATAAAGATAACTATTTTGATATCATAAACGATGCCCACTTGTGTGCGTAAAAATATAAAAAAAAAGCTAGAAAAAAGTTGTCCCTATCAATGTCGGAAAAGCATATCAGGTGACTTCATAATGTTTTTGAATACGTGACGATAACTAGAGAAACGATCAACTATAATACATGTTTTATTTATTTTATTTTTTTATTTTTTATTTTCATTTTTATAATTTCAACCTACATGGCAATGCTTACATTGCAGAATGTTCCCATGGCTAAATGGTATTATGTTTAGGCTGAACATATTTACAGTAGAAAAAGAGTTCCTTGTCAGTGCTTTAATTTCTTTGTGGCGCTTATTTTACTTACCTTAGTTCCTGTTTCGTCAGGAGTCCAGCTAAATGTAGCTCCTCCGAAGTGATCACACTGGACAATATCTACTCCAGTTAAAACAATTATGAATTTAAGAATGTGCATCTTTCCTCCATCCATTTTAAATATTTGAATTCTTAGACCTTTTTTTCTATGTTTGTTTAGTTCCCTTTTTTCTTTACATTATAAATTACATGTAGCTCACTTATAATAAAAAGATGAATATTATGTTATTTTCCATAACTATATACGATTAACCCGCGCGTAGGTTTTTTAATGTAAAAATCATTTTCATTGATTGGCTACGAATGCACACGTTAATATTAAAGTAATAAATCTTGATTTTAATATAGGCAATTTCAGTTTAACGTAGTCTTCTAGATCTAAACTTCCTTGTCTGTTGACATTGAGCTATAATATTTAAGCATAATGAAAAAATAGGAAACCTTAACAAATATGTCTGAATTAACGCATATACAATTTCAAAAACATAATAAAAAAACTATTAAGGTATGCAGATCGAAGATCTAATCAATAGTTTTTGCGAAGATTTTGGTGGTAAAAAATTTTTTTAAAATACGCGAATCATCATTAAAATTCTTTATATAAAAAAGAAATAAAGTAATGTTCTGCATGTTTCCACGAATACAGATAATTAATGAAAAAACGAAGACATAAACTTGTCTGTAAGGTTTTAAGACCTCTCACAACCCGAAGCAGCAATCAAAAGTTTTTTTATTAACACGAAGAGATATTTAATCGTATCATTTTGTACATAATGACAGTGAATATACCTCTACCTCCGCCTCGTATTAATGCCCAATAGAATTAAGGGCTATTTCTCCTAGCACAATGAATGTTGAGCCATATATGTTACTTACAGAATTATTACACGAGTGTGATATATTCGAACGTAAAATTGACATTAATTTTGTCTAGTGTGACATATTCGTCCGCTCTTTTTTGATAGCTTACACTGAAACATGTTATGTCACATGCGTTGTGATATTAAAGTGCATGAAACCATAAAATAACACTTTGTTATACTCATTTCAGGAAGGAGTCGGACGATGCCCCCCACCCTCGATCCTCAGCCCACACCCGGCAGGAGCTGGCCATGCAAATATATTAAGTTTACTCTGAGTTTAAGTAGACCGTTTTGCAAAAATATGTAACACGTGTGAATTGGACTTTTATATGTAACGCCGTTGTTGCATTTTGGCTCTTTATAATAACGGCCTTGGTCTACATAGCGAAAAATGAAATGTTGCTGGATGTCTCCCGGATACCGCTACCCAAGTGTTATACCGAAAAACACCGTTAAACTCTAAGTTGTATTCAAATTGTCATTGCGTTTTTTTAGCTCACCTGGCACATAATGCAGGTGAGCTATTAGGACGGTCAATACTCCGACGTCCGTTGTACGTAGTACGTCTGTTCACATTTTCCTTCAAATGCAATCTCCTTTGATCCCACTATGTCAGTATTGATGAAACTTGGAAAGAATCTTCCTTGCATGTAGCTTTATTAAAATTTTACAAATAATTCCATTCCATGCTGAACTCTGGTTGCAATGGCAACCAGAAGAAAAATCTTTAAAAAATGTTCTTGCCTGAAACCGCAGGACATAAAGCATAGATAGTTTGCATGGTGAATTATCAGGAGGTCCTCTACCAAAGTTTTCAAGCTGTGCCCCTGAGGTCAAAACATGCAACGTCCTAGGGGTCACATATTTTACATAGAAATGTATAGGAAAAACTTTAAGAGACATTCCTCTCTGAAAATCACTTGTCCCTAAGTTCTAAAACATTGCACAAAGTATTGTCTAGGAGCCTCTAGCACGGTTCTTCAAATTATGTCCCTGGAGTTAAACTTGACCCTGTCCCAGGGGGTTACTTCTTTATACAGAGGCCTATATAGGGAAAAACTTCAAAACTCTTCTTGTCTGAAATTACTACGCTTTGGGATTTGATATTTCGCATACAGGTTCACCTAGAGCTCCTCTACACTAATTGTTCAAATTATGCCCCTAGAGTCATAAATGGCTCCGCCCCAGGGGTCAATTGATTTAGTAAAGGCTTATATAGGGAAAACTTTAAAAATCTTTTTCTATAAAACCGGAAATCCTAGTGTTAAGATATTTTGCATGAAACATAATCTAGAAGTCCTCCAATAAGATTGTTCAAACGATGCTCTTGTGGTCAAAATTTACTCCACACTAGGGGTCATTTGAATTTTGTAAAGACTTTTATGGAAAACGAATTTTCTCGTCAGTATCCACAATGCCTAGTGTTAAGATATTTCATATGTAACATGGCCTAGTAGACCTCTACCAAGTTAGTTTAAATCTTGGCCCTGGGGTCAAAATTGGACCTGTCCCCGGGTCACCAAGGCTAAAATAGACTTTAAAATTTCGTCATTGATCCTTAATTTATTGACATATATTTTAGATATATGGTATATGTGCACCTTGCATGAATCTCTACCATTTACTTGGATCAAGGTCAAGGTTACCAAGGCTAAAATAGATTTTGTCCTTTTCCACTTAGAATTTTCATTAATAGATCAATATCTGAGATATTTGGTACGTAGATAACGTGCAAAAATCTCTACACTTAGGCGGAGTTTGCTGTCATTCTATCAAGGTCAAGGTCACTAAGGCTAAAAGTCGATTTTTATACTTTTTGTCATGGAACCTTTATTGATTGATATTTTAAATATTTGGTATAATATTGACACCTTGCATGAACCTCTTCCATTAAACTGGGGTTAAAGGACACCGAGACTAAATTTACAGAGCCTTCATTTATAGATCAATATCTTTGATACTTGGTTTGTAGGTTCCTTGAATGGACCTCTAGCGTAAGGCGGGATTTGATGTCACAGGGTCAAGGTTATCACAGTCAATAATATATTTTTCTACTTTCTGTCATAGGGCCTTTACCTATCTACTGATATTTTAGATATTTGGTCTGCAGGCACCTACAAATCGTCAATTAGAACATGTAATTCTGCTTTTGATGTTTGCTAAGCGTTATGAGTTTCTTGTTTACTTTTTTAAGTTATGAAACATTCATTTGTCCTCTTTAAAGTGTCGTAATACTTCCTTGACTAGTCCCCGTTTGTTGTTGTTGTTTTTTGTGCATTTATAAGCTAAATTGTGGGGCATTCATTTTAACAAAACAATGGTGGTTTAATAAGATGCGTTACGGTCTAGTGCATACCTTTCTATAATTGTATAAATACAACGTCTGACAACTGCGTCAAAGAATCGATTCTTTGGCTTAGTGGTTATAGTTTTGGCCTTTGATCGAAGTTCGAATCCCGCTCTTGGTTGTGTATTCTACATCTTAGCATCTTTCTGTTACAGACTTTCATGTTCGTAAGATAGGGGCTCGTCCGGGATGGCATCTCCTGGACTTAGTTATAGAAATTAACTTTAAAAAAAAATCGTTCAAGATTTCTGTCTGATCTTCTGATCTAAAACAAAAAATAAATAACACCATTCGTCATCATAAATTATGACTTTCTCAAAGAGGGAATGTGTTACGGTCTAGTAGCATACCTTCTTATAATTGTATAAATACAACCTCTGACAGCTCTGACAGGGAATCGATTCTTTGGTTCAGTGGTTAGAATGTTGGCCTTCGATGCGCTAGATTCGAAGTTCGAATCCCTACTCTTAGTTATATATTCGTAAGATGCAGTGCATCTTTCTGTTACGTACTTTCTTATTCATTATAGGGGGTGCACAGTATATGGGCTAGTCATTTCAACAGGAGTAAAAATGTTTTAAACCATGGAGAAAATATTAAAGCTGTCGATTTGAAATCAGCGTAAAGTTTGTTAACTGCGTTTTAACAGTTTAAGGGATATGGTAACGTTTTCTTCTAAAATCAAACAAGCTTTCCGATTGGTATACATTCTTGCCTTTTAACATTTGTTAGACAAAGACGCAATGTGAATATACAATAAAAAGAAAAGTACTCACGCTTGATCCATCACTTGCAGGAGCCCACATGAAAACTCCACCTCCAAAATGGGCGCTGAAGACAAAGCCTGTGCAGAAAAGTAGTATACAGACTCTAAAAATGTTCATTGTTTTAGTACTCTCCGCTCACAATGTAAAATGTAATCAAACTGTTATTCAATTTTCTTTATTTTATTTTTAAAAAAGGTTTAACAAAATAGCATATTTAAACATTGTTACTTATTCTCATTTATGATATTGTAGATTGTAACACTAGGTTTCCTTTTTATCCAACGATACACGGGCGTTCGAGAAATAAACTGGTTTATGTTACATAAATTCCCCTTCAAACAACTATGAAGGACTTGCAATACTATAATACTGTCTTCCGTGATGCTTGTCGTTACTTGATCTGCATAGCCATGGCTCTTCTTTGTATTTAGAAAAAAAAAACTTTATTATGTAGTACTGTCAGATATGTTTCAAAAACTGTTTTTTTTTTAAGATAAGGTTTTGGATGAACGTTTGAATTTCACCTCGCTATCTTTTACCTTCCATAATCAACGCGTCGAATTTAAGGATGTGACAAAATTAGTTCTGCTTTTTCTTTATTCATATATATATCCCTTAAGTGTACATTCCTGACTATAAACTTGACTCTTTAAAATCCAGTTTTAAATTCCATAACAGCAGTATTAATTAAAAATAAGCCGTTCGTGGTCTAGGTCTTACAGTAGTCGCTATTTTGATTTTCCACTCATCTTCTATCATTACTATTTTTTTTTAGTTAAGACCGTTTCTTTAAAAGCCAAATATCTCGTATTGCTTTGTTTAAACTTTTTTTCTTTACATCGATTGGGAAGCAAGCTCTTGCAACTTATATTAATCCCTCTGGTGATTGCTTCCTGGGGTCAAACCAGTACATAGTCGCGTCGTGAGTGAGGAATGTGGAAAGTCACTGGAGACTCTCACTCCTGGTGGGATTCGAACCAGCAATTTCTGGATTGGGAGTCCGACGCTCTAACCCCTCCACCACTGCTCCTATTAAAGCGATCTAACCTCTCGACCACTGCTCCTCCTATCTCGAGAATAAAACTGAAAATAAAATAAGCTGTGTGGGGTTTTTATTTTGTATATTACGAATCATTTTGAAATAGCAGCAAATATATTGTCTAGAATATGCAACCAAAACAGAAACCCGATAGCATGGTATTGAGACCTAAACCCAATTAAACATGTCTGGGACATGCTTCCGAGAGCGATTTCAGCTCGCCCTGTTAAGCCAACCACCATCCAAGAGCTTAGACAGGCCTTCTTAGAGGAGTGGGTTCGAATCCCACAAGACGTTATACGCGGGCTTATAAGTAGCATGAGGAGACGGTGTCAGGCCGTAATCAACGCAAATGGCCACCACACTCGATATTGCACACTTTTTTCACTTTTGGCCCACTTTAATTAACACCAATGCACAAAAACCTAAAAAGCCAGCCTTATCCAGATCACACAGTTGTCACGCTTCATTGATTAATAAGAACATAACAAAAACAACAAATTAATACATTTAAAGCGACTGACTCACAGATGAGCCGCCGATGAAAAAAAGAAATTGAAATGCTAGCTGTATTTGTGAAGAACATATCTAAACATAGTTACTGACTCATTTTTTGTTACAGAAAAACATCAAAATGTAAAATTTTACACACTTTTATCGGTAAAAAATTTACCCCGTTACTCTCGTGGTAGAGACTTTAGTTATAAGATTTATTTTAACAATTATTATAACTAGACGCAGTGGTTCAGTGGTGTAGATCGTCGCTCTTTATTTTACTGACTGAAAGGTCATGGGTTCGAATCCTTGTTAAGTCAAAACTTTTTTTCCAGTTTTCATGGTATATAGAAGCATAATATTATGTTTTTCCACAATACATAAACTTCTCTTAAATTTTAAAGAAAAAAAAATTCAGCAAAATTCTGTGAGCCAGTCGCTTTAAATATCAAAATTATCAAAATATTAATTTCCATTAAATACTTGTTGTATACCCATAAAAATATATACAATCGAATAAGTGATCCCTATCAAATTTTGATTAGTATATATAGATCAATAATAAAAGAAAACAGATGTATTCCATAATTAGCCGACAGTAATAAGTAAAACAGTGTGAAAAAATACTTATGTTTTGTTCCTTTTATTATATTAGCAAGTCTACAAGATATTTTTTACAAACCTTTACGGACGAGAACAGAAACTGACACATGGTTTGCTAGAGGGCAAGTGTGTGGAGATTGCATAACAAGTTGACGCACAGATCGGCTATCAGGAAGAAAAAATATCAGGTATCAGCTTTATGCAATGTTCAACCTGTAAAAGTAATTGATACCTCTTACAAAGCAGAATTGTTGCGATAATTTGTAAAGTACACGTCTTACTTTTAAATGTATAGGCTGTTTCAACGAAATATTACATTTAAATTGCCTTTATTATATCTGTATCATATTTTTCCAAGAATACCTGCAAGGAAGTTGAGAGCACCCAGACTAGACTATGTAGAAATTATCAAAAATGACATTTAAACAATTACATTAGGATTTTTATGACATACGACAATTTAAGTCAAGAAAAAAGAATGATAATACTGTTCTTGAAGATTTTGCCCTTGGGACAATTTAACAATTATATATTTTATACACAATTACAAATGAAAAAATGTTATTAATTCTCTTTAGATGCCAGTGGCATGTTTTATTAAATATTCGGTCACACAATAAAAAGTGACTATTCTGAGACAACGACAAGTGATTGTATGTGGTGGAAAAAAAATAATAGGACACATAACTGGAGTTTACAATTAATGGTCCATCGCAACATATAGAGGTGCGTAAAATATCTCGATTGTTTAAGATCTTTGATTCTTATGACTCCGAAGGGAGGCATTCAGTTTTTGAACTGTCCGTCCGTCTGTCAGTAAGTCCGTCCATTCATCACTTCGTCCGAAAACTAAAATAACATTGGCCCTAACTTCCTTATTAGTAAGTGGATTTACTTCCTACTTGGACACAACAACCCTTTCGACAACACCTTACCACTGACCTATATTTATTTGACATTGACCGCTGAATGACCTTCAGCTTGAAGATCCATCTGTTCAAAAACTAAAAAAATTGGCCATAACTTCCTTATTTGTAAGCAACCATGACTGTGACCTGTGCCATGTTTAGGGGGCATTCGTGTCTGTGACACATTTCTTCTTCTACTAAAATGTTGGTACCAGGCCAGTTGTTTTCAAAAAATAATTTTACAGAAGGATGTATAAGTAAAAAAGTGCTTTTCAACTTATGTCAATACATATTATTTTAATTGTTGCATTACAGTTATATTTTTATTAATGATAAACAACTTGAAAGTTCAATATTCGTTGACGGTAATTACATCTATGGTGCTTACTGCTTCCAGCACAAGCATGTAAACAAAACAAAAGTATTAAGTCGCGCTGTATATATTTTTACATCTTCACAAAAGAAAAGAAGATTTTTTATCCTTTCATTTCCTTCAGATAAATGGAAGCTGACATAGTCAACATGATACAGGGGTTCGGAATACGTCGTTTGTGCGGTAGTGCATTCATACTGACATTGTTACTGGCCAGTGCTATTTCTTATGTTGTACATCCGCTGGCTGTACAAGTGTCCCTCCTAAATGCGAAGGGTATAAAATATCTAAAGGTCAAAAATGACAGAGAAAATAAAAGTATACATATGAGCATACAGAGTTTCTTCCAAGACCTGCCGATACAGGAATCAGAAACATTGCTAGATGTGTCCGGAAACTTTACTAAACCTAAATATTACGTTGAAAACAAAGAACAATGTATCAAAAGACTACCACAAGCAATCATTGTAGGGATTCAAAAATCCGGGACATCTGCTCTCTTAACATTTCTCAGCTATCATCCACAGATAGCGGCGTGTTTGAAACCGGCAGAAACTAAATACTTCTCCCAGTACTATAGAACAAAATCAAGTGGACTGGTACCGTAATCTGATGCCGTGTAGCTTCTCTGATCAAGTAACTATCGAAAAGTCTCCCCCGTACTTCTACAGACGTGTCTGTGCAGAGAGAATTCGAAAGATGAATCCTGATACAAAAATAATCATCATAGCAAAAGACCCTGTTGAACGTGCTATTTCTATGTATGCAATGCAAAAAGCACATTCAGTGCATAACATAAAAGTTCGAAGACTTAGTCACCAAAAACAATCGTAGAGATGTAAGTGAAAAGTCTAAATTCATTCACCTGGTCCAATTATCAGAAATATATGGGCGCTTGGCTTGAAAATTTCAAACTACAACAAATTTTGGTGCTAGACGGTCATAGCTTAGAGCGCAGTCCAGCTCAGGAGTTACACAAGGTGGAAAATTTTCTCGGAATTGACAGATACTTCACCGCCGACAAATTCCACTTCAATGCAACAAAAGGCAAATATTGTATATCAAGTACTGAGGACGAAGTCCAGTGTTTGAACGAGAAGAAAGGAAGACCTCATCCTAAAATAGAAGAAGATGTAAGACGTATTCTTAGGAACTATTTTCGTCCATTAAATGAAAAATTCTTCACGATGATCAATGAACGATTAGACTGGAAGTACACATAGGTTTCTGTGCGAATAATTGTATGTTAGCAACCTTAGTGACAAAGGGTTGATGTAAAGAAATGAAAACGTCAGAGGAGCTGGAAAAGTTGAAAGTGCTGAAAGACTGACGAGTGTATTGCAGACGCTTCTGCCAAGACTATACAGCTGTGTTATGACTATCTGGTTACATTAGCTACACGTTTGCAAAGAAGCTACTTTCTAAAATTTTATCTAATACGCCTAGGAAAGAGGTAAAATCATATGTGCTGCTCTTAAAACTGTGCCTGTGAATTTTTGTAGATGACTGGCCTGAAATGATGTCTACTTTCCATGTATATGGACCAGGGTCTTTCAATATCTTTCAAATTTATTTGAAAGACCCTATATGGACGGACGAGAGGAATTTTCTGTAAATAACTGAAACTGACCGTGCCTTGGTTCGAAAATGGCGTGTCCGCTGGTTCTTAGGCCTACATGTAAAAAACCTAAGAAATGACAACTGATAATTTGCTTTGTTTCAAAACGTATAAATTGTGTTTCGTGCTAAAAAAAGACAAAAATGGAAGTTACAATATAACAATTACTGCCTTATGATAAAATCTGTATCACTGAAATTTATGTGTACTAACTACGCACATGTGGATACGCCGATGAAGGCAGTGATACATCTATATTAAAATGGACGAAGCAAATACTATAATATTAAACTGAAAGACTAATCGCCGACATTATAAAAGGTACATGCTATTACTGTAAAATAAAAACTTGCTAACTTAGTGTCTGTAACCGAAACATTTACATGTTGCTTTAACATTTTTCAAACTTACTTTAAAATAAATATAACAAAAACAGTATGTGGTTTCAATTGACAACATTTGGCGGAAATACTTGTCGTAAGACTTTTTATAGTCACGGTACCAAAGGTAATACGAATATGTCATTTATGAGTAGTCTGTTCAATATCAGTGATTCGTTTGATCTTTTATGACACACAAGTAAGGCACAGTACTATATTCTCAGTCCTGAATTACTAACAGGAAGAAAATCATTTGTTTCTATTTCAATGTAAGACCCGTGTTCCCTTTAAACAGTCATTAAATGTTAGAGGTTTTAGAGCTTCTTCTAAATGTTTAAAACTTCCTATTAAGATCTTGAAACCTTACGTTTGGAAACATTCATCAAACACTTTATTTCTACACAGTTATGGATAGGATGAACAGGCATTGAATACTACTATTGCCTAGACAGCAAGGGTGGGACTAGATAGTGAATGCAAAAAATATCTGTATTGTATGAGGGTGCGAGATAAATTCATTCCCTGTGAGGGATGGAACAACTATTGAACACTAAATTTCTACATAGGAAGGCTGGAACTAGGCACTGAATACTAAATTCTTACAAAGGAAAGGTGGACACAGGTATTGACACTAAATTTCACACAGTAAGGGTGGACCCAGGTATTGACTTTTATTTCCTACACAGTAAGGGGGGAACCAGTTATTGACATAAAATTCCAATACAGAAAGGGGGAACCAGGTACTGACAGAAAATTCCTACACAATAATGGTAGAACCAGGTACTGGCAATAAATTTCAATACAGTAAGGGAAGACCCCAGGTATTGACTTTAATTTCCTACACAGCAAGGGTGGAACCACTTATTGACACTAAATTCCTAAACATAAAGGGTGGTACAAGGTTTATCACACTAAATTCCTACACAGTAAGGGTAAAACCAGTTACTGACACTAAATTCCTACACAGTAAGGGTAAAACCAGATACTGACACTTGATTCCTACACAGTAAGGGTTGAACCAGGTACTGACACTAAATTCCTTCACAGTAAGAGTGGAACCAGGTATTGACACTAAATTCATATAAAGTAAGCGTGCAACCAGGTACTGAACATTATATGGTTGAACCAGGTAAATTCTTACATAGAGTGGAACCAATTACCAACTGCTATATTCCTGCATACTTAACGTTAATTTCCCACATAGGGCCACTCTCATGCTATATAAACCACTAGTCGGGACGAAGTCTTAATGATATAAACACAGTAAGTGTAAAAAACAGGTATTGACACTTAATTCCTAAACAGTAAGGGTGGTACCAGGAATTGACACTAAATTCCTAAAGCAAGGATAAAACCAGGTACTGACACTAAATTCCTACACAGTAAGTGTAGAACAAGTATTGAACACTAACTTCCTTCACAGTGTGGGTGGACCCAGGTACTGACACGGAATTCCTACACACTATGGGTGGGAACCAGGTATATTGACAATAAACTCCTACACGGTAAGGGTAAAACCAGGTATTGACACTAAATTCCTACACAGTTAAGAGTGGAAACGAGAATTGACACTCAATTCCTACACAGTAACTTTCGTTTTTGGCAGGAAAAGCCGTGCACGTCTTTCAAATACACATCATTACCATCAGTTTCATACCTTTTATTTTAATTGCAAGAGCATAGTAATTGTCAGGGTTGCAGAAATGTTCCAAGCTCAATCGGTCCGACCACCCGACGATTACTCCCCCACCCCTCTCAACCACTTCAAAAAAAAAACGTTCGCTCGTATTGACGAGTGGAGAAGATAGGAGGACGAGTATAATTTTCTGATCAAACAAAAAATGCAGAACGAGTGCAAAAACCGCAAGAAATATACCGATGGATGTGTATGTCATAACGTCACAGTTTACCGACAGCATGTAATACGCTGTCAAAACGAAACCGGAAGCGTGATTAAGGGGGGGGGGAGCACTGCGCCTTTTTTAATCCAGTAAACCGCACAGTACCGTTGATCTTTTTTGTCCTAGGTCTCCAGGACTGGTGATGGTGATGCAGGACGAGTAGAAATTTTTGTCACAATTACTAATTGTGTAAAATAAAACAAAATAATTGTGTACCATTAATTAATTAACATCATAAACTCGAATTCAAGTCGAATCACGGGCGTTTGATGACAGCGTCGTCTATGCTTCGTATTACAAGTATCGGCGCGATTTGATCGAACATTACAATATTCACCACGAGTTTTATGCGCGTTTGCATTAAATTTAATTTTAAGTAGCATCTCTATTTACACCAGTGACCGCGGCGATAGTCTTTGAAAGGGGCAGAAATTAATTAATGCACCGCAAGTCAATAAAACGATAGCCGATAGCGGTCATTTGTTAATTGGTTATCAATGACACGCGGTGTATTCACCGAATCGGAACATATTATCATAACGAATAATTAAAGAATTAACGGCGTGTCAAAAATTTCACTGGCCTGATCAAAGGTATGCGCGTTTTTCATGTTTTCCGGGACATCGGGTGTCTTTCCGGGACTCCGGGACGGGCCCTCGATTTCCGGGACAATCCCGGACGATCCGGGACGTATGGCAGGTATGACAGTAAGGGTGGAACCAGGTATTGACACTAAATTCCTACACAGTAAGGATGGACCCAGGTATTGACACTAAATTCCTACACAGTAAGGGTGGAACCAGGTATTCACACTAAATTCCTACACAGTTAGGGTGGAACCAGGTATTGACACTAAATTCATATAAAGTAAGCGTGCAACCAGGTACTGAACATTATATGGTTGAACCAGGTAACTTCTTACATAGAGTGGAACCAGGTACCAACTGCTAAATTCCTGCATACTTAACATTAATTTCCCACACAGGGCCACTCTCATGCTATATAAACCACTAGTCAGGACGAGGTCTTAATGATATAGACATAACCATTGCAATGTGTATGTAAAATTCTTTACTTCACACTTTAATAATAAAAAGATGCATGTTAACACCTGATTCAAAGCACTTTAAAGCAATTCAAGCATTTTCAATAAATAAGTAGTCTATAAAATGTTTTCTACACATTTAAACCTTTTAAGGCAAATAAAATGATGACTGATCAACATACTGATTTCTCTATTTCAGAGATATTTCATCTTTCTAATTACATTAGAATGGTAGATCTGTAAAGTTAATGATTCAGTATAACCTTAATAGTCATAAATGTAATGTTCCTACTAAGCATGTGTATTCTGTTTTCATACAAATTTAGACATACGTTTGTATTTCGTTACTCTAATTACATTAGAATGGAAGCTGTTGATAAATTCATGGAATTTCTACCAATTAACACTTATTTAACTGTCACAAATTTATGTTCGATTTCCGTTATCCCAACAGGCTCTCCTTTCTTCTCATCATAATCTGCCCAGTCCTAAAAACAGAAACACAGGATCTAGTTAAAACAATCATTTCACTATGATAAAAGTTCACTGTTTTAATTCAGAAGCTGTAACATACATACACATCATTAAAAAATAATGACTTGACTTACCAATCATTCTCATACTAGACTCATAATAAAAGGAAACAATAAAAAACAAGAGGGCCATGATGGCCCTGGATCGCTCACCTGAGAACTTTGGCTGTGGGTTTGCTGTTAAGCAAACATAAGAAGCAGTTTTTCATTTTCTAATTGAAGATAATTATGTAGATACCTTAAAAAACAAATAACTAAAATATCAGTCAATAAATAAAGTCTCTATGACAGAAAGTTGAAATATCTATTATTAGCTATAGTGACCTTGACCCAGTGACCTCAAAGCCCAAATACGGGTAGAGGTCCATGCAAGGAACCTATATACCGAATATCAAAGAGATTGGTCTATAAATGAAGGCTCTATGAGGTAAAGTAGATAAATCTATTTTTAGCATTGGTGACCTACTAGAATGTTGAGTGTTCCTACTGTAATCAAATGGTGTATAAGTAATTACCAATACTTCTCAGTGCTTTTTATTTTTCTTGTTAACTAAAGCAATATTTTTGCACACCCTTTCATACACATGCAAACCTTAAACAAGCCAACTGTATTTGACATCAAATCAACTATTGACTGAATATCTGTTACACGAGGTATATAAAGTACTAACTATCTTGTAAACCAGTTCTTGACATTACAAAAACAAATAGTATGTTTATTATACTGTTTCTAAACATTACAAAGAATATGTTTATGATACTATTTCTAAACACTACAAAGAATATGTTTAATTATACTGTTCCTAATCATTACTATGAATATGTTTAATGATACTATTTCTAAACATTATAAAGAATATGTTAAGTTATACTGTTCCTAAACATTACCATGAATATGTTTAATAATACTATTATTAACTAAATATCATTAGCCCTAAAAAACGGCCCAGACCACATCCAATATTACTATGGTCTCCTCTATAACAGGGCCACGGGCCGGAAAGTGATAAAGATATAAAGCCCGCATTTTGAGAGATTTCATTGGCTGATTACAAAGGGCCAAAATCTGATATAGAATGGCTACTAAATTTAAACCAATATTTTTATACTATATTTAACCATGTTTGCTAAAGTGACAACGTGAAGATTTCACAAACTAACAAGCGTTTACTAAACATGGATTAGTTGTCTGGGAAAATGTTGAGTGGGGAGGAAATGCTTGAGTGTTAAATTTCATTATATGTAGTTATTTAATAAAATTGTCAATAAATAAGTGATTTGATACTGGCACTGTTATTTGTCCTCGAGATAGTCATATTGGCCCTCGGCCAATATTGGCACTGTTATTTGTCCGAGGGCAGTCATATTGGCATGAGGCTGTAGGCCGAGGGCCAATATGACTGTCTCGAGTACAAATAACAGTGCCAATATCAAATCACTTATTTAATAACATATATTCTGAACATTATAAAGAATATGTTTCATTTAGGGAAGGGAACGAATGTTCGAATATTTGAATATTCGAAAATCCACCTAATATTCGAATCTGAAAATCAAATTCAAATATTCTAAAATGATTTTTTTTTTCAAATAAAGCATCGTTGATTTTTATAAATGTAATCATTCTGATTATGCAAAACCCCCAATCTGTTTGTTATTGTGTTTCTTTATCTCGTGTCAAAAATGATCCAATTAACAATAAAATTGCAATGCATAATTGGCAGGCGCAGTCATTAGGGATTAACAGTTTGCCACAGGCGTAATTGTGATACCTTTTAATCTTTTGTTCATTTTAATTGGCGCCCGTTTATTTCACAAATTTTAGAAGTTCATTGTCTCACAATTTTCAAGGATTAACATCATGTTTTACGAAAACGAACAACCAGTCACGCTTATAACTCTATTGATATTACTTTTTAGTTGCCCAATAAATAGAATAGCTCAAATATTTTCCTCTTATAAATATATTTGAAAAAAAAATCATCCTCTCTTTGTGTTTGATCATCGCTTAACACTATTGAAATAAGCTGTATGGAAAAAAAAAAACCCAAAAAACATGCACCCCTCTCGTGTTTGGACTTATTTCATGTGGTTTTAACGAATATGGCAAAGCGAATATTCGAATATTGATATTAGTATTCGTTCCCATCCCTAGTTTCATATTGGCACTGTTATTTGTCCGAGGGCAGTCGTATTGGCATGAGGCCGAACATTACAAAGAATATGTTTCATTATTCTCACTGTGTACTTACCTGCTCTACTAATGAAATTTCAGGGAAGGGTGTGCCTGATTCTGTGCCTTCAGCAGTAAAGCCAACCTATGATAATACAACCTAACCATGTTATTCAGCAAGTTACATTTATTGTTTTAGAAAACATTACTAAACAAACACACCAGCATGCACTGTAATTTGAAAAGGCAGTTTATGACATACAAGTTTAAAGGGACCAAGATGCATTGTAGTATGAACTGGTAACACTTTTCATACTTATGAAATATAATGCACAATGTATATGAATACTGTCAAAGGTAGTAGTTTAAATTTCTACCTGGAAAATCATTTAAAGGGGCCAAACTTTTTTATGAAAAGCAGGGGAATATTTCTAATGATAAAAGAAATGTGAATCTGAAGAGTAGAGTGAGCAGTGGACAGATCAGTAGTCCAGTGGTCACTTTCAATTTGTAATTAGTATCACTGGAATAGGATGCTTTCTATATCTTACACTTTCCCCTACCCTTTCATTTAACTAAACTCTTCAGGGGTGTAGATAGGATTCATCAGAGAATGACAAATGGACATCAACGCAATCATATGACATTTAAAAGTCTACATCAGTATAGTAGACAACAAGTTGTTCAAAATTCAATGAAAATCCTAAAACAGAGAACAGATGGTATGCAGGAATTATTAGACAGAAGCTTAACTATTTGTGTGTTGAAGAGTTAAAAAAAGATCAAGATGTCGATCATTGTATTACCCTTGGAGAAAATTCTACAGGTTCCACTCCTCTACAATCAAACACAACAATGGTCTTGAACTGACCAGAGTCCTCTGCATTATAAGCTGTTATAGTGTCACGCATTATATCTGGAATAGAAACAATGTACAAAATCATGTTATCTGCCAACATTTAGCAAATACCAGAACACTCTTTCATTGTTTCACCATAATATTTCAGGGCCTTCCCCAGAGAATTTTCCAAGCGCAACTCTGATGGGGTGGGTGCAGGATGGGGTAATCCCCGTACCGCATGTCGATTTTTTTTAAATCCTTACAATGAAATGAATCATTTTGGGGTATGTTTAATGGGAGTTTAAACAAACAAAAGGTGTTCAGTATTAACATATTTTTTAATATCTTTCAGCATCTTTAATATATACATGTAAATGCATATTTCATACATAGTTGCATATAAATATATAATCAAAGGCTCTTCAAATTTTTTTAAGTATGAGTTTATGACAACTATGGCAAAACAGAGTTGACCAAAATAAGTCTTTTAGTGAGCATTATAAATGAATAGTTTTTTCTGTCATATTTAAAAAAAAAGAAACAAAAAATATACATATACATGTATTTTGAAGGAAGGAAACCTTTATGATCTTTAAATAACTTTCAACAGAAACTGCCTAGTATAGTCAGTATTGACTTTTGGCAGTAATAAGTTGAAGTTGAACTGAGTACCTCTTTTGAAGGCAATGAATGACAGCAATTTTCAAGGGAAAAAGAAACTTTCTCAATGACAAAGGAAAATAATTGGTACAAATTATCAAAACTTGACCATTCATCTTAATCAATGAATTAAATTTTGTAAGATTGCTGTGTCTCCAAGACGCAGTTTTCTCTAAAGAAAAAGTAAAAATACGATGGGGTCGCGAAAACAAGTGACAAACGGACTATCCGAGATATTTTCACTTAGATGGTGCTTATGGAATGTCAGAATTAATTTCAACACGGTTAGAAATCGACTGCATCATACTTTTAATTAGAGAGGGCTGTATTTTTGGACAGTTCACCTATATTTCTGACTGTCAAAATGAGAGTCGTCATGGGCAAAAAATTAGTTTACTGTCAGTTGTCCGAGAAAAATTGTCCCCAGCGTCGGACTAAATAATTTGTAGAACCCTGTAATACAAACCAAATTTAACTTAATTACATCAAATTTAGCACCTCCCACAAATAAATGAGCCAACCTCCTTAATTGTCGTAGCTCAAACAACCGATTTTCAATCAAGAGCAATTAATGCCACGTGATCATAAAACACATTTCTTTCAAATATAGCCCATTATTAGCATGTCACATGTTTATCCATACATCCTGTCATAACACGGGATTTATTGATCGATGACACAATAAGACGGCTGCTGTGTATTTCAAGTAACAATTCAGTGATAAGCAGTCGTCTGCTGCCCTAAAAATTCAAGCGCCCCGCTTCAAAATCAACGTGCAAGCCGAAATTCAAGCGCCCCGGTAACTTGGATCATGAAAATCAAGCGCCCCGCTGCCGGGGCGCTAAATCGGCCTGGGGAATGCCCTGTATTTCTTACCAGCAATATTCAATGTCATGTCTTTTATTATGTAGCTGAAAAACTCAATTTTGAAACTGAAATCAGAACAATCACCACAGCAATAAGACAGTTCTTGACCATATTAAAGCATACAAGGATTTAAATTTTCACATGATGTTAAAATGCTGATAGAATTTAAAAAAAACAAAACAGCCAGATCATATGCAGATTTTCTACAGATACTCTACTTCACACTATTAAAGGGGCTGTGCTCCGGATGACAAAAAAGGAAGTTTTCTTGTATTATAAATTTCTTGTAATATTTATGACTAATGCTTAAAAAATAACTTACTGACAAAAAATAAGTCAAATAATTACATTATAAATTGATTTTTTCCCCTTTCAAAGTGCTATACCGTAACGCGACGGTATAACTTTATTGTATAACATTTAAAGTAAATATCTGTAATATCACTTGAGGCGATGGTGGTGACAGTTAAAGCGTTGGAAACATTTTGTTAACATGAGGGTCCAGAGTTCAAATCAGGCTGGAGCGAAAATATTTTTTTTATTCTATTTTGACTTTTATAATCAGTTTTGAAGTAAAATATTATGTTGTTATAATCTCACGGCATCTAAATATATAATTTATGAAAAAAATTTGTTTATGTCAAATCTGGAGTACAGCCTCTTTAACATTACAATACTGAAGATGTTACCAATAGAATTTTCTCTGCTACAGAGTTTACATTTCACCACCATGCTAGCATGCCCTCTCCCACCTTTCAATGGGGCATTCTCCTATAATGAAAGAACAAGGATGTTCTTGTTTAATTTTTACAAAACTGTTTTTATTAAGATTTTCAATACACAATGATATACCCTGTACAATACAAAATCCTGTATTTCTTACACTTAATTTATCTCAGGGATTGGTTTACATTAAACATAACAATCTTCTTTTTTAAACAAGTTTAAGCATGTTTTAATGATATTTCATTATCAGGAAGGTTTTTTAACCAAATAAACACATGGCTAGTAGCTACCTTCTGTCAGTGATAGATTACAGTGATTTGAGCTTTTGAGCAAGGAGAGAATTGGGAGGGAATAGTACAACTTTCGTCTATGTAACATCCAATATAATAATGAAGTCTTAAAGTTCCAACCAGTATTCTGAAAATTTAAACCATACATATAATAACATGAGTTAAAGAGAGTTGTTCAGTAAACTAGTTTCAATGTAAAGATCTATCTGAAGAAAGCCAAGCATTAAAAAAAGACAAAGACTGATCACTACAGTTCTGTTTCCACATTTAGGTTCTTTAGATTTTAAAATTTTTTATGTAAAACTTCATGCTGATCAAAATCCAGCAAAGAAAATCATATGTTACCATTATTTGCTGGTTGCCATGGTAGCAAAGCAAAATTTGAAAACTCTATGCATGTCTCAGAACTTTCCCTAGCTCCAGTTTAACTAACATTCTTTACTAACTCACCAATAAAGTCAAGTATTCAAACTTCTGTGACACTTCACCACAGTTTGCACACTTCAGCTGAAATGACAAAATGACGTGAAGTCAGTGTGAAAAGAGTTGAAAATGGCATTAAAACAAGGTGAAAAATCATGTTACTAAGTTACTAACACACTTGACTAATAATACAGCATGTTCCAATTTATGGGATGAAATCTTAAAATTTAAGGTGCAGGCATTTTACTGCCTCTCCACAAAAAAACTAGGGCAAAATTAAGGCAAGATTTTACCAAACAGTAGGGCAAACAAGGGGTTTTTAATTTTAAAAAATCAGGCTAAATAAGACAAGAGCGATCAGTGATCACATGTGTCGCCTGATGATAGCCAATTAAGCAGTTGTATTAAGGGGTGATTGAACAGTTTGCTGGAAATGTGAATTGAGGTACTGATCAATCCTGTAACATTTCATTCAAATTATGTAAGTAGTATAAGAAGTAGTCCGGACAAACATTAAAAATAAAAATCATTAAAGGGTCATAGCACTGACAAAAATCATTGAACTGTAAAATGCCGAAGATATGCACAACTAGACTTAGTACTGATCATTCCTGTAAAGTTTGGATGAAATTGCACCAGTAGTTTTTGAGGAGTAGTCCGGACAAGTTTCGTAACAGATGGACAGACAGACGATGGAGAAGTGATCCCTATATGTCACGGCTACTTCGTAGCAGGCGACACAAAAATAATTACCATTTTTCAGCTGGAATTACCATTAAACTGATACATATCCTAGTCCATCTGATGTTGTGAGAATCCCTTGTTCTGCCCATGCTTGAAATAAAGTGTCTGTACTGACTGGCAAAGGAACCATGGTGCTTTCAAGGATGGACATCACAAGGTGATCCCCAAACACACCTGAACTGTACTCATCACCATAGATTCATAAGGAATTGAATTTCTGCAAAATATCTAAAGAAGAATGTTAGCCTTCATTTTACATTTTTATCTTTTTTACTTGCAAAATGAAAACTTAGCGATACTACGGCTATTTTTTATAAAAGTCTGGAAAAGGTGGGTTAAGAAAACGAAGTAGGGAAAGGTAGGAAAAGTAGGGACTGGTAGAAAGCAGGTGCAACATATATGTGTTATAAGTTAAGCATAGCAAAGGCTAAGAATCAGGTGGTGTGGTGTCTCCAGAAAAAAACTGTAGCTCACTATTCAATGATACAGAGGCTTGGTTCAATTCACAACAGCACATAACTCACTACATAAAAATACAACACATATACTTTTTAGAGGGAGATAATTATGATCAAAATAAAAAAGTTTTTTTTTAGATTTTACTTCTCTAGCAATTTTTTATTTTTCTGGGATTTTCAAAAAATGATGGGATTGAAAAAACTAATATAAAACAATATATGTTTAAATAATTTCTGATACAGATTTTAAAAGTATTAAATTCAATATATACTAGTTGTGATTCAGCTCGAGACATACAGGATAGCTGTCCCACATATATAGCTTAATTTTTTTCTCTTTTTTTGAGGCCCCTAACTGGGTAACCCATTTATTTTTTGTGTCATATGTAAATTTACAATAGATAGTACAGTAAAACCTCAATAATGAGACCACCTCTGGGACCAGCAATAAGTGGTCTTAATATTGAGTTGGTCCTAAAATTGAGTTCAGATGATGACATGAAGGTGTATGGTAGATTTATCGACCCAGTGTGTGTTTTGCGTCAATTGTAGTGTCACTGAGCATAACTTATTTGTTTTATTTGTCCTTACTTTGATAACTAATGATTTGATCAGAATAATGGTCAATATATGGTTAAATTATCAAATTTATTTTCTCTTTAAGAGAAAGCTCTGTCCGCTTTTTGCTCATTTTAGTCAAATTTCAGGAGGAATATTTTGTGTAATCAACTTGTACAATGTGTATCAATCAAAATAAAAATGTAAAGTGATACGTAAATCTCACAAAATTTTGGATTTTAGTGTCGCATTAATTCGTTTGCGCATTTTTGTGTAGTAAACAGCAGTCTACTCTAATAAGGGTGTCATAAACAATTAAACCGATAACTACCAACCTTAAAGTAAATTATCCACATCTGGATCCTTTTGACCTGTCAAATTATCAATTAACACCGATTAACACGAGGTGCCCATTATGTACATGTTTGTGTAAACAAGTTTGCCGACCTCGACCTTTAATGAATAGCTAAAGTCAACAGCTGCCCGTTTTGTTTCGTTCTGGTCGCGGTCGTAATTTCGAGTTCAAAAAAGGTTTGTATTTTCATTCGGGACCGGAAATTGCGGTCGCAATACGCAATACTGAGTTGGTCTTATTACTGAGTTTAACTAACAATAGAATATATAGTAAAAAAATCGGGACCAGAAGAAAATGTTCGTAATATTGAGTTGGTCTGTATATTGAGTTGGTCGCATCGTGAGTTTTTACTGTATATGAATTGATATGACATGCAAGAGATAGTTTACGTATTGTCCTCGTAAGAAAAGTCTCCAAAAATTAATTAATATAAAATATTTACTGTATGAGATTTATTTTTGTGACGTCCTACTACCAGAAAGCATTATTAATCAACTTATTTTTAAAATCTTACTTTGTCTTCTTAAACTGATGAATTTACCTTTAAGTACCATCTGAAATCTTCTCCTTCCGGTTTCAAGTTTGTCAAATTTTCAAGTTGTGCTTTCAACTGCAAGCCTATTTTCTGAAATAAAGAAAAATATAAATGATTATGATATCATTTCTGAAATTAAAATCATAACTAGATATGAACTACATGACACAGGTAATTCTGCAATGTAACTATCATTAAATGCCTGCATAAAAATCATCAGTAGAGGTTACTTTGAGATGATAAGTGGAGATTAATTAATATACATACAGCTGTTAAAGCCCTTGTTTTGTTTCTTTTGATTTCTTTTATTTAATGTCATCAATTAGATTATTTTCATAAAACAACACAAATCAAAAACTC
This sequence comes from Cyclina sinensis, assembly GCA_012932295.1. Lineage (NCBI taxonomy): Eukaryota > Metazoa > Mollusca > Bivalvia > Venerida > Veneridae > Cyclina > Cyclina sinensis. Next base: position 1,426,472 of record JAAONU010000012.1, on the reverse strand, counting down.
CTTACTGAGCCAATGTAGTACACATTTTTTATCTAACGGCAAGTCAGTATTTTTTCCAAAAATGTTAAATAACCAGAAAAAAAGTCCTAGATCATTATCATATCATAAAAAATGCATTTCTGCTTAAAAAGAAAAAGAAGTTTTACTGCTGTAGAATCATGAGCATGAACTGAAGGTACATTGTAAAGTAATGTTTTTCTGCTTCAGATTCTTATATGAAGGTTGAAGACATAATTATTCAATGAAATAGAAAGCTGTGAGTTTGGACTTGAATACAAACAATACTGTTTTATTCCCAACCCCTACTGACATTTTATATATATATATAACAAGGCTGGGTGACAAACATTCTGGTTTCATTAAAATCCCCCAAGCGGTTTTGGAGATGTAGTTTGGACAAGATTTTAATATAGAAGTTATAGTAAAAAATGACTAAGACACCATAACACTGCCAAAAATAATCTGACCAGAAACTCCTGATGATATGCACAGCTAGGCTTGGTGACAAACACTCCTGTTAAGTTTCAATGAAATCCCTCAAGCAGTTTTGGAGATGAAGCAATGACAAGATTTTAGAGTAAAAAAATGACTAAGTGCCCATAACTCTGCCAAAAATAAATCGAGCGGAATCTCCTGAAGATATCCACAACTAGACTTGGTGAAAAACACTCCTGTTAAGTTTGAATGAAACCCCTCAAGCGGTTTTGGAGATGAAGCGAGGAGAAGATTTTACAGGACAGACAGGCGGATGGATGGAAGGACAGCCAGTGCGATTACTATATGCCTCTCATTAAGGGCATAAAAAGTAGAAAAGAAAAAAAAATGGGAAAGAATAAAAAAATTGTTTTCATCTTTAAATCTTTTTTAATTACTTTGACTTTCCACCTGTAAGATCAGCTTTGAAAGATTTCGTAATAAGAAACACCGCAGAAAAATATAATCAGCCTAAAAACAATATGTGCTGTTCAGGGGACCCAACTGTCCCTATTTTTTCTTTCCAACCCGGACATTTTTTTTTCATGAAAAAAAAAAAACAATGACAATTTGTTTTTCCAACCACAGATATACATCATAATGATAAACAGTAATCACCAGTGAGGTTGCCTGGCTAATAGCTTAAATGGTAATTTACTGTCCCTCTCAGGAACGTGTCAATACATCGACAGATTTGGTTTGACTGGGGTTTAACGCCAGTTTTAACTGCTAAGGTCATATCCCAGCGGTCAGTCCACCTAACTAGTGTTCCTGGGTATCCAACCAGTTTACTAATCAATTTCTCCGCAAGTGACTGACTACTTCCTCACTTGTTTCAGAGGTGAGGGACAAATGACCTACAAACGCCTGTCTGAGATCAATTATCACAGAGAAATTTTGCCAGCCCTGATGGAGATTGAACCAGGATAGTCAAGACTGACAATCCGATGATCTACCGATTGAGCTAGCCGAGCCGGCAATACATCGACAGACAACTCATTGACAAGACTTCAACACGACAATGGCATGAAAAAACATCTACAAACTGTCAAAGTGTTTCCAAGAAAACTGTCGAAGTAACATTTATATACAAAACACTGTAAAAGAAAGTAGGGGATGTAACTTTTAACTAAAACTAGCCGTTTTTGTAAAAAAATACATGTCTCCCCAGCGCATCACTGAAACAGGGGCACAGAAGAGATGACAGAGGTTGGCTAGCAGGAGGAAGAGAATTGTGAACTGGAGAATAGGAATGAAAGTGTTGGAAAAAGGTTGTGGTATAACAAGAGTACTACTGTTGCAGAAGAAGAGATATAACAAAACCTATATAGAAAAGCTTATATTATAGAAAACTGTGCACAGAATTTTTTCCCAAAACACTTCTTGCTGCTGGAAAAAACAGCGATAACATGGTAGGAACAAGGTCAAATCTTGTAATACTGACGATCATCCTATTTGTTTTGAAGCCTATAGGTCAAAACATGCTCAAGTTTTTCAGCACAAAATATTTTTACAAATCAAGATCACTCAAAAAGTATGCACATTACCGACTGAAAGGAATTTCAAATTTAAGTGTAAGTGACCTTGACCTTTGTCATAGTGACCTCAATGGAGAAAATATAATAAAATATCTTATGAAGTTAGAAGCTTTCAGGTCAAAAGGTACTCTACTTATCAAGTGTGACAGATGAACAACTGATACTGCAAAAACAAAGAGTTCAACAGTCTGGCTGAAATTGCACTTGAGGATTTGATCGGAGAATTTTTTTTACATTCAAGTCAATGTGACCTTGGCCTTTGACCTACAGACCCCTAAAACAATAGGCTTCTGTAACTTAAGAACAATCATCTTATGAAGTTTGAAGACACCAGGTCAAATAGAACTCTAATTATTGAATATAAACCAATTTTAAGGCCACTATCACCTTGACCTTTGATCTGCTGACCCAAAAATCAATAGGCTTCTTTTACTCAACAAGGACAATCATACTATTAAGTTTGAAGACACTGGGTCAAAGAGAACCCTAGTGATAGAGGGGAAACCATTTTTTGTATTTAAAGTCACTGTGACCTTGACCTTTGATCAGCTGACCACAAAAACAATAGACCACAAAAACAAGAGACACAATTATACATTTATCTTGCAGATACTTCCACTTTATTGTGGTATTTTTACCTGTAACAATTATAACTGTGTAGTGACAGGGTGACATAGGCCACTTTCAACAGCCTCGCTGTTGGGCTAGCTCTTTACCCACATGGTTAGAGTGTCTGACTGTTACCCAGGAGACCTGAGTTCAATCTTCACTGGAGACTGTGTGATTTTTCTTAATTGGCAATGAGGATAATTCAAAGTGTGGGTTCAAGCCACTGGTTGGGATTGCAGGCAGATTTGCCTGGCTCCAGAATTTTAGTGAGAGATTGCGATATGGGCTATACTCTGTTTTAAGCTGTACTCTTAATGCCCAGCCTTTAAAGGTTAAAGAGGGGAGGAGTGTAGTAATTGGGTGACATTAGGTCACTTCCAACAGCCTCGCTGTTGAGCTAGCTCTTTACCGACATGGTTAAAGTGTCTGACTGTCACCCAGGAGGCCTGGGTTCAATCCTCACTGGAGACTTTAGGATTTTTCTACAACTGGGCAGGTGCACGTCTGGCAACAAGAGCTTGATATGATCTGACATTAAGAAATTATTAGCTGACTTTTAGAGTGTGGAAAAGTGTCTGCTCAAGTTGTCTTGTCAGTCCTAATGAGTATACTTGAGAGCATTTCTTTACAATTGTCATTTACATCCACATCAGAATATTTCAAATAAACCAGATTAAACTAGAAATCTGTCCATAGGACACAGATGCCCCCACTCAACCTAGCTACTCATATAGCTAGCAATATGGCCACGAGATAGTCATACACACTGAATCATTAATAAGATTGGTTTAACAAAATGACAACTATAAGAAACCTGTTGTGGTGTGAAGACTCAAAATACTGTCTCCAACACTGTGACCAATGGATGAATATTATCCTTCACAATTCTGTATGCATAGCTGGACATTCTTGGAGTTTGCAGATGGTAAACAGGTGTTTTCATGTCTAATTTGTACTAAGTTCCTAAGTTATATGTTCTGTAAGTCAGGCTGTTTATAAAATGTCCATTGTCATCTAAATAGCAAACAATTTTAAGCAATTGTTGGAACAAAATTTCACCATTTCCATACTTAAATGTTGAATTATGCTTAAGCTGGTGTTAACGGGCGTGGACGGTAACTTGCATTTTCCATTACTGTCCATGAACATGCTCAATCAAACTGAGTCCGCAATTTGACCATTGGAACAGCGTTGAACTCACAAAGAAGAAGGAAAATTTTTTAGGTATCAAACTGTAAGGCAACAATGCTGTGGTCTGAGAAGTAGGTTGACAGGCAGGATAATCTGGGTTGTAGAATATTATTCTGTATGTAGACAAGGTCAAGTGTAGAACCACCTCTGAGAGTTGGAAACTGCACACACTGGGAATAGTAGAATTAAAGGCTAAGTTGAAATCTCCAAGCAGTACATCTGCAGAAGTTTGGTCTGCAATATGTGTTAGACCATTAATAAAGTCTGTTATGTTCGAGGATGGAGATCTATAGGAAGACAGAATAACCTTGGACAGAGCTCTGATGAGATGGTAACTGACACTTGTCCCATATGAGGTTGATGTGAAACACTGGAAGTTGTCTCTGGCAACTTATCTCATGTGTAGAACAACAAACCATGGCAGTTGTCTTCCCGTGACATAGGCAAACATGTCAAGCTCCACCCAAGTTCCAACATGCTGATGGTACTTTACTTGATTCTTACAGACATTTGCTTCAGTCAGACACAGTATGTCAACCCTGCTCAGAACTGGGTGACTCTAGCTCCAGCACTTTTGCAGGTAAAGGCGACACAAGTTGAAAATTGCAAATTTTGAGTATGTAAGGGGCCATAACTCTAACAATTCCAAATAAATCTATATAGGAAACCACAGGTGCACAACTTTACATGCTGATCAACTTTCCTGTAAAGTTTCTTGACTGTAGGTGCAGCGCTTTAGCAGGTACAGGCAACACAAGTTGAAAATTGCAAATTTTGAGTATGTAAGGGGCTATTACTGTAACAGTTCCAAATAAATCTATACGGGAAACCCCAGGTGCACAACTTCACAAGCTGATCAACATTCCTATAAAGTTTCTTGACTCTAGCTCCAGTGCTTTTGGAGCTACAGGCAACAGAACTGTTTGGGACGGACGGACCACAGGAGTTTGAAATTCTATCAATAAACAAGAGATATTGTAAAAATTATGTCCTCTACATAATTAAAAAACACCAGGAATGCAACGCCTTTTCCCGACCCAATACACGTCGGACCGAATTACACGAACGGAACACAGAGTGGTAACAACCTAGCAAGCCTCCTCGATAAAAAACACTTAAAGCTACCTATAACGACCGATGATATTCTTTAACACGCCATTCTCAAAGAATTATTTAACAAAATCACGCTCATTTCTTGATTTTTAAACTTGTCGCCGTAGCCATTCGCTGACGTCACACCAATCTCAGCACCGGAGTAAATGAAAATTGTAATAATTACCGTACCGCCGTTCTTTTTTACCGCATGATTATAAAACAATCAACATGGCAGATGTGAGAGTGACGTCCCCTGTTGGGTTTTTACAGTTTGTTTATTTTAGAACTTAATTATTAGAACCGAAATTTACCAAATGTTTAATATAGCCTTAATTATAAATTTATTTAAAAACAAATGAAATATAACAACAATTTTTACATCAAAATGAAATAATTTAATATTTACTCCGGTGCTGAGATTGGCGTGACGTCAGCGAATGGCTACGGCGACAAGTTTAAAAATCAGGAAATGAGCGTAATTTGTTAAATAATTCTTTAAGAATGGCGTGTTAAAGAATATCATCGGTCGTTATAGGTAGCTTTAAGTGTTTTTTATCGAGGAGGCTTGCTAGGTTGTTACCACTCTGTGTTCCGTTCGTGTAATTCGGTCCGACGTGTATTGGGTCGGGAAAAGGCGTTGCATTCCTGGTGTTTTTTAATTATGTAGAGGACATAATTTTTACAATATCTCTTGTTTATTGATAGAATTTCAAACTCCTGTGGACGGACTGACAAACGGACAAGGGCAAATATAAATGCCGCCCGCCCCCCCTGAGTGGGCATAAAAAAACACAGAGACAAGAGAATGGTATCATGGTCTAGTCATGGTAACACTACAATTAAATTTTATGCCTGCTATAAAGTCTTATCTTCAATTATCTGAATCTGCTATCCAAAAATGTCCTGTCCGAATTTATAAATTCTAGTGTGACATTGTTTTTCGCTTTAGTATGTCATAGCAGTTAATGACAACCACGCTAAATGGATGATCTTAATATGAAATAATTAAAACAATGTTAAATGTACATCTAAATATGTTTAAAAAATGGTTTAAGGAGAAAATTCCACTTCAAGTCACCTTACCACCATTTTGTTGTTGTTGTTGCTGAGGAGTAGATTGCTTCTCTGCTTTTGCAAGGTATAAAACGCTTGTAAAATGCTGATGCAAAAAAAAAAATCATACAATATTGGAATAGCGAAAACACATAGAAAAGTAGCATAAAACATGTATATTTATACATAGTTAAAGCTTTAATAATGAATATATTTTAAGTGTATAATTATCATTTATACATATTTTTCTGTCCTGCATTAATATGAATTAATTGGTGTAACTTTATACAGTATACAAATATGATAATTCTACATTTTCTTATAACTCGAAGCACACATCACATGCCCATCTCATAAAGGTCATAAATTACAGTTTGTTTACTAAGTGTTACTATCTCTCTATCTATTTGAGCTTATTTACCGTCAGTACTGGTTGCCCATATGACTGACGCCCCCTGAAGAGATTGGTTATTTTATGTTATGGTTGTAGTGCAAGATACAGAAAGCATCCCATTCCAGAGACACCCCTGGTTCTTTTACATGCTCAGTTTATAGCACTGATACATGGGACCTCGGTTTAACGTCTCATCCGAAAGACTATTAGTAATGTACGTTAGTGGAGGAGCGGGGGATCGAACTCAGGACCCTGGTATACCAGTCCAGCGCGTTACCACTGGACCACATCCGCTCCTTAGTGTAACTATTTAAATGGCAAATGATTTATACGGCATGGTTTTTTGGGTAATGTATAAATCCAACATAGACTTTGATACAATGTGTGCTCCGTCTACCTCTACTTGTCACATTTATCTGGCCGAATGAATTGCCACTAATGAACGTGTGTGCAAGCAAATGTACTAAGTGAGGAGAAAATCATGTGCAGGAAGTTTTATAAAAGAGAGTTACAAGCTGAGATTTTATGGACCACAGATAAATCTGACATATTAATTCACAGTATGTCTCATCACGGTATACAGACAATACCAGGGTCATTAGATTAAGAGTCAACTGACTTTTTTTTCTCCAGAATGATAAAAATCTTTCAGTTTGCAAAGCAAAGCAAAGCAACCTGACTTAAGTTTACCAGTTACTTGGTTACTTCATACAATAGAATGATAAAAGTTCCCAGTAGAGAATCACATGACTAAATATTAGTCAGCAGACTAAATTTGCTTTTACCTTTAAACAGACTCATTTCAAAGTTTTTTTTAATAAAACAACTGGAAACCTTTGGAACTTATTGTTTTAAAGGGAATAGCAAGAACAATAGACCCTTCCTTTATATTCGCTCATGAGTATTGATAGATTATTCAGAACGAGGGTAACTAAGCAAGCTTAATTTTACCACTGGTGCAGCCAAACTACAGGTAAACATACATCGATAGTTATGGCTGCAGACATTCCTTACAGTGTCAGAGATCTTGATATTTTTCTTTACTTGAAAACTACATAAAATGCAATAAAATCATTCAGAGAAAATCAGTTACTAAAGACTTTAAATATTACAATAAGAGCTATATTTAAATCAACTAAGCAGTTAGAGAGCAATACAGTTGATAATTTGTTCATGACATTAACATAAAACAAGAATACGGAATGTCCCCAGTTCAGACAACTCCCCACATAAGTTTAAGTGTTGAACTTTTTTTCTACTGATGCCTTGACTTCAGATTCGTTCAGTGTCAGTCAAATACAATTTCAAATGTTCATTTTTCAGGGTATGCCTCTTTTTTCTTTATATATAAGATTCATAGACAATCGTGCCCATTCAGTTATCTCAAATGGCACTTGCTCAGAAGTAATATCTGTCCCATCTGGCGTACACTAGGGTCTGTGCGTGTCTAGTCCCCAGCTCTTCCTTGCCAATATAAATGTCTAACCACAATGCATTAATTCCAAAGTCCGTCTTTTTGCAGATAATACTGCAAAATACTTTCCCTGTTCTTGTCTAATCAATCCAAGGTTTCTGGTCACCCCACATCTAAACCCTTCTTGATGTTTCAGAAAGGTTTTAGCATTAAATATCCATCGTCTTGACCAAAGACGCGTTGATAATCGATTGTATAAGATCACAAAAACGCGATTGCCATTCCTGTTAAAGACTGTTTAAATCCCCTTTCCCACAGTACCTACACATGATGCTGTGGATGCTGTTAATAACAGCAACTACATACTATTATTAGTATTCCTGTATCCAAAGAACTGTACATAATGCACTAAAATGCCCCCACCGCACCCACCCCTGTCATCCATTGGCTTTCAGTCTTTGATCTTTTATGCAACTGTCAACTTTAATGATTATCAATCACCATAGCCCTGCCAAATATCACTTTTTCCTTTAAACTTAAACTTAACCTCCACTAACATTGGTCTTTGATGCGCAATGTCTACCTCCTCGCGAAGGGTTTGGCATTAAATTAAGATAAATATATAGAACTACTACTCGCACGGAGGTTTATGACTGCGAAAATATAACTGGATACTCAAAATCTTGATATTAACTCACTGGAGCCTCTCAAATGTTCGGATCAGGAGTCAGCGTTCAACCGCCCGACCACTGCAAGAGGGAGAGTAGTTTCACGACCGGAATGTTGTACCCTTATATATATAGTCATTTCACTTACCAAAACCCTGGACGTTTCTTTCCTTAAATATAACTTTGAATTAACTGCATTGTTTGGGGAAAAGGGATTATTTTCTGATAATAAATAAAACAAATAAAGTGTCGTTTGCATATTTTGATGTTAATATGTACTGCATAATAATGTAAGAAGAATTTCTATTTGATTTATGAATGTGCCTTTGGTTTTATACTTATTTAAGTGCTTTCAACTCTGTTATAGCATTTAATGCTAAGTTTTCATTAGCTTTTGCTTATTAATTAGTTAGTCGCATATTATAAGAAATAGCCGGGCCAACAAAAAACGTTCAATGAATGAGTGAAAATGTTCAAAACACACAAAAAAGAGAACTATTTGAAACCGTTATTCTATTGAATCTGGTAGTTTTATGGATATTTAATTTAGTACCATTTAACCAGATCAGAAACCAGTCTATGGAAACGGTAAATGGACCAATCGAAATAAAGATTTTATTGCATGCGCAATATGGCGCCAAATGTATATTGCGGGAACTGAAGTTTAACAAAAAGCTGTTTATTACCTGTGTTTTTTGCGTCATATTTAAAGGTATCTATGTAGTTATATTAAGAAAAATACTTTTCAAATATGCTGGTTTTGTTTGTTTCCTGGCTTAAGGCTCAGACCATAGAAAATCTCGCAGCATACAGATTATTTTACCCTCCTACCGTTTCAAAGCGTTTGTAACTTTGTTTTATCGAAATCATGTTCTCAAAACTCAACATTATTTTGCTATATTCTATATAATATGGAAAGCAATGAAATGTAGCTTACGTTAGTAGTTTAACGGTTAAACCTACATGTCTGACATGTCTGAGTAGTCTTTTATACACAGAATATATCAGGGCCGGATCCAGAAATTTTTGACGGGGGGCTTGGGGAAGGTACGGAAGGGGGTGCCCCCCTTCCGTATGGGGGGGTTGGGGGACCTCCCCCAAGAAAATTTTCTAAAAAGGTGGTGTAAATGGCTCATTTTGGTGCGTTTTAGGCATACGAATATAATGAAATTTGTGTGAGAATTAAAAAGAAATATAATGGTATTCTTTGAAATGTTCAGCTAAAGCAAAAAACAAAATATGGTATGACATGTTTTAACTTATTTTATATTTATAGAGTCCTCTGAAACGAATAATTTATCCATAAATTAATTGGCATAACAAATAAAAATGTCATCACAATATCATCATAATCATACCGTAATCATACTTATTCATTAAAATCATTAAAGAACCATCACAAATTCAATCATCATTATCATCACCATGGTTGTGAGGATTTGATATGGCCCACAAAACAGATAGTCGTCTCATACTTTTTGACAAATAGGCAAATTTAAATCAATATCAAAGTGAGCCATCAATGCCAAAAACTCAAAACTGTTGAACAATGATCATTATAAAAATTCAAATGCCATTTTTATGGAATCTAAGGTACTACAGGAAACAGTGAAAAAGCTGCCTCATCACCAGTCATGGTCAGCAGGTGCTCATTTAACAACTTTATCAAATACGTCAAGGTTAAAAGACGCTTGAAAACTATACATCATGATCAGTGTCAAGAACTCTCGGATAATCCGTGCCAGCGAATATACGGTACATAATATACACAGCTATAAAGTTGCGAACACGTTATCAGTTGTTACGTAATATTGCATGACCGTTGCAAATTGGAAGGCTGACTGTGTTTCTGTTACGAGGTGAAAAGACCTGAAAAAATATTTTAGGGTCTTTAAAAATGAGCCCTTTTATTTTTTTTACAAACGGGCCAGCTGGGGGGGGCTTGAGCCCCATAAGCCCCCCCGGTAAATCCGTGCCTGATATATGATTGAAACGGTAAAGAGTCAACTCGGCACGGGTCAACTCGGAACGGGTCAACTCGGCCCACTTTTAAAAAAAAACATATTAAACATATGAACTTTTTAGCTCACCTGAGCATGCTCAGTCCGTCCGTCCGTCGTCCACAATTCATTCAAACGACATCTCCTCTGAAACCACTGGGCAAAATTTAATGAAACTTGCCTAGAATGTTCCTTGCATGAAGCTCTACCAAGTTTGTTCAAATGGTTCCGGTTCATTGCATTTCTGGGTCACAGGAGCTAAAAACAGATTTTACAAGTTGGATCTTTAAAAATCTTCTTGTCAGAAACCACAATGCCTGGAGCTTTGATATTTAGTATAAAGCATCATCTAGTGGATCTCTACCAAGTTTGTTCAAATTATGATCCTGGGGTAAAAAATGGTCCCGCCCCAGGGGTAACTTGTTTTACATAGAGTTATATAGAAAAAAACTTTAAAAATCTTCTTGTCAGAAACCGTAAGGCATAGAGCTAAGATATTTGGTATAAAGCATCATCTAGTTGACCTCTACCAAGTTTTTTCAAATCATGGCCTCTGGGTCAAAAATGGCCCCGCCCCAGGGATAACTTGTTTTACATAGAGTTATATAGGAAAAACTTTAAAAATCTTCTTGTCAGAAACTGTAAGGCATAGAGCTTAGATATTTGGTATAAAGCATCATCTAATGGACCTCTACCAAGTTTGTTCAAATCATGGCCTCTGGGTCAAAAATGGCCCCGCCCCAGGGGTAACTTGTTTTACATAGAGTTATATAGGAAAAACTTTAAAAATCTTCTTGTCAGAAACTGTAAGGCATAGAGCTTAGATATTTGGTATAAAGCATCATCTAATGGACCTCTACCAAGTTTGTTCAAATCTTGGCCTCTGGGTCAAAAATGGCCCCGCCCCAGGGGTAACTTGTTTTACATAGAGTTATATAGGAAAAACTTTAAAAATCTTCTTGTCAGAAACCGTAAGGCATAGAGCTAAGATATTTGGTATAAAGCATCATCTAGTGGACCTCTACCAAGTTTGTTCAAATCATGGCCTCTGGGTCAAAAATGGCCCCGCCCCAGGGGTAACTTGTTTTACATAGAGTTATATAGGAAAAACTTTAAAAATCTTCTTGTCAGAAACCGTAAGGAATAGAGCTTAGATATTTGGTATGTAGCATTGTCTAGTGGACTTCTACCAAGTTTGTTCAAATTATACCTCTGGGGTCAAATTTTGCCCCACCCTGGGGTCATTGGTTTTACATAGGCTTATATAGGAAAATCTTAAAAAATCTTCTTGTCTGAAACCACAAGGCCCTGAGCCTTAAGATTTGGTATGTAGCATTGTCTAGTGGACCTCTACCAAGTTTCTTCCAATTATACCCCTGGGGTCAAATTAGGCCCCAACCCGGGATCATTGGTTTTACATAGGCTTATATAGTGAAAACTTTGAAAATCTTGTAGAAGGAGAAGTAACATTTTCAGTCCAAATAATCTGGAAATTTGTCAGACAGGTTGTTTCTATGATTTCTAGCTCAAGTTCGAATATGTGTCATCTGGGTTCAAAAACTAGGTCACAGAGCCCAAAAATAGAAAAACCTTGTTAACACTCTAGAGGTTACATTTTCAGTCCAAATATCCTGGAAATTAGTCAAAAAGGTTGTTTTAATGATTTTTAGCTCAAGTTCAAAATTGGGTCATCTAGGGTCAAAAACTATGTCACAGAGCCCAAATATGGAAAAACCTTGTTAACACTCTAGAGGTAACATTTTCAGTCCAAATATCCTGGAAATTTGTCAGAAAGGTTGTTTCAATGATTTCTAGGTTAAATTTGAATATGTGTCATCTGAAATCAAAAACTAGGTCACAGAGCCCAAAAATAGAAAAAAAACTTGTTAACACTCTAGAAGCTACTTTTCAGTTCAAATATTCTCGAAATTTGTTAGAAAAAATGTTTTAATGATTTCTAGCTCAGATTCAAACAAAGTTCATCTGGGGTCAAAAACTAAGTCACAGACCCCAAATATGGAAAAAGGGTATTAACACGCATTGAGTTAACATTTTCAGTTCAAATAACCTTGAAATTTGTCAGAAAGATTGTTTTAATGATTTCTAGCTCAGTTTTGAATATGGGTTATGTGGGGTCAAAAACTAGGACACAGGGCCAAAAAGTAGAAAATCCTTGTTAATGCTCTAGAGGTTACATTTTCAGTCCAAATGTCCTTGAAATTTGTCAGAAAGGTTGTTTCAATGTTTTCTAGCCCAGATTAGGATATGGGTCATCTGGGATCAAAAACAAGGTCACAGAGCCCTAAAATGTAAAAACCATTTTAACACTCCAGAGGTTACATTTTCAGTCCAAATATCCTGGAAATTTGTCAGACAGGTTGTTTTGATGATTTCTAGCTCAAGTACTAATATGGGTCATCTTTGGTCAAAAACTAGGTCACAGAGACCAAATATGGAAAAACCTTGTTAACAATCTAGAGTTAAGATTTTAATTCCAAATAACCTGAAAATTTGTCAGAAAAGTTGCTTCTATGATTTCCAGCTCAACTTTGAATATGGGTCATCTGGATTAAAAAACTAGGTCACAGAGCCTAAATATCGAAAAACTTTGTAAACACTCTAGAGGCTACATTTTCAGTCCAAATGTCCTGGAAATTTGTCAGAAAGGTTGTTTTGATGGTTTCTAGCTCAGGTTTGGATATGGATCATCTGGGGTCAAAAACTAGGTCACAGAGCCCAAATATGGAAAAACCTTGTTAACACTCTAGAGGCTACGCTTTCAGTTCAAATAACCTTGAAATTTGTCAGAAAGATTGTTTCAATAATTTCTAGGCCAAGTTTGAATATGGGTCATCTGGGGTCAATTAACCAGGTCCATAGCAACTTTGTTAAAAGCAGTCATATTCAGGTGAGCGATATAGGGCCATCATGGTCCTCTTGTTCTGATTACTTGCATGTTATCAAAGCAAGCTGTTTTAAATAAAAATAAGATATATCTGTTATATTATTATATAATTGTACTTCTGCAGAATATTTAGAAGAAATTCATTACGTTTATTCTTGCAATTTCGTTAAAAATTAATATAATACAAATGTGTTTCCTTTGATGCTTTTTGTTTGTAAAGTTATCTTCAATAAAATTTGAAATAAAAACGTGTTAACTTATTATCTTAAGCTTCTAATTAGTTGCAGGTGGTCATGAATCAAATTTGAATGATTACATCAATCAGAATTATCACCTGATTAATCGGTACCCTTAACATACACGTGGTAATTGATTGGTGATAATAGCGGGTGATAATAGCAGTCCTTTAATGTCCTTTTCCAATTTCACTTAAATTTTCTGTAATTGTCAAATATATAAATAAAGTGAAAAATGGGCCAAGCTGACCCGTGCCGAGTTGGGATAGGGCCGAGTACGTTTTAGGGCCGAGCTGACCCTGATTCATTGTAACAGATGCTTTGGTCCGGTTGGTATATCCTGGTAGGCAGTGGCTACGGAAGTTCCATTATCCTAGACAAACCCACTGGAAAAAGCTACAGTTACGGAAGTTTTATAAAGAAGTGTTTTTTCAACAGTTAGATATACAGGGAATTCCCAAGGCCGATTTAGCGCCCCGGAAGCGGGGTGCTTGACTTTCATGATCCAGGTTTTAGGGGCACTTGAATTTTGGTTTGTACGTCGATTTTAGTGGTTTGTTAACATTGATCTTTCACTTACTAAGGGATTGTACTGACGATTTTATGCATTGCGGATGCTCTTTAGGTATGCGGTAAACTGTGTTTTGAAATTTAAGCATTGTGCTACCGCAAAGCTAAAATGACCTGGGGAGAGGCCTGCAATTATGTCAGATTACACAATTAAATCAACCTCCAGGCAGTTTTATCAAGCTGTGCAATATACATGTTGGATTTTACATAGAGATTTAAGGGACCAGGATTTCGCTTTTTCCGATCAAATAGGGCGACTTGGATTTCGCTTTTCTGATCAAACAGGGCGAAGTGAAAATATTTTCGGCGAAGTTTTCGTCCGACTTAGCCCAAAACGCTGTCTCTGATTAAGTAATTCATCATATGAAATTAAAGTATTTGATAAACACTCTGACACAGTAGTTAATTTAATGGACATTGTAGACGCAGATTCAGACAAAGTATGTTCTGGCGCAGGTGGTAGGGAGAAACTTTAGAAAGTTTCGAGGACGTATATTCAGATGTCTGTTCTAAAACATCGCTTTGTGCGTCTTTGTTCCTCCCAAATAACGACGTAATGGTTCCAAACCCTTGTGCATCTCGCATATTTTTTTAACTGTAATATTGTGTGAAGCCATCCTAGTCATGAAAATACATTAAAAAATATAGTTATGTGGAAGACTTCACAATTTATCGCTACATGTATGTGCTTACATTGGGGTAACTAAACGCTTGCATTTTCTACATCATTGGTTAAAGGGAATGTCACTCTAAATGTAAAAACTGTTTGAATCCAAAGCGCCAACTTAAATTATGAAGAAATTATAAGAAAGATAATTGCCATCTGAGACGGTCCTCTCCTTTTTGCTGAGACAAAACATATGTAACAGTAACTGATACATGCCGCAACTCTGCTAATAGTATTGAAGTATCGAAAAATACATTTGTAAAAGAAGTTTTCACTTCTCTTGTTCAATGTGTAAATACATTACAGTAAATGGAAAGTGAGATCTGGACGCTAGCATTCCAGTGACCACTAGGGGATGGAAAGTGTAGAGGGGGAGACATGTTTTTGTCTAAAAAAAAACCAACCCTCTGGTTCTAAAACATATATTTCTAATTTATTTTTACATCACAGAAAAATAATGTATCTATAGGTATTTTTTGCTTTTAATGAATAAGCATGTGTTGTACTTTTGTAGGTAAAAAGAGTGAAGGTTGTTGGGGTATTTAACCGTATTAACTATTTAAGCATGGAGACAAGGCACCAGAGTAAACGTAGATGGCAGAGCTCCCCTGGGAAAAAAGCAAGGTGAAATTATATTCTTCCATTATAAATATGTACATGTGACTTATGACTTCATTCTTTGTTGAGAAAATTTCAGTGTCAACATTCTACATCAGGTTTTAGGATAATTTGTCTGAAAAACAGTTCTTACTCTGCTTAGATTATTACAGAATTGACAAATTGGCATCCTAGAAGAACCAAAGTTCAAAACTTATAATAAAACTCCATGAAGACCAATTCATTATTAAAGCTGTGTTCTCACCGTTGATCAAATCAACTCGATTGTCACATCGATGAAGCCGACCAAGCTCGATTTAATACACACTCACGACTCCTACATGACCTCAGGTCGACCTTTCACAATTTTTTGCGACTTCTTCACAACAACAACCCGACCGACATCTCCTCGATCACCCAGACCTATGCACGAGTCATGTGTGATCCCAACTAGACTAACTGGACCTTTGCTCGATCGTTGCCAGATTTCCACCCGACCACATCATAATGATCATAACCGAGTTGTGAATGGTTGTGTATCGAATTGTTTAGAATAAAATCTTCAAACATTCCTGGTTCAAATCAGTTCATATTGTTTTGGTCACGTGAACTCGAGTTGATTCGGGAAATGCTCGAGTAGAAGTCGAGATGATCGTGTACAGATTGGGTAAAAGATGTATACCCGACCAAACTAGAGCATTACATTGATTCTCGATCAGCTAGATCTTCTACTTGATCACTATACGATTGCTTTTCGACTGCTTATCTTCTCGAATTTTTTTTGACATGTCAAAAAAATTCGGGTAGGAAGCCCCAGCCATGCTGACCAAGGTAGACCGCTCCGACCACCCTGGATCACGCATGCAGACCGAGCTAGACCGGTACCAGATCGCTTGATCTTGCTTGATCGAGTTTATCTGATCGGCGGTGAGAACACACCATAAGGCAAGTTTTGACTGGTTCAAGCTAAACTTCTGTATGAAGCTCAGTCCAGTTGTAATGGACTTAAACCTCTAAGTGTAATAGTTAAAGAGACTTTTTAAACTTCAAAGTTATTCATCACAGTAAACCTGTAAAAATTTTATTCTCTAATTCAGAATTTCCTTTTTCTGTTGACCTTTTGCACTGGTAATGGATGACAATGTCTCTGTTTTAGCTACTGAAATAACATTTTCTAGAACAAATGCAGTGTCATTTAATTCAGTTCTTAAAAGAAAGAGATCTGAAACTTCAATGCTTATTCATTGTTCAGATGCTTTAGGAAGTAGATTGAATCTGTTTTCTGTGATTTGTCACTGTGATATTCTTGTCTGGCTTTATGAAACCAAACTGTGAAAATATATTTATTGTACATATTATACATAAGTAGTTGAGATGATTGAAAACATGGAAGTAAATCACAAAAGTCATATTTTAAACTTTTTCTACACTGAATGTAGGGTGGAGCTTGACTTTGGGCAGAACACACCATCACCTAAAAGAATAAGACTAAGTACTCCTGCTGAACCTTTGATGCACAAAAGTGAAGGTAATAATGCAGACTCATTCACAATTAAATCATTTTATGGAAAGAGAGAGAAGATCCATTTTCCACATTCCCCGGGCAGACGGCGTGCTGTGGACAAAGTGCTTGATAAAGTTTCTGTTGAAAACACTGATTCTGAGAATGAGAAACCCGGTCAGAAGAGGCTTGCTTCTGCTAAACATTCAAAGAATGACAAAGAATTGTCGAAATTTGATTTTCACTCATCAGACTCTGCTGACAATGAAAGTGAAGGTCAGAACAGACGAGTGCTGCGTGAAAAGACTGAACAAAATAGCAGTAAGAAAGTTCCATTGAAGATTGTGAGATCTGTGAAGACACCAAAACATTATTCAGATAAAAAAGAGTTAACAAAATCTACAGGGAAGATTCCAAATAAAAATCAGCTTGTGAAAGAACATGAAATGACTCCTTCAACGACAGGCAAAAAGTTTTTCAAATCAAGGTCACCGGCTTCAGCCGACAAGTGTTTTGGTAATTTGGTTATAAAGAAAGGATTTGACTTGAAGTTCTACCCAAAGAGATTAAACTTGTCAAAGAACTTGAAGTTAGTGAAGGCTGATTCAAAGTCTGCCTGTAAAAAGACGAAGACAAAAAATGTAGATAAAGTGAAAGCATCAAAGGCCAAGGTATTTGATTGTAATTCTGTTTTCTTTGTAGAAGATAGTTGTAAGCTAGATGGTTCTGAACTTAATGATGGTGAGATAGAAACTGTAAATAACACAAGTGACATGGATGTGTCAGATATAAAAGGACAAAGTAAAGAAGTTGGGGAGGACATAATTGAAAAATCAGACTCTGGAGTTGATACATCAAATTCCAATGATTTATTCAGCAGTCCATTAGAAGGTACTGATGTGGATAATAGGCCTGATCAATCTGAAGAAAAAAATTCCAGGCAGGCTGTTTCCATGGAAACTGAGCTAGAAAACAAATCTGAGAATGCAAGTGAAACTGTGAGTCTTATAGGAGCAGGTTCTGAGGATTTGTTTCCTAACAGTGGAAGAAGTACACCCCAGAAGGTATGCAGTGGAGAAAACACTCCCATAGAGAGGACCCCAGTTCAAAGTGCACAGGGATCACCGTCTGGTTCTAGTACAGCTAGTACTGATGAAACAGTGAAGTCCAAACCACTGAAACTGTTCCCAGTATTTATGAAAAAGTCACCGACTTCTAGTCAGCTCGGAAAGTCAAGGTTTGTGGATATATCTGATGTGACAGATGGTCATTTAAAATAAACTTAAATAGTATTACTATTAGTTGTAGTATTAGCAATCTGTTTCTATCTCGGAATAGAATGAAAAATTGTCTCATTGAGATTAAAGATGCCAGAGTGTGTCAAGAATGCTGAACATTAAGTAACTAAAAAGAACATTTTGTATTGTGGGTCTTGAAATAATTTTCAAGATGCTCATATGAAAACTTTGTATTTTATAATTCTGCTCTAACCTCTGTCAAAATTCAGTGAATCACTGTTAGTCATACTGTGAATGATGTTGTATTTGGAATTCTAATACTATATGTGTGTTACCTTTCACATTCAAGAAGTTATTTTACAACTATCATTGAAGTAAAATAGGTACTCGTTTCATATTGTGATGAAATTATAAAAAATACAACTTAAAAATTGGTGTTGATACAGTGAAATTAGATTTGTTAATTGTTTATTTTATATATTAATTCAGAATTGTTGTTTCCAGAGGAAAGACTTCTCCAACTGGATCAAAGTCCCCTGGAGGGTCGGTCAAAAACTCACCATTACTAAAGTATGTGAAGAGCAAGGACAACTTGGAACAAATGATAATTGTTAGTACATGTGTATATGATTTGAAGGTTTAAAGTAAAAAATATTCGGTCTGCTACTTAATTCATTAAGTTGTAGAGCCTTCTCACTTACATCCACTCGAAGATACTTCAAATTCCTTTTGTTTTTACGTTAATTATATATAAATAAACAATGATGTATATCTTTACAAAACTTGGCTTATGTATGAAACATAGGTCAATTCCATTAATGCAAAATTGATTCTGGTAAAAATGGTAGATTCGGGTAAAACGTGGGACACATTTTTAGTTTATTATTTAATTCTTCCTTTAAATAATGATATAAAGAAAAGGTTGGTTTCCTCAGATACTTCAAGGGATATTTAAAATTTAATGTCACTCTTGGCAGGTAATTTTTCAAAGCCTGGCATGTTTATCTTAGTTCAGAACCATGAAAGTATTTTTATTGAACATTTTTCTGTAAAGATGCTTTTGGTAGCTACAAATTAAATCTAAGTAAGGATTTCAGGCTAATATTTAAGAGAGTTGAAGCCATTTAATAATGTTAAGTGCTTGAATATTTAATGTTGCTGAAGTACTGAAAATGCTCATTTACATGTTTCAGGATGCTGGTCAGAAGCGATATGGAGCAACACAGTGTGAAGTTTGTGGAATGGTTTATACAATGTCAGAACCAGCTGATGAAACAATGCATTACAAGTTTCATCAGAGTTTTCTCAATGCCTTAAAATTTCCCGTACGTATAAGGAGGTGACATGGGTCAGAGTTTAGGCAATCAGTATTAACATTATCAAGAATATCCTGTGTTATCAGGTCTTCAATAAATAAAGAAAATAAATAGATAAATCAGGCAGTCATTACTTCATGTTCAGTGTTAGTTACCATTTTGTTTTGATTGAAAAAAAGGAAATAACTTACTGTTCAGTAAAGTTTTTCAAGCTGTAAACTTTTAGACTTCTGCATATTACAGGGGTGGAAAAAAGAGCATGTTGTGCAAGAATACATGGATACTGGAAGTAGGGTTATCATGATCACAGCAGACAGTCCAAAATATGCCACCAGAAAGGTAAGTTACAATACATGGATACTGGAAGTAGGGTTATCATGATCACAGCAGACAGTCCAAAATATGCCACCAGAAAGGTAAGTTACAATACATGGATACAGGAAGTAGGGTTATCATGATCACAGCAGACAGTCAAAATATGCCACCATAAAGGTAAGTTACAATACATGGATACAGGAAGTAGGGTTATCATGATCACAGCAGACAGTCCAAAATATGCCACCAGAAAGGTAAGTTACAATACAGCAGACAGTCCAAAATATGCTACCAGAAAGGTAAGTGACAATACATGGATACAGGAAGTAGGGTTATCATGATCACAGCAGACAGTCCAAAATATGCCACCAGAAGGTAAGTGACAATACATGGATACAGGAAGTAGGGTTGTCATGATCACAGCAGACAGTCCAAAATATGCCACCAGAAAGGTTAATGACAATCTGTTTAAATTAACATGAGGTTAAACTTCACATTCATGCTGAATTAGGCCTAAAATAAAATATTGTTTGTTTCCCTCCCGCTACCTACCCACAAAAATCATAGCTACCCAAAATATTTTATTACAAAACAAAAAAAAAATTATTGCACATGGAAGCAAAGTATGTCAATGAGAATCACCTCTTTATATTTGACTAAAATTTTTGCATTGTAAATGCAAATTGGGATGTATATATTGAATAAAACTTTAAAACTTTGGTTCTAAACTTTGAACAGATGCTAAGCACTCACAATTTCTGTTTAATTGAAATTCATATAATTCAGGTATATAAATTAATCAGTAAAGATTATTTTAGATTAAAAAAAAAGTATTTTACTTACCTACCTACCCTGCCCAAACTGGCATGGGTCGCGGGAGAGGAAACAATATTTTATCTTGGGCCTTATTCAGTCTATTATTCAGGAATTGATAATATTAGAAATATTGATGTACTTTAACCAAAGCATATACAATATTTTCTAGAAAATTGCATTGAATAAAGTTAAATGATTGAAACAGCTTTTTGTGTTACGCATTTTATGCTGGAAATAATAATTTAGTAAAAACATACACTGGATTTCTAATATTATTTTCAGGTGGATGAAATCAGCAAGATAATGGGCGAAGAACTAGGTTTCCCAGAGGCAAATTTTACTTCAAGTCCATCCTTTAAGGTATTGTCTTGTTAAAGAAATCAAACAGATGATAGTTATACCCCCGCAAACAAATTTGGGATCACCCTGTTGGCCTGTCACGTTTGACATCTTGACCTTGAGTCGCGAACTCCTCCTTCAGTTTTCAACTGACTGAAATGAAACTTGGCAGGAATGGTCACTAGGCAATGTAGATGTTCAATACATATTTTTGATTCATATCCATGCAGGCATTGCAGAGTTATTGCCCCTTGAACTTATACTTTTTATGGTCGGTCTGTCATGTTTGACATGTTTACCTTGCATGTCGAACTCTCAGTTTTCAACTGATGGAAATGAAACTTTTCAGGAATGGTCACTATACAACGTAGATGTGCAAGACTTATTTTTTATGCATATCCACGCAGGCATTGCAATTTATTGCCCCTTGAACTTACACTTTTTCCCATGTTTGTAAATTATATACCTTGTGTCGTGAACCTCTCCTTCAGTTTTCAACCAATTGAAATGAAACTTGGCAGAAATGGTCACAGGCAATGTAGATGTGCACGACTTTTTTATACAAATCCATGCAGGCAATGCAGAGTTATTGCCCCTTGAATTTACATTCTTCCCCATTTTTGACTAATATATACCTTGTGGCACAAACTACTCCTTTTTTCAACCAATCGGAATGACACTTGGCAAAGAGATAGTAATTAGGCAATGAATATGTGATTAGGTTTGATGGAACAGCATGAAACACACAAGACAGACCCTAACAAAACCTTGAGCACTATTTTCATAATTACATGTGTAATCATTAAAGCTCCTACAATAGTAACTCCAGATTTGCTTCTGCTGTTGAGTCAATGCACAGTTGTGGGAGTATTTTTGTTCTAGTTTAAATTGTTTTTGTTTTTTTTTTGTTTCTTTTTTAAATACAATAACAAGAATATGCATTCAAATATAAAATATTGTACTCCTCAAAGTTCAAGTACTGACTTTAAGATCTTTTTAAATTTTCAGTGAATTTTGATAATAGTTTGAACCACACTATGTTATAATGTAGTATATAGCCTTTTAGCTGTTTTCACAGTGGAGTTAGTTCTTTGAAATCAGATAAGATTACAAGTACATTGCTTTCAAAATGGCTGAAGAACTGTTAAGACGTTAAACAGAATGACACAGAAAAATGTCCAATAAGGAGAGATGAACGAACTGAATCTGGCCTTTACTCAAATCTAGCTCTTTAAAATAATTTTCTTGTAAACTAGAGCTAACTAAGTGCAGTGGTTTATAGTATTATTTTGTATTTCTGTTTTCAGACATTCTTGTATATATCAGAAGATAAAAGGATTGAAGGTTGTTGTGTTACAGAACCTGTCAGTGAAGTAAGACTTTCTATGCAACCCTTATTGTTGTTTATGTAGCCAGAAGAACTTTAAAAAGATACTAGGTTTTATTGATATGCCATGTTGAAAGAGGAATCTTTCCTTCCCTAAAGGAAAATGTTGAATTGGTATTGTGTGTATATTCACAAGAAATTGAGGTGGAAGGATGCATCTGCAGAACTTCATTTCTTTTCTGTCCATTAACTGATAGCTGGCTAGTGCTTTTCAATACAAACCATGTTCTGTTTAAATTCTGATAACCTTGAAATGTACTATGGGTGTGGTCATGGTATAATTTCCATGGTTTAATGGCCTCTGACAGCATGAAATTTCAGGACAATCCAATCAAATTGAATTATGGTACTGCTGGATTACATCTGCAACAAAAATATGCACATTCAGTATTCAATCTTCAGAACACAAGATTGGGAGAATTTATCAGATAATTGTATAAATAACACAGTCTAGGTTTCCAAAAGAGAAAAAAATATTCACAAAACGATAAAATGATGCTATTGGTTAAAACAGATATGTCATGTTTATATTATATTGATGTTTTTGTGGGTAGTGTAAATTACAATGCCATAGCCAGACAACCTTTCCATTTGTCAACCTCACTCAGCTCCGTCTTGTGAGGTCAAATATGGAAAGGTCAGGGCTCCCGAAATCAGAAAAAATTTGTCGGTTTTGACCGAATTTTATCTCTCTGGACTGATTTCGTTGTCCAAAAGTCCTTATAAAATCGGTCCAGATAATTTCAAAAACAAAAGTCGGTATAACTTTTCATAAAACAGTCAAAATCTCATACCAAAACGTCAATTGATCGCTAATCTGGTACTTCACACCTGTCATAAAACCATAAAACTGTCACTGTTGCCCGCGGCAATTATCGCCAATTAACTTGTAAACAAGTTAAAGTGTGCTTGATTTGCAGCTGTCCAATCGATTAAAGTTGACCGGCTCAAACTGTGAAATATAATTTCATCAAAATCAAACTCCCTGCAGCGGTTACTTCCCCTGATCAGTTAAGTAACAGCGTGACGTAACCGGTGCGAGGAGTTTCCATCGAAAGAGGCGATAACTGTCGTCTGCTTAATTTCATTAAGGGCTTATTAGTAATTGCTGGCTAGCTGCAGCACAAAGCGAACTTAAAAATATCAGTGACTAGTTTGACGTTGTAAAATTAGCTCTAATTCTACTTTCGCTTTGAAAAACACATAGGTCTTGGACCGATTGAGATTTCAAAATTTTAGGATCCCTGGGAAAGGTTATCTGACTTTGGTATAATTTATGCTACCTGAAAAAAAAACCATCAATATAAATTACATAGAGGAGTAGCTTTTCCTCTTATCTCTCTCAAAAAAGTCTGAAAATTTGGATAATGACCATAGTGATGTTGATGCCTAATCATCTGGCTTGGTTTAGGGGAGCTGCCCTTCTGTTTTAATTTTTTACCAAGAGAAACACCTTTGATTAAAAAAGGTAGTAACTGATTTTTAAAAAGAGAATGTTTTTTTTATTCAGGGGTACAGGGTTTTACCAGAGACGCAGTCCAGCCAGCCCTCCCAGACCCATCCTGGACACCGCCCCTGGTGCTGCAGTGATGAGCCCGAAACAGCCCTGATTGGTGTAAGTCGTATCTGGGTGTATAGTCAGGCTAGAAGAAAGGGAGTAGCTACTAGACTGTTAGACTGTGTCAGGTTAGTTACTCAGGAGCTGTCCAGAAGTACTAGAGCTTATTTAGAATATATTTTTATGCCCCCAATGGGATGGCATATTGTTTTTGGACTGTCTGTTTCTTTGTCACTAAACTTTAATGTTTTTGAGGCCCCCTTCAGGGGCATGGTATTCATGCAAACATGTTGAATATAAAATTGCAGTTTTCTGGATATAAAGCTAAATAATAGTAAAATATTTCATGTAAGAGACTACAGGGATTTTGTTCCATATGTATTGTGTACACTAACTTGCCTTTCAGAGAGTAATAGCTAAGTGTCCTTCATGCTATCTATGGGACACAAAATCATCAGAAGCTGAATATTTTGGAGAGAGTGTTTCATCTTAGAAAGGAAAAATATGTGTTTCCCTTTCAGTTTAGGAAAATAAGGATGATTAATTACAAATTGGGGACTATATTTACATTGGTAAATCATTTTAGAATTTTACTTTCTCTAAACAAGAGAATATTAACCAAGAATTGATGATCTTCCATTAAAAAAAAAGAGATGTCTTGTTAATTATGCATACCATATTTGAGACTTGTGTAACTGTAATCTCTTGTTTTTTTCAGGCAGTGGTCTGTATATGGAACTGTTATTCCAAAAGGTAAGATGGCCTTCTCGGACCCCACACCAGATGGAAAGCAGCTTGCCACTAGATACATAGGGACACCTTCTTTCCTTGTGTACAAGTACCACTGACTGTTTGTTTTTATCTACCTTTGGAACAGAAATGTTTAAGGGACATGTGTTTGAAGCAGTACAGAAAACTTGATTCATCTGTTTTCATGTAGACTAGGGAATGACTCTTATATGTTTTAAGTGAAGATGAATGCCTTTTTTTGTCAAAGTTTAAGGCTGTATTATTAATGTTAGTCCACACTTGAATTATTTACAAATGTCCACCATTATTTGGAATAACCAAGAGGTCCTTTAATGTGTCGCCCTTTCCAAGAAAAGGCGATACATAGGGATCGCTTTGACCGGCGGTCCGTCACGAAAACTTAAAGTTGGCTATAACTTTGCCATTTCTAAACATTATCTTATCAAACTTTCAAATTGTATTGCTTATGACAACAGGGTCGGGTTGATGCCAAAATTTCTAGGTCAAGGTCACATTTGACAGAGTTATGCCCCTTTTTATACATGGATTTGTCATGAAAACTTAACGTTGGGAATAACTTTGCCATTTCTTAACATTTCGACATCAAACTTTCAAATTATATTGCTTACAACAACAGGGTCATGGTGATGCCAAAATGTATAGGTCAAGGTCACAATTGACAGAGTTATGCCCCTTTTTGTACTTGGATTTTGTCATGAAAACTTAACATTGGCTATAACTATGCCATTTCTTAATGTTTCTTTATCAAACTTTCCAGTTGTAATGCTTACAATTGTATCACTTAAGACAACACCACTTTTCAAGGGCAGATAACCCTCAAATTTATTTTTGCAATGTTATGCCCTTTTTCAAGTTAAAATTTCTTGGTTAACCTTTTTCTTTATGTCCATGTCTCAAAAAGTGTCAAGGATATTCCATTCAAACTTGGAATACTTGATCACCAGCAAGACCCCTGCAAAGATTGTTGGTACCCATGTCCCTGGGGTCACAGTTAGCCCCACCCCCAGGGGTCACTTGATTGTGCTTATACTTATATATAGGAAAAAAACTTCTTAAGCCTAGAAATAAAATATTAACTGACATGAGATGGGTAAGTACCCCCCCCCCCCCCCCACCCCCCACCCCCATGTCCCATCTGCAAATTTTTTTCACTTGGCCCTCTTGTTTAACTTTGCTTATAATTAATTATCCAGCACTGAGAAAAGTGGAGCATGCTGTCTGTGGTCAGGTATTGTTGTACTTTGACTAGCATGCTGTCTTTTCCAGCAGGGTCTTGTTTACCTTTTTAGTTATTCTAACAGAGTACCCAAGGGCGACTCAAGTGTAATATAAAATAATTATTTGAGTAAAGTGCAAGGTTGTGTGTTTATATTATTATGCTTTGCGTATGTGTTGCAGGATATTTTATCTTTGTATGGAACAGAACACTTTGAAAATCATGTCTGCATCAGTTTTCCTTAATGTTGGCTCGTTATATATAGCATAAGCATTGGTGTATTTTCATTTTTGTGTCCTATGTATCATACAAAAATTGCAGCTTTTAAAAATCCATTGATTTAGAATTTACTTCGATACCCATAGAACTAACAGTTTCAAGTTGTTTTCTTGTTTGCTTTTTTTTTTGTTGGTACTTCTTTGAGCCTGTATTAACTGATTTTTATTATTTTTGTACTTAATAACTTTTTGTTTTATGAAGAAATTTTGTCTGTAACTTGAAGTAGATTCAGGAGTAGATTTTTCTGTTTTCCAAAGACGGGGATAAATTTTGTAGTGTGTGTCATTTTCAGGGGCTTGATAAGCCTGAAGCGATCCATTTCATTTGATTTCAGTCATAGATCTTCTCATGTAACACAAGAGACCTGTTGGCTCTTAAGTTCTGTGAAATGTAACTGTCATTTTCTGTTGATTGCATAAACTTGAGCCGAAATTTCTCGATAAATTTTACAATTTAATGCATGTATTCCAATTTCCATAATTTGAGGCATAATTTCAAAAACTCTCATCACAGAAAAGTAATATTATTTCAGATTTTAAGTGTCAGTTTTCGCTTTCGTTTTATAAATCAAATTCTTCATCATGTCAAAATTTCAGTACAGATTAAAGTTTGATTTTATAAATGTTTATACAAGGTTCTGTTAAATTAATTTTAGTATTTCATGTTGTATTTTAGGACTGAATAAAGTAATACATTTGAATTGAAATTTCGAAGAATTTATTTTGCCATAAGGGTCATTCCAGTAAAACCTATTTCATCCTAGAAAGGCACTTTCAAAAGGACCAACAGCCTCAAGAATTTTGTTTGACAAGAAAAGACCACCGTAACCTCTGACATAATTTCTTTATTTTGCTTTCCCTGGTGGGGTATACTTGTTACTGGAATGGCTCCCAGGACGAATCAAAATCGTTTTACCAACTGTTTTATTTTTGTTAATTACTACTTGTTACTTCTCTGGAAAATAATGGTGTTTTGTTGATGTTTGTACACTGTCATGTTAAAAAGGGTGTTATGGTAACCGAAATTGTCTTTAGTCCATTACCCTTGATTTGCTTTTAGAACAGTATTTTGGGCTTTGCTTGTGCCGATTGAAAGTTTCTTAGGTTTAGAAACATTGTACACGATGGTTTAGCTTTTTTTTACCTTTGTAATCATTGTCTTGATTGATTTTGCAGTGTAAATAAGTGCATAGATAGTTATCTTATGTAATCAATTGTTACTTTATAAAAAGATCCTTCACATGGTGTTTGTTAAAAGTTTAAGAATAAAGCAATTCTTGTCAAATGATTTTGTTTTGTGCTTGAATTTCCATTGCAAATGGTCTTGGCACAAACTGGTATTTGGCATGTGGTTAAAACCTCACCTCAGAGAGTTGTGAATCCAAGCCCCACCACTGACCCCCGAGTCTCTGTATAGTAACTTTTGGCAAGTTGATCATTTTTTGTGACATTCCATATAACATAATATTTGTTTTCTTGAATAATCCCAAACTGTTTTCATGTGGTAAGAATTAGAAGTGGTACTTGTATTATGCATTCTGGGATGTTTGGGATTACAAGTATCGAGGTAGTAGCTTTTGGCTAGTACTACCCATCTGGTAAATTTTCTGTCTTGATTTTTTTTTTTTTTCTACTGTTCTTCAAATTGGTAATTGATTACATATTGCTATATATAAAATGCTGAGAGTAAAATTTCTCCGCGGGAAATCTGAACATTCCAAAGAATATTGAAATTCAACTTTTTAGAATTTATAGTGTGGAATTATGTCCCACCCACCCCCGTTTCGGCTCGTTTTCACCCAGAGCCTTCAAACTTCATAGGGTGATTGCCCTTATTGAGTAGAAGAACCCTATTAATTTTGGGGTCAAAGGACAAGGTCACAGGGGCCCAAAGAGTGAGAACGTTTCCACATAATAACTGGAGTTCTATTTCACCAAGAGCCTTCAATTTTCATAGGGTGATTGCCCTTATTCAGTAGAAGAACCCTATTGATTCTGGGGTCAGTAGGTCAAGGTCACTGCTGGAAGGACACTTCTCGACCATATACATGTTAAAAACATGTACTGCATTAAAGCTGGTGTTACTCCAATACATTACAGCTACCACGATGTAACATATGCTGTCTTCCACACTGCCGTTGATATAAACAGTTCCACTGTGATGTCAGGTGACGCCAACCGTGCCTAGAGTAAGGTGTGAAACTATCATAACCATACATATGTTAATAAATAAATGACAGAGGCTTCTGTTTCAGAAAGGTGATTTCTCTTTCTTGGCCTTCCTTCCATCGGGTGCAGGGCAGAGACATGCGTTTTTCACAAAAAAAACATCTAGTTTCAACTGCGAGTAGAAAACACGTCAAAACTATGTGGTAATGGCAGATATCGGTCAGTTATCTGCCCACGTAAGTAATATAGGTGGCGCTGTTGTTAAGTTGGTCCCTCATGCGGATATCCTCAAGCATTATCATTGCCACACGCCATTAGCGAAGCGTTTGACAGCTGAAAATATTTGCTATTAAATCATGCCTGAAACCTGTTGTGTCGTCCCAAATTGTTCAAATAAGGGGAAACACATTTCCTAAAGATAAGCAGCGCCGTGTCTCCTGGATACACACTATTCTTCGAGGGAAATCAAAATTTGAAAAGTGGTCTCCACCCAGCAAGTATTCGTATATTTGTGAAAGTCACTTCACCGAGGACGATTATCACAGTCAAAACTACTGCTATTCAGGTTAGATTTTTATTCGCTCTGTAGATTATGTTAAGAAATAACGTCAATGAGCCCGTAAAATGCAATTTTACTGGGTGAATGATGAAATACTGTATTTAACATTACATGATAGTCGTATGAATGCTAGCCGATCGAACATGCTAGTAAATTGTTGTACACTTGAAAATATTAAAGTCCATGTATTTCAGTAAAGACCTATAAGATTTCTAAAGTAAATCACAAAGACAATGAAAGGCTTGAATTAATTCATTTATAACACATCATGTCATGGAAGGGGGTTGCTGCCAAATCTATTCACCAGTAATATAAATAACCTATTCATTGTAGTTTTAGGTAATCAGTAAGAATTCTCCCATGTTTTATACTGATGTTCATTTTAAGCTTTGCAAATTTATTCAGGTACAAAAAGGATAAATCAGAAATTGAAGAAGTCTGCTGTTCCAAGTGTTTTTTCCTGGACATGCCCGGTCACACTCCTCAAGTCAAAAGAACGCCGTGACAGATACAGTGAAAGAACAGAATCAAGAAAAAAGAAACTTTTTCAAGATCTCATAAACATAACCTCTACAGAACGTGATCCTGAGCCAGAATTTATTGCCCAAAAACTTGACATGGTTTGTGATGATCTGGAAGTTGGTGCATGTGAGGAAGTGGTGCCTGACAAGAACTGCTTCTCTGCAGCACTTTTTTCTAAGCAACTGAGCATACCTAGTTCAGGCTCCTGATGACACCTATGGGCAAGTGAATGTTTGATGAAAAAGATAGAGTATTATTGTCTATTAATGGCTGATTCTGTTATGATAAAACAAAATAAATTGTTTCACTAATTGGTACGACTTCGGTACAAGTAGTACAGATTTAATAATACTTCACCAAAAGAAAAATGGAGAGTCAATTCTAGTGTAAACCAATTTTCAGTGCTACTCTGTTAAGGTTATAAACTTAAAAACCAAAGTTCAATCATTTCTACTATATTTATTTTTATCATCTAACATGATATCTTCATGATTTCTTCAGTTTTTAACTATTAGTTCTGCGAATTCAAAATACTCATTATTTCTTTACCAGTACAGTAACATCAAAAACCTCCCAAAATGACGAAATATTCATAATAAGAGCACCAACAATGCATAATACAACTTAACAAATGCACATTCTGCCTAGATAGGAATGTTGAATAAATTCAGAAATTACAGATGAACTGTACTCTAACTTTTTTTCATCATATTAAAAGACATTATTTCTTGAATGTGCAAAGAAAGTGTCTACAAAAGCTCTTAATTTTTCATTTCCGGAAAACAAACTTAAGTTCTGCAAGATAACCTACTATGTACAGCTGACAAGTGACAACATAAAATACATGTACATATCAGTCTAAAAGTAACTACTCCATCTGCAATGAACAGCAGAAATAAACCTACAGGCATGAGACAAAGTCCTAGACTTAACTTTTCCCAACATTAATACTAATTTAACCAAAAAATAAATACTAATAAATGACCCTAAAAATTAATACCAACCATAAAAACAGAAGCATTTTGAACATCATCAATGTGACTGCATGCTTATATTTTGGAAAGAGACAAAAAGTACTAAAATGGCTTCAGGTTTTTTTTTTCCAAACTAGTGATAAAGAAGGCATAATTTATAAAGACTGTTTTGCTAATATTACAAAATAAAAATTCTGTTTTTTTTTTTCGATCTTTTCCTTAAATATATTCTATGAAAGTATTTTAAGGGTTTACATGAAGTGATTTATTGTAGATCTTTGGCAACTGAATTAGTTATACATATACATAAATAACATGTAATAGCACTATTATTATGCAAATGACGACTGTAAGTCACACTTAAGATTTATAATCGTGAAATCTTCAAAGTTTTCATTTTAAATTACTATAAGAGTTATACTGTTTCAGAATTATATTATCAGTGTTTTTCTTTATCATAAAACATCTTGACAATTTCTAATGACTGAAATTAAATTGTTTTTAATTGAAGCTGGTAGCGTAGAATGCTGACCTTTTTAGAGTTTTAACCCTTTTGCTTTAACCAGTCAGTGCTGAGATTTTCAATAACATGAAATTTGTAAGATTCCAAAACAATGTGATTGGTACCATAACAGTTATAAATGCTAACTTTGGTCTAACCATAATCATACAAAAACTCAAGAAAGTAAATAAATATACATGCATCACATACATTACTGGTACACTATGGCAGTTTTGATCCAATCAAATTGGCTGTAACAAAGTAACATATACAGTAAAGATTCTGCATGTTGAGATATTTAAGCATTATTCACCTTCAATGACTTGAATACAAAATGTAACAATAAGAACATTAAACAGGAAGTTTTAGATACCTCTATCTTGAAAAAAAAGAGCAAAAACTGCTTAAACACTTAGCAACTGAACATTTGCAGGTATGTGGAGAGATGTTACTTGATCATAATGTAATGAGTATTTTGTTCTAAAAATAAAGTGCAGCAATAACGTGGATGTTGGGAGTAAAAATCCAATACAATAATGAATACTAAAAGAGAACAGCTGGTGATGTTTGGCAGGATAGGAGAAGCACTTTTTACTATAACAAGTAACTGTCCTTTACAAGTCAAATATTAACTTTAAGCTGCTATCAAATAAACTGGTAACAGCTTGTTTAGTTGTGTTTGCTGAAATAAGTCTTGGATCCTTTCACATCTGGCTTCAGAGTATCAGCTCCTGGCTTCCAGTTAGCTGGGCATACTGTAATATATAGAATAACACAACAAATCACCTAAGTGTCTCTTTTATTACAGCTAACTTATCAATTCATTTATTCTACTGTAAAGGATTTCTTCAAGCCAAATCTGAATCAGAAGCATTTATATCTATTTTTTTTATGCATGAAAGGGAGATAATTTCAATATTCACAAAGCCCAAAGCAATAATGTTCCCTTCTTAATACTATATGAAAACAATGACTGAATATAATGCTATTAAAATCTAAGAAAATTCTATGTATGTCTACATACACACTATAGCAATAGGCCTTGAGTCAGCATATATTCTCTGAAATCTGGGAATATTCTCTGCAGTGATAAGAACCATATTTGTAAAGTAATGAATTAATCAATACTGGTTTAAATAAACTGACCATATCATTGGTGTTTGATCTCCACTATAACTTTTTATTATTCATCGGACTTTAACTGAGTTTATCAGAAAGGAATGGGAGTGCAAGGTATATTTACAATGTTAATCAGTAATCAGTATTAGTGCATATCTTCCATTTGTTTATTAATATGAAGTGGGGACATTTCCTTTCCTTTGTGTATCAGTATGAAACCTGACTGATTACCTTCACCATGTTTATCAGTAAGTAATGTGACCATGAACCTTCCTCTGTTAGTTAACACTACTGACACGTACCTATACCATGTTTATCAGTAAGTAATGTGACCATGAACTTTCCTCTGTTAGTAAACATACTGACACATACCTATACCATGTTTATCAGTAAGTAATGTGACCATGAAGTTTCCTCTGTTAGTTAACACTACTGACACATACCTATACTATGTTTATCAGTAAGTAATGTGACCATGAACCTTTCTCTGTTAGTTAACACTACTGACACATACCTATACCATGTTTATCAGTAAGTAATGTGACCATGAACTTTCCTCTACTGACACATACTGGTACCTATACCATGTTTATCAGTAAGTAATGTGACCATGAAGTTTCCTCTGTTAGTGAACACTACTGACACATACCTATACCATGTTTATCAGTAAGTAATGTGACCATGAAGTTTTCTCTGTTAGTTAACACTACTGACACATACTCGTACCTAAACCATGTTTATCAGTAAGTATTGTGACCATGAACCTTCCTCTGTTAGTTAACACTACTGACACATACCTATACCATGTTTATCAGTAAGTAATGTGACCATGAACTTTCCTCTGTTAGTTAACACTACTGACACATACTGGTACCTATACCATGTTTATCAGTAAGTAATATGACCATGAAGTTTCCTCTGTTAGTTAACACTACTGACACATACCTATACCATGTTTATCAGTAAGTAATGTGACCATGAAGTTTTCTCTGTTAGTTAACACTACTGACACATACTCGTACCTAAACCATGTTTATCAGTAAGTATTGTGACCATGAACCTTCCTCTGTTAGTTAACACTACTGACACATACCTATACCATGTTTATCAGTAAGTAATGTGACCATGAAGTTTTCTCTGTTAGTTAACACTACTGACTCATACCTATACCATGTTTATCAGTAAGTAATGTGACCATGAAATTTCCTCTGTAAGTTCAAAATACTGACACATACCTTCACCATGTTTATCGGTGAACTGGAAACCTTGTACAAGCCTCAACACCTCATCAACATTTCGACCTACAGGGAGGTCGTTTATGGTTATCTGGCGTAGATTTCCTTTGTCATCAATGATAAACAAACCTCTGGAAAATAAAAAGACCATGAAGTCTCTACATTGCCACTGCATTCCTTACTCTGGAATTTTCATTAAAAAGAATTTTTTATACATAAATAACACACAGATAATGTAAAACTAAACAAGAGGGCCATGACGGCCCTAGAATCCTTACTAGAGTAGTTTGACTCTGGGTCTGCTGTTGAGAAAACATCTGAAGCAATATTACAGTTTCTGAATTAGAGATTTTCAAAGATCTTACTTTTTATACAAAAGAATCTGTATGTCATTTGAAGGAAAATTTTTACAAAAATATATTTTTAGCTATGGCTGCCATTTAGTGCAGTGTAGTGGAAATATTTTAGCAAATCTAATAGTTGCATATATAATGAACCTTTCAATAAAATAAGGTGGAACAAGAACTGTCACTATAAAATGACAATGCCCCGAAAGTGGTGCTTTGAACTTTGATCTGAGAACCAGTCATGCAGGGGTCAATATAGGTCAGTGGGAAGGTCTTATCCAAAGGGGGTTGTGTCCAAGTATGAAGTAAATCCACTTACTAATAAGG
The DNA here is from genome assembly GCA_012932295.1 of Cyclina sinensis. Taxonomy (NCBI): domain Eukaryota; kingdom Metazoa; phylum Mollusca; class Bivalvia; order Venerida; family Veneridae; genus Cyclina; species Cyclina sinensis. The sequence continues at coordinate 1,392,572 of JAAONU010000012.1, read as the reverse complement.
AAGTTATGGGCAATGTGAATATTTCCGGACAATTGGATCTTCAAGGTGAAGGTCATTCAGGGGTCAAGGTCAAATAAATATAGGACAGTGGGACGGTCTTGTCCAAAGTAGTGTTGTGTTTAAGTATGAAGTAAATCCACTTACTAATTTGGAAATTATGGCCAAATAATAGTTTTTGGACCATTGGATATTCAGGGGTTCAGGTCAAATAATTACAAGTCAGTGGGAAGGTCTTGTCCAAATGGGTGTTGAGTCCAAGTATGAAGTAAAACCACTAACTAATAAGGAAGTTATGACCAATGTAAAAGCTTTTGGACAAATGGATCTTCAAGATGAAGGTCATTCAGGGGTCAAGGTTAAACAAATATATGTCAGTGGGAAGGCCTTGTCCAAAGGGGTGTTGTGTCCAAGTATGAAGTAAATCCACTAACTAATAAACAAGTTATTGTCAATGTTTAACTTTCTGGACAATTGAATCTTTAAGGTGAAGGTCAATCATGGGTCAAGGTCAAATAATTATAGCAGTGTAAAGGTCTTTTCCAAAGGGGTGTTGTGTCCAAGTATGAAGTATATCCACTTACTAATAATAAAATTATTGTCAATGTTAAAGTTTTCAGACAGAATGACGGACAGACAGTTCAAAAACTATATGCCTCCCTTCGGGGGCAAAAAAAGATCTTGTGGATCAAAAGAAAATGTCCTTTGGATGTTTTTCTATTTTCAGCTCTGGTGGCCCCTACATGCAGTGGAGTTGCACCTTCTGAGCAATTAGGAAAGGGAAAATATAGGGAATATTTTAGTGAAATTTGGTACAAAAAGTATTTGTTGCTTAGGTCATTTGAATTTGTCTTCTACTTTTAGCTCTTGCTACCCTTTAATGCAAAAGTGTGGAACCACTTAAGCAATTTAAGAAAAGGGCAATATGAGAAACATTCCTCTCATGTTTGGTTGAAAATGGCCTTGCAGTTTATGAGGAGATATCATTTCATTTGAAGCCAAATATTGATGAAATTCTATTTTCAGCTCTGGTGGCCATTTGATACAATGGTGTCAATTTGAGCAATTTTAATTGTGGGCTTTATAAAGAACATTTTCTGAAATTTGGTGAAAAAAACCTTGCGGTTTAGAAATTGCACTCTGATGTTTTTTTCTTCTTGGGGCTTTTGCAGGTTTATTGTGTAATGGAGTGCTCACCTTGAGCATATGCTCATGTGAACTAAAATAATACCAAGATGACGCTAGGGTTTTTTAAGTTAACAAAGATTTCTTTTTAATTTATAAATTATTTCAATAAATTGATCTATTTGTTAAACTTTAATACATGAGCTGCAGAAATCATTGGCAAATGTGGCACTATCCACAGTAAAAAAGTACCATATTTACTTTAACATCTGGTACTAAAAACATTCACAGAAATCAACTGTATTAACATTTCTGAATTGGTTAAATATTCTTGCCATCTGTTGCAAATTTTTGAAAGCACTTGAGTTCCCAATTAATCAATAAACAAGCTATTGATAATGTTTTTATGAAGTCTTGTTAATTGCACATTATTTGTTCAAGATACAATCTAGACCCAATGCTAAAGAGGCAACAAATTGTGCAGCCTGATGCCAATTACCAGTCCCTTAATTGATCATCAACAAAGTCCAATTTAGCACAACTGTTACTGTTAAGAACAAAACTGCACTGAAACAACTTATTCCCCATAAATAATGATATCGAGAATAGGGTATTGCTCTTATGCATTATCACTACAGACCAGAAATCAAAGCACCTGTGAATCCAACCAATGGATTTTGATTTTGTCATTCCGAATCCCATTGGTCAATACTGATGTTAGCAATCATTGAGTGATAAAAACTCAGTCTATTACTCTAGTCTAAGACTATAATAAATGTAACATACCAGGTAGATATTTTCTTATAGTCAATGAAGTTTTTAACTATTCTAACTCATGGCTACACCAAACCTGCACCCATAATCAAATTCCATGGGCACAAACAATAAAAATTAAGATTTTGAAGCTCAGTTCTCACAAGTCCACTGAGCTTATGTTCTGTCAAAGTTTCTGGACAAGAATCTTAAAAGTCACGAACCTCAGCCTGTTGTTTATTTTGAAGACTGCTTATAGAGATTTCCCTACCTGAAAGTAAGACCTTCATCTTCCTTGTAAACTCCGTACGACTTGGAAATACTGTATGTCTTGTCGGACACCAGCGGTATATTCATGCTGCCTAAACCACCTTGCTTTCTTGGAGTATTAACCCTGTATAAAAAAAAATCACTTATATAGGCTGAATTTCAAGGCTTCTCTTTATATAACTATTCATAAAACTATATATATGTCTCTCTGTACCAAGACATCAGTGGATAAGCCTATTTAATAATGTTTCAATATTTAGACTTTATGTGAGCCAAACCCTAAACAAAGCTTGTACAAAACCATCTGATAAATTTAAGGTGCAGCAGAAAGCGCTAAAATGTGGCCTTTTAATTAAAATCTACTATATATTTAAGTTCCTCAAATTTACAAATCTTCATCCGATTCCTACTGAGTCTGTTAAGAGTAAGACTTATGAAAGTATCAGTCACTCCAGAGACAAGCTATTAACATTCATTAGGTGTTTGGTGCCTATTCTCAAGGACACACCTTGTGCTTAATTATTTATTCAAACTAAAGTTATACTGAACCAGAGGCCAGTGCTCCTCCAGCTGTTGAGCTGGACAGGTCAAACTCAATTATGACACATAAAAGGAACAGAAAATAATGATCTCTGGTGACCCACCATGCCAAATGGCAGAAATGACTGTCTGTTGAAATAGCTACCACCTCACAGTTGATTTTACGGAATTCCTCTACACGATCACTGAATGCAATTATCTCGGTGGGGCAAACAAAGGTGCTGAAATACAAGCAAACAAGTAGGTATTTCATTTCATTCTCAACACTACAAATGGAAATATTTTATTGTTACTGTTAAATATTTTACGTTCTAGTTTGTACCTCTAGACAACTGATTAGATATAAAAGCTGACTGTTTTCTTAAACAAGAATGTAGTAGGCTTTCAACTACTTCAATGACATTTATTTCCTTGTTACACATCATAGATTGTAAGCTGCATTCAAACATTGTACCATGACAACAAAACATGACCACTGAGCATTTGGTATATTAGAAGTTAATCATCTTTACATCTTGAGTAAGAAATACGGCAGTGTACCTGAAGCAATAAAATAGCTAATTCAATAGGCTTATTACATTTTCGACAAGGAAAATGGAATAAAGTTCAATAAAATATAAACTAGAAATGGGTTTTTGATTGAACAAAAACATATGTCTCCCCCCAGCCAGTTGCTGCAGGCAGTATTGAGTCAGAAGATTGTAAAATAAGGGGGATATTTTTGTCAAATGTACATGATGAACAAGAAACTCATACTCTGTCAAGAAAGAATTGAGCAGAAACTTTGTTTCATATTGTACAAAATGGTTGTATTAATTCAGTCTAGTACCTGTAGCATGTTGGAATCATGTCGATGGCAGTGCTGTTACATAGATATGGGCAAAAAACATGAAGCCAGTTACAAGGTGTCTTCTTCAAGCACTCAAGTTTAATCTATTTCCATTGATAAGGAGAAAAGTTACATCATGATAGCTGTAGTATGTTGGAACTACTCCTTCTATGTTGGAATTTGACATTTAACCTCCAAGTGTGACCTTAACCTTGAGACACCACCCCGCAAAATGGGTTCTGCACATCGTCTTGATGAGGTGATCATCTGACCCAAGTTTCATAAAAATTTTTCAAGGGCTTTGGAAGATACAGAGCGGACACAATTTTGTGACGGACAGACAGACAGATGGACGGACAGAGGGACAACAGGGGGAAAAACAATATGTCTCCCCCGATGAGGTGAACATCTGACCCAAGTTTCATAAAAATCCTTCAAGGGCTTTTGAAGATACAGATCAAAAACGATTTTGTGGCATTTGACATTTAACCTCCAAGTGTGACCTTGACCTTGAGACACCACACCCGCAAAGTGGGTTCTGCAAGTCGCCTTGATGAGGTGAACATCTGACCCAAGTTTCATAAAAATCCTTCAAGGGCTTTTGAAGATACAGATCAAAAACGATTTTGTGGCATTTGACATTTAACCTCCAAGTGTGACCTTGACCTTGAGACACCACACCCGCAAAGTGGGTTCTGCAAGTCGCCTTGATGAGGTGAACATCTGACCCAAGTTTCATAAAAATCCTTCAAGGGCTTTTGAAGATACAGATCAAAAACGATTTTGTGGCATTTGACATTTAACCTCCAAGTGTGACCTTGACCTTGAGACACCACACCCACAAAGTGGGTTCTGCACGTCGCCTTGATGAGGTGAAGATCTGACCCAAGTTTCATAAAAATCCTTCAAGGGCTTTGGAAGATACAGAGCGGACACGATTTTGTGACGGACAGACAGACTGACGGACAGACAACCGGGGGAAAAACAATATGTCTCCCCCATTTTTGGGGGGAGACATAATTACATTTTACTGGGGGAAGAAACAGTGACATCAACACTATTCTTTAGTATCTAAAACAAAATTACAGATATAAAAAGTCGGTGAAGAACATCCCTTCCCCAACTTCACTACCACACCACCACTGTTTCGATTATACATGACAGGATGTAGCCTTTGTCTTCATCCTATTATTATCTAGTGTTATATTAAACAATCAACTTTAAAGCAATCTAAAGTACTTTCATAACCAGCTATTTAAAGATTTAATACATGTTCTGAATCTGTTGTATGCTTTCACTGTAAACATAAATAGATGTTAATTATTTCTGTACAAGTGACATTTTGCTTTTCTGCAACCTTGATACCAGTGTAACTAATAGATGGAGGTGACAAGGTGACCTTGAAAATGGTTCATGGTACAGAAAAAACTCAGACACATTTTCTATCTATGTATATAGCCTGAGAACCTTGTCTGCAGTTGCTTTAATCTCTCATTAAATGTTCACCACTGTTTAAGCGATGTCTTAGATTTTGCAATGACTAGAAACTGTATGCTTACAAGTCGGCAGGGTAGAAGAAGAAAACAAGGTATTTTCCCCTGTAGTCTGCAAGTGAGATGTCTTTGAACTCGCCATCAACTACTGCTGGGGCAGACCACTCTGGGGCTGGCTTCGTCAGCTTCAGTTCACCAATGGACATTTTTGTGTTGATTTCTGTCTGAAAAACAAATAGTGAAAATTTTTTTCAGTTGAACTGAAAATTTTTTTCACCAGTACTGAGAAGTTATCTAAACAACCAGGTTAATGAATTCATTTAAGAGTATATATGGTAAAGAAAAAACAACACAAATCAACCTGAATAGTAGATATTTCCTTTCCAATAAGAAAGAAGACAAAATGAAACAAGAGGGCCATGATGGCCCTGAATCGCTCACCTGATAGACCATGAAACGATATTGTAGACATAATGAGGAGAGAATTGGTGAAAGAAGGGCATGTGTCCACACTTGCTGATTGGTGAAGTTTTAACTTTACATGAACTGTTTTAATAATTTCCAGTTTACCTCATTTCGTCTAGATGATAAATACATGGAAAATGTTAACATTTCAAAGTCATTAGACTTTCGATACATTTTTTTTTTCTTTGTAAGTTAACATGAAACTATTGTATGAAGTACAAATTGAAATATGGATATCTGAAACAGGTGTAATGTTTTCATTTTGGCTGAAGGTAGTTTCCTTCAGAAATGTACAGTCTAGAAGTGACTTTTGTGTTAGGGTATATGCTATTTTGAGACAGTATTTAAGTTACATAATGGTATGCAGTTAACCTGTGTTGGTAAATTCTGTACCAGTACAGAATTTGAGAGCACGTTATGACACACAAGATAGGTGATCCACAGACCATGGACTGTACGTACTGAACTCAGCAGTTGGGAAGACCGAAGCAAACTTTGCAGACTAAGATCAGATGGCTATATAAACTATATATAAAATGAATTGACTATGGGGCGGGGTCAATTTGACCCCGGGGATCATGATTTGAGCAAACTTGGTTAAGGTCTACTAGGTCATGCTACATGCAAAATTTCTAAGCTCTAGGCTTTCTGGTTCTGGAGTATAAGATTTTTTGAAGTTTTTCCTATATAAACTCTATATAAAATCAACTGACCCCCAGGCGGGGTCAATTTGACCCCGGGGATCATGATTTGAGCAAACTTGGTAGAAGTCTACTAGTTAATGCTACATGCAAAATATCTAAGCTCCAGGCCTGCAGTTCTGGAGAAGAAGATTTTTGAAGTTTTTCCTATATAAACTATATATAAAATGAATTGACTATGGGGCGGGGTCAATTTGACCCCGGGGATCATGATTTAAGCAAACTTGGTAAAGGTCTACTAGGTAATGCTACATGCAAAATATCTAAGCTCCAGGCTTTGTGGTTCTGGAGAAGAAGATTTTTGAAGTTTTTCCTATATAAACTCTATATAAAATCAATTGACCCCCGGGCGGGGTCAACTTGACCCCGGGGATCATGATTTGAGCAAACTTGGTAGAAGTCTACTAGGTAATGCTACATGCAAAATATCTAAGCTCCAGGCTTTGTGGTTCTGGAGAAGAAGATTTTTGAAGTTTTTCCTATATAAACTCTATATAAAATCAATTGACCCCCGGGGCGGGGTCAATCTGACCCCGGGGATCATGATTTGAGCAAACTTGGTTAAGGTCTACTTGGTTATGCTACATGCAAAATATCTAAGCTCTAGCCTTTGTGGTTCTGGAGAAGAAGATTTTTGAAGTTTTTCCTATATAAACTCTATATAAAATTAACTGACCCCCGGGCGGGATCAACTTGACCCCGGGGATCATGATTTGAGCAAACTTGGTAGAAGTCTACTAGTTAATGCTACATGCAAAATATCTAAGCGCCAGGCTTTGTGGTTCTGGAGAAGAAGATTTTTGAAGTTTTTCCTATATAAATTCTAAGTAAAATCTATTTACCCCCGGGGCTGAACCAGTTTGACCCCGGAAGTCATGATTTGAGCAAACTTGACAGAGGTCCCCTAGATGATGCTTCATACCAAATATGAAAGCTCTGGGCCTTGTTATTTCAGACAAGAAGATTTTTGAAATTTCCATTTTAAAAACACCTTTTAGGGCCTCACAGCCATATTGTGCATTGGACCGGAACCATTTGAGCAAACTTGGTAAAGGGACATCTAAGGACCATTAGTATGAAGTTATTTTAAAATTGGGCCAGGGGTTTAGGAGGAGATGTCATTTAAAGAAAATGTTGACGACGGACGCCGGACGGACGCCGGACGCCGGACACAAGGGTATCCTAATAGCTCACTCTGTCACTGCGTGACAGGTGAGCTAAAAATGAAGTACATCCATTATCGCTGCTGGTCAATAAAATAACCAAATAAATTAGCTAAACAATCAATATCCCAAACCTTCCTCCTCTCCTGACCAATAATAAATATGACAATGTATTAGACCTTAATCTATAGTAGGTTTTTTTTAGGGTTTTTTTATGATAAGTTTGTTTTTGAAACAATAGCATAGTAGAGAAATACCAGAATTCTTGTTTATACCATGACTCTATATATCTATAGAGAAGAACCACATTTCTCCTTTTTATGGATACTGGTAATAATTAATGCTGGAAGCTGGAATCTAATTACCAACTTTAGAATGTTAATTCACAAATACCAGAATTGTTTTTGTTCCTTTTTCATAATTCTTTGTATCTTGTTTTCTAAAATTTTAGGAACATAACTTATCAAATTTTTGCTTGTTTTCAGCAAAAGAATCTGTAAATTAATTTATCACCATAAACTGCTGCAAAAAGATCAGTGAACAGGTTAACAAACATCTACAATGGTTTATGCTGTTCATCTCTGATTATCATTTAATTCTAACAGAATATCAATCAAATTTAATTATTTTAATCAGTTGTGAGCTGTATGCTGGCATTTAGCTTGGGTGTACTGTTTGGTGTTTGACAAATGTTTGATATATCCAAATGATAACATATGGTTAATTAACACCCCTATTTACCTATTCTTATATTCATGGGTGAAAGTACATGACACTGAAAATCCTGAAACTGCAACTTTTTGTACATAAATCTACACTTTCTCTATTGTATCATATAGGCCAAACATTAGCTATCATCCTAAATTCAGGATTATTCCTGAAAATTTTCATCCATGTACATTTTTATGTTATACCAACTCTTCTGACCACTTATACAACCAAACAAGAGGGCCATGATGGCCCTGTATCGCTCACCTGAGTACTTTGGCTGTAGGTTTGCTGCTAAGCAGTATTTCATTTTTTAATTGAAAATATGTAAGTGCCTACAAACCAAATATGTAAAATATCAGTCAATAAATAAAGGCTCTATGACAGAAAGTAGAAATATCTATTATAAGCTATGGTGACCTTGACCCAGTGACCTCAAACCCTACCCATGGGTAGACGTCCATGCAAGGAACCTATATACTGTATATCAAAGATACTGGTCTATAAATGAAGGCTCTATGAGGTACAGTAGATAAATCTATTTTTAGCCTCCATGACCTTTAACCTAATAATTTGAAAAAGCTTGATAAAGCTTGCTTCATGCCAAATTTTAAAATTCTAGGCCTTGTGGTTTCAGACAAGAAGATTTTTAAAGATTTTCTTCTATACTGCTATTTAAAACCTATGACCCCTCGGGCGGGGCCAATAGTGACCCCAGTGACATTTTTCAAACAAACTAGGTAGAGGTCCGCTAGACAATGCTGCATACCAAATATCTAAGCTGTAGGCATTGAGGTTTCCAGTAAGAAGATTTTTAAAGATTGCCTTTTTTACATATTGAAGGCCCCCGGGGCGGGGCCATTTTTGATCCCGGGGCCAACATATTAAGAATACTGGTAAAGGTTCACAACACAATACTTCACACCAAATATGTAAGGTCTAGTCCTATTAGTTTCGGAGAAAAATTATTTTTCATGTTTTTCCTATATAACTATATGTAAATCAATAGAACCCTGGGGCGTGGCAAATTTTGACCCAGGGCACATCATTTGAACAAACTTGATAGAGGTCCACTAGACAATGCTGCACACCAAATATCTAAACTCTACTCCTTGCGGTTTCTGACAAGTAGATTTTTTTAAAGTTTTTCCTATATAACTCTATATAAAACATTTGACCCCTGGGGGGGGGCCTTTTTGACCCAGGAGCCATGATTTGAACAAACTTGGTAGAAGTCCACTGGATAATGCTGCACAAGAAATATCTAAACTCTAGGCCTTGCAGTTTCTGACAAGAAGATTTTTTAAAGTTTTTCCTATATAACTCTATGTAAAACATGTGACCCCCGGGGCTGGGCCATTTTTGACCCAGGAGCCATGATTTGAACAAACTTGGTAGAGGTCCACTGGACAATGCCGCACACCAAATATCTAAACTCTAGGCCTTGTGGTTTCAGACAAGAAGATTTTTAAAGTTTTTCCTATATAATTCTATGTACAACTAGTGACCCCTGGGGCAAGGCCATTTTTGACCCAGGGGTCATGATTTGAACAAACTTGGTAAAGGTCCACCTGATGATGCTTCATACCAAATATCTAAGCTCCAGGCCTTGTAGTTCTGGAGAAGAAGATTTTTAAAGTTCCAACTTTGAAAATCTAATTTTAGCTCCTGTGGCCTAGAAATGCAATGGACCTGAACCATTTGAACAATTTTGGTAAAGCTTCAAGCAAGTAAGATTCCTGCCAAGTTTCAGCAAGATTGGCCCAGCAGTTCAGGAGAAGAAGTTGTTTGAAGAAAAAGTTGACGACACACGCACGCACGCATGCACGGACGACGGACGCCGGACATCAGGCAATCACAAAAGCTCACCTTGAGCACTTTGTGCTCAGGTGAGCTAAAAAGAGAACACTTATGTGATATCGGCAGTTTTATGATCCGTTTTTGAGGAAGTTTAGCCACAGTCCTGCATTGTAGGTGATGGAGGGGGGTTGGTCAAAAAGGTTTGCAAACCAAAAATTGGCATTAAAAAGACACATGGTACCTTAAAAAGAAAAATACGGTAATTACTTGTTGAACACTGGAGCTTTAAATAGATTTTTGTACAGATGTCATCAGTGCCTGTGGTAGTATGTTACATGCACACCACCCTTTGATGTTTTGAATGAACATTTCATTACACCATATATCATACAATTGTCTTTCTTTAGCTTTTTAGAGATTGAAATAAATGCTGTCAATTTCTCACTCAATTGTGACACAATGTACCTGTATGTGAATGACTATGCTGAATTCTTACTAAGAATAAAACATTTGTTTCTTTGTAAAACTATACATCTAAACCATTCCTTCTTACCTAAGTACACTTACTGTACTAAAGACTACATATTTTCAAACTCGTGTCACATTCTTACTCACAAATCACTGCACAGTATTGTTTGTACAATATGTGGTGTATATGCAAAAACCTGCTATCTGCTTCTTAAATTTTAAGCACTTTGAAAATGTTTTGCATTCACCCTTCAAATTATCATAAATAATGGTATATTATGTGCAGCCAATGGAGCGACTGACTATGCATAGATCTGACTACAGATGTGCTGACATGAACAGACTGAAAAATATAATTTGTCACAAACTGTCTAATAGGTCACAATGACTTAAGTTTCCCAAAACTACATTTTTGCATCCTGTCGCTATATCTTTACAGTAAAAATCTAAAAAATTCCTAGGTGCCCAAAACAGTTTTAGTTGTCAAAGGCAAAATTATAAGGTAACCCACTTAGCTTAACTGAGAGTATGTATGTTGACAGGAACACTACCAAGAGCAGTCTTCAGTCTTTTAAGCACATAAAGAAAAACAACTACTGCAACTTACTTCTTCTTCAGCTGATGACTTTCTAATTACTTTGTCCAGCCCTTCCTCATGTGATTGAATAAGTAATTCAGTCTTTAACTGTAGTTCCTCAATATATCTTCTATACATCAGAAATGCAACTGATTCGCTTACGTTAAAATATTATACTAAAAACCTTTCAATGTCAGCTTCAACTAAAATGTCAGATTAGAAGTCAGGAATGCATATATTCTTTATCTCACATTTTCAGCCTGACACAGGACTATAAATTGTGTTAAAACTCTTTCAATATACTGCCCCAGTTTATTTGCTGAAATCTTCACACTCATAAATCTCTCAGTAAGAACTCAAAATAAATCTGTTTCAGTTTCAAACCTTCAAATTTAAAACAATACTAGCTTTCTTGTGAATATGAGTCATGCAAAAAATGTGTAAAAATCAAACCAAGCCAGCAATTCAGATAAAAACTGATTTCATTAAAAAAACGATGCTGAATAATATTTTATTATCTTAATTACCTTTCCTTCCAACAGCATTATCTGATCTTAGATTGGTAAAACTTTCAAGCATCATTTTTTTGAAACAGACAAACCCAAGTGAAGTGATTTTGGCACAATAATTAGCCAAATCAAGGGTGGGAAACTAAATCATATCATAAACTTATCATCTCATAAAAAAGTGATATATTTCACTGAATGTCTGATAGTAAAATCAAGATTTGGTTTTACAGATAAAGTTAAAACCATTTAACAGTTAGAGTGATATCATGTGGGCAATTTATCTAACTTTCATTCCAAAAAATGACCATCATTTAAGACCCACTCTGTACAAAACAGTCATCTTTCTCAGTTGTTAATGGCTTGTCGCTGGGCTCAAACCAATCACCTTCAATCAGTGAGATGCTGAGTGTGTTCAGGTCAGCCAATGTATCCACTTCACTTGAATGGGACTTACCACAATAAGCATGATAACTATTGGTTATGTCCTAATTAAATTCAATTCCAAAACAGCTATATCCCATCAAATAATATATTTTGAATGGTTCTCTGCGTATAATATTACTAGTATTTCATATCACACCACTTAAATTAACATACAAATGTTCTGTTAGAATATTATCATGTACATAAATCCATTATTTATGTCAATCCAGTTTTCAACACATATACATTCAATACAGTTTAATGTTACCTATTGCACATGTTTTTTTATATTACATTCATTTAACGATTATTCAACTCCAAGTCCTTTACAAAAGAAAAGAATGAAAAATCTGGTAAAAATCTGATGTCACTTATCCCTGAAGAAACGAGCATAAAACATCCACTAAGGCACAAAATAATTCCAATTTGTAAATAACACTTCACAAAAACACAGGATAATTTATAACATTAAAAGTGAATGATGAAAATAAATCAACCTTGGGCGTACTATTCAATGACTTACATCTTAGATATCTTCTATCTTCTCCCCAGGGAAGTTAACTATTAGAAGAAACTAATTGATTTTTAATCTGTTGTCAAGGAAACTATTGTCACAATGAATGCTGATGAAAATCATAAAAGAGGGCCATGATGACCCTGGATTGCTCACCTGAGTACTTTGGCTGTGGGTCTACTGTTAAAAACTAAATGGGTGTTCAATGGAAGTCAAGTACCTATTAAAAGTTTTTTTTTTTTTTAATTTGAGCCTGTGTGTGTGTGTGTGTGTGTGTGTGTGTGTGTGTGTGGTGTGTGTGGGGGGGGGGGGGGGGGGGGCACTGGTTTTGGGGGTTTAAGGGTGAATGGTGAGTCAAGTACCTATGTATTAAAATTTAAAAAAAAAAAATGGGGGGGGGGGGTTGTAAGTTATTTCAAAAAGTTTTCAGCGGTTTAAAAGTTAAGGAGCGGACAAGAAAAGGACTTTTAAACACTTGACTTGTAAATGTAACCTTGACCTTGGAGGTAGCAACCCAATTATTGCGCTCTGCACATCGTCTCATTATGGTGATCACTTAAAAAAATTTCAGCAGTTTAAAAGTTATGGAGCGGACACGAAAGTGTTTCGGACGGACGGACACATGGACGGTGGATGGACTGACAGACAGAGGCCATTCCTATAATCCCCTGCCCACTTTGCGGAAGGGGTTTAAAAATAGAAAAAAAAACCCATCTCCCCCTTATCAGCAAAGTGATTTTCACCAAATTTCACAGATATGTTCCTTACAGAGCCTTCTATTAAATTTGCTAAAATAGTTCAGCTTCATTGAAAAAAATGGCTGATAGAGATAAAATTGATTTTCATCAATATTTGGCTTCAAATGACATCTCTTGTTAAATTTGATAGTCCTTTTGTGCAACGGAGGAAAGGGAAAAATAAGGAACACTTCTGTCAAATTTGGTTTAACAAGAGGGCCATGATGGCCCTGAATCGCTCACCTGATAGACCATGAAACGATATTGTAGACATAATGAGGAGAGAATTGGTGAAAGAAGGGCATGTGTCCACACTTGCTGATTGGTGAAGTTTTAACTTTACATGAACTGTTTTAATAATTTCCAGTTTACCTCATTTCGTCTAGATGATAAATACATGGAAAATGTTAACATTTCAAAGTCATTAGACTTTCGATACATTTTTTTTTTCTTTGTAAGTTAACATGAAACTATTGTATGAAGTACAAATTGAAATATGGATATCTGAAACAGGTGTAATGTTTTCATTTTGGCTGAAGGTAGTTTCCTTCAGAAATGTACAGTCTAGAAGTGACTTTTGTGTTAGGGTATATGCTATTTTGAGACAGTATTTAAGTTACATAATGGTATGCAGTTAACCTGTGTTGGTAAATTCTGTACCAGTACAGAATTTGAGAGCACGTTATGACACACAAGATAGGTGATCCACAGACCATGGACTGTACGTACTGAACTCAGCAGTTGGGAAGACCGAAGCAAACTTTGCAGACTAAGATCAGATGGCTATATAAACTATATATAAAATGAATTGACTATGGGGCGGGGTCAATTTGACCCCGGGGATCATGATTTGAGCAAACTTGGTTAAGGTCTACTAGGTCATGCTACATGCAAAATTTCTAAGCTCTAGGCTTTCTGGTTCTGGAGTAGAAGATTTTTTGAAGTTTTTCCTATATAAACTCTATATAAAATCAACTGACCCCCAGGCGGGGTCAATTTGACCCCGGGGATCATGATTTGAGCAAACTTGGTAGAAGTCTACTAGTTAATGCTACATGCAAAATATCTAAGCTCCAGGCCTGCAGTTCTGGAGAAGAAGATTTTTGAAGTTTTTCCTATATAAACTATATATAAAATGAATTGACTATGGGGCGGGGTCAATTTGACCCCGGGGATCATGATTTAAGCAAACTTGGTAAAGGTCTACTAGGTAATGCTACATGCAAAATATCTAAGCTCCAGGCTTTGTGGTTCTGGAGAAGAAGATTTTTGAAGTTTTTCCTATATAAACTCTATATAAAATCAATTGACCCCCGGGCGGGGTCAACTTGACCCCGGGGATCATGATTTGAGCAAACTTGGTAGAAGTCTACTAGGTAATGCTACATGCAAAATATCTAAGCTCCAGGCTTTGTGGTTCTGGAGAAGAAGATTTTTGAAGTTTTTCCTATATAAACTCTATATAAAATCAATTGACCCCCGGGGCGGGGTCAATCTGACCCCGGGGATCATGATTTGAGCAAACTTGGTTAAGGTCTACTTGGTTATGCTACATGCAAAATATCTAAGCTCTAGCCTTTGTGGTTCTGGAGAAGAAGATTTTTGAAGTTTTTCCTATATAAACTCTATATAAAATTAACTGACCCCCGGGCGGGATCAACTTGACCCCGGGGATCATGATTTGAGCAAACTTGGTAGAAGTCTACTAGTTAATGCTACATGCAAAATATCTAAGCGCCAGGCTTTGTGGTTCTGGAGAAGAAGATTTTTGAAGTTTTTCCTATATAAATTCTAAGTAAAATCTATTTACCCCCGGGGCTGAACCAGTTTGACCCCGGAAGTCATGATTTGAGCAAACTTGACAGAGGTCCCCTAGATGATGCTTCATACCAAATATGAAAGCTCTGGGCCTTGTTATTTCAGACAAGAAGATTTTTGAAATTTCCATTTTAAAAACACCTTTTAGGGCCTCACAGCCATATTGTGCATTGGACCGGAACCATTTGAGCAAACTTGGTAAAGGGACATCTAAGGACCATTAGTATGAAGTTATTTTAAAATTGGGCCAGGGGTTTAGGAGGAGATGTCATTTAAAGAAAATGTTGACGACGGACGACGGACGGACGACGGACGCCGGACACAAGGGTATCCTAATAGCTCACTCTGTCACTGCGTGACAGGTGAGCTAAAAAGGGCAATAGGTTTTGGAGGAGATGTCATTTGAAGCTATAATTATTGATGAAAATCTATTTTTAGCTCTGGCAGCCATGTTGTTCAATGGAGTGGAATAATCTGAGCAATTTTAACAGAGGGCTATGCAAGGAACATTTCTGTCAAATTTGGGTGAAAAATCACTCTGCTGTTTAGGAGATGCTGTATCAATTTTTTTCAATTTTTAGGTTTTGCTGCCCTTTTGTGCAATGGAGCGGAACAGTTTGAGCAATTTTAGAAAAGGGAAAAATAAAGAACACTTCTGTCAAATTTGGTTTAAAATGGCCTAGTTATTTGAAGCTTATTATTGATGAAAATCTATTTTTAGCTCTGGCAGCCATTTTGTTCAATGGAAAGGAATAATTTGAGCAAATTTAATAGAGGGTTATGCAAAGAAAATTTCTGTGAAATTAGGTGGAAAATAACTTTGCCATTTGGGAGGAGATGCTGTTTTTTTTTCTTCTATTTTTAGCTTTTGCAGCCCTTTTGTGCTATAAAGCAGAATGGTTTGAGCAATTTTAGAAAACTTAAAGGTCATGTGACACGAATTTTTGACCTCGAAATTTTCATATGAGCGAAAAATATATATCTAACTATGACAGTTTTACAAAATTCCGCAGGTAATTTTCATCTTAAAGATGTTTTTATAGCAAATTAAAATCCATATTTTACGCACTTGGTCGCGCGCACCTGTCATGAGCGAAACCGGAAGTGACGCACATTTATCCCTTGCCACTTGAGACAGCTGCCTGGATTGTTAAAAAAACTTAAAAATTATGATGGAAAATGAAAATATAGACTGAATATAGTAAAAAAAAAAAAAAAAAATTGAACAAGTTAGGCTAACAACATGAATATAAATTGAAGATTTGTTAAATAAATAATTTGAAATTTTGATGGAATTACGAAGCCAATGAGCAATATTATATAGATGCTAGTTAAATCAGGGTTATAAAATTAAAAGAT
The DNA here is from genome assembly GCA_012932295.1 of Cyclina sinensis. Lineage (NCBI taxonomy): Eukaryota > Metazoa > Mollusca > Bivalvia > Venerida > Veneridae > Cyclina > Cyclina sinensis. The sequence goes on along the minus strand of JAAONU010000012.1, from coordinate 1,376,323 downwards.
ACATCAGTGAAAATATCTAGAGATATTTTTCAAGTAACTGATCCAAAAAGATTTTGAACATGCTTATTTTATTTGATGCAGTTTTTTTGGAAGACTTGATTAACTTACTCCAATCGACAGATTTTTTTCCATAAAAACCTTTTCCTTACAGTGATCTGTTGCTTATTTGTCTTTTGTATATTTTGCCTGAGGTACGTGTAAGTAATCTTTGACTAGATCTATGATTCTTTTTTTGATTATAAATGCATATTTTTTTATTCGTTCTACATTTTATTTGGAAAACAAAAAAATAATGATCAGAGAACAACTTATATGAAGATGCCCTAAAAACTATATCAAAATCATAACACAAAAACATTGTTTTTTATTCCTTTTTTATTTTTTGTTAAATTTGTTCACATTTAGAAGTCGAATGATTTTTACTTTCATCATAAATAGATCCATTACATTTAATTATCTAATTAAAATATGTATCTGCATGGAAGCTTCTTAACAAAAAATCATTCAGACATGTTAATTGGAACAAGATATTACATAATGTTTTCACAAGTGTGACTGATCAAAAGTAATTCAATCAATTTGTAAGATCACTTGCCCTTAAATTTCGCTATTTGTCTCAACTTTATCATTGATTGGGTCATAAAAAAGTTAATTGCTTTGTTTTGACAGCTATGCAGAATATACAAGGGTCCAATTTGGGCAGGTTAATTTGCATAAATCCCACAGAATAAGGCGTGATTTATGGATCTTTGACATTTCATTGGATATTAATTTATAAGCAGACACAAATTTCTACTTGATGGACATGCCATATTATTATTTTTCAAACAATATCCCGACGTGAAAATACACTGTAGTGTGAATTTCCATTCCAGTGAAACAAATGTTAACACATAAGATCACCTAAATTCACTTCAATTTTACTGCACTTAAATGAAAAAGAATTTGTTTATGGCGTAAACATCTAGTGAGGAAGTGTTTTATATAGAACCACAACATGGAGGAAATTGGAATATTTACTAATTTTTATTAAGGTAAAATTAATTGTTCTCCCGGCACAAAGTTTGAATTTAATCATAAAAATCGAGAAGTAAATCATTATTTTATTTTATTTACAATTTATAGCATGTTTTTTTTATAAGTTTGCCTTTACCGTGTTTCTTGCAATTGTGGTTTAGTATTATTTTTCATTTAAAAACGGATGTGTTATGAGCAGTGTAATTCTGCACTACTGCCTGGTACAGTAGGGATAAATCTACGTCACAGCCAAAATTGTGGCGGAAACTACCGATGTCGGAACGGAAACAGCCGATCATCAAAAACACGTTTTTTCTTATCAAAAGCAATATTTTCATAATTTCGCAATTAAACGGTTTAACCATTTTAATCAGTACATTATGATTATTTTGAATAGACAAAGTTGCTATAGTCGTGTCACATGACCTTTAAAGGGCAATATAAGGAACATACTTGTCAAGTTTGGTTTAAAATGCACATGCTGTTTTGGAGGAGATGTCACTTTAAGCAAAATATCAAAAATCTGCAAGGGCAATATATACAGGGATAGAAGTAGACATTTTCAAAAACTTTTTAGACTTTGTATGATTTACACACAGGTCAACAAAATTTCTATCCGTTTTAGCTCATTTGTACCAATAAATAATTTTTTTCAAATCAGTAGGTAAATTGCTTTCAGTCCCTTCTTTCCACTGGACCCATACTTAATCATCTTTGCACAACTGTCACAATATGCAACACCTGGAATATCCAGCTTAACCAGATTTCCCCATCACAGACTTTGTTACACTCTTTTAGCCAACCCCAATTCCATTTATTTTTAATCTCCTTTTCAAGCCCTTTAGTATTAAAGTTTGGGTTAGAAACTTAATAATTTTATTTGTTTTCACAATGAGGTATCTAACAAAGGTGGCACCAATTTTGACAATGATCCAAAGAAATATGGTGTGCAATGGGATGGAACGGTTTGACCAATTTTAGAAAAGGGCAATATAAGGAACATTTTTGTCAAGTTTGGTTTCTGGCCCACCCGCTTAGCTTAATAGATAGAGCACTGGATTAGTAATCCATGGGTCGCTGTTTCGATCCCTGGGCAGGGCAAAATTTCTCCATGGCAAATGATCTTGGACATTCTGTCTAATGTTCATTTGTCTCTCACCACTGATTCAGAGTAGACCATGTGGAAAGTAGTCAGTCAATTGTGGAGAAATTTGTAAATTTTACTGGTTAGTTATCCTGTAACATTTCATTCAAATTGCATAAGTAGTATAAGAGAAGTAGCCTGGACAAACTTTAAAAATAACAAGAGCTGTCACTGGAAATTGACATATGGCCCCGAAAAGTAGCTTTGAAATGAAACTGGTGTATATATATATGAATATGCCTGTGGAAAAGAGATCAGACAAAATATAGAGCATGAAGTGAAGGTAAATGGTAAAGTAATGTTTTTCTGCTTCAGATTCTCATATGAAGGTTGAAGGCCTAACTATTCAATGAAATAGAAAGCTGTGAGTTTGGCCTTGAATACAAACAATATTGTTTTATTCCTAACACCTACTAATGTTTTATATATAATAAAATCCCCCAAGTGGTTTTGGAGATGTAGCTTGGACAAGATTTTAATACAGAAGTTACAGTAAAATATGACTAACTTCACTAAGGGCCCATAAAACTTCCAAAAATTATGCATCATGGTAGAAAATCTTCATACTGTGCTGATTTATTTTAACTTAATTTTGTTTTGTTTCTTAAATAATTGAACTGTTACTCAATTTGTACTAACATCAAACAAACTGCTCAAACAATTTAAGCATTGAGAAATTTTTGACTTGAAGGGATATACAGGCAAAAGTTTTATGCTTTCTTTCACGTTTCTTCAATCAATATACTATCAATGTGCTCGAAATAAATACAATGATCAGTCCCAGTAACAAAGATTTCCTCTATTTAAATGAAAAACTGGGTGGTTTCCTAACTTGACACACGTGGGTCTTGATAGAAAATTTAGATTTCGCGCTAAATTTTGTAGTGATTGATTGGACGGTTGTAGTACCTGTCATGTGATCTACGGCCAAAAGCAACCCAAGAGAAACGATGATTGGCTGTTTTTGTCACGTGACCTATTTAAAATAACCGTTCGCATTTTACTTTCAGTTAAAGAACGTTCAAATATTTACATTCAAGCCCGCATTTAACTTTATTTATATTGACAAACATACTGGGAATTTAAAGTTCTTCATATTGAACGTGATTTGCGCAAATAATATCAGTTTTAATTTTTTTGGCATTCATTTGCCTGTGTATCCCTTTAATGTGAAGGTGCAAAATAAAGCATTAAATGGAAACAAACCAAAAATGAAAGTAAACAACGAAAGAGTAAAATGGCTGAACTGTTTTTCTCTTGTCCAGCAATATTGTGTGAGGTCTTGAAGTAAAAATCAGAATTTCACAGGACTTCCTGTCCAGTAATATTTGGGAATGTATATGCTTAGGACAACAGACATTTTTATAATCTGATCAAGTACTAAATCATCAGTAAATAAAACATATAACTCCATGAATGTACAAACAACAAAGGAATATTGCGCATGCGTCGGAACAGTGCATCCACCTTTCCGTAGCTAAGTGATTTTTCAATTATTCTCAAGTTTATGTTTATTGATTCCTTATAAAATTGGTTTGTATTGTATCATTTTAATCTAAGTTTACCCACTGAAGTAAAGTTTTGGAGCAGGTTGAGGCTGCCTTTGTTACTCAAGCAATTTTCTTCCTTAGTCGTCAACTGTCAGATTCACCCGCCATTTTTCCCACACTTCCGGTCAATTTGTTTACATCTGCAATGAATCTAGTAATAACTGGTTTCGTCCTTTTTCTGCTAATAAATGCATATAAGTTTACAAATTCTGATCACCCCTCACCATCTCCCCAACTAGGCTCTATATTAATCTCGGTTAAACGGTCTTGTAGGCTTATTTCTTGCAATCAAGCAGAGGTCCCAAGCAAGTGCTCGCTGATATTTATTCACTGTCTCCTAGCTACCCAAACATCAGATACTGAGGCCAATCCAGGACCAAATACAAAATATCCATGTGGAACATGTCTTAAAGAGGTTACTTGGAACGATAAAGGCATCCTGTGTGACTCTTGCCGTACCTGGTATCACTGTGATTGTCAAGAGCTAGGAGACAAAACTTACGACTTCCTGTCCAATTCAAGCTTTTCTTGGTTTTGTATCACATGTGGAAGTCACAACCATTCAACATCACTAGCAGTCTCACTGGACAGTCTAGGCTCCCAATCAAGTTTCACCCCCCTAGAACATGCCCCTGATGATCTTCCTCACCAAAGCAGCCCAGTGAGAAATCATAGTCACCATGGTTAAAGCAAGCTCTACCCCCAAACAGTGTAAAAATAAAGGAAAGGAAAAGGTCAAACTACAATCCGAAGAAAGACTCACTATTCTCAATATTAACTGTCGTTCTGTCAATAACAAAATTCCTGAACTACATCAAGTAATAGATCAAGTCAAACCTGATATAATCTGCTGCACTGAAACTTGGTTAAAACCCAGCATCCACACTGCAGAAATTTTCCCTAGCCACCTTGGCTACCAGGTCTATAGAGATGACAGAACAACTGGCAAGGGTGGAGGTGTCCTCCTTGCAGTCACAAATAACCTACTTAGTGAAGAACAGCCAGACTTAAAAACAGATTGCAACATCATATGGTCAAAAATTTCAATAACTGGTATCAAAGACATATATGTCTCTGCATACTACAAGCCCCATGAATATGATGAACACTCACTAAATGAACTTTGGTCATCTATAGTAAAAATTCCTCAAAACAACAACATCTGGGTATTGGGTGACTTCAATCTCCCAGACATGAACTGGTCAAATGAAACACCAACAGATACATGCAAATTCAAAGACATGTATGATAATTTTGCAGAGAACATGATTAATCATAATCTTGAACAAATGGTCAAAGTTCCCACACGGGATAAAAATATCCTAGATCTCTGTCTCACTAACACTCCAGGTCACGTTCATGACACAAAAGTCTTACCAAGCTTAGGTACATCAGACCATGATATAGTCTTCCATGAACTTAAGGTCAAAAGAGGGCGAATCAGGCAAACCCCTCGACTGGTCAAATCATACAAAAAAGCAAACTGGTCTGACTTCAAAAATGACTTGGTCACTTTCAGTAGTATGTTCAACCAAAATCAAAATGAAGACCCAAACCAATTATGGGACACGTTCAAAGCTGAGATCAAAAGGTTATCATCCAAACACATACTGTCAAGACAATGCAAAAATAAAGCTGATTTACCATGGGTTACTCACGATATTGTTAAACAGATTAGGAAAAGGAATAAACTCTTCACAAAAATAAAAAGGTCTCGGTCACAGAATTGTCAGAACATAAAGAAATTCAAACATCTTAAGGCATCAGTGCAAAAACAAATAAGAAATGCTTATTGGTCATATCTAGAGTCAATCATCTTCTCAGATAATACAGATCCAGGTCATAAGAAAAAGTTCTACAACTTTATTAAACACAAAAAAACTGAAAACATAGGAATTGCACCACTCAGCTCTGATGGGCATACTTACAGTGACCCAGTGTCAAAGGCAAACATACTAAACAAACAGTTTGAATCAGTTTTCTCAAAGCCTTCACCACTCAGTCTCAAACAAATAACTAAAAGCTCAATGTCATCACTTGGTCACCCGCCCATGGCTCCAATATCCATCTCAGTTCAAGGAGTTGATAAGTTGTTGACAGGACTAAACCCCCACAAAGCCCAAGGTCCAGATGAGATTTCACGTAGGTTACTCAAAGAGCTACACACAGAGATAGCACCAATCCTTAAAATCATATTCCAAAGATCACTAGCCACAGGTATTGTTCCTAAGGATTGGAAACATGCCATCATCACACCAGCATACAAAAAAGGGTCAAAATCAAAACCTAGCAATTACAGACCAATATCACTCACATGTATAGCGTCAAAACTAATGGAACACATCATTGTTTCAAACATGATGGATTACTTTGACAAACACAACATACTTTGTCCACAGCAACATGGATTCAGGTCAAAACATAGCTGTGAGACACAGCTCATTGGCTTCACACAAGAAATAGCTGACAACCTTGATCAAGGTCAACAAACTGATGTCATAGTCATGGATTTCAGTAAAGCTTTTGACAAAGTAGACCACCACAAACTCATACACAAGCTGCAAACACATGGGAGTTCATCCACACATCAGTTCATGGATACAAAACTTTCTCAAAAACAGATCACAACAAGTATTAGTGGAAAACAAGGTCTCTGACAGGCTCCCTGTGCTTTCTGGTGTCCCGCAGGGATCGGTCTTAGGTCCATGTCTCTTTCTCGCATAAATCAATGACCTACCAGGAAGTGTCAGGAGCCGGGTGCGTCTATTTGCCGACGACACCATAGTTTATTTAACAATTAAATCACAAGCATCTGCACAAACCTTACAAAATGATTTGCACAACCTTGAAATATGGGAAAAAGAATGGTCAATGGAATTCAACCCTGACAAGTGTGAAGTTCTCAGAATACACAGGAAAAAGAAACCGGTCATCTTTCCTACACCCTACATAACACTAAACTGAAAACCACAGAAAATGCAAAATACTTAGGAGTTACAATAAGTAGCAACCTAAACTGGTCATCCCACATAAACAATATCACAAACAAAGCAAAAAACAGCTTAAGGTTCATCAGACGAAACATCAAAACACAAAACAAACAACTCAAAGAAGCAGCATACAAAACATATGTAAGACCACAGGTTGAATACTGCTCAACCATATGGCATCCATGGCAAAAATATCTCACACACAGAATAGAAATGGTCCAGAGGTCAGCTGCAAGGTACGTTCATAATGATTACCACTATACAAGCAGTGTAACAAACATGATCAAAGAACTAAAATGGTCAACTTTAGAACAAAGGTGAAACCATGCCAGCCTGGTCATGCTACATAAAATAAAAAACAATCAGGTCAATGTTGATCACAATCACCTTACAAACACAAGAAACAGCAAATTCCTCATTCCACAATCAAAAACACAACATCACATGAACTCATTCTTCCCAAGGACTATATGACTCTGGAACGAATTACCGACCGAGATTAAGGCTACCCCAACTGTGCCAGCTTTTATCAGTGGACTAAACAAGTTTTATAGATTTTAAAGTACTTAAAATAAATGTTTAAGTAAGATCTTCAGTTAAATCTTGTTTTCTTTGTTATTAACTTTTTATAATTTTAAATGTTCCTGACATGCGCCTGCCTAGTATAGTCAGTATTGACTTTTGGCAGTATTAAGTTGAAGTTGAAGTATTTCATATATAAGATAAGTCTAAAATGATAATAAAAAATAAAAATAACCCAGTCCATTTCTCTATGGAACAGTCACACTTCTCCCTAAAATTTGACCCCAGGATAAGCCCTGCACATACACAGATTATATTAAAGTGGAATATTATACCCCTGACAAGCATTATGATTGAGTGATAATATTAGGTAAAAATCGAATTCATTGTCAAGCTTTATCCTATGATTGCTAGAGTGAATAATGTCAGCATTTAATTTGTAGAGGTGAAAATAATGGTACATTAAGTCCCACAGTCACTCAACGAGTTTCAGAGTAATCAGCGCTACGTGCCTGCGGTAGGAAATTACGGCAGTGAGATGGACTGATTTAATACACTAGTATCAAACATTTTGATGTCATCTATGGATTGGCTATTAATATATCAAATGTAATTTCTGTCCTGTCATTGTCAAAAACATCTCAATAACACACTAAAATAATTTCCGTTACTCTATGCGATTAATGTACAAACACAGCGAAAACGTTACTTACATTGTTGAACTGTGAGAATCTTATGAAAAATTTAAGTCGTGCTCCTTTACTTGTCGCTAACCTTATGTAATGAGAAAAAGCACGCGGTGTTGAAAAACGACCACTTATCACTGTTCTGAAATGTGCACTCGCCCAGCCTATACAGCAGTTACTTCCGGGTAATAGATGAATAACGTTGATAGCCTATTTTCACGGAAATAAGCATGACTTCACGACAAAAAATAGTCGTAAAATGACGGTGATTAATGAAAGGAAAATGGTTTGAACGATATACAATAATTATGACTAATATTAGCAGTTCATTTCAAATGATATCAAAATTTGTACGCAAACAGTGTTATTACTACCTATTTTCCTTTTATGTCATTGCCCGCCAAAACCAAGAAATTTAGTAGAGCTAACGATTAAAGTTTAAAAGGAATGTACATGGGGAGGTTCTGTTAAAAGGATAAAAATGAAAATCTGCAAAGTCCAGGTGATTAATGAACATCACAGCAGATAGCTGCACTGAACTTAGTCTGGTTCCCGGACATAATGTAAAATTACGTCCCGATAACGTAGTGTCAGGGGTAGGAACTCCAGACAACACTGAACTGATCATTTGTTTGGAAAAAAGGGATAACAGTGGGAGGGCATCTCAGCTGCATAATATATTATCTGTATATTGTTTTTTTAAAATAAGAGGTATGGCACGATATTGGGAAATCAAAGCACTGAAGCGGCCATGCTCTCAGAACGAACAGAGATAAATGTTCAATCTTGTGGTGTAGGTGAAACATGTTTTCCCCCTAATGGCAACCGAGTTGTCATGTTACATGGACTTCGACTTCATTGACCTACTGACATCAAAATCAATAGGTGTCATCTACAGGTCATTACCAACCTCCCTACCAAGTCTGAGGACTGTAGGCTACAGCGATCTCTATTTATTGATCGGACAAGGTGTGACCGACCGACGGATAGACTGACATGTGCAAAGCAATATTACCCCGCTTCTTCGAAGGGCATAATTAACACCTGCTACCCCAATTATAGCTATAATTACGTATAGTTTAACTTGGACGATACTGAATGGCAGTAAACTATAAGCTTAAGAATTTTACTCTTAAAAAATGAAAAGGTTTATTTGAAAGCATCAAGGACACTTTTATTTGCAAAAAGTATTATCAAACCGAAAATAAAATCGTTTGGCTTGTTAATTTTAATATTTAATAAAATCCGCATAACCCTGTTAAATGGAGGTGAACAAATAAATGTTGTTGACTATTCAATAATTACTGGTTGTGAAATTTGGTCTTCTTTACGAATTATAGTCCATTTAAAATGATAAAGATATATTAGACAGTTAGTCAGACAAAAATATTGCCATGCACATTTGTTTTGACAATCTTTGTCCGGGGAAGTAAACAACAGACAACGAGTCGTCAATTACGATGCCACGTGGTCACTTATTTCTAAAGTTGAGCCAAATCAAATATTTCAAAATGGCGGATGCTTTGCGATTAACTTAAATACGGTGGATTTGAAGCGTATCTTTAGAAGACTGTAAGTTTTTCTTCCTCAAAGCATTTTAGCTTAAGGTATTAGACTCCTTATACCGTACCTCCACTCGAAGAGTATTCAATTCCATTTATTTGTGTAGGATTGAGACATTTTCTCTGAAGGACATGGGTTAAAGCCCCACTAAAGCCATTTATTACATAAGTTTGTTGACTTGATCTCAGGTTGTCAGCTATTTCTTGTGTAAAGCCGATGAGCTGGGTTTTACATCTGTGTTTTGACCTGAATCCATGTTGAGTATGTTGTGTGTGTCAAAGTAATCCATCATGTATGAAATCAGGATGTGTTCCATTAGATGCTATGCATGTGAGTGATATTGGTCTATAGGGTTAAATCTCTTCCACCTATTGGTAAGGCGGATCATGATGTCGTTTTTATTGAATATGATATTAAATCCAAGAGGGTGTTACAAACCCGTAGGAAAATCTACCTATACAAAAAGCAGACATGCTAGGTCTGAAGACATATCTAGATGATTTCAGAGACTGTGTCTTGTCTCGTTCTATTAATTATACAATGGAGGAGATATGGTGTGAATTTAAGGCAAAAGTCTTAAAAGGTATTGATAAATTTATACTTTCCAAAATGTCCAAGTCTAAGGTTGGTTACCCATGGATCGATATGCACATAAGAAGAATGATCGGGAAACGTAATCGTCTCTTTAAGAAGGCTCGTAAGAGTAAAGATCCACACATCTGTGAAAGTACAAAGAAATGAGGTCTCATGTTCAGAAAGTTATTAGAGATGCTCATTATAGATATGTCAATAACAAATTTGATGAAAGTTCCTCTCCAAAAGAAGGCGGAAAAGGTCATGTTAAAAAGTTCTGGTCTTATGTCAATAACTTAAAGGGTGGTTCCAAAGGCATCACATCATTTAGGGATAATGGTATCCTTAAGATTGACAATAAGGATAAGGCCGACATTTTTAAATAAATAGTTTCATTCTGCCTTCACTATTGAAAGTGACTCAATAATGCCTGACATGGGACCTAGTAGTTACTCATCTATGTCCGATATTCATGTTGAAGTGAACGGGGTATTAAAGTTACTGAATAGTCTTAATCTAAATAAGGCTTCAGGTCCAGACTGTGTTAATGCCCGCATACTAAAGGAATGCTCTTGTGAACTTGCAGACATACTTTTATATTTAACTTTTCCCTTAGTACAGGTCAAGTCCCAAGGGACTGGCGTAATGCCTCAGTTGTCCCTATTTTCAAAAAGGGAGATAAGTACAGCCCGGCCAATTATAGACCAGTTTCCCTTACATGTATTTCTTGTAGGTACTAGAGCATATAATTGTTAGTCATAATGAAATATGTCTCTAGGTCAAATATCCTGTCTAATTTTCAGCATGGATTTTGTGAAAAAAGGTCCTGTGAGACTCAGTTAGTCCAGTTTGTTCACGACCTTGCTTTTAACCTTGATAGTGTCAGATCTAAAAAACATGCTCAGACAGATATACTAATCATGGATTTTGCTAAGGCCTTTGATAAAGTGCCTCATAAGAGACTCTTGCATAAACTACATTTTTATGGGATACAGGGTACCACTCTTAGATGGATTGCATCTTGATTAAATGGTAGGTCACAGGTCGTGGTTTTGGAAGGTGCAGAGTCAGACCCGGCCCCTGTGTTATCTGGAGTGCCACAAGGTTCTGTGCTAGGGCCGGTCTTGTTTTTATTATTTATAAATGACTTGCCTGATGGTATTACATCAACAGTGCATCTTTTTGCAGATGGCTGCGTTTTATACCGTGTTATTACTTCATACACAGATTGTCTTATCCTACAAAATGATCTGAACGAACTGCAACAATGGGAGCAAACTTGGTTAATGAAATTTAATGTGACCAAATGTGAAGTTATGAGACTCTCGAGACACAGACAAGCAAAATTAATTAATCACAATTACTTGCTGCATGGTCAAGTCCTGGAAGCAGTAGATTCTGCTAAGTATCTGGGTGTTACTAATACCCTAGATTGGTCAAAACATATAAACAGTGTGACTGGCAAGGCCACAAAAACGTTTGGATTTTTACGCCGTAACGTATCCTTTTCCCCTCACATACAAGACTTATGGCTTACAAAACCTTAGTTAGACCACAGGTTGAGTATGCATCCCCCATATGGAACCCTTATACTCAAAACAACATACAAAGGGTTGAAAACGTACAACGTACGGCAGCAAGGTGGGCTTGTAGAAGGTGGCGTAGATCTAGTTGTGTTGGTGACTTATTAGTAGATCTAAATTTGGATAGTCTGGAACACAGAAGAAAAATTACCAGTTTAGTCTTTTTTTACAAGATTCATAATAATCTTGTTTATATAGATAAGGAAAGGTATTTGTCTCCAATTACAAATAGGTTACTTAGAACAGACATAGTCATCCCTTCCAGTATCAAAGACCATCTCCTCATACAGAATGTTTTAAGTTTTCTTATTTCCCAAGGTTAATATCAGTCTGGAACAGCCTGTCTGAGTCAACTGTCTCTATTGCTACAGTTGAATCGTTTAAGCAGGCTGTTGGGTCAATGTAATGTTATTGTATTTGTAAATAGTTTTAACAGGTAAAGCCGGCTACCTTTTAAAATGTGCACATGTTCTCAGAGCATTACTTTTGGACTCTAAATTATTCTTACTGGTAGCTTACACAGTGTTTATAACTGTATATACAGTGGTTTCTTTTAAATCCATCTGGCTGTTAATTTTGCCACCCACATGACATAATGATCAGTTTTGATCGAAGTCATTAAAGGAAGAAAGAAAGAAAGTTGCTAGGTTTTGATTTTGACCCTTTTCATATGCTGGAGTGATGATGACATGTTTCCATTCCTTAGGAATAATACCTGTGTCCAGTGATGTTTGGAATAATCAATATGATTCTGAGGATTGGTGCTATCTCTGTGTGTAGCTCTTTGAGTATCCTAGGTGGTAATGTATAACATAAGCTGTAAAGGATATTTTAGATTTTCTGAAAATATAAACGTTATGAATGTGGAATAAATAGTGTTTAAGTTGGGCGCCAGATGTGACCCGGAAAATTCCGCCTGCCCCGAGCTGGGTTTGAACTCGGTTACCTTCGATTACTAAGCGGACACTCTACCACGTCGCCATAAAAGCTAGCTGATAGGCAAGGGAGTACAAGTGCCGTATTATACCTCTGCTACATATGCTACAAAACAAGCCATTTTTGGTAATTTCTACTAACATATGTGATAAATTATACAAGTAATAAGGTAACATAGGGAGCTGCTTATCTCATCTATGTCTCTGGTAAATGCGAGCTTAAACGGTTTGTGCAAATTATTTTCCTAATTTCTCTCAGGCCGGCGGCTATTATGTTTACATTACATACATAACGGAATAGTCATACTTAGCGTTAGGTTTTAATATTTATAGAAAGTCCGATTTGGAATTATTATTCCATACTGTTAATAGTGGGCTTTCTTGAATTTTCTTTAAGTGACGTCACACCTAGGCGGGTTAATTTCTGTTGACACACATTCTGTACAGTGCGGCTTGTCGGTTACTACAACTGAAGAGCAAATCAAAAAAACGTAACTGAAAATGGTTGTGATGCTTAAAACAAAGGTACGAAAATCATTTTAAGAAGTTATATTCATTTTTAGCTCTTTGTGTATGCCTTTCAGCTAAGTACTTGATGTAGTTTTCATTTATGGCTCACCTGATCACTGAAATAGTAATCGGACAGTCGAACTATTTAGTCAGTCCAACTGATGGCATGGTTTCAAATTTTGTGCAGTGAAATCGATTTTTTTCTAGCATATTTTGTTGCATAATTGTGTAATTTGTACTTTGATTTGCAGATTCCTAGTGATATATATATTTAAAATATACCTATAATTAATTTGTTGATGTTCCTATTTTTGACCTGGGAATGCCCTGTCTGATACTGTATCAATATTCAGGGATTTCCCCAGGCGATTTAGTGCATCAGTGCTGATGCGCTTAAATTTCAAAATCTAAAAACTTGATGCGCTTAAAAATTGGCCAGGATGTTCCTTTCACTTACCTGTAATTTTTATCTCAATTAGCTGGATAAGCTACAGTACGCTCAGCGCGGATTCTGCCTTTTCCGCGAATACCAAGGCGGGCGATTTTTTTTATCATGGAGAAACGGGGCGGATGTCCGCGATGAGAGGGCTAATTTCCGCTGCCATCCGCAGTGTCTAGTTGTTACCACCGCGGACAAAATACCGAAGACTGTATTTAAGTTATCAATAACATCAGTTACCTGTTTCTCGCCGGGGAACGCGGCAGTCATTATGACTATAGCTCCAATAAAATAAATGTTTATTTTATAAAAAATTTCAATGTGTTCAAATTTTACATGTTGACTTTAAATTCATGGTTCCTTATCTTTGATACATTTTTGTACATAACACTGTTTTGAAATCTACCCTCAAAGGAACAACCTGTCAATCACACTTCCCATGACCTATGATCTTTACACGTGATATAACACCGTCTTTTTTATTGGTTGTTATTCTAAAAGCTAACTTTTGACAGCAAGCCTGAGTAATTTTCCATAAAAAATTCCCACTATTTTACCGCCTTTCCACATCACATGATTTAATGCTGCATGCTTTTCTAAAATAGTGATGATTACACTCTACTTTCAGTTCTCATTTTTGGAAAATCTGTACCTAGTTTTTTTCTTAGAAGAAATTGACAAGGATAAGTTTTCAGAGTATATTAAATAAGAAACATTAGTTTACGTCTTCATTGTTGTCTCTTGTTACATTTTCATAAATGCCATAGATTATTCATTATTTGAGTTAAAGTGGTTTTCACAACCATGAACTTGCGTATCTACTCTATTTTCCAATTTAATACGACGACAACTATTTGCCGAGATGTCGAATATTTTTTGTACATTACCCAATAAAATAACAAAAGAACAACAAGAGTTACAAAGTAAGAAGTAAAATTTTAATAATTAATCGTAAAATCCAACAGTCACTGTGATCCGCGGTGATTGACCCCCGCTATGTACAGCGGCTTTCCGCGGGGGAAACGCTTACAGCTGTAGATTTATGTCCGCGGTGGTGAAAATTTTCAGTCCGCGGGGTCTTGCGGACAAATTTTGAGCAAATTTTCGTCCGCGGTGAGTCTCATCCGAGGGGTCTCGCGGGTTTTGCATACCCCCTCCCGCACCCACCCCTGTCCGGATAATTAGCGCTTAAAAAAAATTCCTGGGGAAATCCCTGAATATTATAAGCACACTAGATTGTCATTTATTAAAAAAAATACATAATAAATATATCAGTGGTACGTAATCTCAAAAATATATATGTGGTAGGTAACCTCCAAAAATGGTACGTAACGTCCTGGTAAGTTATTGCAGTGGTACATAACCTCCATAAATCTCCTAGTCCACTGGAGCTTGAATTTTTATTTTTAGTCGTTCAAGATTTGAGACTGTATTTCTTGCTTCTAATTTGTATATACAGAAAAAGAATCTAGATGAACAGTTTCGAATCTTGAATGACTAAAAAATACAATTTCATGCTTCTGTGCCTAGACAAATCCCGGTAGCAGGACTGGTCTCATTTACGAGCTTTTTGGCAACCCATTTTCATTTGGACGTTTATAATGTGCCCTAAATGCTCCATTTCATAAAAGTCAAAACAATAGTGGAGAACTGTGCCGATGTGACTGCAAACACTTGACGTTTTCTAACACCCAAGATATCAATATTTAAGTGTGACAAAAAAATCTTACTTGTGGGTTGTGTATTTGAAAGATGGTGGGTTTGTCTTAAACCCAAACTGTCCAAAACAAAAAATTTCATTCTGATAAGAGCCAGAATCTGTATGAATTTAAAACATGTGATTGAAAGTTATCAGCTGTTCAACTTTTTTTCAGTAGGTAAAAATGTAAAAGGAAAATACAAGATGCAAGGATAGAATTTATGAGATTGTCACTTGCTGTGTATTTTTGTGCTTTTAATAATTGACAACATCAGTGACATTTATAAGCTACCATTCTGACTGAAATAGTTAAAAGAATATCTGTCATGTGAAGTAAATGCTAGATCTTTTTTCAGTTGAAAGAATGAACACGGTATTGTGAGGTAGATAAAGTGTCACTTAATATTTCTATTATTTTTATTGATTTGTATTTGAGTATTGTATATACTTGGCCAAAAGACTACCAATTCATAAGTCAAGAAGGATTTTTGGAGGGGGTGGGGGGGGGGGGGGGTTGGAATTGTTTTTTACCTAGACCCGTTCATAAGCAGAGTTGGATTTTTGAGATTTTCTTTGAATTACTGGTACAGTCAGATGACATGTCTACAACAAAGGGAAGCAACTGCATTGATACATTTCTGAAATGGTGTACAGTGAGTTTCATTATATGGAAGAAGTATTTAATTATCCATGTATAGGTTTGAGATATTTGGAAGAGATAACTAGAAAGTGACACAATAGTTTGCTGTCTGTATGATTCGTATAATTAATCTTTTAATAAACTTGTAAGTGGCCGATATTATGGACAAAAACAAACTGACAAATAATAACTTTCTATCTCAATCTATTTGAGTTGATTTATCATCGGAACTGGTTGCCCATATGACTGACATCCCTGCAGAGATTAGTTATTTTATGTTGTGGGGGACAGTGGAAGATCTGTACAGAAAGCTTCCCATTCCAGAGACATCCCTGGTTCTTTTGCATGCTCAGTGTACAATTCTGATACATGGGAGCTCAGTTTAACGTCTCATCTGAAAGACAATTAGTAATGTGAGTGGAGGGGCTGGGGATCGATCTTGGGACCCCAGGGTGACCAGTCCAGTACTTTACCACTGGACCACCGATCCACTCCACAACAAATAATACCTAAGCACATGAATAAATACTAATTGGGATGATCAAACTGAAATTAAACAGGGTAATTATGAATGCCAGTAATTGTTCACACCTTTGAATTATGTGTAATTTTTGTAAAGCATACAGATATTTGATTTATAATACGATATAGCTTTAGAGCACTTCTTGAATTACTGTGATTATTTCATAAATTATTTTCTTGTTAATGTCACTAATTACTTTTAGTTTTTATGTACTTGTCACAGCAGTGATTTTTAAAATCCTTCAAAGTCACTTTCATTGTCATCATCACTTCAACACTAGCCTAACATCTGTTTTTCAGTAAGCTGTTCATCGTAAATGCAAGAGTCCATAATGTCACAGGGGTCATCTTTCATTTTCATCAGTTAAAAACTTAGACTTTTGGCAGAGTATATTAGAGTATTCAGTCATTTGAGGTTGTTCACACAGCAATTGTTATTTTAAACAAGATATATATTTTCATGATTTCAGGATGAGTTCAAGAAGGCATTGAATGATGCAGGTGACAAAGTTGTTGCTGTAGATTTTACTGCATCATGGTGTGGTCCCTGTAAAATGATCGGTCCAAAATTTGTGGTTTGTAGTTACACAAATATTTTCACATTTCTTGTTTCATTAAAGTAAGAATGAGGTGAAATTCTTTACTTTGGCATAAATGTCTGCATGTGTTGAACTCCTGTTTGGAGGGCACTTTATTGTTATTTTGTATTTGAATTTTAAGTTAATTTTGTACCTTGTCCATACCTGCTGTGCATTCCGGATCATCAGGGATTGTCCCGGAAATTGAGTGTCTGTCACGGAAAATGTACCTAATATCCCAGAAAACATGGAAAATGCGCATACCTTTGATCAGACCAGTCAGATGTTTGACACGCTGCTAATCCTTTAACTATTTGTGATGAAAATGTGCTCTGAATACACCATGTGTCATAAATAGACAATTAACAAAAGCCGCTATCGATTTATTGACTTGCAGTGTGGTAATTTGTATCATTTTTGCACCTTATGAAGGCTGTCAGTGGTAATTGAAGTCATTGGCCAGTTTTACTGAATAGAGCATAGTTTCTTAATAGACATAATATAAAGATAATGAATGCATTTTGCAAATGTATTTTGCTATCAACAGTTACCATGAGATGTAGATGATCATGGCATATTTGTGATGTCTGTCTTACAACATCTGCAATATTTATGGTCCTTGTTATGGTTCTGTATAATCTTTGATATACTGCCTACCATTCATAAAACTGTCATTACTACCACAGTATTACTGGAAATATTATAATTTTAGGCATTTAGTATGAAAGTACATGGTAAATTATTTCTTGTCAGCCAACTGAGACGTCTCAGAGCTACCATACTTCTTTCATGCCTGCCATGTCGGTGATATTGATTGTTCTCACTACCTGTCTATAGCTTATTCTCTTCTTTTGTAGGAATTTGCTAATGAGTTCAAAGAAATGCTGTTTTACAAGGTGGATGTGGATGAAAATTCAGTAAGTATACAAATATGACTGCTGTAGTAAACAAATATAGCTGCTGTAGTAAACAAATATAACTGCTGTGGTAAACAAATATAACTGCTGTAGTAAACAAATATAGCTATGACCAAATTTGAATATAACATGGGCAAACCCTTATATTAACCAGTGATAAACTCAGGCTGTCAACCTGTCCTATATTCCTATATAATGCTATATTTTGGGACCCAAATCCTGTATTTCAGAAAGTGTCCTACAAATTCTAGATATAATCCTATATTTTTGGACACAAATCTTATATTTTATGGTGAATGTTTTTTAAAAGTAATTTCATTGATACTGCGCATACTTTAAGTTTACATGTGATAGCTGCAGTGGTCATTTTGAAAGTATTTACAGCTGCTAAGATGTCCCTTGATGTAATTGGCATGTTTTGGTGTGGATATTGCCAGCTGGCAGACCTTATATACTAAGGCACGATGATAAGTTTGCACAAATTTGTTGACTTCTTGAACCATTTGAATGGTGTGATTTACATAGTTTTGGCTCTAAAATAAAATGTCCTATATTTTGACTTGTTTGTATAATTTGTTTGGCGAAAAATAAAAAAAAATCCTACATATGCTCTGTATTTCCATTTGAAAAAGTCCTACATTTGTCCTAAATATTTTTGAAAATCTGGTTGACAGCCTGTAAACTACATAATGTGTACTCATTTCTATAAAATATGTAATTTGTTCCCTACTGGTGTTTACACTGGAGGGGACTACAGGTTTGCCAGTTGTCTGTCTCTGTCTGTCTGGAAATCTTGATCCCATGATAACATAAAAAACACATAAGTTCAGTTGAAACTTAGTATATGAACAGATTGCAATATGGGGATTATGTCAGTTTTTTTGTTTTATTCTTTGGATCAAAATTCTGGTTGCTGTGGAAACAGAAATAGTCAAAATATGTCTATAACAGATGGATCCTTTGATAACGCAAGAAGTGTACAAACAAGGCTCTTGAAACTTTACTTAGTATGTAAATGATTGGCATTGTGGACATAATGAAGTGTACCTGCTGGGTTAAATGATATTATCTAACTGCAAAGTACAGTCAAACCCAAGTGAAAGACCACCTGTGAACACAAAAAAATTAGATAGAAAGACCACCTCATTTTGAACTATTAGAAGATAATTATAAAGAACAAATTAACCTGTGTACAAAGACCATATGTTTGAGTGGTCTTTGTAGTGTACAAGTTTGACTGTATTTCAGTATCAGGGTGTAACTGGTACGGGACTCGTGTTGCAAGCAACATAAACTAAATTGTTATCCACCAAAAAAAGAAGGCAACAGTTCAATCAGTCAGGAAACAACAATTTAATATAATCTTGTGCTTTTACAACTTGACAATTGACATCAGGAAATCATTTTTAGCTCTCCTGAGCACACAAAGGATCTAGTTTCAGACAAGAAGATTTTTAATGTCTTCAAAGGATTTATCTGAAACTAGCTGGCCAAATTTGATAAAACTTGCCTGGACTGTTCCTTGCATGAAACTCTATCAAAGTTGCTCAAAATTAATGGTTCCAGTCCATTTGGCCACAGGAACTAAAAATAGATTTAGAAAGTGAAAATTTAAAATATCTTCTACAAAATCACAAGGCCTTTAGCTGAGATATTTGGTAACATCCTCTGGTGGTACTCCACCAAGTTTGTTCAAGTCAGCTCCAGGGTCAAATTGGCTTTGCCCCAGGGACCACATGATTTTACATACATAAAGGCTTATATGGGGAAAACACTCAAAAAACTATTTTGTCTGAAACCATGAGGCTTAGGGCTAAGATATTTGGTATGTAGCATTGTCTACTTAATCTCTACCAGTTCTGTTCAAAACAAGGCCCTAGGGTCTAAATCGCCCCACCCCAGCTTCAACATGATTTTACTTAGGCTTTTATGGGAGATACTTAAAAAATCTTCTTGTCTGAAACTTACTATGCTTTAGGTTCACTTAGAGCTCCTATACAAAGATTCAAATTATCCGTCTGGGGACTTTAATGGCTTTGCCCTAAGGTTCACTTGATTTAATAAAGGTTTTTAAAGGGAAATCTTCTTTTATGAAACCGCAAGGCCTCAGGCTTAAATATTTTGAATGCAGCATCATCTAGAGGTCCTCTACCAAGATTATTCAAATTATGCCCCAAAGGTCAAAACTAATTAACAATTTCTGGAAACACAAAATGTTTTCCGCCATCTCTGTATTTCAATAAATTGCTCTTATTGAAAATGTGAGTCAGGTAACTTCAAAGGTTACTGAAACATGGATATGGATTATGCCACAACCTTGCAGCTATATCGCATGTTCCATGTTTGGTGGTATAATGTCCATGATGAAAAAATGATTAATAGAAATGTTTATACACATGCATTTTTTATTCCATTATAAATGTACTTCCTGGTAGTCTGAATATGATTAAAGGTAAACAAAGGTAATTTCAAAGCAGTCTATTATCTGAAAGTAAAAAAACCTAAAAAGGTAAACTTTGACCACATTGATTATCTCATGACACGGCCATTTGTATGTATAAAGATACCTTGCATCGACCTCTATCACTGGGTTTGAGGTCACTGGTCCATGTAAGGGTCACAGAGGTTAAAATTTTTTTGTTTTCTATCTTATATCATAATTTTTTACTCCCATTACATTCAATTTCAACAAAATTTTTGCAAAACTTTTATAAACAATAGATCTCCTTTCTTTTCCTGAACCAGCCATGTCTGCCTGATAGTGAACACTAGATCTCCTTTCTTTTCCTGAACCAGCCATGTCTGCCTGATAGTGATCACTTGTCAGCCTGATAGTGATCACTAGATCTCCTTTCTTTTCCTGAACCAGCCATGTCTGCCTGATAGTGATCACTAGATCTCCTTTCTTTTCCTGAACCAGCCATGTCTGCCTGATAGTGATCACTTGTCTGCCTGATAGTGATCACTAGATCTCCTTTCTTTTCCTGAACCAGCCATGTCTGCATGATAGTGAACACTAGATCTCCTTTCTTTTCCTGAACCAGCCATGTCTGCCTGATAGTGATCACTTGTCAGCCTGATAGTGATCACTAGATCTCCTTTCTTTTCCTGAACCAGCCATGTCTGCATGATAGTGAACACTAGATCTCCTTTCTTTTCCTGAACCAGCCATGTCTGCCTGATAGTGATCACTTGTCTGCCGGATAGTGATCACTAGATCTCCTTTCTTTTCCTGAACCAGCCATGTCTGCATGATAGTGAACACTAGATCTCCTTTCTTTTCCTGAACCAGCCATGTCTGCATGATAGTGAACATTAGATCTCCTTTCTTTTCCTGAACCAGCCATGTCTGCCTGATAGTGATCACTAGATCCCCTTTCTTTTCCTGAACCAGCCATGTCTGCCTGATAGTGATTGCACAGCTTAAATAATTTCACAATTTTTGACTTTCATCTCTCTGTCTGCCATCATCTGTCAGCAAAAATTGTTTCAAAGAACATCTCCTTGAAACCATTTTGCCAAAGTTGATGTTCCTTGCATGAAGGCTATCAAATTTGTTCAAATGATTCCAGGCATTTACAAATCTAGGTCAGAAGAGTGAAAAATAGATTTAAATAGTGAAAACTTCAAAAATTTGCTTCTCTGAAACCACAAGGCTAAGAGCTTAGATATTTTATATGAAGCATTGTGAACTGGTCCTCTATCAAGTTTTTTTCAAATCATGACTCAAAGGTCAAAATTAGCCCTGGCTCAGGTTTCACTTAATTTTTCATATACTTACATAGGGGAAACTGTCTGAAATGTCTGAAATCACTATGCTTTGGGCTAAGATATTTGGCACATAGGTTCACCTAGAGGTCTTCTACAAGAGTGTTAAAATTACGTCCCTTAGGGTTATCAATGGCCCTGCCCTGGTGATCAGTTAATTTTACATAGGATTATATATTGAAAATTTTGAAAAACTTTCTCTGAAACCACAAGGCCAAGAACTTAGATATTTTGCATGGAGCATTGTCTATAGTGAACCTCTACCAAGATTGTTCAAATAATACCCCTGGGGTCAAAACTGACCCTGACCTGCGGGGTACTATTAATTTGGTATGAAGCATTGTTTAGCTTACCTCTGCAAAGACTGTTTAAATTTTACCCTATGGTCATTAATGGACATGCCCTGGGGGTCACTTAATTTAACATAAGATTATATAAAAAAAAACTTTGAAAATCTTTTTCTCTGAAACTTTACAGGCCTAGGGCTTAGATTTTTGCATGGAACTTCATCCAGAGGTCCTGTGCCAAGATTATTCAAATTATGTCTCTCGGGTGAAAATTGACCCTGCCCTTTGGGTCCTATTTGTGTGAATTATAAAATCTTTGAAAATCTTTCTGACAGAGACAAAAGGACCTTAGACCTGAAAGATTTGGAACGTAGCATTGTTTAGTTTTCCTCTGCAAAGGTTGTTCAAAATGTGCCTGTCTAGTGCAGGGGTTCACTTGATTTAACAATAGCTTACAATACATGTATGTAGGGAAAGCTTTGAAAATCTCCTCTGAAACCATAAGGCCTAGGGCTTAGAACCTTTGCATGGAGCATCATCTAGAGGTCCTCTACCAATATTGTACAAATAATGCTGCTTGGGTCAAAATTGATCCTGTCCCCAGGGATCACTTGATTTTTATAAAGACTTGCCTAGGAAAAAAACCTTGGGTCCTATTTATTATAGAAAATCTTTGAAAATCTTCTGTCAGAAACCAAAGACCCTAGACCTGAAATATTTGGTATGTAGCATTGCTTGGTAGATCTTCACCAGATTCGTTCAAATTATATCCCTTGGGTCCAAACTGACCTGGCCCTAGGTGTCTAATTTATGTAAAATAACTTGGTGCTCAGTGTATATAACCTATGTTATAACTGCTACTGCTTCGGCACCTTGAGAATGTTTCACAATACTCTGTGACTCTAAGAATTCAGGACAAATTCTCAATTTAGAGGGGGAATATGTACAGTTATTGGTTATAAATTGGTAGGTAACACCATGTGGCTTAATAGCTCAGTTGGTAGTGTCCACCATGTTAGCAGAAGACCCTGGGTTCAAGGCATAATTTTTCACCAACTGTTATATCTTCGAAAATCTTCTTGTCAGAAATTGTAAGCTGTAGAACTTAAATGTATGGTATGTAGCATTGTATAGTTAACCTTTTAAAGGATAGTTCAAATAATAACTGCAGGGTTGAAATTTCTCACCATCTGGGGTGGGAGGAGGAGGTCAAGAAAAACAAATTCCCTTTATGATTTTTAAGGAATATTCATGTACACCTATTTTTTTAAGTCCTTGGCCTTTATGTGACTGACTTTTATATGCTGACCTACTTTCTTGTTTTTGCAGCTACACTATGGAAATTTGAAATATACTGATAATTTTGTATGCAGTTTCATCTGTGACCTTAGCTTACATTTACTTTCTGATTTACTTTCTTTTTTTTTGCAGCTACAGTATGGAAATTTGAATTTAACTTAAACTTTGGCTTGAAGATTTCAAATTTCAACTTTGACCTTAAATTAAGCTGATATTTACCTTGTGCTGTTGACATTCTTGCTTGTTTTTGCAGTTCAGTATGGAAATTTTAATTATACTTTTAATTTTGCATACAAATTTTGATTTTGACCTTGACCTAGAGACCTACTTTATTGTTTTTACAGTACAGTAGGGAAATTTGAACTGTTCTTTTAATATTGCATGTGGATTTCAACTTTGACCTTATCTTACATTGTACTACTGACCTATTGACTGTTTTTGAAGCTGTATCTACGAAATTTTACCAGATGTACAATTTTGCATGTAGATTACAACTTTAACATTTGGTTTACTTACCTTGATTCCTTCATTGAGCTTGCTGTTTTAACTGGTTGAACACAGGTGAGTGAAATTGCCATCATGGGTCTCTTGTTATATTTTCAGGAGACTGCAGAAGCCGAAGGAATCAGTGCTATGCCAACTTTCAAATTTTACAAAAATGGCGCAGAGGTATACTATTTATGAGTTTATTACAGTATTTGTTGATTGAACAGTAAAATACAACAACGTTTACTACAAAAATGTTGTCAACTTCTATTGATTTATTTTGCTTTGAAAGAAAGATGCAGTGTAATGTAGGTTTCGGTTCAGTGATAAAATAAGCAGGTCTGATGAAGGTTTGAAGAATTTTATACCGATGCATTTTCATATAAAAGTTGCAAAATACTTATATTACACTGTGATTACTCTTTGTGATTCCTTATTTTATCTCATTTTGACTTGGCACAGTTGTTGCTATTGAACATTAAGATTTTGTTTGTGGCTAAGTGTCAGATCTAAGTTAGCCACAAGGTAAAAGAAAATTCTCCAAAATGCATTGGGGAACAATTTTTCCATAATTTAGTTTGTGTTGTGCCATGACACAAACCAGGCTTCTGCTGACACTGAAGGTAGCATTGGATTTTGTTTACAAAAGTTCCTAATATCTTGATTTGTTTGTTCTCTTTTCAATCGAAACAAGATCTATGTGTGACATCTCCCCCAACCCCGGCCTTTCTTAAAATTGTTGATCATAAGTCCATTACTGTTCAGTAGGCTATCCTCATTTGTTTGCAGATGTATAAAATGGTAAAAGTGCAATGTGTAAAAGTGCATTGTCCAATGGTTATAACCATGTCCATATCGGCAAAGGCATGTTTAAAGATCTGGTAGTTTTAGAGATACTTACCAGTTTCCTGTAGATTTTATTCTGTAATTTTTTCAAGGTCATTTGCCTGTTCAGGTTTTCCTAAAATAAACTGTATTTTAAAAGAAAAATTTAAGAATTAAATTTTCAAGCCATTTTTCTAATCTTTTATTCTCCCCCAAACATTGGTTTTTTTTAAGGTGTCATTGTACGGTTGGTCCGTTGCAGAAATCTTGTTACGAGAAGTTCTTCCACATTTCTAGGACTATCGATTTCAATATTGGTGTGCATGTTCACCAATAAGTGTAGATGTGCATGACATGTTTTTCATGCAGCCTTTTTGTCAGTCCCCAATTGCTTGTCTGCTCCATTGAAGGATTTTGAAATTATTTGAAGAAATATTCCTTAAGCCTCATGATGGGCAGAGCATATGATTTTGTGGGCTCCATCCAATGTCAGGGTCCTGCATGAGATGAAAATTTGCATCTGCCCCATCAGGAAAGTGTTTGGACCATGATTACACCACAAAGCTACCAGTATGGGTCACTGAAATGTTACTATTTAACAGTTATAGGCTCACCCGCCCTGTTGTTCTCAAACAAAGTCATTTACTATAAGAGTTATTTCTGCTTGGCACAGCTCAATTTTAATGGGCATTAATTCATTATAGATAATGATACCAAATTGATTTTCATTCAGATTCCAAGGTCAAAGATCTACAGTAATGTTTCTTATTAGCGCCCCCATTTGGAAAAAAATGCACGCCCTCAGAGGAGCTAATTAGAAACAATAAGGTATTTAAACTTAAAAGCCCAAAATAGCTATATTAGTTAATGAACAGTATGAGCTTGCTTTTTGCAGTTATTCATATAGATGTACATGTATGATGCAATATGCACAAGCAGAAGCTATTTTAACTGACAATGTATGTATTATGCTGATTTATACCCCCTAAATCTACTTGAAAACCAGACAGTCATTTTTTGTCAGTCCTTTGTGATTGTCTGTCTTTTACATACATGAATTTTGTTTTGGAGGTAGTGGGGGAGGGGGATTGGCGTGAGGGGGGGCATTTGTCACATTGCATGATAAGTGTAAGTTTTGTATTTCTTTTTATAAAGGATTGAAAAATAATCTATTTCTCTTCTTTATATTACAGATTGATGACATGATGGGGGCTGATGAAAACAAGTTAAAGCAACTCTGTGAAAAGTACAATAAAAAAGGATAGATCTCCTTTGTCCAGTATGATTCAGGGCCACAACTTTAGAAATATTTGTAGCTTTTCTCTCCCTTGTACTTTTTTTTCAATGCTGACACTTCTTGAAATACAACAATAAAACCTTCGATAGAGAGCATTTGAAGCATCACTGACAGCCTGAATTTTTAGACTCTTTCCTAAAATATCATATCATGTAAAATGAACATTTCAGATTTAAAGATTTTACAGTATTGTTTTCAAATATTTATTTTAAAAAGAATATCTGTCAGTGTTAATGATGACTTAAGGAATTTTGCCTGAATCTCTGAAAATAAGTATGTTCTATATTTTTTCTTCGTTAACGTGGTATGTGGCTTTTTCATATCTTACATATTTATAGAATTATCACATTATCTTAGTACATTTCAGTGGTTTACATTCTTAATTCTTCAACATTTATTAAAAGCTGTCACAGTATAATATTTTTCCAATGTAGTATTCACTTGAAATTATTGTTTGATTTCTAATAAAAATTTTCTAGGAGCCTGAGTAGAAGTGAATTTCTTTTTTCATACCTAGTGATCTGAACATTGGCGATGTGTTATATTCTTTCAATGTAATCTGTTCAAGTATTCTGTAAACGTGTATTTATGCATTGAGTGTAGAATTACCATTTCTTTATATAATACATGATGATATTCTATACTGTGAAATCAAAAACTTGGCTTTAGTTTCTGCCATTAGCAAAAATCTGTTATTGGAAGGTGTTATGCACCAGCGCTCAACTGAAGATACATAAGAAAGGTTAATATGTACTATGTTATCACAAATTTTTATCAATTTAAATTTAAGACAGTAATAAAATATGTTTAAGTATAATTGTGTATGTTTAATTTAGGCAATCAGGTTTTAGTATTTTTAAAATACCTAACTGTTAAAGATAATCACAGTTGTTTTGACTTTGATCATGCAATTGTTTTTATGTTTTGTGAAAATTTAAATGTATAGTGGTTTTTCGTTGAAAGGTAATGCTCTAATGTTTTGATAATTTTTTGGAATTGCCCAATAAGAATACCGTAAGATACTCCTTTTCAATTGATTAATCAGTACAAAATACTTGTGGTTAAGATTTCATTCGTGGGTTTGTTTCTTGTTTGACTTGATCATGTTGATAGTGACATAAGCAAATAACATTGCAAGTGAACACTGTTTAAATCAGATTGCACAATGTATAATTGCATTCCAAACAAACAATAACCAAAAACAGGGAACCTTAAAAAGGGCACTATTTCCTCCCAGCCATTGTTAAAGAATAAGAATTTGATATCATTTTTACATGAAGTACATCCTGCCTCACAAAATAGTTTGTTATATTTTATCAAGGCCACCTTAACTAGCTCTAGGGGCAGGCTGAAAAATGGTGACTTCTTATTGAGAATTATCAAATCCAATTTCTCTTTAGTACGAGATTCCTTCTTTTTACAAAGATGATCTGTTTTGTGGATGTATTGTTAGATATATAATGGAACAATCACTTGAAATTAACTGCTGATTAAAAAACACAAAATATGTATAAACTCGTATTGTGAATGATAGTATTTTTGATCTTTTACAAGTTTTGGATGATTGATGCTCTGTTGTGGATACAATTGTTAGCAAATTTTAACTGCTAAAACCAGAAAGTATTTCGTTTTGTTACTGCAACCAACATGGTGTGTTTTTTTTTCTAGTGAATTTTGAAAGATCATGTGTCCTGATTGAAGAAATTGTGTCGCAGTTTTATTTATTGTGCCTTTCATTCACACACTGAATGGTTTTATTAATCTTCAATAAATATTTCGTCTTGATATTGTGTCTGTAGTTATTTTGAATAGCCCCCTAATTATTTATTAAGTCTGTTTTTATGTTACTAAGTGAATAATTCCACTTTTAACCTAGGTTTTTATTGTTGCAGTCATTAGTCACTAGTTCTAAACAGTGCGACCAGCCCGGCTAGCTCAATCGGTAGAGCATCTGATTATCAATCTTGACGATCCTGGCTCAAATCCCATCATGGCCGGCAAAATTTCTCCGTGATAATTGATCTGTAGGTCATTAGTCCCTCATCTCTGAAACAAATGAGGAAGTAGTCGGTCACTTGCGGAGAAATTGGTTAGTAAACTGGTTGGATACCCAGGAACACTGGCTAGGTGGACTGACCGCCGGGATATATGACCTTAGCTGTTAAACTGGTGTTAAACCCCAGTGAAAATGAAACTATTCTAAGCAGTGCAAGTTTAAAAGTAAGTCGCCGTCAAAGATATAAAAAAAATCCGGAATGACAAGTGGTTTATAAATTTTCGATTGTCAAATCAAAAAAAACTAGAAGAAACCTTCAGGTACCTACATTGGAAGATTCTACAGTTAAGGTAAACCTACTTGTGTATATCGAAGAGACAGTAAGTTTACCAAACCCAAACCATTTAAATATTTTGGCTCTATCACATGGTTGCTGAGAATAAGTTAAAAGGAATTTTCACAGGGCACTCGTGCTGTTAAATGGTTCTATTTATAGGTCCGGCATCATGGGCAGCACAGTCATTATCCTCGTTTTGTCATAGACGATCCAGCTCAAGACACATGAACCGGAATAAACTGATATGGCCCTCTTGCTAACACAACTTTAAAAACGTGATTTGACTTGTTTAAAACGTTCCTTGTTTTCAAGTTTCTGATATGGACACTCTAAATGCATTTCTAAATACATGCGAAAACAGACTGTAAGAAACTGAAACTAAACGAAGATTAGGTCGGTAAAATGAAAACGACAATTCTACGAATGTTTGAAGCGTTTCACATTCGTGAACTAGGAACCTAATACATGTACAGTCATTACATCTTCAATTTAGTAGTCCAAGTAATTAACATGAAGTATATCGAAAGCAAAAGTAACTTGCAGATTTCCCAGCATTTCATACATGAGAATGTCATGGCATACTTTATTATTATAACATACATGCCGGTTAGTTACCGAACACTAAAATGCTGCATGAGATTTATCAAAGAAAACGTACATATAGTTCAAAATTCAGATCATTCTTTACCGGTAAAGAATAAAAAAGGTAATATAAGATTTAAAAGTCAGTTGGCCTCTTGAAAGGAACTGAGGCTCAGACCTATCTATTTGAGCTTATTTACCGTCGGTACCGGTTGCCCATATGACCGACGCCCCCTGAAGAGATTAGTTATTTTATGTTATGGGGGTAGTGCAAAATACAGAAAGCATCCCATTCCAGAGACATCCCTGATTCTTTTACATGCTCAGTGTACAGCACTGATACATGGTACCTCGGTTTAACGTCTCATCCGAAAGACTATTAGTAATGCTAGTGGAGGAGGGGGGGTCGAACTCGGGACCCCTGGTATACCAGTCCAGCGCGTTACCACTGGACCACATCCGCTCCTAAGTTCAGACCCCTTACCTTTGCTCTTTTTAATAGTTATGCAAGGCCAGTCGGGACAAAGGCCTGATCTGCAATGTAGTGGAATACTGGCACAGTTTGGTCATACGACACTAAGATGTTCTATTTTATTCTGACAATTTTCGTATTTCTGCGATCAGGACTCGATCTTTTGTACTTGCATTGCTTTCTTTGAGAGACAGGTGGTAGTTGTTATACAGGATTTGTGTCTATTGCATGAATTCACATACCCACTTTGATAACTAAGTGTAGCCTTAAATGGTACAAAATGTGTTTAGTTGGGACAGACACGACAGTTAATTATCCATACTGAAAACAAAAGGCCAGGAACAATGACTTCAATGATCCGTTTATTAAACACGTTTTATTTTTAATCAAAATGTAAAGCTTTTTTGTGCTATTATATATTTTCAAAATACGAAATCTGCTTTAAATAAAATTAAATGATAAAAAAATGCTATTTTGTGAATAATTTCTGTTAAAATGGGACTAGGAGCTAGCGTTTCTTCAAAGAGAGAAGGTAAAGTTTATAGTCTTTGATTCTTGTCCCAGTAAAAAGACCGCATATTTTATAACGTTTAACATTACAAACACATTGATAAATGGTTCACAAGTTATAAAAAAGCATGACGACCGCCGCTTTAAATCATATCAAAAGAAAATTCCGTCCATGTATATACGAGGTGATAACCTAGACGTTACAAGTAGCGCTAGATAGCACCTTATGTTAGTAATGGCTAGTAAAAAATTATTGGAAAAAAACAAAAACAAACGAAACTACAATAATTAACTTTCCGAGAATCAGGACAGGTAATTTTCATTGAAACGATAGACGATTTTGTACAAAATTGATTCAATAAAACAGAGGTGATTTTCCTGGAAAAAAGACATTATGAAAACTTTATTTATAGCACAAACATTAAAGCGACTGAATCACAGATGGGTCGATGATGCATAAAAAAGAAAATGTTTATACATATAGATATTCTAGTTGTAATTGTGAAGAACATATATAAACTAAATATCTGTCACAATTTTTTACATAATATAAAGTTTTACACACTTTTTTCGGTAAAAAAATTACCCTGTAAGTCACGGGGTAAACTCTTTTGTTGGAACTAGTATTCGTGACTCAGTGATTCGATCAATCGTCACTCCTATTTTTTCTGATCGGAAAGGCATGGGTTCGAATCACTTTAAAATCATTTTTTCTTCAGAGTTCACAGTGTATAGAAACATAAATTTATGTTTTTTCCTTAGTGTATTTCTTTAATTTTGAAGAAAAAAAAAATTGTTTCAGCTTAATTCAGTGAGTGAGTCGCTTTAAACGATTGACATACAAATGCCCTGAGGAACGGTAAAACTGCCTTTAACGGTAAAACTGCAACGGTTTTTTCTTAGAAAAGTTCTTTTGATCTTGTATATTTATAGAAATCACGCGAATTCAAGACTGACTTTTCGATGAAAGGCGAACCAAACCAGTATATCACTGAAACAATTATGACTTAACTAACATTACGTGACAAGAATCTCGAAAGTTTGCGTATGAAATAATTGACCTTTAGGGTACTTAGTCTAAAACAAGCTAAAAGGTAATGCCAGTATGTTTGACCTGCTAAATGTTCCTAATGAGGCAACAGATATAACTAGCTATACGAACATGTCACAGACCTGAGTGACTGAGTGATTTTGGTCGCTGATTTGTGGTCTCTATGGTTTCTTGCTTATCTCTTTTACAAGACATTCGATCACTCATTTTCATTTGGATGTTTTTCATATGCCCTAAACACATAAAGGGCAGTGCCCGTCAAAAGTATATATTGATATTCTGGAGTGGCAAGGATACCTGGACTGACCTCTCAATGACTACTTAGCCACACCAGTTACTGTACACAACTCCTTAACTCAAGCTTTAAAACTGGTATCACAAATAGTGATACAAAATGTCACTTTAGTGGCGGATGTGATCAGAACATTGTTACGCATGAAAGATCCAGTTTTGATTTGTATTGATGTACAGTTAGACATTAGCTGAAAAACTCAGTTCATAGAAGAAAAAAAATCTCGATTACTGTCGATAAGTAGTTTATTGCTAACTGAATTCTAAAGCTTGCTTTGTATTACTCATTCATTTCTGATCTTCTCCACTTAAACAAATTATTGTTATTAGAACGTTCTCATTGAAGTTAACTTCAAATTTTCATATGTAGATGTTCTAGTTTTTACAATGTATAAGAGTATTTATTTTTAAATAGAATGTTTTATCATGTATATTGTAATAACATGAAAGTTTTAAAATAACTTTAATGTTTTATATATAGATGAATTTGTTATAAATGTAGACTGAACAAAATGCCTCATGTATGTCTGTTTAGATTGGTTTTTACATATTGAATGGTCTATTTATATGTTTTTATTTAATATATGCATGTAAAAATGAGACAATAAACTAAACTGTATTCTCAAAGTTACTTTGTAGCAGACGACATGGCAGACTGGCATACCTTGCTCTTACCGTTCTACCGAAAGGCCTTTCTATCCCTTTTTTATTATTTTTTTCCTTGTCATCGAATTTAAGCCCAAATAAAAAAAGCTTACTGCCCAGATATATTGAAAAACGTTCGTGCAGTGTGAAAACTCTATAATTTTGAAATTTTATACTAACTGAATAACTGTCGAATAATTTTTTAATTAATTAACCTGTTCTGAGATGAAAAATAAAGTGAAAATATAACACAGCACAAGACTGATATTTTAACCCATCTCCTATCACTCTACATAACACAGTACAAGGCTGATATTTTTAACCCATCTCCTATCACTCTACATAACACAGTACAAGGCTGAAATTTTTAACCCATCTCCAATCACTCTACATAACACAGTACAAGACTGATATTTTAACCCATCTCCTATCACTCTACATAACACAGTACAAGGCTGATATTTTAACCCATCTCCTATCACTCTACATAACACAGTACAAGACTGATATTTTAACCCATCTCCTATCACTCTACATAACACAGTACAAGACTGATATTTTAACCCATCTCCTATCACTCTACATAACACAGTACAAGGCTGATATTTTAACCCATCTCCTATCACTCTACATAACACAGTACAAGGCTGATATTTTAACCCATCTCCTATCACTCTACATAACACAGTACAAGACTGATATTTTTAACCCATCTCCAATCACTCTACATAACACAGTACAAGGCTGATATTTTAACCCATCTCCAATCACTCTACATAACACAGTACAAGGCTGATATTTTAACCCATCTCCTATCACTCTACATAACACAGTACAAGGCTGATATTTTTAACCCATCTCCTATCACTCTACATAACACAGTACAAGACTGATATTTTTAACCCATCTCCTATCACTCTACATAACACAGTACAAGACTGATATTTTTAACCCATCTCCTATCACTCTACATAACACAGTACAAGGCTGATATTTTAACCCATCTCCAATCACTCTACATAACACAGTACAAGACTGATATTTTAACCCATCTCCAATCACTCTACATAACACAGTACAAGACTGATATTTTAACCCATCTCCTATCACTCTACATAACACAGTACAAGGCTGATATTTTAACCCATCTCCTATCACTCTACATAACACAGTACAAGACTGATATTTTAACCCATCTCCTATCATTCTACAACAGCAACATCTTCATAACTTTAAGGTCATTATTCTGGTAATATGCTGAAATGCTTAGTAACGGGGGGCATTTCTATTTCCAATTGTTTGATCTGTCTGGAATCGATTACTGAAGTCTTACATAACTTTTTTACACTTTATGAAAAAATTACGTTTGCCTTTAAACCGTCATCTGTAGTCCTGACGCTATACTGGTGAAGCTATCAATGTAATATCAAGTATTTTGTCTTTACTAGCTTCTTCTGGACGAAACCGAAACCTTGATGTCGAGGCTATAAAAGCTTTGCAGAATGAAATTATAAGACTTGAAAATGCAACGAAAGATACGAGAGCTCTAGATGAATTCATCGATGCCACACAGACTTACAGCAATACTAGCGCCATCTCTGCGTCACCAACGGTAACCTTGGTAACCGAAAACGTTCAGAAAACTGTCAGTGACATAAACAACTATTTTGATGCAATCGACAAGCATCTGGAAAAGATGAGAACAAAACTAGGCGATTTCAAAGAAGCAGTTTATAGAAGATGTGAACATTATTCTGGTAAGTGTTATATTGACAAGGGAAATTTTTTATCATAATGAAACTCCTTTTTCAAGGGTCAGCCGCTCAGTCTCGGTAGACGGACACATTTTGTATTCAAAATACTATATATAACAATGAACCAGCGCAATGAACGGGAAACATTCGATAACTTGATGTTGTAACGACCTGTCGTATTACTGCAAACTCCTAGTGGGATTCGTACCAATTACATCATGCCCCGGAACACGGGGTTAGTGAAAAGTACATATATTGTCAACTGAAATACCCATATATTCAAAACTTCATTGTGCAATAAATGTAAATAGTCTTGACCCAGCGAATCATGGGCCGGATACTATATCCATTACTTGTGTTGTAAATAGGGTTTATACTTCCATTAGTTTTTGCACTGTCTATACTTGATGTCTTTTAGTGACTAGACTGCACAAAGTGGGTTAAGGCTATGGACCTCTTTTTCAATTTTGACACTAACATCATTCATTCGTAACTCTAGTTGCTGAACATATCATATACTTGATAAAGAGTTAAGGGTTCTCTGCTAAAACTGTATTATGATAATTATGTGTAAGGCATGTGTTTCATAATGAAATAAGAAGACATATATTTAAGTACATGTATTTGTATTATCAAGTTTTCTCTTTCACTTTACACAAGCACATTTGGCATAGAAACAAAATGCAATTTTGATACATTTTAGAAGACGCCCAACTCAGTAAATTAAGCAGAGCTCGACAACAAATCAATGTTGTGGACGAGCTTATTCTCAAAGCAAAGAGTCGTCTTGTCGCAGCGAAGAAAGACAAGAAGACAGAAGAAACAGTCAAATCACTCAAACGACAGGTTCAAGACCTGGAAATGTTCAAAAATGATCTGAAATCAAGTGGGATTGACAGCGCAAGATCAACCAAAAGTGAAGTGTTTGAAAAAGTTTTGCAAAGTGAAGGTAGTGAATTTGTAATTGAAGATATTTTAAAATGGCGAGACGAGGCTCTGAAGTTAAGGCGAAGGTATGAATCTTTATTGGATGATAATGAAAAGTTAAAAACAGAGAGCGAAGAGGAAATTGTAGCACTACAACAGAGCAATAAAAAATTCATTAAAGAATTAATTGAACTGAGACAAGAAGCAAATTCTGCCGATGAACAAGTCGAAGCAGCAAAAGCGAGAGTACAACTGGTGGAGGAAAAGTTGCTTGATGAACGATTATCGCATGAGGTGGAAATAAATTCACTTAAAGCAATGCTTGAGAAGAAGGATGAGGTAATAGCTAAGCTTATGGGGAGAAGTAATCCTGTGACCCCTGGACCAGAACAGGGACAGGTTCGTCTGTCTCCCGAGGGGATAGTTGGAACATCAGATACGGATAATAAACAAGAAACAAATGACAATAGAAGTCCAAGTCCGGAAAAGGAACGAGTTGAAAAGAAAGATACAGGTAAAGTTGACCCGTATAATGATGACAGCAACGAGGCATTTAGAGAATGGCTAGGTACCTTTAAGCAACCTGAGACCTCTGTTAGTGCTGAAAGTGAAAAGGATAGTAACAACGTAGATAATTCTGATAAAAATGTTCAAACTTTTTCCAAAACAGATGATACTAGTGAAAAGAAAGACGATGAAAGTGCAGATATAAAAGCTATTCTAGATAAAATACAGTCAGACATACAGGAAAATGATGACGAAAGTGACGAAGATGAGAATGACAATGACCAGAAAGAAGAGCAGGGGAAGAGAAGAGAAACAGAGCCAGTAACATGTGTCTCGGGCAAAGAACCGCAAGAACGTTCTGAAGTGGAAACTGAAAAACCAAAGAAACACAAATCTGAATCCAAAAGTATTGTTAATAAAAACAAAGAATCAAAATCTAATAAAATTATGGATGAAGAAAATGTCACCGATAACGAAACAATGGCAAATGATATTGTTATATTTGAGGAGGGCACAGTCAAAGAAATTGTGTAAGTATGAATATACAACAAAGATGTTGCACAATATAGTTTCGGTAAGTGTAAAATGTATTTATGTTTTATAGCACGATTCTGTGGCTTTTATCACTGATTGTTAAATAGTTGGATTGTATCGAGTTCATGTGTTTTTAGGCTGAAAATGAGAAGTTATACTACCCAGCAAAAAAAAAAAATATCAGCGAGAGTGTGTGGGTGGGGGGATGTAGCCGCTTGCAGATGCAATGATAAAGAATTTGGATTTTGTTGGTTGATTGGTTGATGTCAGTATTCATTTAAAATTATCCACTTTCTTTTCTGTCAAGTCCCCTTTTTAAACCTGTATCCACATGTAACTGTCCTTCTCTGCTTATAATGTAACAAATACACATAACAATACTTCTTTCAGTTCAAACTTCAAATTTGAACAATTTCATTCGCTCATGGGCACTGAATAAGTTAGAACTTAATTTAAGTGTCACTTGTGGAGAAATTGGTTAGTAAACTGGTTAGATACCCGGAAACACTTGTTAGGTGGAATTACCGCCGGGATATGACCACAGCTGTTAAAAGTGGCGTTAAACCCCAATAAACCAAACCTCAAGAAGAATCGTAACTTCGTACATCCTGTACATGATTGAAACGTAATTGCTCCCCTTGGTAAGTGATCGATTAATCGCTGTTTACATACGGTACGCAGTTATATATGTATTAACTTGTAGGCCTCTCGTAATGGAAGTCGGCCTAGCCACGTGGATACATCGCTCTAATAAAAATAATAATATCCCTCCAAAAAAATCTTGGCAGCGGTCATCCCGACAGCTGTTGTTCCACGGGCGCCACCCGGCTTTTGGCATAAGGCTTGAAACAAACATTTATAAGCGATATTAAGCGAATCGTGAGGGGCGACACAAGTGTTCATTTGTTACAGCTACATTGGTGAGAGAGGTTCGAATCCCCACACCCCTCCCACCACATTCTTTTTGTTAAGTCACAGTAACCCTCTTTTTCATTCCAAAATACCCTACGTGTATATCGAAAGAAATTGATTTCGAAAAGAATAAAGAAAGGAAATAGATTTAAATAGATAACCTTGGGTGCTGAGGATGAAACGAGGAGAAAAAAAAGTAAATGAATGAACAAACAAACACACAAGCCAATAATTAATTAGTTAGTTAATTAATTGATTAATTAACAGCTGCTAAAATAGATAATCGATGGCGTCATCACCGTAATTAAGCAGGCAATGATAATGAAATCAAACATTTGAAAACATGCTTTCAAGGCTCAATAAAGACAAATTAAAAAATGAACTTTTCAGATATAAACGGAATGACAGTGAAATAGATGGCAATTTGTCCTACCACAAAGGTGTGGGTGCGATCCTTCAGACCAGTAACAAGGAATTTGGTGTTGACAGTGTCTCTTGCGAAATAATAGACGAGTTAGAGATTGATATGTTACCTGACTTTGTGGAGGGTGAGAGAGCTGTTAGCTTCCAGCTACACTTCCAGAAGAAACTAGGCAGTGACTTTGAGTTGAAAGTAAGAAAGAAAATTACAATCTTATATAAATCAGGTTATATGTAAACTGGTCATTTTGGTAATGCTTTAATAATTAGTTTGCAGCTGTAAGCAAAATTTGAGCAAAAGTTCAGTACATTTAAATTCCAAATAAATAGACTACTAAATGGTTTAGAGGTTAAAATGATTTAAAGTAATTATGATTTTGTTCAAACATGATTTGTGTTTAAAGATTTTATACTTGTTTACGTCATAACTGTTTTCCATTTAAACCCTTTTATCTTGAAATCTGCACAATTACTTTTTTTTTTACATAACATTTATCACCTACGTGAGAACTTTAGTTATTATAATGTGTTTCATCACTCTTTTTGTGTTGTATACGACCTTTAGAAAAATAGAAATTTCATTTACAGGAAGGCGAATCATTCAAGTTGTTCGTTCCTCACCGACAAATTCACGAGTTTGAGGAGGCCAGCTTGATACAGTCTGTGAATGGTGGAGACTGGGAGCCTTGTGATCCCCTGGATGAAACACCCACTTCTGTTGATGTAAACTAACAAATTTTAGAATATGCTAGTTTGTCTTAGTAACATCAAACTAACTTAACCTTTCCTTTGTGCAAATTTTCAAAAATCTGTAAGGGCTTTATTATACAATTCAAATAATCTTCAACACTGGTAAAAAATATCATAAGATCTATTTTTTTTGCATCATTTTGTTTATTGCAATGAGAATGGAACACCCAGATAGGACTCTTTTTTATGAGAGGTTGTATACGATCTCTATAAAGCGAATTAATTTAAAAGTATTTTTATTGTTTCGTTTAAAACTTTTAAGGGTAGATTCTAGTCGTATCTGTTAGATCTAGAAGCTCCATCTTAGCTCGATTAAAGCTCTTCTCTTCCTATTGCTGTTATAGACACTTATAATGTTATAACCGTCTGTTATTTAACTCAGGATATACCAATGGTATGTACAGAGCTCAAAGACTTGACGGATGTAAAACTTATAGCCATAGCACGGGAGAAAGACGAATGTGTTATTGCAGGAGAGAGTGACGTCACACATCAGTCGAAGTATGACACGAGCGTCTCTCTAAACATGACAAAAACAGCGTTCAAATCCCGAACTGAAGTGAAGCTGTTGGTATGTTGTATGTAAATGTATGAATGAGATAGAATGGAATATTTGACTGAATATGTAAAATATCGAACTCTGTTGAACATTTAAATGAATTGTTAAGACTTGAAATACCACGTATTTTTGTTCAGCTTAAACCTGCTGAACCAGCGGATTTTAAGCCTAAAGTTCCACATTTTATACCATAAGTCGCAAACTGATTTGCAAAAGTTCGGCTTAAGTCAAACTTTGCAAGGAACCTTTTAACCTCTTCCCCTGACCACATGTATGTCTCTTGAAGCCGTCATTTCAAGAACTTGATCGTAACATTTCACTTTGATTTTAAATCTCTATTTCTTACATTGCATTGCAGTGTAAGAGTTTCTTAAATGCTCATTAAAATGTAAGATTTCGTTTTGGAAAAGGGTTTCAGAAGATTTCTGTAGAATGAAATAAGCCCATTTCTTCAGCATATTTTACAATTGACGTTTCGTCGTATGCATAACCCAGAGTTCAGTACGGGATTCTTTCAGCGTCGAAAAAGTGTTACTGAAAAGAAAGTTTTAATGGTTTTGGTTTATTGGGTATTAGATCTGTAACAGAATCTAAAATACTGTGTAATTACGATGAATTGTTCAGTTATAAAACTTCTTGCAGGTACACGACACCCACCGACGTGAGATGTTGTCAGCGATCGAGATTCATGACGAATGTAAGCAGATCGTCTCCTGCACACCCTTCGTTTCCCTGCTGTGTGAACAGATCACTAAAGAGGACATTTCTGTAGTCATGAGGCTTCCAGAAGACATAGGTAGATTCTTTATTAACTCCACTAACTTAGGCCTATAACTGTCAAAACCATGACTGGTGTATATTTGAATATTAAGTCGACAATGCGAACAGGGTTTAAGTACTATAAAATAAAGGAGCAGGTAGCAGTTTTACGCATTTACCCCTCCATAATTTATAATTATTTCTTTAATACATTTATTGTGCATCAGGGGATCAACACATAGGCCTTTTCACATAACGGCTATTTTAGCCGCAGGGCAAGCCACATTAGACATTATATTGGAATGTAAAGTATCTATCAATTGCTATTACGCATTAAAGAAACGTTTTAGACTTGATGTACCACGCAATTTTGTACAGCTTGTCAAACCTAAAAAAGCAACAATATAATCATTGTTTCCCCGGCAGTTTCCCTTTAATAAAATGCTAAAACACTGGGAGAGATAATCGGCCAAACGTTACGTTGTACAGTTCGTGCAGTTTAGTTCCACGTGAAACAATCATTGTTATGTTCCAGATGCCGAGTGTAAATATACAATGTTCAGTTTGGACGACTACGGTTGGACCCTGGCAGACTGTGATTGGTTGAAGGACGAGAAGGAACTTGTAGTGCACTTAAGATCAGGTGCCAAAAAGTATAGGTAATTTCAGAACAAATATATGAATAATTTTTTTTTGTGAAAAAAAACTTGTACCCAGTTATGGATTTTTGAAAATTTTGCATGTTTGATATCGTTGTGAATGCGTACAAGTTAGTGACTACAGTAAGATGTCAGCTATTTATTTTTTCCAAACACATCCCTTGGTAAAAGGTATTATAAGAAGAAAAAAATAAACACTTATTTTTCATTGGGAGTGGTCCGTTTCGCAAGTGGAAGGCGGAACGCGAGACAATATTTATATGAACTTGCCATAATGAAACACGAAACGCTGAAAGCGTGTGAAAATTTAAATTCTGTTTACCTTCTTTGCATAAAAGAATAACATTTTTTTGGTTTACTGGATGAAATGAAAATAGTGTGTTTTTCATATCCCGTAAAATATTTGATACTTAATGAACTGGTATTTTTTTTAATTTGTAAAGGGGTGTCATAAATATGCAAAAAAAGTAATACACAGAAATGTTTGTATTAATTGATATTAAGTAGATGTTTCAGTTCTTCACGTGAGCTCTTTGTTCCCTTTGTCGTCTGTACTGACTCGCGGTTTCATGCAACTGACGGCGTAATATTAACCGTGAGATAATTAAGTTGACATGCAAGGGAAAAATGTTGTCAGTGTAAAACCTTTAAAGAAGAGTTATAGAAGATTACGATTTGTTGCATGCACACACGAGGCAATAGTTCGATGCATATTAAACTACCTTTAAGAACCATATAGAAAGTCTTGTTAGTGGCATATATGACATTCTTCATACACTGTGTAAAAACATCTCGTAATATTCTGAACCATTTCAGAATACTCGGTGTAATATGCTGAACCATTTCAGAATACTCGGTATATTATGCTGAACCATTTCAAAATACATGATGTATTATGATGAACCATTTCAGAATACTCGGTGTATTATTCTGAACCATTTAAAAAAACTTGGTGTAATATGCTGAACCATTTCAGAATACACGGTGTAATATGTTGAACCATTTCAGAATAGTCTATGTAATATGCTGAACCATTTCGGAATACTCGGTGTAATATGCTGAACCATTTCAGAATACTTGGTTTGGAGCTACCCAAGGATATGAAGGCGGAGGAGAAGCTTCAAGCAGTGAAGGTATTACATGAGCATGCGAATCATTACCTGGTCAGGCTTCTGTTCCGGCAACGAGAGGACGACCCAACACAGGCTGTTGTCATCTGCCTACGCTCTAAGATCGTCAAAACTGGTGAGGTTCTCTCTACGGACCGGTCATTTATGAATTTAAGCCTTTTTCATGTAGGAACTACTTCCGGCAAGAGGGAAACTTTCATAATGTCTGAAGATTGTTCAAGTTTTGTTATGCAAGGAAATAAAAAATAAATCTTAAAATAGAATATACTTATAAACCTAGAAAACATTATAAAGATGCCATGAAAACATTATAAAGATGTCATGAATATAGTCACTTTTTATCAGTTACTTTTTCTTTGTAAAGTTGTGTTTTTCATTTTTCAAGGACTTTTTAACGACGAAATTGTCAATGTGAATGAAATTGAAACCCAGTGACAGTACTAGTAAAGCAACACACATAAAGCTGCTTTTTGCCTGTTATACATTAATATTATATCAGTCAGACCTATATCACTCATAAACTGAAAAAAAGAATGAAACGAATAAATTTGAATATGCAATTTTGTAAAATTTCACAATATACCTTGCTTATTTCAGGGATATACGAACTTAAGGAGCTTGGGTATTCTGTTGGCGGGTACCCCAGCTCTCAGTTCTGTCTGCTAGAAGGGGACACCCTGGTGCTACAGTTCTCTGGGGATATTACAGCCAAGCCTGTGTCCTCCGAAAAGGTAGGTGAATATAGT
This sequence comes from Cyclina sinensis, assembly GCA_012932295.1. Taxonomy (NCBI): domain Eukaryota; kingdom Metazoa; phylum Mollusca; class Bivalvia; order Venerida; family Veneridae; genus Cyclina; species Cyclina sinensis. The sequence continues at coordinate 1,334,952 of JAAONU010000012.1, read as the reverse complement.
TTAACTATATGTCATGGAAGCTACAACGATTTGTTAAAACATATCTGGTCATCACCATTGCCGCCAAAGCCAGCTATAAGCTTTATAAGTTACACAAGTCCGTATCTGTTCGATAATTTACGCAGAAACCATCTGCCAGGATTCGGTATAAGTTCACATTTCAGAGACTGAACATTTTATATTTATTTATATTTTACTTTAATTGTACGTACATTTCAAATTAGAGTTCATGATTAGGATAGGTGAAATACTTAAAATAATATATGAGTGAAATATATAATATAAATGACATTATCTACATCACTGTCATATAATTATACATGTATAAAGGTAAACTCTCGTTACATTTTAACACGAGTGCAATTATGAACTGTTGCTTTGCTGAAACTGAAAATAGCGAAGAGCCATACACCTTATCCTCACGCTATCTCTACCACTGCGATTCTTTGCTTCTTGATGACCTGATCTGTCTCTTTATTGTTGTTGTAGCATAAATATGGTCGTAATAGCATGTAGTCATTTCAGCCAGTATTGTTATTTCTTGTCTTCCATAAAATGCTTTAATTGTCTCATACGCGGCAGATCCATAAACCTCGTTACTAGAAATGTTACTAGAAATGTCAGAACTATCCTTAACTATTGTTTTTGTTTGTATTGGTATATATAGTTAGAAATTGGTATGTCCTCTAGCCATTGTTCCATGAATAATTCAACCAACAAAGTAATATTGAAATCAGGTTTTACCATTACTTCATAAAGAATAGGGACATTTCGATATTGAATTGATCTGTAAGTTTTCAATTTAAAAGCAATTTAACACATTTCACGCTTAAATGTCAAATGTCAATTGAGGTTGATAGGTTCAATAGCCTCTTTAGATCCTCCGTACTACAAAAGGTTTACACCGTACCTGCGTGTTCTGAGTGTTCAGTATATCTGTGAATGATGTAATTTGAATAAATCATCAATATTAATATAACTTTAATCAAACACTTGCATTGCTTTAGAAAATGGTGTAATTCACAGATCAAGATGTTACGTTACATCATACATCTGGCACAGCTTTAGAATCTGAAGCATCTATTTCCCCTTAGTTTAGTCTTAAAATTAATTCCAAAACCTCAAGCATTGAAATCGGTTGTACTGATATAATTGTAGATGGAAATGGCATTCTATCCTCAAAAAGAAATTGCAACCAAACAGTTAGTTCTATACCCACCTGAAAACTCTGAAGAACAGGAAACAGGAAAGCAGCCACAAGGGTATCTCAGCATCATAAAGAAAGATGATACAGAGAAAATAATTCTCGGAGAGACCGTCAACTTTATGACAGAAAATGAGACTGAAACGTAACACAGGAGAAATCTATAATTAAAAAACAGACAAGTGAAATGGATATTTTGCTGTAATCCGCACATATTTCTTTGAATATCTTGAATACTATACCTCTTTTACACCTGATAAATAAAATGTCGTCTTTTTTCCCTTTTGCTTTGAAACGCTTGTCTGAGAATTCTGTCATTTATTGAGTTAAGTACATTCAGTAACTGCGTCATATAGTGTTTCACCTTGAACCTGTCCTTCTGAAAGTAAGAAAAAACAAACAAGAAGTTAACAGTGTTGGTTCATGCCGGAGTATTAACACCCAATTACCTTTTTAAGTCATTGTATCAACAAACAGGGATATGTCAAGAGAGATTGTTTAAATATTTTTCCAACGACTCTGGTTCTGTGCGTGATTCATCCGACGTGTGGTCGAAAGGACATAATATGTTTTCAAACGTCATATAAACCACACAATTAACTGAACATATTTATATAAAGTATATTCCATTTTTTCTGTTTCTTTATCAAAAATCTATATAAATATAAACACTGTCTTCTCAAGTGAAATCGATAGATTTTCCAAATGAAAACAAATAAAAGAAAGCAATTAAAATTCGAAATATAAACAAAATATCTGAAATCTTGACGCAAAACTTTATTAGCAAACATGTTTACAGCTTAGCTCTGCCAGTATATAAGCAGCTTTGGGCAGAGAAATTACTCAAAAGCTTTGACAGAAGTGTTAAAGAAAACATATTCGCTAGAACGCCAGATACTAAGAATTTAGGAAGAAATATTAAGGACTTTGTTAACATTGATTTTTTCGAACACAGACTTTGAGTGTTGCATAAAACGAAACAAAAATGACTGGTTCAAAAGTATATTGTGGCGACAATTTACAGTTTGAAAAACTACCAAAGTTGCCGAAGGGTTCCGAACTGTACGAATTGGTTCGGGATGAAATAAAGCACGAAAATGAAACGCCTGCAAATGCTTCTCACGTGGAGCCATGTTCAAGCGTAGGGTCCGGGTCTGGGTCCGGCAGTCCTCCCAGGTCACGTGCTAATTCGCAGTCACGTGCATCACCAGCTCAATTATGGTTTACTGCTAGAGCAAGACTTGACAAGCCTTCATTGTACAAAACAGTGGTCATAGCTAGTAGCAAATGGAAACGTTGATTTTCGAATAAACCAGTATAATTTCGGAACTAACAGAGATATATTGTCAGTTCAAATCAAGTGATTGGGTGGTATGAAAACATATTTCTACCAGGCATTGGCAGACTGGAATGTTGAGCTTAGTGATAGGGTATGCAGTACAGGGCTGGTTTGCAGAAACAGTTTGAATTTTTTGAGCTGGAACTTGAGTATGGTGAAAATGGGAAATTGGATATTAAGAACGTTGTTTAACATATTTTAAAACATTTTTTCATAATAAAAAAGAAATGCACTCAACTCTTTTTAGAAAGGTATAAAATCTATGAATAATTATGTATGTGTCACATGTAATTTTAGAAGTAGAGCTTGGTAATAATTGTAATTACTTGTAGAAACCGAATTTTACCTTTACAGACGAATTCAGAATAGGATAATTTAACACTCTAACATTTGTTAATATCATAATATTATAGTTTTGATTTCATCATATACAGAATAAATTGAAAAAGCTGTCAGTAAGTTGTGTTGTTTCTAGAGAAGTGTATTTTTGCAAGTGTAATTGATGTTGTGACGCGCAAATATATGTTGTTGTTTGTTTGTTGTTCTCTCTCTCTCTCTCTCTCTCTCTCTCTCTCTTTTAATACCTCAAGCCAGTTAGCTTTTTCAGGTTGTCCTTGTGACTAAACCCATAAGTTGCTGATATAATATGCAAAATGCAAAACGTTGTCTCCGTCCTAGAGATAGATAGTCATTTGTTCTATTCTTATGAATGTTAAGTTTATTGTGGACTCGGTGTAAGTTCTTATCCAGAAAATGCTCCGTAAGTACTGTTATTTCTGTTTAGGCGGTTTGGTCCTGCAACACTTGATTACCATTCTCACGTGTTATCGGCGGACCGATATGTGAATAACGATTTGATCGTTCATGTATGATTAAATGCCGTTTCCAACGTCTGTGCCGGCCCGTGATATTCCGTGCTCAAGTATTTTAAAGCCTTGTTAAATTTGCATGTCCTTGAAGTTGGTAAACATTTTGAACTTAAGCTTCTTATTAAATAAACATCAATTTTCTTCTATTTTCAATCTGATTTTGTCGAGACAGGCAATTATGAAATTCTACGCGACCTTTGCAATAGAGCCAGAGAAAGTTCGCCAATTTGTTACCTTATACGGCAATCTTTGATATTTCACTTGATAGCAACACATGACTTTATTACATGCTTGACAAAGCTGTCTGTTGCACATTTCATATGTTTTTCGCTTATATTAAATTTTTCAGTTAAAATAGTTAGATTCTGTTTTGAGTTTCAAAGAAAAAAATCTAATTAAACAAATAAAGGTAAAACAAAAATTATAATAAATAGATGTGTTTCCTGACTTTTCCTCGGGGTAGCTGTATTAAAATTAATTTGACCTACATTTGTTACGAATGAAAATATTAGATACAAAATCTTCAGCTGGAGAGGGAAGTTTGACATTGGTTAAATCTGTTGCAGTTATGAAATTTTAGGGCATAATTCGTAATTGTTAGGCTGATTGCTTCTGAAAATAATAGAATTAATTCAGCCGTAAATTAAATATCAAAACATTTTACCCATGAAAAATTTTACTAACTGGAATAAATATATGATAAATATGACTTAAAATTTAATCTTTATCATTGCAAATGATATTGACACTTTTAGCATTAAACTCAGCCTAAACTGTTCTGGAAATAGGACTTTCGATTACTACACTGAAAACTGCATCTACGCCGATCATTCTGAAAAAAATGACGGAAGAATGTTTGCAAGTGGCGAATAGTGTCTGGATTAAAATCTGGAACTTAAACATTTATACAAAATATCAAAATGTACTTTAGACCCGACATGGGCAATATTCAAAAGCCTTGTACAAGCTGAAGAATACATTAACCTCACTTAAGAGTATAATATGTCTGTATCTAATGGAAACATTTATGTTAAATGTACTAGTGAACTTCTCTTTGTCGTATATTTATATTTACAGTACCTCAAGAAGTCACTTGAACAGACAAAGCCTTTTCAATTTGATTGATACCCTACGGAGTAAATGTATAACGAGTATTCAAACTGACATCGTAATGCGTATCATTTACTGATTACTGTAAATAACTTAGCCGTTATTTTACAATTATGCGTGTTTAGAAAGCACTTTATTTTCTTACAGGTATATTAACAACAAATTTTGAACTAACAAATAATGATCTTGATCTCCAATTTACGATGATTTTCATGCTGAAAATGTAAACAAGTGTAGACTCGCTATGCAGGTGCTGACTGACTTAATATTAATATATCACGGAGTGAAAACGAAAATGTTCTAGAATTTTCTCTATTCAATAGCTCATAGAAGCTTTTCCCTTTTTCCCCTTCAATATAGTCTTATTCACTTAACAAAGAAACATCTTCGCCAGCGCAACAGTGTAATCACAGTGGATTCGAATGGAAAAAGAGACAATTTAAGATCCATTTCGTTTCATAAAAAACGCAGCTGTTGGAGCAAAATTCATATACCGACAGCAAAGTCCTAACTTCGATCGCGGTGTCCTCACTTTGATACCAAAGCATTCGCTGAGGCATGTAAGTCCTCACTTCGACAGCAATTTTCTCAATTTGACACCAACGCCTTCGCTGAGGCATGTAAGTTCTCACTTCGGCGGCATTTTACCACGTCCTATCATTAAATCCATTTCCACAGATTGATGAATTTATATCATTATGTTTCATTATGGTTCATGAATCTTTGTGTTCAATAAAGATGAGAAATCTTGAAAAAATAGAAATACAGAAAAAAGGACGTGGAGTACCAATGAACTATGACCTTAATTGCAATATCACCTTTCGGTTTCAAAGTGTGTTTATGGCGGTACAAGCCAACAGGCGACAAAGGCCACTACAGAGATCAAGTATAAGTTTACATTTCACTTTCAATGTTTACATACATTCCTACTTCATTCTTATGATAAAGTACACTAAATTGAGTGGCAATCGCTTAAAAGTTTTATGACACCGCACTCTTGGGTTATGTGTTAAAGGGTCTATAACCGTATTAAAGAATAATTTCTCTTTTCTGTAAGGTTCCTCGAGGAAAATGTGACTTTTAAGTCAAGTAATTAGAAGTAGAAGTAAAACAATACATTTAAAGATGATCGTTTGGCACCGTCCGCAATAGTTCAAATATTTGAGAGTCAAATTTCAACGTATGAACAAAGCGAATTTAGTTCTAACATATCTTGCGCTGATTTTTTTTCTATGTATTTTAATAATTTTCTGATCAAAGCAAAGAAAAAAATCCAAACTTAAGTTTAGCTTCGAAATCATGTATGTTAACTAAATAATAATGGTTGTTAGACGATCACTTTTTTCTAAGGGTAAATACAAAACTCACTGTTATGCTGAAGTATAGCTGTAAATGTATAGCCAGGTTCTCGTGACTTTTCTAGGTAATTATTGATGAATGGGCTCATTCCTCTAATCACAATTTTCACATTTTTTCATCTAACTTCTATAACAGATCGACCCTACATCATTCCCTGTAATGTTATTAATTCGGTTCGAGATCTCTTGTACCAGGTGTCGAGCAATTATTTGAAACAGATTTTGTCAAATCTGCTGTCCCTCTCCTAAATAAGAATAGACTTATGGAAAGTAAACTGACTCCTAATAACACTGAAAATGAATTCAATTTATATTAATTTACTTCTATCTAGTTCATTAAGATTAATCGCACAATAAAATTATGGGATCGAAAATTAAATTCAATAAATTGTGTCTGCCTGTCACCTGCAGTTGACGAATACATAATGAGTATTGAAGACTGCGTTTTACAATGTTTAATTTTGGGGCCTCATTCACGAAAATGTCTAATATCATCTCGTCGCCTAACAGTTTAAGTGCCTCTTAATGAAACTCGAACATAAAAGTTTTTAATCCGGTTTTATCTTCGTTTCATTTATTAGCTTTTAAATTTTAATAAAAAAACGAGCCCCAGACAAACACAATTTCAACGAAAGAAAATAATAAAAGTGGGTGTCATCTTTCAGAAAATGCAAAACAAATTAGTGAAATTTTGATTTTTGAACTTATTTAATATTACGGTAACACGCAAACCTTCATTTAAGAACTCGTTTCTAATAAGCAAACACTTATAGAGATGACATACTGGATTAGAATGAAAATAGGAACATTGGATGACCGGATTTAAAATAGATGCACGAAATTGGATAATAAGTGTAACTTTAAACCACTTCGGTCCTCAGTTTTGAGCACATGATAATGGTATAAGGAAAAACGAGTTATTTTTCTACATCATCTGTTGGATTACTTAAAGTTTAAAGCAAATGCAAATTCTGTTGAATAAGAGAATGTAACTGAAGATAGGATCGAAAACTATATATAATCACTTCAGCAGCAGTTATCACAGAATCTGTACACTGAACGGGATTTATATAATTTTTTTTAAATGTTGTGACTTTCTTTAAAAAAACATGTTTGAAAAAACACCATACTTAAAGAACTAAAGAAGTATGTGTATATATGTGTATAAATTTGTATATTTAGAAAAAAGATGCTTGATATAAATATAACTTACGTCACAACAAAAAGCTGATAATTAAGGAATAATTTAGCAGGAAACATGAGGAAAACTAGTGAGACTAACTTTCCTCCAATATTCGAGGACGCAGAAACTGGTGTGGACATTAATGTGACCGAAAAGAGCTACGGTTTGTACTCCAAGTCCTCGCTACCCAAAGGTTCCATTACCTTCCAACAGGTGCTCGAAGAGATCCAGAAAGAGAAAGAGGCTGAACGGGCACTTATAGACAAGACATTAAAAGCTTTCGCAACAGCGAAGAAAAAACCAGAAGTCAACGCAAACGAGAAAGGAATGCGTAACAGCAGGTGGAAGACGGCGTCCCTTAGAATGCTCACCAGGTCAAAGTCACAGAGGGATGCTTTATCGAAATAAACAAAAATACGACTGGAAGTCTAAAAGCATAAAAGGGTACTTTCAATAGTTTGTGTTATAGTTTGAAATTTACTTTGCCGGAACCGGCATTTTATATGACTTCAGCCACAAACACAATTAGATCATGACGTTTACAACAGGAAGTAAGAGATATTTGCTTGATTGTAAAATTTTGACGATTATATCATTGATATATTGGGAATGTATATAATGCACTTAGTTTGCTTTTCATGCAATGAAGTCTACAATGCAACTGAGTATTTAATGGTCAGTTTAGTTACCTTCCGGTGTTTTTTGTTGTGCTATTATCATTATTTTGTTTTCTTTTTCGATATACATACCGTTCAAGGTATTATACAAAACATAATATATATTCGATATTAAATTATTGATGTCTAAAGGAAAGATTTTCTTCTTGAATTGTTCAGCAACATAATGTTGATTGATCGTGTCTGGGTTTCTCTAGATATATCTCAAAGAAATAAACGTGATTTTGTAAATTTGATACTTTGTATCCATTCAGTAATTTTAAAGTTGCTTTTATTTATACATACTTCTGCAGAGAAAAACTGTTCTTTCAATCTCGCCGTTTCAGTAACGGACCGCATAGTGTCATGATTTATCAATATATGTATTTCTTTAGTTATACAAGGTGAACAATGATAAATTAATGACATGCACATGTTTTTATGGTGCATCCCCTTCAAGTAACGCTAATATTCACCAGTATTAAAAGTGTCTATTTCATTACATCCTAACCAGTCACAGATCAAGGTTCTTTTTTTACAAACCTGTGGGCCAGTTGATAAAGTAAATAAATGGCCTCTCAATGTAAACCATTTTCAATTAATAACTTTGAAACACAAAAACATCAAGTTTTCGAAATCGCACAATTGCTAAGGAGCTTTTCACATAAAAAAAATCACATGACAAATTCATGAAGTGTACGAAATAAAAGAATGATCACTCTGACCACGTACATCCAGATACAGTGTTACTTTTTTCCAGATTCTTCTCGAATTTTACATGATGAAAAAACTCATTTTTGCTAGGTTTTGGTAAGTCTATTGTTCTTTCTGGAGGACAGGTAAGCTGCTGTATGAAGAGACGAACATTATCACTGAGGTGACGGTATATGATTAGTCCTTGATAATGCTAAGATTGACCTGAACTAGGAAATTGAGCACTCGTTCTCATAGAATAAACAAAGTCAAAACTTATAATTTATTATATCAAAATATATCAATTTATATCAACATAAAACTTGGTACAGTGATGCTACGAAACATATTGTATCCCTAATCAGCCAAATATTTGTTATACAAATGTCAAAAAAAAAGAATACAATTTTAATCGGTTATTACAACAGTCTTTTGATCTACCACGTGTTTGAGGTTGGAACCAATCCTTGTAGGTATTCTTGACAACACTTTCCCTATTGGACCCTGTTTTCCTTTCTTTGATTTACTGTTGTTGTTGTTGTAGCCTTCGGACACGTTTCTTCTTCTCTCAACTTCCAGTTCCTCGTACATGTCGGATATAATTTTCTGGAATTCTGATGATCCTGGAGGTAAAAGATTTTTGGTTTTAGGTTTAGTTAATGGCGGCGTTATTGCCATCACTGACGGTGTGTTCCACGGGTCTTCGATTTCCAACGTTGACAAGACGACTCTGTCATGCTGTTCACCACGTAGAAGTTTTAGGTAAATCTAAATGTCCATCATAATTTATTTCAGACACTTGATGTTTCATATTTCATCGTCATTTCATCATTCATTCGGCAACGTTTCCAGCTATTTTTCCTGTTTTGTTTAAGATTATATCAAAATGCGGTTTGGAATCAGTACATTGTAATATCTTAATCGAGATGTCGTCGTTAGTTTTAAAGATATAACATGATTTAAGTGAATAGACACAAAATTTTCATTCTCATTTAAAATTTTCTATATTTTCCGTCAATCCCGTCTACACAAATAGTAAAAATTATATTCAATTTTACTCAAAACACAGATTTGCATTATGCAAAAGAAAACTAAGCATACTAATTTACATTTGTTCTTATTATTCACATTATTGTTATTGATTTTCAGTCTCATCAGCTCAATACTAGGCTATAAAACTGGACTTTAATTTAATGTCTACTTAAAACAATTAAAACCTAATTGATCCAGCCATTCTAGAAGAAAAGAAAAAGAATCAACGATACGTTTAAACTTTGAATCAATCTTCTTTGCAACAGATCAAAAGAAATATTATATTACAACGTTCATGAATAATGAAACCTATTTAGCAGTGTTGAGCAGGCATCTTTATTCAAAGAAAGAATGTGGGATGACCACAAGGCACAGGCTGGAGAAAGTTAGATATGTATCCCTTGGTATTTTCTATTCTTGTTGTGTAGCTGAGATGTGTTAATCAAGACACGGTCCTCTTTCAAAGTGTTGTACACCAGTAATAATTAACATTGATCCATTTTTCAAACGCGCATTTGATGTTTTTGAAAGCAAACGAATCCTACCAAAACCCAGGCGAAAGAGAATTGCATTGTTGATAAATCGAAACCGAAGATTCAGGACTATAAGATACTGATAGCCGATGCATCTGTGTTACTCTCTGTCGTCTCTGTACAAATCCTTTTCAGTTTTACATTATTTGCTTTTTGTAAGCTGCTTTGATATTACCTCTCACAACGCCGCTTATATCGAGATATATGGCATGATATTTAGGTAAAAATTACACAATGCCTGCTTTACTGTTACAATTTATTCACTGACACTGCTATAGTGTTTACGGGTTCCTTCATTATGCATGCTGGCACTTTCATCACGCTTGTTGACAATGATACCATGCTTGCTGGAAGTTACAACTTGGCTGCTTAGGCCATGATGCCTATATCATATTTCATTTGACTGAATGACAGTTCAGTGTAGCGAAATGGTATATTTCATCATTCCGTGGCTGTCGTTTTTCATTTGTAATGCATCCAAGAACAAATTACACGAAGTGATCAACCAATATAGAAAATGCTATCAGGCACTAGGCAAAATAGAAGTTAGCATAATGTCAATTCAAAATTGTAAGTCACATTTAGACAACAGGGGGCGCTATGTTCAAGTGGTCATGTATTTTCTGTAATTTGAATAATTATATGTCGGAAAGACACCGAGGATATCCGAATATGTATATTGATCTAACTGATGTGACAGCTAATTAAATTCCGTCGTAGGCCGGAGATATTCCGTTATCTTTCATGACAACTACGAACGTGCGACCCCTGGTATCAAAATGTGACGTGTAATTTTGCAATTTACATTGCTTACTTTCAACTTGCTTAGTGGCTGATTACATCTTTCATATTATGTGGTCACATCGTGTATTTTGTTCTGCGAGCATCGTAACAGAACAATGTTGAAATATCAATGCTTATACACAGTTCCGGCATGTTGAAATACATCATTACACTATATTGCACTCTCATTCAGACAGATGAAATTATGATACAGACATCAGAATCTAGACAACATACAAGTTGTAACTTCCAGCAAGCATGGTAGCATTGTCAACAAGTGCGGTGAAGGTTCCTGCATGCATAATGACTATATCAGTAGCAGTGTCAATGAGTAAATTGTAACAGTAAGCAGTCACTGTGTAATTTTTACTTAATTAATATTCCATAGAGGTATTCATATAAACATGTTTCCTCGTAAATGAAAACCTATTATATATAAATCAACAAAACCGAGCGTAGAATTGTCTAAATCTAGAACCGGCCATTAAATGTAGAAATAGCGCACAATTTACTGCTTAAGTCACTACGTCCTCTCCACAATTAACCTTAATGTATACAAAATGCATAAAATGGGACAAGAGTCTTACAGGAACTTTATGTTCAAATTTCATTCTTTGCAAACAGTAAAGAAAACTATAATGCCAGAGGATTTGCTGCACTGATGATGTATTCCATCGATTTTCCTGTTCTTGTAAGGTCATTGAAGTTTACGACCCTCCTCTAACTGTTAACATAAAAGGTAGTGTCGTCAGTGGAACAACGAAGGCAGCATATTCTAAACTTTGTGATGGATATTTGACTGGTGATTAATGTGAAATTTTAAATTCCAGACAGGCTCGCCTAAAGCACAACGACTACTAATGCACTCAAGTCATTGTGCAACAAACATAATGACATTTGAGATTGCAGAACCTTTCCCTGGTATTCATTTGCATTAAATGTGTTAATTGTCACAGCCTAAAATGATGGATTTTCTCTTATGTTCTCATCTTATGAGTCCAACAAATGTCAACCTACATATCTCACCTGTTCGACACCTTATTAACAATACTTGACACCCAAGTTGTCCTTGCATTAAATAGCTTTTTTAAAATTCCTCTTACACCATGATTGAAGAGTTGACTTTGGTTTAATGTATCATTCAAAAGACAATTAGTTGCCCTAATGGAGGACGGGAGATAAAACTAGAGACTCCCGGAATACCGCTCCTGAACCATGTTACATGGGTCATATATCTTTTTTTACAGAAGTTAACATAGCGCTTCGTTGCTTTACAATAGCATTCATAAAACCTGATATATGACCAATAACTCATACATAATAATAAAGGCTTTAGTTTATGAGATAAACACATTTGCTTTTAACAATCTTCGAAGTGAACCTCAACTTATATACAAATATAGTTACACAGTATGTACATGAAACATAATAAAAACAGTCTGTTAAGATTTTCTCAATCTTCATGTTTAATAATTGAAAAGGTATTTATTGTATATAAGTATCCGTGCCATATAAATCTGATTAAAACCAGCTCCTAAAAACGCTCTGCTATAAGGATCTAACCGTAGTTAGGTCGTGTACTTCAGTCAGATTGTTCGTGCCAGTAAATAGAATAGTAATTACTTCTGCTCTTGTATATTATGCTAAATAGAAAAGAATACAGTTTACAGTACACATGGACAATAGACAAGAAGGGAAGTGAATCTTATGTAATATTGATAGAAAAATTATTCGATTAATGTCCCCTGATAAACTCCATTAATTTCAATGAGTATTTTTGTAATAAATGTTTTAAATGAATCAGTTTTTATAGAAGTATTGAAATTGCTCATGTTTTTCTTCTCTGTGAATAAAAAGAATCAAATGAAATATATAAACAAAAGTAAAAATATAATTATATTTTCTGATTATTTCCGATTAATATAGTTTGTAATCACGTGACCGACAGAAAAATGTGACATACAAAAGAACATGGCAGTGAGTAAATTTTTACTGATTATTTTCTTTTAAACCCCCTTTTCTTAAACATCTGATTTGTCGAAACTCGGCCTTCTACTAGGATTTATTATGTTCAAGATTTTTATTTACAGTTATTGATTTAACAGTGTTTAAAATGAACGCAAGCCACAATAAACATGAACGCGGAAGTAGGTCACAGTGTTTCTTTGTTTGTAAGCATGTAAGGTAAGTTATCGTTTGTGCTGTAATATCAGTTCCACTAATACACATAAAACAAATATTCTCTATCTGAAATGGATTTTGTTTCGCTAATAGTCAGAAATAGCCAAAACTATTCCGTCGTTTACTTGTTTTATGGAATTTCGATACAGCTATAAATAGACAATACGTAAGTTACTTCGTATACATTTCAGAACACTTCGGTAACAAGTGTTTCGCCTCCAGAACCCAAGAAGTTGAAAAGATCCTACAGGTATATTCTATCTCTCTTGTTTGACACAATGCATACAAATACTTAAAAATCCAGAACTTAAACGCAAATGAATTATATCGTAAAAGAGGAAGAAACTAGTCAAATACTTCTTGAAATATGCCTAAAATATCTCATATAACCTGAAACGAAAGTTTAAATGATTCTTCTTTCGCATTTATCTCAAACTTATTTTTTTTCAAATTCTGAAATTCCAGATATACATAAATTGAGGGAATTTGAGTATATGTTTATAAAACATTTTGATTGTCATATTTACTTATGGATACTTTTGGTGCTCTTATATTTAATTATAAACACACTGTTTCTTTCATCATTTTCAGCACAGCTGTATTGGAATTAGATGATGAAGCAATTAAATCAAAGCGTGTGAAGTGTTCAAGTGGTGAGTCCCATGTTAAAACTCTTTTTTTAAAATGTAAATTGTCGCTATTCACTAAGTACATGTTTTATCATCAAAGATGCTTTGTAAAGAATTGCCTAAACACCTTTTTCTGGATGTGCTTGTTTAATAGGAGAAGTGCATTGGTACAAGGTTATACTAACTACATTTAATCAGTGTCTATCCAAGAGTGTTCATCATCATATAGAAATGTTACATGAGACTGGTCAGTGGACGGTGCTTATCAGTTGTCAATAAAAGTTCAGCAACAAAGCAGATAACTAGTATCACGCAACATCTCCTTTCTTTCAACAGAAAGAACAATAATGATATACAGACTGAGTAATAAAATATGTTGATACTAAGTCATTCTTATCAAACAGCTTATTGTGTTGTGAGAGCATTGATTGCTGGATAATTAAGAATTCTGATTGTGTATTGCTGACAATCATGATTAGCATCTGAACTCTGCAGTTGAAGTGCAGGTGTAGTCCAGCTTGATGTAAGCTAAATTACTGGCTAAGGTTCACTGTTTCTTAAAGTGCATTTGATTAAGTGTTGTTGGGGTGTAGCTTTCATCAGATTCTTGGAATAGCTGCTCATTTGTTTCCAGGAGATTATGCCTGTTAGCTTCAGATTCAGTTTGATTAGCTATTACCTGTCATGAATCTTTTCCTTGAACATGGCTGGTAACCATTGTTTCCTTCCCTGACCCTTGCTCCTTCAACAATTTCTAATGTTTTTAGAGGCTTGGTAAGGCGGTATTTACTTTGATTTTTCTTTTTACATGGTCCTTCTGCCCTAGATAAATTGTTTATTAGGCACTTATGGTTCAAGTTTTCCTGGAGTAAATGCTAGTATCGACCTAAGCTGCTTGCTCATAAGCATTTGTAAGGGTGATTTTCTGCAAGCTAATGGAGGTATTTCGATACTTTAGAAATGACAGACAGGGATATTTACCAGACTGCTTTTTTTGTGAACAGAGACTTGTTTTAACGGTTATATACTGATTGATGACCTGATGAAAACACATGGGTAAAGTCATACTCGTCTGAGAACTGTTTGAAATCTGAACTTGTATAACAATGTCCCTTATCTGAATATAACTCTTCAGGGATTCCGTGCCTGCTGAAATAACCATTATGTTTCTCAACCACTGATTTTGACCTTACATTTCGAAGCTGACTGACCTCAAATATATGCTGTAGGTCTACTTAAAGTTATAGTCATTTTTGTTCCACTGAAATAAAGCTATTATACAGATTTGCCATAGGTCTGTCTGGTACTGTGGTAGACTGAAGTGGCTCTTTTAGATTCCGATCACCTACGCTTAAGGCATATTGGGCATTAGAGAATAGTTGACCAAATATTACCTGACATGTGTGGCCAAAGTACATGTAGTAATACTCGTGCACGCTGAGTGAATTTCTCAATTCCAAAGTGTGCTTGGTTATTGTTTCAATCAGGAGAGGTTTATGTTTCTTTGGAATGAGTAACCTTAAAATTTTTACATTAACTCCTGAAAAAATCCAGTTCAATTCATCCCAAAAAATTCCTTAATTCTAGTATGAGGTCCTTTCATAAAATTCCCCGATTAGGGCAATGACTCGTTCAAAACATCTGAATATATTAATAAAGAATACTTCTCGTGAGTGGAAGACTGTCTTTAATACATTCACAGGATTTCATTCACTTACACACATACAGCAATGTATAAATAAAAACAATTTGTACAAACATTGTTAACAATTCACGGAAAACTTTACAACGTCAAAACGACGTCACTAACGTTACAAACGTTACATCTTCTCAAAATACTCCCCGATACACTGTACATTTCCTATGCCGGTTAACTCTAATAGAATATATGACAGAGCACCAATTGTGTCCATACTGTTTCGATAATGTTCTTACCGCCATTCGAATGTCAAACATAAAGTCGAACCGTCGTATGCGTAAATCCGATTTCGAACGCGGGAACACCGCAGAATCAATAGGAGCTTAGTCCGGGCTGTAGGCAGGATGTTCACGTCTTTCAAATCCCAGGTAGTCAATGGTCATCAGTGTGTCTTCGGCCCGATGGCTCGGTGCATTGTACTGATGAAAAATGAGATTTCCCGCATCATCGACAAAACGCTTCTTCCGGACAGCATGTATCACATCCCGTCTGATAACCTGCATCGTCGGAAACCCACGTTCGATCCATTCCGTTTCACTCTATTTATCTACCGTGGGACAATTGGCTGGTAAAATTTCGTACTCATGTATAATTCATTACCTACTTTCATTGGTTTCCGTAAGATTTCCCTTGCGGAATCTCAGACAGTGAAATTACTTGTTACAATTTGCCTTCCGCGCCTATGTTTAAATCCTGGGAAATACGTCTATTTTAAGTAACTTGTCATTATGCCTAGGGGGCAGATAACAGTTTCACACTGAAATTTAGTGTCTGATGACCACTCAAACTGTTTGCGCCTCACTGACAATCCCAATACAACAACCTGAAAAGAAAAGTACAGCTATTCTTATAGGACTGAAGACAATCTACAACAAAAACTCAAATTTCAGATGAAACACTTCTCTTAAAAAATCAGCTACAAGAAAGAAACTACTCCCAAGCCCCACTTTTCGACCCCTGGCCGAGGCAAATTCTATGAAACAGACAAGTCGCCTGATATTCAAAGGCACATGGTACAGCCATAACATTACATGCTAATTGTTCTTCTGGTATAGCACACCTAAATCAGCTAGTGCTAGATACCTGTCAACGCTACACTTTTTTCCGTATCGAGCTCAGACGGCATCCTATTGAACTTCTGCAGCCGAAACCACTGACATAACCTGCTTTCATCAGTTTCGAATTTCAAGCTCCTACTTCACACTGAGTGCATTTCAATACTGTTCAATAGGGAAAAAACTAAGAGAACCTCATCCTGACCACTCTGAATACCCATATCTTCATGTATTAATTAATTTAGACTTCAGCAATACACATGTT
This sequence comes from Cyclina sinensis, assembly GCA_012932295.1. Taxonomy (NCBI): domain Eukaryota; kingdom Metazoa; phylum Mollusca; class Bivalvia; order Venerida; family Veneridae; genus Cyclina; species Cyclina sinensis. The sequence goes on along the minus strand of JAAONU010000012.1, from coordinate 1,318,363 downwards.
AATGCATCATACACTCTCATTAATAATTTCTACATGGCCAGTTCGAATGTGTGGCTGAAAAACTGGTATGTGCTACCCTACTCTCCACACTGAAGAGTGTCTATAATGCGGCATCTCATCCGACGAAGAGTTACATCCCTCCGCTAATAAATATTCATGAAAACGAATAATCAGCAGTCAATTATCCCACGGTACATAATGCAGTTGTGCGGAATATGTACCGGGGGTCACCGACGATGGATAACCTGAAACGAGAATGCAAAATAAAGCCCTCAAAAATTAGGATCAATAATTTTGGTAAGAAAACGAGAGCGTGAAAACCACACTTCAAAACAGTTATTTAAATGAATGTAAAGGCGCATATAACTCACTTAGTATATTAGGAAAGTGTTTGATTACCTTTTGATAGTATTCTTTGTTGACAGTCTGTCCTTCCAAAAACGGCATGTTGCAACGGCATTCCCTGGCTGTCCATAAAGAATATGGACATATCTGTCTTTATGGACTTTGATGCTCGCTCCTTCGATGAAGTGGTATTCCATACCATAGAAGCTTGTTTCGACGCGGGGTTAAAAGAATGAAACCAGTAATGATTCGGTCTAGAAATCGTTGGCCCTTTCTTTCATATCGGCCGACAAATGCTTCAGAACAACGTACACGGCCGGCTTTTTATATGCCCGAAGGGGGCATATTATGTTATGGTCCAGGGCGTCCGTCCGTCCGTCCGTCTGTCTGCCTGTCCGTCCGTTAGCAATTTGGTTTCTGGACAATTTGAGTACTCTTTGGCCTACGGTCTTTTATCTTCATGTGTTTATTGCCCACATTGAGTGAACGACCACTATTGATTTTGGAGTCAGTACTTCAAAGGTCAAGGTCACATAGACCTTTACATTGAAAAAAAAACCATTTGCGCCATGTTACTTTACACTCATTTGTTATAGAGACCTCAAACTTTATATCGTGATTGCGAACATTGAATGGATTGACCTCTATACATTTTGGGGGTCAGTATATCGAAGGTCAAGGTCACAGTGACCTAAATGTTTAGAATCATTTACACTCTGTAACTCAACAACAATTTGTTTTAGAGTCTTCAAAATTCAATATTGGTTATCGAGTGAATGACCACTTTTTATTTTGGGGTCAGTAGACCAAAGGTCAAGGTCACAGTGACCGTTATATTGAAAACCATTTCTGTCTTGTAACTTGACAATCGTTTGTTGTAGAGACTTCAACCTTGATATCATGATTACACACATTAAGTGGATGACATCGATACATTTTTGGATCAATATGTCAAAGGTCACGGTCACAGTGACCTAGAATTATAGATAATGGTTGCACATGTTGAGTGAATGACTCCTTTTGATTTTGGGGTCAGTAGTTAAAAGGTCAAGGTTACATTGACATAAACATTAAAACTATTTCCACCATGTTACTTTACACTCATTTGTTATAGAAACTTCAAACTTTATATCATGACTGCACACATTGAGTGGATGACCCCTATAAATTTAAGGGTCAGTATGTCTTTATATTGAAAACCATTTCCAGCATGTAACTTGATAATCATTTGTTATAGAGACTTCAAACTTGATATCATGATTGCACACATTGAGTGGATGACCCCTATAAATTTAAGGGTCATTATGTCAAAGGTCATTGTCACAGTGACCTAAATGTTTAGAATCATTTACACTCTGTTACTTGACAACCATTTGTCTTATAGACTTCAAAATTCCTGTAATGGTTGCACACATTGAGTGAATCAAGAAATAAAATACTTAAATCAGTTTTCTCCTCCAAATCGAGGCAAAACAAAAATTGCTGCTTGAAACAGCCTAAATGACATCATATATATTTTGTGTTATGGCCACACTGACTATATAATCAAAGATAGTTTCAGCACGTGGGAGGTTTTCCAGGTACTGGTCCATCTTTTGATTGGAAAAGATCAGTACATAATGCCGAAGGGTAGACACAGAAAGCGGTATCACTGGAAAGGTGAATTGAATGTAGTCAAATACGAGGACTGTTCTGTTAGCTTCAGTGCCCTGTACCCCACTACAAGTATCTAACTTTGAAAAGGCAAAGGCATAAGAAGATCAGGAATTATATCGTCTAGTGTTTTACTTGGGTAGTGAGGCCTCTTGGTGATCTTGTGAAGGTCTTTATGGTCTAAGCATACCCTTAGGGAACCATCAGCATTTTCTACTGTAACTAGACTGTTTACCCAGTCTGTAGTTTCATTGATGTTTTGTTGTTCCATATAGGTTAACTCTGCTTTTAGCTTGTCCCGATCACAGAAGCTTATTGGGGTAGATGAATGACAGGCGCTGCATCATCACAAAGTTGAATTTCACATTCGCCAGGGAGTTCGATCTATTATCTATTCCTTGAAATCCATCAATTAATACTTACTGACAGTTTCGTGTAGGTGACATCAGGAGCGTAGCTAGCAGCACTAATTTTATCAAATTGAGCCTAGACATGTTTGTAATCCTAGTATAGGGCTTGATTTTGTGTCTACAATGTACAACTCTTCAGAGAACCTGTCCATGTTGTAAGTACAAGGTAGGCTTATGTGACCTTCTTCCTTAAAAGCAGTGCCATCATAACCAGTGAGATTCTTCTTCACTCTTCTGAAGGGGTCCGGTTTTATTGAAAGAGTGACTAAGGAAGAATATTTAACCTTCGCACCAGTGTCAGTTTTCAACATAACAGGTGTGGAACAAATGAAAACCTAAGGAAAGGCCTGGTTTAAAAAAGGGTCATGCTGAGCTGAATCAACATAGTATTGATCGTCCTATTCTTGGGTTTGGGTGGACAGAATCAAAGGAATCAAGATATGGAATAGTAAAATTATTTACTCTATTAACCGCACTTTTGTCTTCTTCCTTTTTGTCTACACACTGCCAAAACGTCATTCAGTTTTTCACATACATACATTGTTTTCCTTTAGCAAGACATTCGTCCTTTTGTAAATGTTTATTTCCATAGTTGCCTCAATTAAATTCTCAACGTTGTGGATTCTAATGGTTTTGTCTACGTTGGACTTTGTGTTGATGTTTTCACCATCTCAGCTTCCTGCCACTTTGTTCAAGACTCTTGAATGTGTCTGCATCCGTTTACCAACTGCATTTATTGACTGCGTTTGATTATCTATGTCTTTGGCTTGGTTTTGACTAAGCCTATAGACTCTAGCAATGTTAATACACTTCCCTAATATAAGTTCAAATCCTTTATTAATTATCTTTTATCGATTTTTTGCTAATCCAACCGTAAACACAATATAGTCTTTTTTCATGTCCTCTACAATAGTATCTAGATATCCACAATCCTTCACTTACAACGTTAGATTGGTCATGTATGCAATCAGAAAAACGTTCAGTTAATCTGTAGCTTAAGTAATCTATTTAATACTTGATAGGTAAACATCGCAAATATTTTACTTTATTTACAATTTTGAAACAAAGTGAATGCAAGATAATGATTCTTTTGTTCCTCTTTTAATTTTCATGTCTCTTCATTGTGGGTGTCTATAACTTTGGCTTTGTTAAATTAAAATATATTCTGCGTCTCTTATTGTGGCTGGATATCACTCAGAATTAATACGATGATTTGTAAAATCAAAAACTATTTAATGTATCTTATTGTATCACTTACAACCAACAGAAAGATATGTAATATGTAGGATAACAAACATTCCTAACTTGGTTTGAATAAACAAAAAACTTCAGCATTTGCAAGGTTACAAAAGATTACGTCTCCCTAATTGTATGTAGAATTATCTGTCATAAAAGTGAGATTAACAGTACAAAAACTAAATTATATAGAGAACAGCTGTTCAGTTCTTTTGATATATTGTCTTTCTTCAGAATCAGACAATGGTCAATTTGAGAGGAAGCCACCATCTCCGGTTAAGAAGTTTGTCTCAGACACAACTATCGAATCTTCCCCTTTGACAGACTCGGGTTACGACGGGAATACACCGGGCTCTTGTAAACCTTGGAAGTTTGTACAGCCCGGATCAAGTGGTTACATCTCAGGTATTCATTTCAAGTAATAGAACCGTTCTATAGCTTTTCAGTGCTTTGAATTTCTTATTTATGAAAAAAGTAAAATTAATTTGTTAGTTACTGTACATTTTACATTTATTGTCCATTGTTTGAGTTACACTGCTACACATATGAACCAAGTATATTTATTCTGTACTGCGATCGCTAATGGAACTTATACAAACAGTTTATTAAATCACTTTAATCAGATTCTGATTGTGGAACGCCTGCCAATGGACAGAGGACACCAGGCCCATTTTCTCCAGATTTTGTTCCAAGAGGAAAGGTATTATTCCCAGTTTGCTTCTTTTTTGTTTCAGCTGGACTTCACAGTCTTTTTCATTCGTACTTATTATAATTGTAAAACCGCTTGTCCTAGAATCTAGAAACAATATATATATTTATATATATATATTCTTTATTATTATTATTTTTTTTTAATTACTGAGGCATTTCTCTAATGTACATCAAAGCAATGCTACCCTAGGTAGTTTAAGACGACGGAACATTTCGCATTAAAAGAAATATGTATGATTAAACAATACCGTAGACGCTTGTTGTATTAATAAACTCAGTAACTTTTAGTTTCAGAGGACAATTGCTCCTTTCAATCCTCTTCATTTAAAGACTTTTATTCAAAGAAAATTCTCCTTGTTAAAAGACGAAATAGATCCATCATGTGTTGCTGACATTTTGAACGCTGAAGGCATTATATCAAACCGAGATGTTGAAATGATCAGTGAAGAGAGATTTAGGATAGAAAAGTGTGACATACTCTTAAAAGCAATTGCTAGATCTTTGGTGAATACAGACATACATACACCAAGGAAAGTCATGGAAGCCTTTGAAAAAGAGGGATATGGGCACCTTTTTCTCGACTTAGAAAACGAAAAAGGTCACGCAAAAGGTATGATCGATCAAGGTATCCTTACATTGATTATATTTTAAGCTCACCTGAGCACAAAGTGCTCAGGGTGAGCTTTTCTGATCAGTCTTTGTCCGTCGTCCGTCCGTCAGTCCGTCCGTCCGTCGTCAACTTTACATTCAAATGAAATCTCCTCTGAAACCAAAGGGCCAAATTAAATGAAACTTGCCTGGAATGTTCCTTGCATGAAGCTCTACCAAGATTGTCCAAACGGTTCTGGTCCATTGCATTTCTGGTTCACTGGAGCTAAAATTAGATTTTAAAAGTTGGATCTTTAAAAATCTTCTTCTCCGAAACTAAAAGGCCTGGAGCTTAGATATTTGGTATGAAGCATCATCTAGTAGACCTCTACCAAGTTTGTTCAAATTGTGACTGTGGGGTCAAAACAGACCCCCACCCCAGGGGTCAGTTGATTTTACACAGATTTATATAGGGATAACTTAAAAATCTTCTTGTCAGAAACCACAAGGCTTAGAGTTTAGATATTTGGTGTGCAGCATTGTCCAGTAGACCTTTTTTTTTTTTACTAAGTTTGTTCAAATCATGGCTCCTGGGTCAAAAATGGCCCCACCCCGGGGGTCACATGTCTTACATAGGAAAAACTTTAAAAAATCTTCTTGTCAGAAACTGCAAGGCCTAGAGTTTAGATATTTGGTGTGCAGCATTGTCCAGTGGACCTCTACCAATTTTTATCAGTCATGGCTGCTTGGTAAAAATTGGCCCCGCCCCAGGGGTCACATGTTTTATAAAGAGTTATATAGGAAAAACTTTAAAAAATCTTCTTGTCAGAAACCGCAAGGCCTAGAGTTTAGATATTTGGTGTGCAGCATTGAACAGTGGACCTCTACTAAGTTTGTTCAAATCATAGCCACTGGGTCAAAATAGGCCCTGCCCCGGGGGTCACTTGTTTACATAGAGTTATATAGAAAAAAGTTTAAAAAGTCTTCACATCAGAAACCAAACGACATAGAGCTTAGATATTTTGTATGTAGCATTGTCAAGAGGACCTCTACCAAGTTTGTTCAAATCATGGCCCCTGGGTCAAAAATGGTCCCGCCCCAGGCGTCACATGTTTTACATAGAGTTATATAGGAAAAGTTTTAAAAATCTTCTTGGCAGAAACCACATTGCCTAAAGTTTAGATATTTGGTGTGCAGCATTGTCTAGTGGACCTCTACCAACTTGTTCAAATGATGACCCTGGGGTCAAAACTGGCCCCACCCGGGGGTCATTTGATTTAACACAAGGATTTATATAAGGAAAACTTAAAAAATCTGCTGCTCTGAAACATCGAGGGCTATACCTTCAATTGTTTGTTGTTATGTCTCCCCAAAACCCGCCCTTCTGATGGTGACATATTGTTTTTGCCATGGGAGTCTGTTTGTCTGTCTGTCTTTCACACTTCGTTTCCTTTCAATAATTTGAGTACAAGTTGACTCAAAGCTTTCAAATTTCACAGGGTTATTGCCTTTATTGAGTACAAAGAATCCCTTTTGAGTTTTAGGTCAAAAGTCAAGGTCAGATGGACCTCTAGAGTGACACCCATTTGCACTCAATAACAGGATAACCATTTCGCCCAGAGCCTCCAAACTTCATAGGATGAATTGCTTGTACTAAATAAAAGAACCATGTTGTTTTTGGGGCTAGTATGTCAAAGGTCAGGGTCACAGGGACCTGTAGAGTGAAAACTATTTCTGCAGAGTAACTGTAGTACACCCAGAGCCTTCAAACTTTATAGGATAATTGTATTAGAAGAACCCTATTGTTTTTAGGGTCCATAGGTCAAAGGTTAAGTTCACAGGGACATGTAGAGTGAAAACTATTTCTTCTCAGTAACTGGAGTATCATTACACCCAGAACCTTCAAACTTTATAGGGTAATTATATTAGAAGAACCCTATTGTTTTTGGGGTCTGTAGGTCAAAGGTCAAAGTCACTAGGACCTGTAGAGTAAAACTATTTCTGCTAAAAATTTTGAGTACCATTACACCCAGAGCCTTCAAACTTATTGCAAAGCTTTTCAAACTTGCACCTATAAAAACCAATAACGATATTTGTAACATGAGCAATGAGACTCAGGTGAGCGATTTAGGGCCATCATGGCCCTCTTGTTTTATTTTTATTTTTTTATTTTTTTTGTAAGTGCAAAATCAACATCTGGTATAATGTTTGAAGTTCTTATATTTTGGATGTAATCATCAATATTGAAGAATCTTTCTTTTGTTTCTATATGTATTTGCCCATTTCAGTAACATCTACTGAACAGGTTGAAGAACAACTGCCAACCAAAGAAGAAATCAAAGGACGTTTGTATGTTAACAGCCGAGTCCTAGAGGATGAAATTGATCCAATTTTTATCATCGATGATCTTGTCTCTGAAGAGGTTCTCACATTTGATGAACATCAAGATATCAAAACTACTGATTTTAAACCAAACAAAGTGAGGAGTTTGATCGAATATATTCTAAGGAAGCCAGAGAATGTTTTCTTAGCGTTTTGCAATGTGTTAGACAAACACTACCCCTCTCTTGCAGTACTGCTGAAGAATGGAACATCAACACAAATTGCAGTTGGTAGGGCTTTTTCCGAAATTGCTGTTTTAAATGTTTTTCTAATTTAATTGGATGCTGTTGTACTGAACATTTTAAATTTAGAAAACTAAACGACTGAAAAATGCTAATATATTTTCAAGTACATATTTACATAATCTAGAAAAGCCTTTGATTACAAAATAATTGTAATGATGTTCTCTTAAAAAGCCACTGAATTAAACAAAAATGTCAATAATGATTTCCTTTTCTATCATAATTACTAATCAAATTTTAGATTTTTTCTCACAAATACAAAGGAATTGTTAATAAGTGTTCCTTTTTATAGATCAAACACACAGCCTGAAGCCGATCATTGGTGTAAAATTTATACAGAAATCCACTAAAACATCCTCGAACAAGAGTCAAGACCCTGCTAGTAAGAATGTTGTGATATACAATGTATACGAAATTACAAAAACACTTTCAGATACATAAACGGACTACTTCAAAATAAGCGATCGTTTAATTTTGGCATGGTTATTATGCAGATCTTGGAAATATACGACATTTAACGGCCTGAGTATCAATATCTTTACTCCCTGGATTTTCTCACTTGTCTTCAAGACATTCTATCAATTTCAGTCGGTTATACTTAAACGGTTTATTAATAACGAGGCACTCTGTCTGTTTTTAGACTCTAGTATACGAAACTGTTTCCTTATTTCAAACAATCTATATGATAAGAGTATTGTTAGTAAAACAACTTGGTCTGTTTTAAGACTCTCGGGAGAAGACTGAAGTGAAATTATGTTTTATTGGTGACGGAAAAGAGGAAGAACAGATGATTGTAGATGACCTTTTTTCAGAATATGCCTTTGATATTCAAGAAGAAGTAAGTTTTTGGTGTTTTAGATTTAAATTTTTTCTGTTGGAATCTTCGTGTGATCTGACAAGTTTACATTAAACTTCATATGATATAACACTTAATATGACATTGAAGATTGCTTTGGTCTTGTTTTAAGTGCATGCATATTGCGTTTGTACACAACTTAAAATAAATATATACTTTCTTACTCTTTTAGTATATTTTGGTTTGATTAAAATCAGAATTAAATCTGCAAAACTTATTCAACTTTATTTATCTGTGCATTTACAGGCAATGGAAATAGGATTTGAAGTTTCCGATATCCAGTTCTCTAGTATTCGCATTAACCTGACCAGCATGTCGAGGCAAGCGCAAATGGAACTCTTGAAGCGGTGCAAGGAGTCACCACACTTTGTAAAGAAATGGATACAGAAACTTATAACGGAAAAACACGTACAACGTTTACAAGAGAAGAAACTTGAAACGATGACGTTTCAAATAAAATTGTATCTTCCAAGATTAGACGAAAGTAAATGGCACTAAGTTAATTATTTTTTAGATTTGCAAAATCGTCTGAATTTGTACTCTACTTTAAATATGGGGTTCTTTATTCTATGCTTTACAAAATATCTTTTTATTTTAATTTTTAATGTTTTAGCGATACAAGTTTTGTCAACAGTATATTTCTTTTCGTTAAATTTTTTTGACTTTCTGTTTATTTCAGTAAACTGCCATCTGAAAAGTTAGTGAAGTCAGGTTTTATGAAAATTCATGCTTTTTATATCGTAGGAAAATGCTCCTGCAAACTGACCAAAGAAATTATTGTCCGTCATTTCTCTTTGATGGAGGAGGGTATGAGATGCGTGGACCAGATGATAAAAACATTTGGAGACTTCGAGGGATTTGACGATGCCACCAGATCGACATTTAAAGACCTGCTTGACAATACGACATCTGGAAATAGAACAGAAAACTTTCTACGCCAGTTACTAGAGTTATCTGATACAAGACTACATCTCTGCCTTTTGGAAAGGGAAATGCGTGAAACAAATGTGCAGCTGTTTAAAAAGATAACCTTTGCCACGTCAGATAACACAGGTGACTAATCATATTAATTTATGAAAAATAAACGGCATGTCCCTTGTCTTACCTGTGCAGGGAAACAAGGGAAATTTGCTAATTGAAAAATGTATTATATATGCGCAAAAATTTCAACAATATATAAGATAGTCTCTCTATGGTCTCTACAAACATCATTTTACATTAATGAGCACCCTTGAATAGCATGTTTCAATTAGATTTACAAATAACTATGAAGCGAACTTGTGGTTTTCTTTTTCGCAAATAGTTAGACAAAGTCTATAACTACAAGATTATTTTTACAGAAATAAAGCTATCTGCAGCAGACATTAGGCGTAACATAAACTTCCTAGTTGACGAACTGGAACCAAGGCATTTTAGAGACATGCTTACTGGGCTACAGGGAAGCGAACACATAGTAGAAAAAGTCACCTCCACAGAACCTAGAAAAGACAGATGCAGAGAATTATTGAATTTTATTTTACAAAAGAAGCCTTCATCTGTAGAGATGTTTGTTCAGGAGTTACAGAGACTCAACAAAGATCATATTGTTGAATTCCTTGTTGCATCTAAGAACGACGAAGGTAAGAGGTTTTTTAGGCATTTTTACCCACTGAGCGAAAATATAGGACCTGTGGTTGATCAGTGTCATCAGTTTGAAAATACTGATTTCAGAGTCAGAAATTGCTTTTACGACCTAAATATATGGCTGAATAAAGCAGAGTGCCATTACCTGAAGGATTGTGGTCGAATATAACAACTGGTGTTGTATATATGATATAATTTCAGTTATATTTTAATTCTTATCACCTTGAAGAGTTAATCATCATTTGGTTACGTACTGTCAGTATATGCAGTTGTAAACAAATGGTGCAGTTTTGAAATGATTTGTTAAACAGATATTTTTGTTTTGTGTTGGTAAACATTAAGGCGATTCTTATATTAAAAATTAAGGAATTTGTTGATGAATTCAAAAATAAATGACATATACAGGCTGTAAACGCAACATTAATTTTGCTTTGATCTTATTTCAGAACAAACAGACCTTAAGGAAGCTGTTGTAGAAAGATATAAAGATATAGTAGATGAAATCGAACCACGTAGGTTCAGGCAAATGTTTGTAGATAGACGCATAATAAAAGCAAAAGAAATTGACGCAATCTGCAAGCTGAGTACAAGACGCCATAGGGCAATATTGTTTATGAAGTGTGTTCTCAAAGAAAAAAGGTCAGCTTTAAAATGTTTCATCGATGCCCTCGATGTAGCAGGGTACAGGCATCTCGTTCAAGTGATATCAGCTGATCTTGGTACGTAGATACTTAAATTAAATTCTAAACAGTGTTTATGTTTCATACACATTTGACGCATTTTCTTTAAATGATCACTATATAAATTAATGCCTTCTTTTCCTGGCTACTTTTTGACTGTGTAGGGAGGATGTTTTTTCTGACTTCTTTTCCTGATATGCGTTTTACAGATTTTTGAAAATGAGTTTGTTTTTATTCATTATTGTTTTTGATATAGTCACAAACTTTTCTGGTATTTCAGAGTCATATAAAGATTGTCCAAGACTTTACCAGTCTCTCTTTGGCGGAAATAATATATTTCAAATCGACGGCGAGATACAACTAGATTTCAAGCAAGGTAAGGATCATTACACTCTTCTTAGCACGTTAACACGTTATAAAATCTACGGATACTGTCTTTTTTAAATCAAAATTACATGCTTTGTATAGGCTAATTATTTATGTTATTTATTGTAAACTCTACATTTTGCTTTCCTGTAATTACAGGCGACATCAAAGAGTCTCCTCTACAGGTGTTCCTGCATAGAATGATATACAATGGTCAAGAGGAAGTCGAACGTCGACTGGTAGAAGAACTAGAAGCAGGTAATGAGAAGAGTTTAGATCTCCCGGAGGAAACCCTCGTCAAGCGTCAAAGAACATCGGAGTGGATTCAAAAACAACGACTTGACCGTAAAAGGGAAAGAAATTATTATGGGGATGAAAGAGGTAAGATATATTGTCAAGTACTTGAATTATAACGAAAGAAATTAGAAAGAATATGCAAAATATTAATTTTGTTTTCTTGAAAATAGTTTGCCGCTTATACTTCATTTATAAAAGAATTATCTGATGGTAAATAATATAAAAATTCCAGATGAAAATTATCTAATGGTAAATAATATAAAAATTCCAGATGAACCTACAGGATGTAAACAGTTTTGTCCCGAGGTTATCTTGGCTGTAAGGGAATTGTCTCCGTTGTCGTCGCGTTTACTATCCTGTGCAAATCGTCAAGATGAATTGGCAGAAAATTGTAGTTCAGCCCGGCTCACACGGACCTTTTCAATGGGAAGTGAAGAAAAGCCACTCTATGAGGATATATCACCACCTACATCACCAGGTCGTGTAGTTATTGACAAACCACATGTTATCATCAAGGCTCCTTGTTCACCACTAAACATGGTTGAACGGCGTCGTCGGAAATCGCTCTCAGATGGTTACTCACGTTCATCCTCCATTACGACATCGCCATCTAGTTCTATAGAATTGTGCGAGAATAATCAACAACCAAGTCTCCTAGATATCCTTGGTCTTTGATGCGAAGTCTTTAATGATTTTACCGCATCTGTTCCGAAAAAGAACATTATCTGTTGAAGAGTGAACTTATTTTACAGCATATAAATCTTTTTTTAAGTATTCCTTTTCATTTCCGTTTTATCTACAGTCGTGTACTTTTTGTTTATAAAATGTCTCGTATATTTATTCAATAATGATCACCTACGCTGAGCGTAAAGTTTTACATCAGTCGTATCAGATGGAACAGTCATTTGATATATAATTATGTGTGGTTATTGGTGTAATTAAAAAATACAGTCTTAAAATTTAAAGAAAGAGTGAATTTATACTTATTTTTATCGCATTCACGACCTCAGTAGAGTGATGGGTATCTAACTGCAAATATGCAAATGAAGTTTTCCGTTCCAAAATCAGATATTTTCGTATTCGAGAAACAATTTACATGTGACAGAACAATTTTTATTTTGAATAAAGAGTTTTCAAATTATGTTTCAATTTATTAGTTTTATTTTTTGTACTTTCTGCAACGTCTCTTTTTGCTTAAATGTAATATTTTGTTTAAAGTGTGCAATCATCAATTAAGTAATGGTATGGTATTTATTTTTAGATTACGCAATAGTCAAGTTGTAATATTATATTTTTATTTGTCTTTAATTCAGCAACGTCTCTTGCTTTAATTTAATATTTTTGTTTTAATTATGCAATCATCAATTAAGTTTTGATATGGTATTTATTTTTAGTTTATGCAATAGTCAAGTTGTAATTTGATTTTTTAAAATTTATTTTGAGATTAAGCAATCATCAAACTAAATTTGTATGTAGCTGTAAAGATTAAGCAATCATCAAGCTATACTTTGCTGTTTTATTTATTTTGAAATGTATGCACTTTTATAGACAATAACATTTATGTCATTGTGTTGAAGGCACAATGCATACGAATATGCTTCAAATAATTAAACATTTTATGATGATAAATTGAAGCTGCTTAATCTGTTTCTGTCTTTCTCCTAGAATATAATACGCTACAATAGAAGGTTTCAGTTTTTGTTTTTGATAAATGGTCACTAAAGTCAGTAAACCTACCAATCTTGAAGAACTAAATTATTCTATAAAGCTAAAACTGTATCATAAGGTTACAGACGTCAAATAAGACTATTCAACTGATAATGTTACCTTTGGTCTAGGTCGTGAATTTTATAACGGACTTAATTCCGGTTCTTATTTCTTGTTCAAATATCTCTTCAGTTACGTCGAACTTCACAAATTAAGAGCAAAATTACATATCCTCTGTTCCTCGCAAGATATTGTGTTTAGACGTTTTTCGGTCAGAAACTTAAGTCTTAAATCTCCGTATTAGTCCTAGTGATAGCTTAAATCCATTGCTATTAAAAGCGGGTATTATGAATGCAAGTAAACTGAATATCGAGGCTGTGTTTCCAGAATGGCTTAAGCCGACATGACTGCATGAACACGAAACCGATTAGAACGCTAAACATATCCGATAATTATTGGACCTTGTTGGACTTCTCGTTTCTATGAAATAGTCGTGCTATTGTGATCACTGAGTCGGCGGCCACGTCGTGCAAAACTTTAATGTAGCTGACTTCACAAAAAACATAAGGCTTAAGTTTAGATATTTGGTGTGTAGCATTGTCTTGTGGACCTCTACCAAGTTGATTCAAATCATGACCCCATTATCAAATGTGGCCCCGCCCCAGGGCTTATATGTAGTCATATAGGAAACACTTTAAACAATCTTCTTCTCTAAACATCACTGACATTTCACAATGAGGTTTGTAATTTTAAGCATCCATTAGTATACCACTATCAAGATTGTTCTCATATCCCTGCGGTCAAAATGAGCCCCCATCCAAGATGTTTCTTGGTTTCGCATAGACTTATATAGGAAAAAATCTTTTGGGAAAGGACAAAGCATAGAACTCAACTATTTACTAATCCCGCGACACACCCCACCGTTTTTTCTTTCTTTCTTTCCTTTTTTAGTTTTTTTCTGGTAAAAGAGAGTACATTCCGCGCCATATGTTTTTCATTTCATTATTTTTGTCTTCTTGATGGGTTAATATCCTCCCCCGTGCCCGGGACCTCTCCCACCCCTCCTCCGGAAAATATTTTGTTTGCTTTTTTAGGTATTTGCCAGCTCGTTTTCGACAAATACAACAGACGAGCGTTGGTGCCGCTCCGCGGTGCTATTGCTACATTTACATTTGGAGAGTAAAAATGAAGTTATACCAGCATAAAAGGTAATTTACTCAAAACCTTTTATTATTTTGCTACAACACAATATTCAGTGTAATGTAGCATGTAGCGAATATCAATTGAAAAAAATTATATTCCTTACTGACAATAAACGACAATTTCCAAATTTTCCATGTTGCCCTTGGTTTACAGATGCCTTTTCTTTCGCCGTTCCTTCTTTCTGAGCATTCTCCTAACCGATTCTGCATAGCTGAAAATCCGGGATTCTAGCATTCATCAGTACTCTCAAAGACTCTTCTTTCAAAGAAGCTCTGAAATATTTATCGGAAACTATACATTAGTTTATGCTCAAGTTAAGAAAAAAATATAAAAAAACCTTAAAATGTGCCAAACATTTCTAATGATTAGTTTATTTATAGTTTAAACGAGTTTTATTTCGAAATGTTAACATTCAATTACATTTGTACAGATTGAGCAAAAAATAATTTTATCTTTTAATACTTACCTATATTTATTTTCCTGCCTGCTTTTCCATTGCTTAGTCAGTTCTTTCCTCAATAATGTCAGCCGCAGTTTTCTTTGACATTAAAACTTTAAAATACATTGACACATTCCGTTAGCATAGACGCTCCAGAAGATGACATATTTGTCTCCAATTAGCAGTTCAGTTATATAAGTGGAGAAATATATGAATCATGTTTTAGCAAAAGCATATTCTGTTGCCAAAACAGTCATAAACAACTGCTATTGAATTGCTAACTTCTTAAAAATAAATTGATAGAATGGTACAATTTTATACTTAGTTTTGGGTTCGCCTTTCTTTTGGTTTAAGAGAACACAGCGCTATAAAAAATTTAAACAATTATCTGAAATGTTTTTAACTAAAATATTTTAATTGAAATCATTTAATGCTCCATAGAACATGTTTACAATGCATGACTGGAAAACATTAAGTTGCGTAACAACACCAGTCTTATTCTCAACACCATACTGGCTGCGTTTCTTGCAACATTTCATATTTTGCCAGGTTCAGTTCAACCTCTGTAGCTACAGCTAAACCATTTTTTTTTTACATACCGGATACATACTCACTCTATATGTCTATGCTTTCATCAAAGGTGGGGTTGGGGGAGGGAGATGTTTAAACATTTAAACTATAATTTCATTGATGATATTCTTTTTATAATTCTCACTTAGTTTGACCTGATTCTGAAACGGTCGAGTAACTTAAGTTTAGAATATGCATTTTCACACTAGTAAGTTTCTGTAGCTCAAGTTTGGCCTTCAAAATGGTACATCATTTCAATTCATTTAAGTGCGCAAGGTTTCCGAAAAATATCATTTCCCTTTAACTTATTGCATCCGTTTTCTCTTCCAAGAGGATGATCTTATAAGAACAGTACCTAAACACCAAACAGAATAAAGGACTGAAAGTATTAACATCGTGCTTAGCTATGAATGAACGAATGAATATGTCAAAAAAACACCGGAACTCACAAGATTTGCAAAAAAGTTACATTCGTAGATTCTGAATAACTTGTCTCACCTATAAATATCCATAAGAAGCGACTCAAAATGATAGAATAAAGCATCAAGTTTGGAGTAAAGAAAGGTACCCTAAAATTCGACATCGTAACATATCTTTGACGCATCAGTGCTTTAATTTTCTATTTCAATTTACCTAAAAAAGTTTGTATCCTAAATATCATAAACTTTCGTATTGTATATCATTCTAGACCAGAAACATAAATACCATGCAGCCCCATAAAGGTATTGACGAATTGAACAGATATTATGTTATGCTTAAAACTGCCCTTGAGAGAGGTTTTGTTGGGTATATACGGAAGGTATTGAGTTGTCATCGTAAGTTTTAATGGAGAATGGCATAAGCTTTAAATCTGCACGAAGATATGAATTGAACGTGGTTACATACTCGACAGACAACATCCGGTTTCATATCAGGTACGAATTTTAGGTTTGTCGCAATCAAATGTTACAGTTTTCAATTTTGGCATCAAGCCCAAAATCTCATTTATTATCATCTTTTAATGGCTTTATAGTTCCTATATTAAAAAGTTGGCATTTAAAAGACACGTCAAATTTTAGGGGAAATACACTTTTAAACAGATTGGGTAAATTATTTACACGAATTCTAAATATTAGATTAGATGATTTGGCAGAACGAAAATTTTATTTAAATTGAAACTCAAGATTATTTTAGAAAAGGAATGGGCACAGTTGACAATAATTTCATCCTACATAATGTTATAAATTACTACTTTAATGATGGCGTGAAATTTTTCTGTGCATTTCTTTTACTTAAAAAATAGATTTTGTGGCGAAAGAAAATTTGTGCTTTAAATTGTTTAGATATGGGGCTAGAAGAAGTATTCTAAAAGTTAAAAGGATGTATTTATTTTTATCAAAGATGCATCTTCTGGTCTTCTATCCGAAAAATAAAATATTTTTATATGAAGTTTTTTTATTATTTCGTAGATTTATTCTGTTTATTTCAACAAAGTTGCACGAAACAGTGATTGAAAAAAAAAAATCTTTAAAATCATTGACAAAAAGGGTACCTTTATATAGGTATCAAAATGATAACCACATGAACATATTACAATAATTGTTTCTTAATTAAAGCAAACACAATTTCACATGTAAGCTTCCATTTTGCACAGTCCTGTGTCATTTTTACACTCTTTCACGTGTTAGATATTTTGAGATGTACAGAACAATTAATTGCAAAACGATTTAATATTTTTAATGACAGGACGGCAACGTAAAGCACAAGTTACTGTACACCGTTTATTTTCAACGATTTCACTGATTTCCCCGAGTCCAATGCTTTTGGCATTTGTGGATGACAACCAGGTGCAGGAAACGGAATTTACACAAAGTTAGAAATGGCTTCATGTGATTTTGTTAATGAATAAAGCATGGTATAACGTCGAAATGTTATACGGATCTTTTGCACCGTAGTTAGATTTTAGTAGACCTTTAATGGCGGACAGGTCACGTGGCCCTCAAAATTGCAGCGGTCAAATTATCAATTATGGAACGGTTTAAATGATACTGGTACAAAACTTTTTTTCTAAATTTCTTTGACAACGCGACATCACGTCTTGATTATGTACCCTGTTGCACGTAGATGTAATTTCTATGACGTAATTTTAACAAGCTTTCTGTCGATGGTGATATTATTCATCCTTTAAACAAAGATGACCTATTAAAACGAAATAAAGTCCATGGCTGCAGGAGCAAATATCATGCAAACGCTCGTTTGCTAATTGACTTTGTAATAAGCCGTAGTTAAACCTTCGGTGACAGCTAGCCCATTATAGAACGGTTTGTGGTTGCTTATTACACATAAACTAGAGTTGGCGCAACCCTAAAAGGTACGGATAAGTTTTTATACCAGAGAGATGTTGTAAGGTATGAACGGAAGGTAATGATTTATCACCGCAAGTTTTAATTGTGAATGACTTTAGTTTTAAACCTGCACGGAGATAGTTTGAACGTGTTTACATACTCAACTCACTGTTTTTGGTTTCGTATCTGGTACGAAGTTTAGGTTTGTCACATCTTCATCAAATTCTACAGTTTTCAACTGTAGCATCAAGCCAAATATCTAATTTTATTATCAGGTGTTACCTTCGCCGATGTCTGAAACAATTGTAAGAAACAGTTTCGTCCATTTTTTTTATTCATAAAAGGACCATTTAACTATCCAAGTTTACCTTTTCAATGGAGATCACTACAGTCACTTTTGTATGTTTTACTTCAATCTGTTAAAGTTAATTATTTATATTTACATCAAAATTAGCCAAAATATGCCCCAAACACTTTCCCTTGATTTCCATTTGTTTTACTTTCATCTAAAAATATTTTTCAGAACAACCCCTTGTTACAAGTCAGTTTTATCAACTTAAAACCCGTACAACCTTACATACCATTGAACACAACAGAGGATTCCCCTTTTATTTTCCATTTCTATTTCACTCGAGAGAATGAATGAATAGAGAAAATAAATGAAATCGTTTGGTAATTATATTTATTTACATGTAATTATGTATTTTATTGAATTCTTAATAAAATCAAGTTCTCTATCTTTTCTATGGGATACCACATGAAAGCTGTTTTAATAAATCTTTTCTAATTTCGGAAAACACAGGCCAAAACATTTCATACTCTTTGTTCTGATTTTTGCTAAATGAAACACTGGACTGTCTTTTTTGTACTATAAATATGATCGTTTAACCTAGCCTTTTTCGAATCATGTTACTATACTGACAGGTGTCGGCATTTTGCCATGCAATTCCTTAATTGCTTTTAAACTGACCACTAGAAAATCATAAACATTTTGCTCTTTAACAATTTTAAGAATCTAAACCATAACCAATTTGTTGAAGATTTTCTTTATGTTTTATCTCACCCGAGCTCAGGGTGCTTAGTGTAACTTGCGAATGGTTTTTGTCCTCCGTCTGTTGTTTTTCGTCAACGTGTTAGCTCCTTAACACTCTTTGGGTCATATTTAATAGCAAACTTCATGAAACGTGTGCAGAATATGTTTGTCTTGATGATTTTTCAGATGAGTTTGAGACTGGATCACGTTGGGTCAGAACAAGCTTATCAGTTGATTATCAAAGTCAAACCTCATAACCAAATTTTGAGTTTTTCATTTACCCTGTAAGAATTTTTATATTCATCATTTTTTGGATGAGTTCGAAACTGTGTCACGTGAGGTCAAACACTATGTTACTTAGTCAGATCAGTGGAAATTCCTTGAAACACTTAAAAAATCTCTTTTTACTCACTCTTCAAAACTTCATCAATATTGTTTTCTTGTTGATCTTTCGGAAGTGGGTTCAGAATTAGTTGAAAACTAGATCATAAAATCACGTTGACGAAAAACGTTCAAATTTTAGACCCAAACCTTAGGAAACCAGAACAGAATGGTTGTCTTACCGTCGTTTTTCAGATGATATGGACACAAGATAACTCTAACACCAGAATAGAAGAGGCTTCGTCAGACAACTCTAGAGGATACACTTTTTAAACCAAATTATCATTTGTATAAAGTGTTTGTTCTGTTGATTTCCCGAAACAGTTCACGTGGGATCAATTTAATATGTTTCTAAATCTTAAGATGATTTGTAACTTGTTTTATCAATAATCTTCCAGATAGGCTTCAAGCACAGTTTAAACCCCTATAAGACTTAAGATGTAATCTGTTATATATACTTTATCTTGATTTGTAAGGAAAAATATGATAATTTGATATTATTAAAGTTTGGTACTAGATATCGCCGGGTTTAATATTATTAAAGACTGTGATCATGAGAAAACGTTGTGAACACTTCGTATCTATGTTTCTTGATAATATCTTGGACTATTCTGAAACTGGGTCTCATGAAGACAAAACGAGGTCTCGAAACCTTGGTCACACCCTTGTAGTCACATTTTGTATTTATAGATTATTTAAACTGGCTCAGAGGAGGCAAGAAAAACACGTCGCCATCTATAATAGAGGTATATCTTCGTAACATATAGTCAAATTGATATCTTGTTGATATTCAGGTTGTTCCTAAATCTCAGTGCATTTCATGAATGTGTTGAATGTGACTTTTAGATATGCCTTCTTGCTTAAAGTAGCTGAACTTACTCTTCTATGGTGTTACAATGAATTCGATAAAAAGCAGGTGTTTTGATAAAAAAAATATATCAGAAAAGAAAATTTAATCGAGCGCAGGAAGTTTAAGAATCTAAATAAGAGTACTTCTAATACTTTTAACGAATAACATGATTTAAGCCACGTGTAAATCAAATGTTTCTTAGTTTTAAGTAATATTCTATGTGCACTTAATGCACATTTCATTGAGGACTATTCTACTGGCATCCATATTTAGTATGTCAATTTTGTAAGGACTATTATAACGAGCTATGAAATGATGCTTGCAATGTTGGAGCTTGGAAAATCAGTTGGAACACTGTATTCATAGAGAAGATGTTTAGCGTATCTATGCACCAAGTGGGCTGTTTTCAACAAACAGAGGTCATATTAATAGTTGTCAATGATGTTACGGGAATGAGATTCCAGTCGCTTATCCAAGTCAGTGTCTTAGTCATGGTCAGCATCGAAGTCATTGCTATCTGGATCAATGTCAAAGTTATTCTAGTACAATGTTGATATTATCCTTCGCGACCAGATCAGGTCCTGTCAATTTTCTTTCTCGATAGCCATTCAAGGTGGATTTTTGTGGTATTTTTTCCGCTATTTAATCAGTGCACGATAAAGGTGTTTTGTTTTCAGGTCTAGGTCATAACATTATAATTCTGTTATGAGCTATGATCATGAAAAGCCTAAACACAGTTTAACTGTAAAGTAGTCGGACCAGCACGCTGAAAAGCAACGGACAAACGTGGAAAAAAGCATTACAGTGTCGAGCTATTATTCTTCTTCTACAGGTTTTAATGATTCAGGGTGGTTTACGAACACGTTACCTATGCATATGCAACCTACAATAAAATACAATGTTGCAGCTGTAATACAATTTAGAAATGTTACTTTATTTTGCAGATATACTAACCTAACAGAGCAATTTCAAGAAGAAAATTATGGTAAGTGAAAATTTGCTTTAGAAATACTTCCACAAACGAAAAGGAACTGATACGAATTGCATACATTGTTTACTAAATCTATCTTTATCTCTTTATCTATCAAAACATTCAACTGATTCACACATGTCAAATCCGTTGTCCTTCAAGAAGACTTCAATTTGATTAATTGTTGAACAGTCCTCGATGGAGTGAATTTTCTAAGAGAATGAAAATATAGAGACATACGCCTAAAATCATCAAGTGTAACTAGTTAAAAAGCACAGACACTAAATAGAAATATCGGAGTCTTTTGAAAAGTAAAATGCTAATTTGTCTTAGTACGGTTAGCTGTAGAGTCACTGTTTTATGTTGTACAGATTCCAAAATACGATGGTCGAATCTGTTAAGACTTTTTCTCTATATTCTGCCTTTGAACTTATTTAAAGAAGTAACGTAGGTACCAGTCAAGTAAAGCCGCTGCACAGTGACCTCCGTTCGCTGCTAGCTAGCTATGTGCTAACAGTTAAATGGCAGGTCGCAATATTAACGTGGATGTCGTTTTGCAATAAATTTCATTCATTTTTTTCTTTGCAAAAATACGTGCAAAACTGCATAGTTGAAGACTATATTTTTCTGTATTTTATATTGCAGTATTTTGAATAGAAAAGGTAATATATAGCATCGTATTATATACAATTTATGCATAAAAATCACCTCACATAACAAAGGGACACTTTTACATGGTATAATGCTTAGGAGGCAGCGTATAGATACAAATTAACCTCCAAATGTAGCATTTTACCATTGTGTAATAACAGTAAAGAAACGTATAATGACAAATATTCATCAATATGAGAAAACCAACATCACTGACGATAATTGAGTATGGTGAAAAAGTTAATTAACAAAGTATACTGACAAAGTATCGTAATGATATGACAAAACAGTTTAACAGTTTTTTAATTGAAAATGTATAAATGATATAAGCTAATAACCCTTACACAATTCTTAATGAACAAAACATTATTTAGGCCTAACGTTCCTTGGAAAACCGGCAAACAAAATCATATGCTAATGAGTGGATAATAATAAGGATCATGCCATCGTTTAATAACACTGTACGAAGTGTCATATAACTGCTAAGAGTCAAAGTATAGTTATTAAAATGCATACTTTAGTGAAGAATAAACAGTGTATAATAATGATAGACCACCAAAAATAAGAAATGGCCCGAGGATCATATCATTCTACGTGAGCTTCGTATAATGGCAAACTGACCTCATAAGATCGAAAATGAACATTATATAATGATAAACAAGCAGGATATGACAAAAAACAGGATCATAAAATAGCAAAACGAATCATATTATCAAAAGTGAAGTGAAGTTCGGATGGGTAAGATGCTGGCCTGCAAGTCCGTCGAATGCAATGAGGAGTAGGGCCAAAAGAAAATACTGTTCATGAATAATCATTAAAACACCGCTATGGGCCTTGAAATAATAAAAAAAATATCTATTTTTATCGTGTGTCTTGCTTACAATTGTATTTGGTCACGATTTATGAAATATCTCAGAAAATGTATTAGGCATATGAAATTATTTGTACGCCACTGAAAACTGCGTAGTTATGTGACTTAAAAAAATAAACCAGTACAAATGTAGAGCCTTCTCAGTTAAGAACCTTCAAATAGGAAAAAGTAGATACGAGGGTCATTCACTAAATTCTGTCACTAATGGTCTTCCATAAAAACCCTGTTACATAAAAACATGACGATTTCATGTATTTTTTGGCGGATGTATACTCAACACAGCTGTCAAACATGTACCTAATCCGATGTAAACTGACCAAGTTATTCATTGTTGAATTATACTCAAGCACATAAAGTGGCTATATTTCAATGCTATGATGAATCGTGAAGAAAGATAGAATTCAGTACAGGGCTTAAATTAAAGCCCGTGTTGCTTTGACATATCCCCAATATATATATTTTTTTTAAATCGTGTCTATCCATGGTTTTTAATAGCATTAGGGACAGATTTCGATTATCTAAAAATTTCAAAGGGGTTAATGTTGTCTTAAAGACAGTAACCGTCCAGGCGGTTGGGCTTGATGTTGCAGCAACAGAAATAAGCATTGATGCCATGAAGCGTATGGCAGAAAAAGATGGTTGATAAAAGTTCCCCCAAAAGCTCATTTCAGAAGGGGTCGGCCATCATATTCTGACTGATCGTTTGAAATCAGTGCCCCATTTGTTGAAACCCGATCAAAAGTCTAAGCGCTTAGAGTACGCCAAAAACTGTTAAAAAATATTAAGCTGCTCGCTGGGGATGAAGCTTGTGTGTATGTTTTTTAGCCCAGGCGATAAATCAATTACAATCAATGTCTATGTAAAAAAAACGACAAAAAGTTCTAAGGTTTTATATGCCATTTTATTCAGTTCTAGTGACCCCGTTGTACAAATACCTTGCAAAACGATAAAAGTTCAACCGCGTTCGACATCAGGGGTCTGCAAAATTAGGTGTGTAGTTTATAATTATATAAGTGCAAAAAAATACTCTCGTTTACGTAAGTACAAGACATATCAATAGTAATCATGTTAATAATAATAATAATAAGAAGAAGAAGAAGAAGAAATTAAGAAAGCAAATGTCTTATTCTAAAATCAATATCTTACAAAAGTGTGCATTGCATCTATTAATTTTCCTAAAAGTCAACATGATCTAATTACAACAAGAGCACCGCTAGGCGGAGCATTTTATGCCCGAAGGGTGTTTTTTTTAAGTATGATGCATTTGTGATAAAAGGGAAGAAACCTTAGGTTCTAACATAAATGATTTGCTTTAAATTTTGATTTTTTTACCTTTGACCTACTGACCCCAAAATCAGTAGGGATCATTCACTCAATGTGTGCAACCATTATATGAATGTTGAAGTCTCTATGAAAATGGTTGTCGAGCTACACAGTGTAAGTGTTTGTATACATTTAGCTCACAGTGACCCTGACCTTTGGCATACTGATCCCAAAATGTATAGGGGTTATCTACTCAATGTGTGCAATCATGATATTAAGTTTAAAATCTCTATAACAAATGATTTTCAAGTTAAATGGCAGAAATGGTTTTCAATGTTAAGGACTATGTGACCTTGACTTTTTACATACTGACCCCAAAATCAGTAGGGGTCATCCATTCAATGTGTGCAACCATTATATGAATTTTGAAATCTCTGTGACAAATGGTTGTCGAGTTACGGAGTGTAATTTAGGTCACTGTGACCTTGACCTTTGACATACTGACCCAAAAATGTAAAGGGTCATCCAATCAATGTGTGCAATCATAATATAAAATTTGAAGTCTCTATGACAAATGATTGTCAAGTTACATGGTGGGAGTGGTTTTCAATTTTAAGGTCTGTGTGACCTAACCTTTGAGCTTCTGACTCCAAAATCAATAGGGGTCATCCACTCATTGCGGGCAATAATCACATGAAGGTAAAAGACTTTAGGCCATAGAGTACTTAAATTATCCTCCAGAAACCAAATTGTACAACATTACCGTCTAAAACGACTTTTTATCGACGTTTGTTACGAATAACCTCCTCCGTCTTACGAATGAATGAGGAGACAGGCAATGTAACATACAATATGACTTTGTCAACCTCCGGGTAAAATTCCGAATGTGTTCGTCCGATTGGAGAAATTCGGTCAGAGAAACGAGTACACCCAAGAATGGAATACAATCTAATTGGAACCGACAGATAAAAGGATAACATTTTCTCGCCGCGTTTAGCAATGCTGTGAGACCTTTTTTAATTTTATTGCCAAGTTGGTACAAACCGGTATAACAGATTTCTTTAAAAAGTTCTCTGTAGACTCGATTAATTCTGTAGGTTTACAGTTAAACGGAATAGTAGCTACTCTTTTGAGTAGAGCGTAATCTATTACAAAATATAAATTCATAATCCTTACAATGTATCCCACTTTGGCCAGCATTTTAAAAAAAGATTTTCTTGTTTTAATGTCTTGTGACACCTTCTTGGAAGCAGATTTCATTATCAAAGTGTTTTGTTATAACTAATCAAGCAAGATCGACAGTTACTGATCAAAACAAAGAGAATATGTCGCCCAGTATTCAGTAATGGACATACCTTACAGCATAGGTCACCGCGAGGGACAAAAGAAACGCTAAATGACGCAGCCATTGTCAAGTATAGTTTGTAAAGACTAAGGTAGGTGATTTTGGTCAGAATAGTGTTTTCGTGCAATGTTTTAGCCAGATGTTTCAAATTAGTCTTTGTCATTTGTCACAGTTATTAAAATGATAGAAATCATAGTTTCAACTTATGAAAAGGAAAACTGTGATTCCAAATTGTATTTGTACAGTTCAAACTTCCATTCTGAATAGTCCTGGTCACTTTTCGTAGTCTTTCACTGTTGAATATTTTAAGATGAACATATATTATTATTTTATTATAGTATCATCAATGTACATAGTTTACATATAAAACAACAGTAAAACATATAAAATAAAGTACATGGCCATTCAGTTATTGAATTATAACAGACTTGAATTATTTAACTACATGTGTATTTGAAACTCCGTGGTAATTATATATACCTTGGAAATAAGGTTAATCATACCTTTTAGCGAAAACTTTAATAAGATAAAACATTACTCTTTAAAATTTACTCTCTAAAATCAATTTAAGATATCTGAGCAGATCCAAATCTGGCCTAAAAGTGTAAGACACCCGTTTTTTATTTTAAATTCACTGCTGCGTAGCGGGGAGGGAATAATAGGAATGACCTTGTCTGTCCGTCTGTCTGTCCGGAACTTCGTGTCCGCTCCATAACTTTTAAACTCATCGAAAGTTTTTAAAATAACTTGACACAAATGATAACCATTATGAGCTATGTGCAGAGCACAACAACCAGGTCACTACCTCCAAGGTCAAGGTTACACTTAAAGGTAATATATAAAAAGTCCACATTTCGTGTCCGCTCCGTTACTATTAAATTGCTTGAAAGTTTTTAAAATAACTTGGCACAAATAATCACAATTATGAAATGATGTGCAGACCGCAACGTCCAGGTCGCTACCTCCAAGGTCAAGGTCACACTTAAAGGTCATATATAAAAATGTCCACATTTCGTGTCCGTTCCGTTACTATTAAACTGCTTGAAAGTTTTTAAAATAACTTCGCACGAATGATCACCATTATAAGGCGATGTGCTAAGCGCAAAAACTAGGTCGCTACCTCCAAGGTCAAGGTCACACCTAAAGGTCATATATGTAAAACAAATTCCATATTTCGTGTCCGCTCCATAACTTTTAAACTGCTACAAATGTGAGGTCCAAATGTAGCTGCCTATTTTCCGTAGAAATCATTAACCTAAGTCATATTGGGAAGTCTAATCTCTCTTCACACTTGCTATTCATTCCAATGATCTACTGCGGCAGGGGATATAGGTGTACTTCAGACTGCATTGTTCAATATTAATTTAACACTCAAACATTCAAATTCATTTGCATGTTTACATATAAATAAAAACAAGAAAACATATGTGTTTTAAAAGTCAGTACAAATGAATATTTACATTCAAATAAAAAGGTTTAAAATCAAGTTTTTTCCGTACGTTGTTTTAAAGTTAAAAGCAGGAATTTACCACCAGACGTATATGATCGGACAAAATGAAGTTCACTTTTTTATCATCAGATAACCTTTCACAGTTGTTTTCGATTAAAATGGCTTTGCTGAACAATTTGTTACGTATATCAAAATATTCTCAACAGTGTATTAAAACTTGTTTTTCATCTTCCACTACATGTTCATTAACATAAAAAGGACATTTTCTATCTTCTAACCTTAACCTTTTATATCTGCCTGTTCCAGATGAATTTTTGCAACAGCGCATCTAAACTTAGCTAAAGCTGATCTACGCTTAGCAGGTTACATGGCAGTAACATATGTGTGCCAAAACCAGTTTTAAAGTTTGTGTATGTTCTCAATTTACTCTGTCCTTGTCTGCTATTACCTCGGACAGCATTTACATCCACATTCCAACTTTGTCCTAGCTCTGTTCAAAGTTTCTAAAACGGGATTTAGTAACACGCTTTATATAATTGCTTTTTGGAATGGAGTTCTAGTATCAATTAAATTTATACAATCGTATTCATCCAAAATATCTATTACTCTATACTATTAATTCTTACAACTACTTCTAGATGTTTGTTTACAGTAGTAAAAAGTCTTAACATTCATTAACCAACCCATACCCCCTATTACTTCAGCACTAGGTGTGTATATACATATCCCTCGAAAAAAACACATTGCACGAACAGGTTTTAGTACCACATATGGAAGCTCCATATGCAATTTACTTGTCGCACTATAGTATAAAGCTGAAATGGCATTCCGTCGCTATTATGAAATTTTGCATTTAAAAGGCCTAGCGCTCTACTAGCTGACTGTGCATCGTATTTTGTTGTTTCATTATAATTTAGAAACTCATTTAAAAACCAGTCAAAGGTAAACATAGTTAATATTAGTTCCACATCTAAAATCAAATGATGTTCGTGCGTGCTACAGATGGATTTCTAAAGTGCAAAACACTACTTTTATTAACATTTACAACCGTGTGATTTCTTACACATCATTCTGATAATGTATCTAACATACATTATAAACCATTTTCATTTGATGCTAATAAAACAATATCATCAGCATAAAAAAGTAAAGATAACTTTGACCCATCCCCTATATCTATCCCTAGATCAAAAGTTTTCTAATGCTAAATCATTAATAAAACAGTTAAAGAGTACTGGTGAAATTATTCAACCCTGTATCAATCCGGTTTTACATCGAACGAGTCAGGTCCATTCACTTTCGCATATGATTTTACATTGCCATAGCGCGACTTGACAGCATTAAACATCTTACAATTTATGAAAATTTATTTACCTAAAATAACTAAACCTCTCCAAAGAATTTCCCTATGTACAGAGTCGTGTGCTTTCTGGAAATCTATGAAAGCAGTAAATGTTGGCAGTTTTTGTTTTAAACGAGTTTCAGTAATTGAAGTTATGGACAAACTGTACTACTGTTACGTCGGAATCGATTACGTTCATCGACTAATTTTCTATTACGCTCTTTATAATGAACTTGTTTCAAATCAAAGAGTAAATGACCTTCTTATGCCTCGAGCATGTTTAACAGAACTTTACAAAACGATTTAATATTTTAACGACATGGCGGCAGTGTAAACGCGTGTTTTCATTAATTTCACTGATTTACCAGAGTCCCATGCTTTTGAATTTGTGTATGACCACTATAGTGCATATATGCAGGAAACATGATTTACAAAAAGTTAGTAATATGTTCAAATCAGGAGAAAAAAAAAACAAATAAACAAAATGATACTGGTAAAACAATAAAATGATTTTAATTTCTGAAACAAAATTTACGCGATACAGTTAATAAATAAAGCACTGTGTAACGTTGAAATGTTCTTTATGGCCCGGTCACACAGCGATCTACGGCTTAATGTAAAATGCAAATATGTTTGTGATATGTTTTTTATCTGTATTATGATGATAGCTCTCCTAAATGGAGGTAAAAAAGTATCTATCTACGCAGCTCTAAAAGTTCTTGAAGAATTGAATGTGTATGTTTTTGTGCGAGAGATGTCTCGTAAGGTATTTTCGGAAGGTACTGAGTTGTCGTCGTAAGTTTTAATCTTGAATGACATTAGTTTCAAATCTGCAATGAATTGAACGTGTTTACATACTTGACTGACTGTTTTCGGTTTCGTATCTAGTAGTAGAAGTTTAGGTCTGACACAACTAAATCAAATTTTACAGTTTTCCATTGTATAAACAAGCCCAATAATACATTTTATGATCATCTGAAGACATGACCTTGGCCTATGTCTAGAAGATTGTAATTATAAGAAACAATTGTCGCCACATTTCCTTCATAAAATGACCATTTAACTTTCCCAGTTTAACTTCTAAAAGGAGATCACCAGTCACTTTTGTACGTTTAACTACACTCTGTTAAATTTAATTAATTATATTTACATAAAAAATTAGCCAAAATATACCGGAAATTTTATTTTTCAGAACAACCATTTTTACCAAGTCAGTCATCTTTATTAACTTATAACTGCGTACACCCTACATAAAATTGAACACTGATTTGATTGTGTTTAACCATACAGGGGGTTCCCCTTTAATTTTCCATAATTATTTCCCTCGGGAGAATGAATGGATAGAGAAAATCAATGGAATCGTTTGGTGATTATATATTTAAAATAATTATGTATTTTATTAAATTCTTAAATAAATCAAGTTTTCGATCTTTACTAGGGGAAACCACTTGAAAGCTGCAGTGTTTAAATCAGAATATCTTATTTCGGAAAACAACACCTAAAACATTTCATAATCATAGGCACTTGGTTTCAGCTCAAACGTCGATATTTTTTTTCAGTATACGGCGTTAATCAGTAATAAGGCAAATCATCAAATATAACGACAATTTAGTTTTTGATTTGGGGTTTAACGCCGATTTCAACACTTGTTGTATCTCGGCGGTCAGTCCACCTAACCGGTTTTCCTGAATAACTAACCAGTAATTGCCAATTTCTCCGCAAGTAACTGACAACTGTTCCCACATGATCTACTCTGAATCAGCGGTGAGAGACAAATGAACATAAGACAAAATGTCTGAGAACGATTGTCACGGAGAAAGTTTCCCCTGCCCAGGGTTCGAACCAAAGACCGATGGATTACTAATCCAGTGCTCTACCTATTGAGCTAAGCGGGCGGGCACACAATTTAGTTGAAACCAGGTGCCTATGTTCATAATACTTAAATACCAGATTTTGGAAAATGAAACATTGGACTGTGTTGTGAAAGCTTTCTTGTTCTATAAATAAGATCGTTAAACCTAACCTTTATCTAAACATGTTACTATTAATGACAACTGTCGGCATTTTACCATTCAATTCCTTGATTAATTGATTTTAAAATGACCACCAGCAAAATTAAAAAAGAAACATTTTATTCTGTAACAATTTTTAGAATCTAAACCACAACCAATTCAAGGTCGGATCCAGGATTTCAAGTTTGTCCCTCGTCTGTTGTCCGTAGTCTACATTCTAGCTTGTGAACACTCTTCGGGTCACATTTGATTGCTGTCTTCATGAAACGTGTACCGGATGTTTGTCTTGATGATTTGTCGGATGAGTTTGAGACTTGATCACGTTGTGTCAGAACAAGGTTATCAGCTGATTATCAAAGTAAAACCTCATAACCACTCCAAATGTTGCATATTTCTCTAAGAATTTAAAATTGATCATCTTTCGGATGAGTTTCAAACTGGGTCACGTGTTTCAAACACTATGTTACCTTGTCAGATCAGTGGACATCCCTTGAAACACTTTCAAAACCACTGTTTACTCAGTCTTCAAAAACTTTGTCAGAATTGTTTTCTTATTGATTTCTCGGAAGGTTACAAAACTGGGCTGACTGGGTCCAGAATCAGTTGAAAACTAACTAAATAAAATCACGTTGAAGAAAAACTTTCAAACTTCAGATCCAAACCTCAAGAAACCAGAACAGAATTATTGTCTTACTGTCGTTTTGCATATAATATTGACACAAGATCACTCGAATTGAAAAGCTGTAACACCAGAAGAGAAGTTCAAAGACGCTAAGTCAGACCGCTCTAGAGGATACACTTTTTAAACCAATTTATCTAGGGATGCAAACGGTAACTTTTTCATTTACCGGTTAACCTGACGCTGTTACCGGTAAATTTACCGGTTAACCGATAAACAATGAAAATAATTTGGTGCCTACTAGTCACTGTTTATGATATGTACACTTTTAAAGCGAAACCGGAAGTTGATGGGATATTGTTTACTATTCGGATCCTGAGGGCCGAAAGAGTATTGTGGTCGCTTATTAGATACATATGCGTTCCCCTCGTAATTTCTTACTGCTTTAAATTCATTTAATAAATGTATGCGATCGTTGTCGGTAATATTAACGTTTTCAATCTGTTTTTGTTTTAATGATTCATTCTTATAAAGAAATGTATTGCAGTAGGTCTACCTACATAAAATAAATAAATTTAAAAAAAAACACACCAAAGACTTTTATCTTTTATTTAATAACTCATTCAAGTCTTACTATCGAAAAACAAATTAATAAGACATTACATAAATTGCAACTGCTTCGTAAAACAAACTTGATTTGACGTGTTAATTGTTAAGAAATCATCAATGGCGATCTTCATTTAGTCTCAACTTAAGTTTTTAGCGAGTAGGAAACAAACAATAGTGTCAATTAAACTCTTAGCTGGCAGCTGCAAATAGGAGACGCATTGTTTATATAATTGTTAAACATAAGAATGGCAAAAGTGACAATTACCAAATAAACGAGATGCGTCTTGTGTATAAGCGTGACACTTGTATTGATCTACGTCTGGGGTTTATCACCATGACGATCGATAAATACCGTTGTCAGCGCGGCGCGCTTGTTTTGTAGTTTTTACTTTTAAAAGTTTTTTTTTTCTATTTTTTTTTCCCGGTTAACCTCACCGAAAAATTGTTACCGGTTAACCGATTATTCGGTAGGTTAACGGGTTAACCGGTTTACCTTTAGCATCCCTAAATTTATCATTTGTATAAAATGTTTTGCCTGCCGATTTCCCGAAAAAGTTCAAGTGGGATCAGTTTCTTATGTTTCTAAATCTGTAACTTGTTTTTAGATCCCACCGGGTTAAAGAATTGTCAAAGATTCCGAGAAAACGTGAACACTTCGTATTTATGTCTCTTGACAGTATCTTTAACTAGTCTGAAATTGGACCTCATGAAGACAAAAACAGACACTCAAAAGCAGATTCCGGAAACCTTTTGCACATCCTACTTATCACCTTTAGTATTTTTAGATGACATAAACTGGCTCAGAAGAGGAAACACACCACGTCGTCATCCATTATAGAGGTACATTTTTTACTGAATATTCATGAAAAATAGTCAAATTAATATCTTGTTGATCTTTTACGTTTTTCCCGAATCTCAGTCTTATGGGAATAAAAGCGTGCATTTCTTTAATATGTTGAATATGACTTTCAAGTATGCCTGCTTACTAAAAGTCTCTGGACTTATACTTCTGTGGTGCTACATTCAATAGGACAAAAAGCTCTTTTTGTATAACAAAGAAAATGTAATCGAGCGCAGGAAGTGTAGGAATCTAAACAATTAAGAGTACTTCAAATACTTTTTGACGCGAATGACATGAGTTATGTCATGTTTAAAATAAATGCATAGAGTTTTAAGTAACATTCTATGTATATCTTATGCAGATCGTTTTTTTCGACTATACTTCTGCCATTTTTAGCATGTCAATTTGATTAGGACTGTCATTACGAGCTAATATTTTAAATGGAAATGATGCGTACAATGTTGGAGCTTGGAAAAGCTTGGAGCACTGTGTACACGTAGGCTGTTTTCAACAAACAGCCAGAGGTCTTATTAGTAACTGTCAGTGGTGTTTCGGGAAGGAGATTCCAGTCGGTTATCCGAGTCAGTGTCTTCTTTTGGCCAGTATCAAAGTCATTGCTGTCTGGGTGAATGTCAAGGTTGTTCTGGTACAGTGTTGATATTGTGCTCTACAACCAGATCAGATTCGGGTCAAACAAATTTTCTCTCTAGCTATTTTTGACAGGTCCGTCATGGTCAACAATATAATACAATGTTGCTACCAATTCAATTTTTTTTGCAGATATACCAAACTAAAAAGCGATTTCAAGAAGAAAATGGCGGTAAGCGAAAACCTGCTTTAGAAGTTCATTGCATATATTCTGTTGAATAAATCTACCTCTATTCATAAAAAATCAATCGATTCCCACCTGTCAAAACCACTGTCCTTTAAAGAAGATTTCAAATTTGATTAATTGCTTGAACATTCCTCAATGGAATTAACATTTATGCCCTCAGTCGAAGATGAGGGGATATGTTGTTTTGCAAATGCTGGTCGGTCGGTCGGTAGACACTTCGTTTCCGGCCAATACTAAAGAACCCTTAGACCCACCTTCTTAAACTTGGAACGTAGGTTGTTTATGTCCAGTAAATGACCCCAATATTTTCTCGGGAAATTACGTCAAAGGTCAATGTCACAGTGACCTGTAAAAGCAAAACGGTTTACGATCAATAACTATAGAAATTATTTGTACGTAACCGATTACAGCATAGTTATCTTGTCTAAAATATTATGATGAATTTGAACTATTAGAATAAATTATAAAACTTGTGAAGCGTTGAGGAAATTTGAAAATTTTGTTAGTGAGTAACTGTTATAAACACAATTAAGAACCTTTAAATAGGAAAAAGTAGCTACGAGGGCCATTCAGTGAATTCTGTCACTAATGGTCTTCCAAAGAATCCATGTTACATAATAGCATGGGAATTTCTTGTATTTGAAGACGGATGTTTACTCAGCACACCTGTAAAATATGTATTTTAATCCGATTTAAACTGACTAGTTGTCCATTGTTGAATTATACGCACTCACATACAGATGCCATATTTCAGTGCTATAATGAATGCTAAAAAAAGAAAGAATTCATTAAACTCCGTGTTCATTTGAAATTATTTTCAAAAAGTTATTTTCTTAATCGTGCCTTATCCATGGAAGTTCTGTGATTAAGTAAAGAGCAGGTTTTTTTTTTAATTTCAAGGAGGATACGTTAAAGTAGTCTTAAGGACAGTTACCGTCAAGGTAGGCCTGTTGTTGGAGCAACAAAGAAAAATATTGATGCCATGAAGCGTGTGGTAAAAAAGATTGTTGATTTCTAAAATATTTCATACTATAAGCATAAAAAGCATGCATTTAAGAAGGTACCGTCCACCATATGTTCCATGCATTATAGTTAAAGATCGTTACAGTTACAGTATTGGGTATATTGTATCCAGTGCGATTGTCCTTTTTACTGAAGAAAATGACGTAAATGTTTGTTGATTAAATCACTTAAAACTGTCGTCATTATCTGACTTACCGTTTTAAATTAAAGAAACTGTGCTAGATGGGTCCTCCATTTGTTGACACATGACCAAAAGCCCACGCGCTTACTGTACTCCAAATATTTTTTTTAAATATATAAAAATAAGAATCCCAATACAATTTCTGAATTGTTCATCAGTGTTGAAACGTGGGTGTATTATTTGAGTCCCCAGCGATGCATAAATGCAAACAATGGCCGAGTAAATGTCAGGAAACGACAGTCATTGTAAAAAGGATGAAAACGATAAGAGGGTTTTATATGCCATTTTCTTCAGCTCTAGTTATCCCGTTGTGCAAATTTCTTGCAAAGACTGTAAAACCATCACAGGCAAGTTTCACAAAAATAAAGTCCTTGAAGCTGTCCAAAAAAAATAAATAAATAAACGTCCAAGTAAAGGTTTGAAAGGCAGGCGTACAGCTTATTAATGACAATGCGTCCGCCCACAAAAGTCTCTCTCATTTTTCTGACCTAGGTCACTGTGACTTTTCTCTATTTCCCTTGCTAAAGAAAATTCTTGCAGGTAGCTATGCCAAAAGAAGTGCTTTGGTACTGCAATTGTTCAGTGTTTCAACAGTATACTTCAGGGAAACTGTTTTGCAGCACTTGATCCTATTGATATCTTAGGTATTCAAAGACCAGTGACAGAATTTACTGAATGGCCCTCGTATTAGAATTGCTAGTATATTTTTGAAAGAATTTTTCTTGATTTTTTTAAATATTGTGGGAATGTTGTTAAATGTTTGAAAATGAACAAAAAGATCTTGTTTTATGCAATATCAAAAGGAGTCATAGCTATTAAATTAAGTAAACGCTGATAATTCTAGTTTCAAATTTATGTCAATTTTTAAACAGGAGACTGAAAGTTTGTTGTGATATCATAGGTAACACAAAAATGTGTGGTTCGATTTAATTTGTTCTACAATGAGGGACATTCCTGATAAAAATTATCTCCCTTACTAAGATAACATCAGAGGTAGACTAAATTGCACATAAGTCCTACAGTTGGAATCCTGCAGTTATCTTTGTTTCTCTATGTGATAGTCTTGACCTCTAGTTGCG
Source organism: Cyclina sinensis (assembly GCA_012932295.1). NCBI lineage: Eukaryota > Metazoa > Mollusca > Bivalvia > Venerida > Veneridae > Cyclina > Cyclina sinensis. Next base: position 1,283,376 of record JAAONU010000012.1, on the reverse strand, counting down.
AAAACTGTCACTCATATATTAAGTAAAGTTAGGATTATCAAAAAACAAACTTAATGGTGATAACAAACATGTTGCTAAACTAAATGTGTAATCTGACTACCATTGTTGCAAACAATTAGACTTAATTATCACCATACCAAAAAAGAAAATAGAGATGAAAGCAGAGGAATCAAAATGGAAGGACCAATTAATATCAGAGAGTATTCAGGGTAGATAATCCACTAATGTCCCCCATTGATCCTGTTTTTTCAACAACAACAAAGAAGTCCAAAATAGAGGTTAGAATAGTGTGTTCAGTACAAGACATTATGTATTTTTCAACTTTTTTCGTTAGTGGGGGAATTTGGTACCTTTTGACAAATTTCTTATTTTTCATTCTGGTTAATATAGGGCATGATATGAGTTTACATTTCATTTAAGTAAGCCTCTGGCGAGCTTAATAACACTTTTTTCCTGGACGAGTTGAATGAGTTTATATGAATTTTCAACGACTGTTTATAGATTCTTTCAATCACATGTCTAAAACAACCTTTAAAAAAGGGTTTACCTTGCTGTATTTATTTTAACGAAAAAGAGACTGTACTATAAAATATCCGAAAAGAAAAGTAAAGTCAAAAACGTAAAATGGCAAAATTTATCGGATAAAATTGGAATAGATCATAACCACCTGAAATCGAGCATCTATATGATAACAAACATAGAACATGTCAGTTAATGTAACGATTAATTCGTAACAACAAACAAATGCTTAATGTTTCGGTAATCACAAGCTTGCAATATAAAACAATGTAAACGTAATGGTAATATTATATAAGGAACAACCTTTGTCATGTAATAAAATTGTTTAAAAGTTTCTAGAACTATTTAAATTAATTGCAGGGAATGAAAACGTCTCAAAACCGTGACAAAAAACATGGAAAGCGAACAGCAAGGTATGTGTAACAAAAATAAATAACGTACATCAGAAATAAAAACAAACAAACAAAAGCAAACAAACTGATGTTTTGACCCATTCGTCCATGCATTTTGTCCAGATCTCTAAACTCATTGACAAAGTAGTAAAACCTGTGTACGTGTCTGTGGGAATCATGTCTATAGCTAAAATTACACGGTCGTCATACTATATGAGTACAGAAAATAGGGAAAGTAGGCTATAACTTAGAAATCGTTTAATTTTCCCCGAAATCTTACTGATTTTTGCATGAATTCTCCAAGAATTTAAAAGTGGGATTACGGGTCACATTAGCAAATAATCTGTTTGCATTTGTTGAAATGTTCCTGATGATATATAATTGCTTATATTGGTGACATTTTTCAAAATTAGAAGTTTCAAAGACGTTTAATAAACATGAGTTTCACGGTGAATATGTATGTTATAGATCGTTTTAGTTGTTACGCTGTTAACTACTATTATAGCGAGGCAAACCTAGAAGACGGAAACGACGAATACAAGCCTGATTCAAAGAGACGTTTTCTTCAAAACAGTGGTTTGTTCCTCCTTTTTACACAAGAAAGAAAGATGAATGAATAGATAAATGATTAAATAAATGAATGAAATAAAACAAAATGTATTTATCAAAAGAGAAAAAAAATCATACACAGTACAACGTCATGCTGACTGTTGTTTTGGAGGTAGTATTTTTTAACAATGGTATCTTTTTTCACTGCATGATACGATTTCGGAATTTGTAGACTAAGGCAAACACTTTTCGGTGTGTTATTTTATCCTCCCACACACAAACGTATAATCTAGTAACCAGAATGTATACAAAGTATTGGCTAAATGGACTTTATTTATTCAATAATATTTGTATGTACAGATGAAAATGTATAGTCGACAGTGTCTCCACCACATGAACCGAATTGCAAACAATTACCGACTACATCAACAATGCCATACCTTGACAGAAGAGGACCTTTTCTTCCTGGAACGCAGTGCCAACCCAGACAATCTGGTAAGTGAAATTGAAGATATTCATTTAGCTGAATTCGAGTTACTTGCACTGGATTTCAACCTCCGTGTTTCAATTATTTAACGGTTTCTTCTGGATTAAGTATTTTGACAGGAATACAAGGGTAATTATTTTTCTTAAAATCTCCTACTTGATTATCCCCCCTCCCCGCCAAAGTCGAAGGGGATATTAGAAATGGTATCCGTCCGTGCGTCCGTCCCAATTTGTATATAGCATAACTCCAAAAGTGCTTGAGCGATTTTCTTCAAACTTCATACACTGACAGAGCACATTGGGAGGAAATGCAGTGTACAAGAACAATTACTCTACCTTGCCTTCTTATAGAGTTATTCTCCTTTATCAGATTTACTTGAAAAACTTTGTTCGAAACATAACTCCAAAAGTACTTGAGGGATTTCCTTCAAACTTAATACACTGACAAAGTAGGTAGGAAGTGCAGTGTGCAAGAACAATAACTCTACCTTGCCTACTTTTAGAGTTATTCCCCTTTATCAGATTTGCTTTAAAAGTTTTGTGCAGAGCATAACTCCAAAAGTACTTGAGAGATTTACTTCAAACTTAATACACTGGCAAATCACATAGGTAATAAGTCCAGTGTGCAAGAACAATAACTCTAACTTGCCTTCTTTGAGAGTCATTCCCATTTATCAGATTTACTTGAAAACAAATTCAGAGCATAACTCAAAAAGCCTTATTCTTTTTCCATTTACTTGAAAACTGTCCTCAGCATTACCATAACGATACGGCTTTTTAAGGATTTCTTCTCACCAAGTAAAATGTACGAAAGTAGAACCTTCAGGTAATTTCTTCCTGGCGGGGGGGGATTAACTATGTGTAACATGGCTCTTTTTTAACCGTCTTTTTTTGAGTTACGGGATTCACCTCACCAATATAACAAAGTACTTTATTAGATAGGATAATTTTTTTAGGAGAAGTTTTTTCCTTTCCGTTTTTGTTTGGGGGGGGGGGGGTGGCGGGGAGGTGAATGTTATGAATCGCGAGAAAATATTTTAAATTGGTATATACAAGGCAAAAAGGAATGGAAAGTATTAGGAAACGATCTCTTTTATGCCAGTCTCTATGTTTTTCAAACAGTTGAAACCCAGTGTTTTGTTTAAGATTGTCAGAATGTTAGAACGGATGACCACTTGCTCAAGTTTGTATATGAGACATGTGGAGGCAAATGCTGAGCATTACGGTGGTCATAATTTTACTCAGTTTTCTTGAGATTGTCAAGAAGCATTAATTTTGTTTCGATGTTCCTTAGGATAAGTATGAGACTAGGTCATGCAGATCAAAGACTAGATAACTTAAATAAAAGTAACTCCCATGTAACACTCTAAAGACCACTATTTGATCCAGTCTTCATGACGATTGGTCTTTCGTATTACCTTGAGAATTCGTAGATTACAATTAAGTCTAATTCGTGCTTTGATTTTGTAAAACTTTGCCACCATTAAAGAAGCCATATTTTGGCCAGTCATCTTGGAAACTTATCAAATTAGTTTTCTCGTACACTTGCAGGTTACGTTTGAGAAATAGGTCACAAGCTTAAATCAAAGGGAACCTTACGTAACTGTTAATCCTTAATACTTGAGATAATAAATAAGGATGAAAAGATTTGTTGATCTCTTGATCTTATTTTGTACTTGTAAAACTGGAAAGTTCCTAATTAAATATAGATATCGAAAAACATTACAAAACTTATCTCTTTCAATTTATGGAGATAACATAATTTTTAAATGTAAAAGATGCGAAACGATTAAACAACGAAAACACATTCTTCTCGGATACTTTAAAACCTCTATAAAGACATTTGAACACAAATTTTATAGAAAACAAATAATGTGGAATAATTCAAACGTAAAAATAGATAATAAAACTGTTTATTACAAAGACTGGCATTTTCTTTGAACATTGATTAAGATTATTGTGGGAACACATTTGACTCTTTTAAAAAAATTCCGTTTTTCCCAATAGTGATTTCTAAGATAGTATCAACGTAACATTCACATAACAGTTAAAGACAGTCTAAGTAAAGTGTCTCTGTCATCTTCACGAAAAATAAATAATTAAACAAACTAGAAACATCAAATAACGATAATACATTACTGTACTCAGTACAAATACAAGAAAATAAAACGGAACATACATGTTAAATAAATCTTCAAAATGGTTACTAACCCTAAGTGGAAACTTAAAGAAATATTTAAAATATCAGTTGATACTAAAAAACCCAATTAGAATTCATTACTCCTTTAATATTAACAAATGTATACTTATTCAAATGCAAACTGCAGAATACAAATTTGTGTGATTTTTGAGACGAACGAAACGCTTGAAGACCTCTTTTGCAAATGCACTAATACACGACATCTATGGAATCAACTTACACATTTTCTGTAATCAAAAGATTTAAACGGAATAGAGGAAGGAATTAAAACAAAGAATAGAACATGTATAGTTCGGAATAAAGAAATCAATAAATAATATACATGCCGTTAACTGAAAGATTGTAATTATACCTGCTACTTATTTATTAAATACTTATACAGTTTTGTAAAATAATGAAATCATAGATATACTCTGTTTTTTTTCTGTTGTTTTTTTTTTTTGTAATTTTCATTTATCGCTGAATGAAGTGAAACACGTATAAACTCTGACTGCCTTATACCTGTGTATAACAAAATAACAGAAAAACCAATCCTAACTTTGTATGATTTCAGAATAATGAGTCCAGTTTCTCTACAGTGTAAATGTTTGTTGTTCTTTGTTCTCTATGTACACCATCTACTTAACAGCACATCTATCACTTCTCTTGATACTTTCACTGTTTACATCTCAACTGGTAATAAAATCATCAGAAGAACTATGGATCTAAAATATATATGAGAACTTATTTTGCCAACGGTTCATTTGACAAGAATAATGTTACTTATTTAAGAAGCAAAATGAACTCTTAATAGTGCAAATGAAAGTGAGGCTATATGTAAAAAAAACTTCATTAACATAGTAAATTGACCAGAAATGAAATAAAGGTCTATTTCATTATTAAATATCTGTAATACGAGCCTACAAACATATTAGACTGGCAATGGCACTTAAATGGAGAAACATGAAAGTATTACAATATATTTATATTAAAAAGTTGAATAGATTATAGCAGCTCGTTCACAGTTGAACGACAGAATTAAAAGAATTTTTTCTCTCTCAATCGTTACTGCTCGTGAAGTCTTTGATTCCTGACAAAAAAGCTCCGCTGGCGTAGGTCACACTGCACGGGAAAATGCATTTTTCGTAAACACCTACTTGGGGAATTCCGGTTAAATATAAAATATGTAATCCACTTATTAACAGGTGTTTATTGTACCACATGGCATGTTCCGCGACATTGCGTCTTCCCCAGTCTCACCACAGGCATTCGTTTCATGGATTATTCCTAACTACTGTATAACCAATACAAAATACGAAAGTTCACAAGAATGAATCTGAGGGTCACCTAATTGTCTCTCTAATTGAAGCCGACAGATGCAGTGTAACTCTTATTGTCTATGATAGTTGAATCTTTTTTTCTAAATATAGCAATCTGTAACTCCATCCAAAGTCAAAACATTTTTTCCACTGTACCTCTGATTTCTCTCAAATGTATTTCATCGCTTGTTAACAAATGACTTCGTGACACCCACCGCTTTTGGTATCTACACAATAAAAAGAAATTAGATATTAAATTGTTGAACAAACTCAATCCAAACATCTCAACCAAGTTTCAGATTTATTGTATAAATAAACTGAAGTCTTTAGTGGACTTTATGTATGTTTCTAACGGATCCTGTAGATAAATAAACTCGAATCAGCTGATATACTTTCATTTTTGATATTATGACAACACTTTGACAGCGATGTTTTGAGGGACAATTTACATCGTGTTTAAAGTAAAGTAAGTGTCCCTCAGATTTATTCTTGTGAACTTTCGTACATTTTGTTGGTATAGCAAATATAATATAATATAGCGGTTAGGAGCATTTTGTCCATTAAACGAAAGCCTGAGGTTGTTGGTCCAATATAATGTGAGCGCATGCACGAAGGGTGAATGTGATCATTCATGTGACGGCACTTTAAATATAGGTTTTATACCGTTCGTAACGCTATAGCCTATGATAGAGAAACTACCCATTTTTTTCTCAACAGACTACACAAAACAACAACAACAACTGTTTTGCAAGGCGAGACCTGTATAATTGGTTAACGTAATAAGGAGTTGACATACACAATCACAGTTTCAATAACAATACATATATACTGAATCTAGTTATGCCCTCCATCGAAGATGAGGGGGCATAGAGTTTTGCAAATGTCGGTCGGTCGGTCGCTCGGTAGACACTTTGGTTTCCGACCATTAGCTAGAGAACCCTTGGACCCACCTTCTTCAGACTTGGTGTGTAGATTTGTCTTGACTAGTAGATGAACTCTCTAGTTTCCAAGGTCACCAGATCAAAGGTCAAGGTCACAGTGATCTTGAAGAGCAAAACAGTTTCCGATCGATAACTATAGAACTCTTGGTCCCAGCTCCTCAAAACTTCATGGCTGCCTCTAGAGAAAAGGCGCTAGGGGGTCATATATTTTTTACAAACATCTCTTGTTTAATGTTGCACTGCGGCATCATGGACATTTCTATGTGCTAATTATAAACTAGTAACAATAAAGTCTTACTTGTAATATAGTCCTTTATCAACAACAAAGCATGCTACAATCGAATCTGTATAATTATTTCTGAATACAGTGCAAATACCGGTTATACTTAGAGTGTTTTGAAGAATGCGTGAAGATTTCAGTAAATAGTTTCAAGTGCAGTATCGGTTATGGCTTACGGAAACATCAGATTCGATTGTGTATTTGTCAAACGGAATACGAGCCGCACACGAAACACCAATCTGTATCTAAAAATAGAGAGGAGGAAACTATTTCCGTAGCTAATCAATGACGTATTAATGCTCGGACTGTTCCTCGAACTACTGAACAACGGAATAAATTCACCATCCATTTGTATAACAGATATACATACATAACGAAGTTATGATTACCAAAATTCTAACCATAGAACGGTCTGCGTAGAACTGACTATTCTTCAATTCAAACTATATTGTCACTGTCGCGTGACTAAACCATTTTGATACAAACCTGTTGAGATAAATGTTCTCTGCTATACGATGTAACGCGGAGAACGAAAATTTACAATCACGAAATGTTGAATTGGGTGACAATGCGTCTGTAGAAGGGTATGGGTAAACGTAATATACACACAGATAGTTAAAATCAAATTCTTAGTCAATGACCATCTGTGAACGAGCTGTTTTAATGTCAGTCTTAACAATAACAGGAGCGGATCCAGGATTTCAGGTAAGAGGGAGGGGGCGCAAAATGTTCGGCCCAATTTGTGTCCGTTTTCTACCTCATTTCAACGGTTGTGGATATGCTAGAGTATACTGATTTGGCAGTATCACATGAGCCTCTGATTATTCAATTCAATGTTGAACAATAAAGTATACATTATTTAAGGACATATTCAAAATAAACGTACAATAACACCTATGGTCCGGGAATTTTAGGGGAGGGCGGTGGGCGCCGGGGGCGGGTAAGACACTCGTACAAAACTAGTTTAAAATAGTCATACATTAGCCTTTTTTGGTTTCAAGTCACAAGTAACATGCCAATTTCTTAATTAACCAAATAATGTGGTTTCTAACACACACCTTCCAACGATGGGTAATCACAGATATTGTAATAAATGCCATAAAATGTGGCTTCTGTGTTTACTGAACTCTTGCCGTCGATGTGGCACAATTAAACAAACAACTTCTCCAGTCCAGCCCAAAGCAACCTTTCGCTTGCGCTTTTAGAATTCTACGGCTGCACTTACACTCAATTTCACTCTCACTTGACCTTAAAGCAGCTTGTTCACAGTTGGTCATTCACTAAGAATTTAATTTTAACTACCTGTGTGTATTACGTCTATCAATTCCCATCTACAGACACATTGTCACACAATGCAACCTGTCGTGATAGTGAAAAAATGAGCAGTTTCTCCATCGTAGGCTATAGCGTTACGAACGGTATAAATAAAACCTATACTTATAATTTCTATTTTCGTTTACCATCACAAGATTGATCACATTCACTCTTCGTGCATGCACTCACATTATATCCGTATTTTAATATTGGACCAAAAACACAGGTATTCGTTTCATGGATAAATGCCCTGAACCACTATATAACCAAAACAAAAAAGAATTTTAGGTCACTTCACTTTACTTCAAACAATTTAAATTGTTCCTCCAAACATCGCTTATGTTGTCATAATATCGAAAATTATAGTATATCAGCTGATTCGAGTTTATGATATATACAGGATTCGTTATAAGAACAAAATCCACTAAAGACTTCTGTTCATTTTTACAATAAATCTGACACTGAATTGAGATGTTTAGATCGAGGTGGTTCGGCAATTTAATATCTAATTTATATCTGTTGCATCGTGGTGTCAAGAAAAAATTATAAGCGAGGAATCTCTGAGATAAATCAGAGGTGTCGTGGAATAAAAGTTTTTACTTTGAATGGAGTTTTTGACTGCTATTTTCAGAAAACAAGATTCAACTATCAGAAACAATAAGAGTTACATTGCATCTGTCAGCTTTAATTACAGAAAATCTGTTTGAAGTAAAGTGACTTTCAAATTCATTCTTGTGAACTGTCATACTTTAGGTTGGGTCTTATCTAACTATAACGCAAAACAAGAACTATAGTTTTGCCATACGAACCATGTTTATTCAGAGACAGGAAGACAGGGAATAATACATTACCATGTAATTACATAATAACCCACTTCTGGGGGCACATACACAGTCACTTGAAGTTGGGACCTCGCCCCGCCTCCACCCCCCCCCCCCCCCCGCGCCCCCTTGCACAAGAGTTTTGTAGCATAAAAATCATAAATAACAGCTACATACAACTATTCCTACTGTTATCTGTTACAAATTTGGCCTTTTCAAAAAAAGCCCAAACCCACTCTCCAACACTATAATATACACAAGTTATGAAACATTACGCCTAAATTCACCTTACCGGCCTATGTTTTCCTTGGTTTCTGCAATAAAAACAAAGGTCTGGAAAATGTTGATGGTGTCTATCAATTAAACAGTAATTATTCTACACATCAATGTCAGTCTCACGATTCTAGGTGAAAGAATAAGGTTGGAATTAAATGAAAACATTCCAAATTTACTCGCCGCCACATATTCTTTCGAGAAATTATGACAGCGGCGACACTATCTCCCATCTTCCCGTATCAAAACGAACAATTCTTGAATGTGGAACCAGTCGTCCGCGGAACCAGATGATAGGCACATCGTGTTTTTCATTTTGAATATTCTGTGTGTTTTGGTGAAAACTGAATATTATTGGTAAGTTTATCCTTCCGTTTATTGCCATTTTAAGTAAAAAAAGTTATATGTGAATAAATAAATCAAGAAATATAACGGTTCCAAAATACGACCGCACATTTTTTACATTCAGAAGTTGTCGGCGGCGTGTAAATTATGAGTATTTTCATTGAATTCCAACCTTATTCTTTCACCTAGAATCGTGAGACACAAAACACTTGTGCAAGGGGGCGGGGAGGCGGGGCGAGGTCCCAACTTCAAGTGACTGTGGGCACATAACCTACAAAATCTTTTATCGTGTGAAAATCACTTACCTTTTTCGTAGATTTACTACATCCTTTATGAGCAATTTGCTCCTTCGCCGAAAAAAATTGATATTCAAATTTTCCTCAATGCTTACAATATAAATATCCGTTAATTAGTAACATTTTTAATATGTATTTTTATTATTATATCCAAGATTATAATTTGATTCTTATTTTTTTTATGTCGCGCTTAGATAAACATTGTACACATTTTACCACACTGAATAATGAAAAAATTGAATATATGTGTAAAACATTAGATCTACTCCTGCTTTTACTCTCCATGACAGATAAATGCTATAAATTTACATATTTAAATATACAGTATAAAATTTTCACTATTATAACCACTCTGAATATTTCAAAATCATTCAGATTTTAAAGAAAGTTCAGACTCAAAGTTGTTAATTCGAAACAAATATTTTTAGCTATTAATAACGATTCAATACTTAGATCACTAAAAAGGGTGATGTGTTATGAATTTTTAAAAAGAACTTCGATTTACCTTGTGATAGTTTTTCTTTTGCTTGTTGCGCATGAGTAGAATCTTGATGCATTAAAGAAATAGACAAAACTCAGCAAAACTTTTGCATAAGTTTTTATTGCTTCTCGTTTGATTTTCTTTTGAACTTTGGAGCCTCATTAGAAACAATCAAATTAGAAATCTTTGACAATTGTGACAGGTCAGTTTTTTCACTTATCTTTTCAAACATGTGTCCTATCTGCTGTAACAGCCCATCCCTCATGTTTCCAGCTGCTGTTTCAACTTGTTTTTATTTCGTCTTCCATCCGCCCTTCAGATCTTATTTCGTCCATTATCGTACAACTGAATGATCTGTAATCTAGGTGTGTCTTTGAATAGAGCTCGGTAGAAAGTGAAAATCTTTAACTCTTTCCGCTATTTATAAGGGTTACAAAACCGTATAAACTTGTCAAACAGGTTTTGTTAACCGTTACTTAAGACAAAAGTTTTCCGCTATACCCAGACACGCGGAGAACTATTATTATGTATAGTGTTTTGAAACATTCATCCATGGAACGAATGCCTAGTGAAGATGCTATGTTGCGGAACGTTTCACGTGGTAAACACCTGCTTCGTGGAAACCGTATTCATATTTAACAAGAATTTTTTTTTTTTTTTTTTTTTTTTTTTTTTTTTTTTTTTTTTTTTTTAGGAAACAACGATTTCACAAACAGTAACGATGGGAGTAGAAAATAACTTTTAATTCCCATTTTTAAGACAATATTAGCTGATTAGACTGGAATCGTGTTTGTTTTAATAACATTTACACTATGAACACTCACTCTCACACACTCATATCTGTAGACAGTAAATGGTTTATTCCAAAATAACATTTGTACACTAAAATATTTCCATGGCTCTATACAACCTGACCAGATGAACTTAATAAAGTTTTAACTAGACATACATGCATGCAAACATGAATATATACAATGGAAAGCAGGCCACCTTTTCTTGATGGTTTAAACTGTACTTAATGATAAAAAATACGCATTAAAAGAAATAGCTTTATTCAAAGACAGATTAGAAACAAACACAAAGGTAAAAAATCATTTCTAGGGTTTAACTCGTAACAAAAAAGCGTTCCTTAAAGAGTACACAAAAAAGTTGCAATAGCTTGAAAATCTCCAACAAAAAAATATTGATGACAATAGAAAGTTTGAGTTGCGCAGCCAACAATTTTACACTTATGGTCATGAAACTTCAGAGAGATACATATCATTCAATATAATTGCGCACCTGTCTTTTTTTGTCTCCCTCCCTATCTAGGAGAGCAGAGTTATAAATATAGGAATATATATCAGCATGCCTAGTGATTTTCATTTCCATCTTTCAGGTTGATCAGAGTAATGACCCTTGATTTAGTTAAAATCGCAACCGAAAACTCTGTCACACACTACGTCAACAATTATGGATCCCTAACCCCTCATATTTGCAGGATTTAACAAAGAACTACAGTTATATTTTCACCACAAACAAGACTTTTAGCACCAGTATATAACAAAAGAGCACAGGGTAATGTTTTTGGGTAAAACCTATTGTCATAAGATTTAAGAGTCATGCTGTGGATCCATGCACCCAGGTTCATAAAGCTATATTAAAATATATACCAGCAAGTAAGACGATCACCTTGGCTTTATTTTTAGTTAATTTACAGATACTTTGACAACCCACACCACACCCCTTCCCTTGGAAAATGACCCAATCTGGGTGCACACGTGTCCTCTGGACACATTTCTTGCTATATTTTTACGTACACTTTTTCTCTCCTATGAAAAACATGACTTTTTATACATTATGTGCTTTTCTCAATAAAAAGATATCACAGCATATGAGTGTATGTACGTGTATGTGTATACGCGTTGGCGTGTTTGTGTGTGTGTGCGCGTGCGTGCGCGTTTGCGCGCGCGTGGGAGTGTGAGTGTTTGTGTGTGTTTCATACAAAAGAATCTTCGTGTAATATTAGAAACTAGAATCCTGATAATATCAGGATATAAATATGAAATTATAAATATAAAAGGCAGGATATAAATGATAGATAATGTTATATAATATCTGCATGTACATGTACACGAAGAAATTACAAATAAATGGAAAAAACACAAGAAAATTAATAGTGATAATAATAAAAAAGTAAAAGACCGGTTAGTTATTGAACATTCTTATTGCTATAACCTTTAAAATGTGTGTGTTCCTTCCAGAAATTACCGGCTTCGACTTCATGTGATAAGAATGTGGATACATAAAAACGTATCAAAAGATATGTTTGCCTTTTAATAAATCTTTGTAAATATTTGTCTGTTTCTGTTCTCTAGCATCAACAAATCACAGTTGTGTTTGATTAATACAATCTGTATAAAAAGAGCCGTATCGATTGCTTTCAAGTCTTTATGCTGGAACTGGCCGTACGCACAATCATTTAGTGAGAGGCATTTCGTGCAATCATTTTATTTCGAAATACATTGTCCCATTTTACACTTCTAACGATTTTGTAAAACAAACACACACATTTCAAACATAAGAACCATTTCTGTCTCATGGTTATAATAATTGCATTAAGATACTTATGAATAAGCAAAACTGAAGGACCACTAGATATCGTACATAACGTTTTCATAACATGTTTTAGAAAACTTGTTAGCGCAGCAAAACTAATCACATATATGTTCAGTCAATTACAGTATCATCAGTATTTTCCATTCAACATTACGCGCTGATTTTAATTATCTTTGAGAAATAATTTTGTCTTCGTCACTGATTACATTTATAAACAAAAAGAACTCATCGCTCCAAAAATGTCATCAGGTTCACTGGGACATTGTCTCTCGAGAAAAAAATGACGTGATCATCAAAAGATATTTTCTGTAAAATTCTTTCCTGTCCTCTTTAAATACAAAATAAATCTATCAGCTGAGCTGGTATCTCTCATGACTATTGAAAATTTTCAAGGGTTGTTACATGATCAGAACGACCCTGCATGCCACCCTGTACAGCATACGATGGTGTCACCTGATTTCGGGATAACGTTAACACCCGTGCTACAACCTCATTCGAACTTCATGTCAAGGACTAGTGGGGTAGAGTCTGTTTCAGGTATAAGTATTTGAAATATTTTTATTACAATTACAATTAAATTTTCGTAGACGTGTTTGGTTTATTAAATCACTATAATATATATGCAATCTGTTGAATAGCATTTTGATTATTATGTCTCCCATCAAGTTAGGAGAGACATACGGATTTTTTGCTGTTTTCCCGTCTGTCTTCAACAAAGTTTGACCGGACAACTCCTCTGACACCACCTGATTTATTTCAACAAACTTAAAAGAACATATCTTCAGTGCCAGGCATTGTTGCTCATGTCTTATGTTCCGGTTCATTGATTTTCTGCGGAGTTATTGCCCTTAGTGCATTCATTTTACAATGACTATGTCAATGGCGCCTCCTTGTTGAGTTAAGCTGAACTTAACATGCATGGTTTGTGCCAGGTTTTGCCCGCCGTCTGTATTTTTACGTTTATTGATTTTCTGCAGAGTATTTGAACTCTTGCACTGAAGGATATTCATGACAGTATGGTCAAATGTTTATATAAATGAGACGATGTGCAGAACAAATATTTCAGGAGCACCACTTTAAGATCAAGGTCACATGGTTTAAGGATTTAAACCATAGAGTTGTTGTTCAGTCCACTTTCCCTTAAAACTCTGTAAACATAAATATAAAACTTCTGTAAGATGTTTATTTCATTGAGAGAAAGTGTAGAACCAAGAGACAGTACTCTTAACTTGCAATATTTCGAAGAATACATGTCAGTCAGCGTCAATAGCTTCGTTCGGGCGTATATTGCTTGTCAGTGGGGCTCTTGTTTATTTCTGCTATACAATGACGCCCTTTAAGTCAAGGTTGGAGGCGAGTGCTGAGACACATATGATTTTCATTTGAAAAGCAAACCAGTTTAAAGCACCTCGCTTCATCTCTGCTCAGTTTCTTCGCTTAGTCCTTGATGACAATTATCTATGTAATCCATTTTTTTATGTACAAAGGCGATGAGACAGAATTGATCGAAGTCGATGATGAATGTGACCTTCTTCCAGTTGAAACTGGAGCTGCTCAGGTATCGATATTTCGTCAAAATTGCGTCAGAATAGAATGTAGTTGTTGAAGTTAATGTCACCTGTCCCACTTTGCAACATTTTTATTCTTTCTTTTAAAAGAGATTAATTTGAAAATTTAAGTAGAAATGGTCATTTCATCAAAATGTCAGTGTATCTTTCTCCTTTAAAATGTATGTTGCTTGATAACAATAAATGGTTTACATTCTTTATAGGTATATAGCTGGATGGTATAACAACACTACAATCACTTCTTTTATAATAAACTATTTGATGTATTTTCAGACGAATATGAATTCAGCTGAAAGGAAAAACATGCAGAAGTTTTTTCAGCGACAATTTTGTTTTCTAAAGCAAGAATTAATGCCTAAAGATTTAGCCAACAGACTTTTCAATGATCAAGTTATTGGAATGGTTAGCCTAGATGAGATAAAAGATGCTCTTGGCAGTAGACAGAAGTGTGACATACTCATTAAAGCAATTATTCACTCTTTAAATACAAGGGAAGAAGATTGTGTCCGAAAGATAAAATACGCATTTGAAAAGGAAAATTACGGATACGTATTCGACGAGTTTGAAAAGTATTCTGCTTCAGGTGATTTTTTTTTATCTTTACTACCCATGGAAGTGATAAAATTTTCTCAATTGTTAAAACATTTTTTTGAATATTTTTTTATAAATCGATAATTAAGCACATATATTAGGCATGTGTGCACAGGGTTCGATAGGTTCGAATTTCAAGTTTAGAAAGATGATGCTCGTAAGAAAAATATTTTATAAAATTTAGTTACCATTCTTCTCAAAGATTTGTTTCCCTGACTGCTGACAAAAGCTGATTATTATCAAAGAACAACTAAGTTGGAAAAAAAACTGTAATATTTTAAGTTGTGGTTATATATATATATTTATCATGAACACGTTTTTTTCAGCTTTATGTGCCGATACAGACGACGAGCAAGACATTTTCTGGAAAGAAAGGCTCGACATATTTGGGACCAAAATGGAAGACGAACTTGATCCACGCTATTTCATAGATGACCTTGTTTCTGAAGAAGTTTTAGAATTGGACGAACACCAGAATATCTTAGAAATACCGTTCAAACCAAAAAAAATTAAAAGCTTGATTAAATATTTAAAGAGAAAGACTCGTGAAAAGTTTGATAATTTCTGCACAGTAATTAAGAGGCTGTATCCTAACAGCGATGTTGCTGATCAGCTAGTGAGTGAGCAGCCTTCAATGAATAAAGAGCAAGCAGGTAAATGATGGAATTCAAACTAAACTTTAATGATGTCACTTGATTGGAGTAGGCAACAAGGCGATTCGATTATTAATATTTTCTTGCCTATGAGTAAAGTGGCATTTTCTAAAATTAAGCGATGATATGTTGAAAATGTATTTTAATGGCTTATTTCCTGATAAAATGTAAATGTGAAAATAGCTGTGTTTAAATATTTTGTCTTATGACATATAGACACTAAGAAAGTACTCATTTTAATATATTACTATTCACACAAAAAAAACCTCTCTATTAAGTAGACAAATATTTTTGCATTACGTTTACCTGTTGCACTTTGATATCCTAACCGTGGGTAATTATTCCTACAACATTCTATCAATTTATACAATTTTAAAGGAAATGGAAGTATATGCTCCTTTAAATAAAAAAGAATTAAATATTAAACAACAGACGACTGTCAGAAAGCCATTATGGAAGACTTCTGCATTACTTAGAAAACAGTTCTACAGACTGAACTCTATTTATCTGCCAAAATGATTCCGTAACCACTCTTTCACTCATTAACTTGTATTTCGTAACTTGTAACTCATAGTACAAAAGACGTTACAGTATACAATACTCAAGATGACATCAGTTTTATTAGTATTTCTGTTGTTGGGTAGTTTTTCGTTTTTGATATTGTACATATCGGTTATGATATGTGATTCTTTAAATTTTCAGTAGATTCTAAATTTTTGTGTATGTATATCTTCACTTTGAATAAAAATGTAATTATTTCTTCATTAAAGACTAGGTGTCATTTGTTTGAAATCATGGAAAGCCTGTGACAGCTCTGCATCAGATGTGTTTGATATTTCAGATGTGAATGTTCTACGATCCGTTTCCTTTTCCCTAAATGAGGAACATTCCTGCAGAAGAAGTATGTTGAGATAATTCATGATAGAAGGAGAGAATTCAGCGCAAATACCAAAAAAACATTTTTTGTTTTGTTTTTGTATTTGTTCACCTGACCAAAGGTCAGTTGTAGCTTTTCGTATGCTGTTTTGTCCGTCGTCCGTCCGTCCGTCATCCACAATTGACTGTAAACAACATCTCCTCCTATACCACTGAGACCACTGCAATTAAACTTTACAGAACTGATCCTTGTGTTGTCCTCTTTCAAAGTTATCTAAAAATGGAATTCCATGTAGAACTCTGGTTGACATGGAAACTGAAAGAAAAAACTTAAACTTTTTGAAGGTATGTGTCTGAAATTTTAACTGTTTGTATAAATTTGCATATAGACTTCAATTTTGACTTTGGCTTACCTTGAACAATAGGCCTTATTTTTTTATTTGAATTTTTTTTGTATCTAATGTAGTATTTGAACTGTCTGCCATTTGACATATCCCTTAGATGCCACAATTACCCAGACCCTCACTCCACTAGTTAACAGGTGAGCAACCCAGGACCGTCTGGTCCACTTGTTATTAAATTCATTTTTCCCATTGTGAAGCAGCAATCAAAATGCCTGAAAATTATGAATTATCACTAGATTACAGATCATATCTACATGTAAAATGCAAAGGTTAAGAAAACAGTTTTATTAAGATTAGTGGTTTTTCTTTTTTTTAAAGGAGTCCTAAATGCAATATATTTTTTCCTCTGACGGAGTTCTTGATCATGTATGCGATACAAAATTGATCTTTTCCGTTCGTTTTATGAGTACATTCTGTCGCAGTTAATATAATACGTGAAACAATATTATTTTTCTCTGTTGCAGCTTCAGTGATGAAAACGGACATCAAGTTAAAATTTAAAGGAAATGCTCAAGACATTGAACAAATGATTGTAGAGGAAAACTCAGTTAATTCAAATGACAGTCTGCAGGAAGAAGTAAATTTACATGTTCTTGCAATATTAAGATGTCAGTATTATTCAAGCATTATTTAAGCAGTATCCAAGCATATTATTAAACGTTATGCATTGTCCGTTTTAAAACTTTTTATTATGCATGTTCAATGGGTAAGTTTGTGTGTGTATGTGGTTAGGCAAGAGCTTACCTAAACCAGAATTACTGAACTGACTTTATTACCTGATTTACATCCATGCTTAGGTTAATCATAAATGTATCAGTATCCAAAGTTGTACATCGGTAGTAGAAATGAATTATATATATATATTCGTTTCAATCAGTTGAAATGTACATGAATAGGAAAATTTTATTTCAATGTCTGCTTTTTAAATGATTTAACTTTTTGTAAATCTGGTATATCGCTATCGTATTAATATAACTCAATCTCATTAGAAAGCACAACTGTTCTCTCTCGGAAATGATTAAGTATTTCCTAGGAGCATTCTTCGTCATAAACTATCGATTATCGCATAAAAAAGGTTTTATCACGTAGCCCAAGTACAGTCAAGCTATAGAAAAAGTTCTACAATGTACAAAATTTTCAGGCAATGGAAGTGGCTGCCTACGAGGTACTGAGCACACAGTTTTCATCAATTCGCATCGTTCTCTCAGCACTTTCTAAGTTTTCAGAGATGCGGTTTATTAAGAAATGTAGACAGTCACCTATTTTTCTGCAAAAGATTCTTCAGTGTCTGATTAAAGAGAAGCATCTCCAGCAGTTGAAAGAAAAAAACATCAAACATGTCATGTTTGAAATAGAGATTCAGTGGCCAAGTAAGTGTTCTACGCTTGTTAGTATTTGTAGGTGATTTAACATTTAATGGGTTCACCTCCATTTAGCATTACTTTAGGGTTCTCTTTGACTAGAAGGATAAAATGACAAGGTAAAGGTTTTAACAGAAAACTGACGGATGCATTAACAAAATTATTTCTTCTAAAATTATTATTTTAAACAAAACAAAATACTTTTAAGGATCTTATCAAATCTATTATATATTACGTTAATAACCAACGGATTCGGCGATATGTGGGAAAAGGCGGCAGAACAATTCTATTGTGTCACTGAAGCACATGTATATGGGTATATCAAGTTGAAAACTAAAAATAGACATATATGTCATTATTATCTAGCAATAATTTACGATTTAATACGGGGAGACTTTGGCATGGATGTCTAAACTAAGCAAAACTGTAGTACTAAGATTTATTTTGTTAATAAACCTATTTCAGTTTCATCTGATTTTCAAGATTGTAGCAATAAAATCATAGATCTTTAGAATCACCCAGAAAACTGGCTTTTTGCCTTTAAAATAAAAATAGTACGATTGAAACAAACTAAAACTTTATTCGCATTTTTTGATCATTTGATAATACACGTACCTTAATTTACAAATATGTTATGTGATTTTGACACAACATCCATGCTTTTAAAGACAAAACATGGAATCAAAAGTTGTATTTACATAAATGATCACACACCATGTCAAACAAATGCCAATAAAAGGCAGCATGCATGTTTGGAGTAACAATACCGACGTTTTTATTTTACAAAAACTGTTATTATTTAAAGCCCGTGCTTGCACTGGCACCCATCTAGTGCTTCTTAAATTTAGAATGTAATAATATTTCTCAGTGTGACTTTAAAAATGTTGTCGATACTTTTGTGTGTTTAAGTGCATTGTGTTTTAACATTTAACCGTGACAGATTTGACATACGTTGTAATGAAACAATGCTGTAGCAACGCTTCATCAAAATTCAGTATTTCAATGTTGGAACAGCGGTGCACCTAAAGTTGTATTAGTCTATCTATACTGTTCCTTTGCCTTTACTGCTCTGGAGCAGTCATCAATTTTAGTAATCCTCTTTGAACTTCAAAAGTGACATCAGCTCATAAAGAGACCTAATTTGTTTTTATTTTTCAGAAAGCAAAATAACTAAACAGGATATTGAAGCAAATTTACCAGATCTTGAAAAGACAATGACGAAAGAAGATATTCTGCGAGTACTGAACAAAGTGAAGGGTTCGGAGAAATCTGTAGAGGATTGCAAACAAACGAAATCAAGCAGAGAATGCTTTCAAGTTTTTATAGCTTTTCTTCTGGATGGCATAAATGAAACAGCTGTTGAAACTTTAGTTGAAGACCTAAAACAAGAAAACAAGAAGGAAATATTGGAAGAGCTTGAACAAGCAAGAACCAGAAGGGACAAACGTAAGAATTAAACTTTAAAGATACATTTTTGTTACCTTAAAAACGTAAAACTAATAGTGCTTTGAAAACACTACCGTAGAAATTCTTTAGAATTTGCAGAAACTAGTTTTCATACAGAAGTGGTATTTTCAACTATATTTGAATTTATTAATTGAGATTTGAAAGTATGATACTTTGTTGCATGATAATGTTATACTCTGCTTTGGCGCACAAAGCCGTTTCATTCTTTTCTTTGTAAGGTTTTGATCATATAAAACCTTAAACTCTTGTTGCATATTCTTTTTTACAGAGAATTGTTGCTGCGAGTTAAGGAAAGAAACAATTGTTGCACATTTTTCTTTGATAGAAAAAGAAATGATAAAAGTCAGAGAAATTGTAGAAAAGTTTTCAGAGTTTCCTGGGTTTGATTTAGACGTTCAGGGTGAATTTAGAAGACTCCTTGACTTAGAATCGATTGAGCAAACAACTGATGCTTTCCTACGGAAATTGCTTGAACTGCCAGATGACGGTGTACAACTTTGTCTACTTGAAGAACAGTTGCACTCTACAGGTCAAAACAGTTTACTTGAACTAGTCAAGGAGTCAAAAACAGATGAAGAAGAAAAAGGTTATAACTGCAATACAAGTACTCATATATAATCAATAACAAAGCTTTTAGCACATATTTAGACCTGTGACTGCTTCCCATAATTCTGTTCAGTGACTAATTACAAATATTATAAGGAAGAATTCTTTCGCAACATCTTCTTACCAACGACTAGTTTAAGTAAAACATAGAGGGAGCAGGCTTGTTTCAAAATTGAAATAGAATTTACACAAATCTGAAATGTCATCTGCACTGCGTATACTGGGTTATCCTATATGTTGAGAATGAGCTAAATTGCAATCAAGTTTTCTGAATGACGCACAGTCAAAAAACAAGGAAAGAACAGTTTTTTTGTATTAATTGTGGATTACTTTATTTAACTTAATTTTAGTTGTTTAACCTAAAATCTAATTTGAAGAATAAATTAAATGTAAAAAAAATAAAAGCGAAGTTTTTGATACTGTTTCTAATTAATATAAGTTTTAGTCTACTCCTGTTGTGCGGGAGACATAGCATATAAAACTTTATCTGTGATATTTTAGAACCGGATATTACTACAGATGATCTAACAGGCAACTGGTCATTTCTTTGTGACGAATTAGAGCCGAAGCAGTACATCAATATCTTGAAAGACATTGACAAAACAGACAGTCTTTGTGAAAGGATTCTTGCTGCAACTTCAAGGGAAGAAAGATGCAGAAT
Source organism: Cyclina sinensis (assembly GCA_012932295.1). Taxonomy (NCBI): domain Eukaryota; kingdom Metazoa; phylum Mollusca; class Bivalvia; order Venerida; family Veneridae; genus Cyclina; species Cyclina sinensis. The sequence goes on along the minus strand of JAAONU010000012.1, from coordinate 1,262,396 downwards.
CATGTTAACGTACATCTGTAATGACTGTCGTCCAAGAGAAAAGAAACAGGTTCTATTAAAATTTCAGCGAAATGTAAAAAAAATCAACCCCGAATTGATACGTTACTTAATGGATGCTAAGAGCAATGGAGTCAAAAGTAAGTATTTACGTCCCATTAAATTAAAATATAAGAAATGCTACTTTTCATTAATTTTAAATGATATTTTTTTTTGACTTTTCAATATCAATTGAACAATAAACCGATGATCCAAGCACGTATCTGTACATGCTTTTTTAATTTATTTATATGATTTTTACTTGATGTATAAATTAGTATGTGAATTTAAGATGTTATTTTTCAGGATCTCTTAAAGAGAGCATCATCAGGTCGTATAAACACATCGTAGAGGAAGTTGAACCACGAAGCATTTTAAAGTTTTTTGAGGAGAGAAAACAAATATCTGTAAATGACAGAGAAACCATAAATAATGCTTCATCACGCAGAGAGAGAGCAATCAAGTTAATGAATTATGTTCTCAAAGGATCTGAAACAAAGGTTCGGTGTTTGTTTGATGCACTGCGATGTGTTGGTTATGTCTCTCTTGTAAAGAAAATAGAAACATGCATGAGTAAGTAAATAAATTCGCAATCTTTCAAGTAAATTAACATGAAATGCATTGCTCATTTTAATTTTATAATAGAACACACACTATAATTATGATGTAATTTTAAATCTGCCATTTAGGGTTAACTTAGGTTAATTAAAAGCTTATCCATCAAGTTACCATGTTGATAACGATCGTTAATTCTTCTTAATTCTTTGTTTTGTGCAGTGCTTGGAATTGGAAATTAAGCACGATGATTGACCAATTGTCAGCTTTCGTTTACATCCTTAAGAACACATTGTCATAATAATTTAAAGAATGGTTTCACTTAATATACAATATTTCATGATAATATAATTCTGATAATGTAGCATGCTGATAATATTTGCTTAACATATTTCTTCAGAATCATACGAAGGATGTCCTCGATTGTATCATGCATTTCACAACAAAGAATGCTTTAAATTCAAGGGAGAACTTGAAATAGATTTCTGCGACAAAGGTATAAAATTAGAAAAATAAATAAATTTTGCAACTGTTTCAGTCATTATATATCAAGACGTGTTATTAATAATTAGATTTTTACTGCGATAAGACAGCTTTCTGTTGTGTAACCAGGGACGGCAATGGTATTAAGATTCAAATCATATAGGAAGAATCATAGTTCTGTTTTAAAAAATGTTAACAACGTTTCAATTTACAACACATGAAGACTCGCAACCATGTAAAAGTGAGCATATGTTTCTACACTGGACTCTGGTCAAAACTTGGGTTCCAGAAAACTACTGTATCTGATGTATCATTATCAGTTCGTTTAGTTATTGAAAAATTTGCATTTTTACATTTTATAAGTTAACCAACCGACATGAAGCAAGAAATAGACTAAAAATATGATACTGTTTAACAATGAATAGTGCAGTACTGTTATTATCTATACACATATAAATATCAAGTTTTAGAAAAGTGTAATGTAATACAGTAGTAGCTTTAGAGATTTTTTCCTAACCTTACCTACACATTTGACTATCAAACATAAAACAAAGTTAAAACTTCGGAACGACAGGCAGTTACATAATCTCTTTTTGATGTTTCAAATTTGTGTTTTTTTAAGAATAAAATTGTTTGCCATGACATATTCCTATTGTAATATTTGAAGTTGGGGACAAAAGAGAGAATGTATATGAGGAAGAAAACAGAAGTTCGAGCAACGAACAAACATTTAATAGTGAACAAACAGGTCCTCTGTTTTGTGAAAAATTAAAACTGGTAACTGATAGATATTTCAGATAAAGAGTTTATAGAAACAATTTTGCCACCAGATAGCTAGATCTTCTTATTGAAGGTGAATATTCTACCAAGGCATAAATAATCGAAAATAATCTTATAGCTATAATTGGAATTCTAACTGGTCAAGCAGAACGTTATTTTGGTCCAGTCATTTTAAGAATCTTTATGCAAATTGGAATTCAAATATGGCTAGAAACTCTGCTGACAAATAACAACATCTTCTTATTTCAAGTCAAGCAAAATGTTATTTTGGTCTAGGCATTTAAAAAGTCTGTCTGAAAATGGGGGACATTAGTGGATTATCTACCCTGAATACTCTCTGATAAAACATTGGTCCTTCCATTGGGATTCCTCTGCTTTTATCGCTATTTTCTCTTTTGGCATGGTGATAATTAATGAATAATCGTTTTTGTTCCCCAAAACAGTTATGAATAATCGTTTTTATGCCCAAAAGGAGGGCATATAGTTATGACCTGTCCGTCTGTCAGACTGTGATACCGTCCAAAAACTTTAAGATTGCACATAACTTCCCTGTCAGTAAATAGATTCACTTCATACTTAAACACAACACCCCTCTGGACAAGACCTTTGCATGGACATGTATTTGTTTCACCGTGACCCCCTAATGTCCTTGACCTCAAAGGTCAAGCAGTTCAAAACTTTAACATTGCACATAACTTCCCTATCAGTAAATAGATTGACTTCATACTTGATCACAAGAAGCTTCTAGACAAGATTATCCCACTGATGTATATTTGTATTATCTTGACCCCTGAATGACCTTGACCTCATATGTCTAATTGTTAAATAACTTAAATATTGCACATAACTTCATAATTACTAAATGAATTTACTTCATACTTGAACACAAGAACCCTCTGGAAAAGATTTTCCTACTGATGTATATTTAAATGTCTTTGACCTTGAAGGTCCAGTTTTCAAAAACCCTTAAGATCGTCCATAAGTCCCTCGCTACTTTAGATTTAGTTTATGTTTACACGCAAAAACTCTTTGGGAAAACTCTTCCAAATACATATAGTATTTTACCTTGACCAATTCATTACCTTGACCTTGAGGTTAAATTGTCAAAAAAAAAATCCACTTCTTTTGAAGAATCTACAATTCATCTTCATCTGATCCTCAACTAGAAGGTAAGAGCGCCTCTTCGGGGTATGGTCATTTTTCAGTGACAGTTTTTGTTTAAGGTATATTTTTAAACGAAAAATATTTATTGAAAAAATAATACGAAATTAACTGAATTATTTTTATTTGCACTATTACATTCTTGGAATTGAAATAACATAATGAAGTTAGAAAGCAACTTGAAATGACAATTTTGTATAAGGTTGTATACATGTTTTAGTTCTGATTTGGCGTCTTGCATTTACATAATTTTACCGAAAACATTATTATAAAATCATTATGAAATTTTTACATTGAAACATTTTGAAAATGGTATAACATACAAAAGGACTCGGGAGATAATAAGCTTTGATGCCGGCATAAAGTCAAGTTCTCATGCCTGAAACTAAAGTAGGTAAAGAACAACTTAAACAAATGCTACAAAGTACTGTTGAAATTTCTATCGGAATATGAATTTTGTTTTGCTACACAGAACGAAATAAGAACGCCCTTTTACAGATTTTATAATCCTAAATGTAATTCTGCACAAAAAAGAGAAATAACATTTTACTTGACATCTTGTCAGCAATACGAAACTAACAAGGTGAATCGCTGACTAAATACGTCTTAAGTATGATTAAAAAAACCAATCTTTCTTAAAAGAATAACTTTTGTGTAATGTTTCACCATCCCTGGTCATTTGTCTCATTTCATTATTCATATGTAAATGTAAATATATCTGTTTATTTAAATTTTGTTTTTATCGGCAAGACTTGAAATAAATCTTGTTACTTTTAGCTGATTGAACACAATTACAAGTCAAATATAATTAAAAGGGAACTGTTACTCTAATTCTTTACTAGTTCGCATTGAAAAAAGTCATTTAGATATCTGATAATTAAAAATTATAAATTTTAATAACAGAGTTCAGTTTGTTTTCAGAAAAAAAGGCTGAAACAAGAGGCACATGCGAGAGAAGAACAGAATCTCAACATCCCAACAATAATCAGGTAGAGCAGTCTAGTGCGACATGTGATGACCCTGATTCAGGATATTTTGAGAACTGCTTTAAATTAGGTTTCAACGAAGACTCACGTAGTTCTTTGTTTGGACTGAGACGAAATGATGACATGTTTGAAATAGATAGTGGAAGCACAAGCTCACCTGTTTTCTCGACAATACGGCAGTTATCTTCAGAAGTGTCAGATGACGATGAATGCCACTCTTCTATACATATAGAACAAGTTTTAGAATGGTTTGCTGACGGCTCGGTGCAGTGATTATAATTTTTTTACTATTTTCTGACTTCTTTGATAGGACTGTAACTCTAGGTAGGTTACCTTTAGATAGGCTCGAGGACGAAGTAACAACGAAGAAATAATTTGTTTTCACAGTTAGTAAACATCATCCAGGAAGTTAGAAGCTTAAGACATAAATGTCGTTTATCTGTTGATTCATTTATGCATATTTATTAGCTTGTATACATTTTTCTTAAACGATATACACATATTGTTCCTTAAACAGATGTATTTCATTAAGGCAACACGTTAATGAAAAAGATAGTAAGATATCTAAGAGTCTAAAGAGTGTAGACAAGTGCCTGTATATGATTACATGACTGTTTATCTCTTTCTGCCATGCGCGCACCCACCATCTTACGTGGATTGTCCAAAAATATGTAGACTTTTATAATGGACTCTTACTGACAAGTACAGTTGCAATTAAATAATTATTATCAGAAAAAAAATCTAATACAATTTTAAAACTTCTTCTCTATATCCTTTACCATTTTTTTCATAAAAGTTTGAAAACGTCTCGTGAATCCATCCAGGGGCAGGTATGCAGTTAAGTTGATGTCACGACGTTGCTTGTTTCAAAGCCTCTGTTGTATATGAAGTTTCACTTCTTTTCAAAGCAATCCTCTTTGTAGAAGACACATCTTTCATGCCGGGTTTCCCACTGGTCAAATATACCACTGTACCAGTTACTGTCATATTGGGCGATAATTTCCGCAGTTGATTGTTTTAAATCTTCAACTGAACAGAAACGCTGTCCTCTCAGTTGAGACTTGAATTCCGGAAATATGGCAAAGTCCATAGGCGCCAGTTCAGGGGAATAGGGTGGATGTTTTAAACAGTCAACACCAAAAATAGTAAGTTCTCTCTGAGTGTATTCCGATACGTGTGGTGCGGCGTTGTCATGGTGCAGAAAACAGTCTTCAAGTTTGACAGAAGGTCTTTTCTTTTGAAGAGCCATTGTTAAATCTTGACGGACCACCTGTAAAACAACTGATACTAAATATACTAGCAGTAGATTTATTTATTTATTTGCAATTAATTATTGAATACTGATAGTATGCAGAGTTGACTGTTTTACCTTTGGGAACAGCGTTGCACAACAACATCTCTTGCCTGTTAGCAAACATGATGAACATGTGTTTTTTCCACTTCAGTGGAAGTGGAGAACCAGCCCTTTTCCACACTCCTGACTGCTGTTTTGTTTCAGGGTCAAAAATTCATAACCATGTCTCATCTGTTGTGATAATTTAATCTAGGAAACTCTCCCCGCCTTTTTTAAAACTGCTGCAGGAATAACTTTGAATCTGCAACACTTCTCTTTTTCTCAGAACTGCTAAGAAGACGAAGTACCCATCGATCACATACTTTTGTCATTTTCATATCATGTGTAAAAACTGTATGAATAGTTACAAATATTCATATTTTGTTATTGTTTGTTTGGTCACTCACTTGTCTCATCGTTTTTCTTAAAAGTAGTTTCAAGTGTTAAGTGTTAAAATCTACATGCTTCTCTCATCTTCTGATAATATCATTGATGAGTATTTCATAGAAGGTATTGAATACTTTGATAAACCATTGAAAATAATGTTTAATTTTATCCTAGGAAAACAGCACTTTCAGACATCGTGGTCAAAAGGTGTTGTCATACCTGTATATAACAAGGGTGATAATACAAATCCTAACAATTACAGAAGTATTTCTTTAAAAAGTTGCTTTACAAAATTATTCACCAGTGTTATCAATGAACGCCCAAAAATGGAAGACTGAAAATGATATAACTGAAGCACAATCTGTTTTCAAATCACAGTACTATTGATGTTATATTTTATTAAACAATTTTATAAAAAGGCAACTGAAACGTAAGAAAAACAATTTTTGTTGGTGTTTTTTACCTACAAAAACGTTTTAAAACTATAAAGAAATGAATTATGTGTAAAACCTATAAGCAGTGGATTAAACGGTAAATTATTTACTTTGATACGCTCTCTTTATAATGATGTGAAGTTATATATAAAAACATTTAAATCCTTCATCAGATTTTTCAGTTGTGATATTGGATTTCTCCTTTACTTTTTTCATTGTTATCAACGATGTTAAACTCAATATGCAGACAGATGCAGACGTTGGTATTACTTTAGAGCAATTGTCAGTATATTTATTGCTTTTTGTATGCCCGACATTATGTTATGGTCAAGGGCGTCCGTCCGACCGTTCGTTACCAATTTGGTTTCCAGAGGATAACATTAGTAACTCTTTGGTCTACAGTCTTTTAACTGCATATGATCATTGCCCACATTGAATGAATGACCCCTATTTATTTTAGAGTCAGTAGCTCAAAGGTCAAGGTCACAGTGACCTTAACATTGAAAATCATTTCCGTCATGTAACTTGACAATCATTTGTTATAGAGACTTCAAACTTCATATCATGGTTGCACACATTGAGTGGATGACCCCTGTTCTCATTGGGGTCAGTAGGTCAAAGCTCAAGGTCATAGTGACCTGAATATTTAGAATCATTTACACCCTGTAACTCAACAACCATTTGTCTTAGAGTCTTTTAAATTCATATAATGGTTGCACACATTAAGTGAATGACCCCTATATATTTTGGGGTCAGTAGGTCTAAGCTCAAGGTCACAGTGAACTAAGCACTAAAAACTATTAACGCTGTAAAATTTAATAACCATTTGTTATACAGACTTCAAACTTCATATGATGATTAATCAAATCAAAAAATAGCCCCCTACATCTTAGGATCAGTAGGTCAGACGTCAAGGTCACAGTGACCTAAACACTGAAAAGTATTTCTGCTGTATCACTTGGCAACTACTTCCTATACAGACTTCAAACTTCTTAGGACGATTGCCATTATTGATTACATGACCCCTATACTGTTCGGGGTAAGTACATAAAAGGTCAAGGTGACAGTCAATTAAACAATCAATATTTCTGCACTGTAACTTGATAACCATGCATCACAGCATGAACATCGTAACTTCTGAAAGACTGACATTTATACAAATTATAAAACGTAAAATTCAGATATGATAAAGATCTATAACACTCTAAAATCAAAATGATAAGATGTTAAAAATTAAAATATCATAAATCAAAAACAAAAAAAAAATCAAAATTTAAAATCAAATTATTTAAGTTCAAAGCTTAAGGTTTCCTCCCTTGTATCACAAATGCATCATACTTTGAAAAAACATCCTTCGGGCATAAAATGCTCCGTCCAGCGGTGGTCTTATTGCAGACGATGCTGTATTTTTTTCTGAATCTTCTGAGTGTTTACAAATTTCGCTAAATAATTTTAAATCATATTATGACAAATGGATATTAAAGGTACAAATTACACCAGGAAAGAAATGTATCGTTTTTCAAACAGCTGGTTACCGTGGAACTCCACACTTTTTTAAAAATACAATGAAGATATTGAAATTATAAATAGTTTTAACTACCTAGGTGTTGTACTGTCCAGTAACGTATCTTTTGTAAATGCTACGAAAACTTTGACAGGAATTGCACTGAAAGCTATGTTATTGAGCTCTTTATTATCTGTCACAAGATCATTAGATATACCTTCTCAGATCATGTTATTTGATACATATGTGACATCAATAATTAATCATTATTCTGAAGTATGGGGCTTTTTAAAATCTTAACACTTATAGAAAGTTTTTAAAGATATTGCTTAATGTGAAAATGTTTACCTGTAATTCTGTATTGTATGGTGAAACTGGAAGATTCCCATTATATGTAGTAAAACAAAGAAGAATTATCAAATATTTTTTGAAATTATATACAGAGAAAAGCAATAACTGTTTACCATAAACTTTGATTGAAAATTTGAGACAAGATGAATTCGAAGATGAAAACACTTTCAACGAAAAGAAGTTATTACAAAAATGTGGCTTCAATGATTTATGGATATACCCAACGTCTGTAGATATCAAATCCTTTATACCAACTTTACGTAGTCGATTATGTAATTTGTATATAGATAGCTGGAAACAGGAAATTAACATCAAATCATCTCTCGTATCACATAGAAATTCTAAACAAAATTTTGAATCTGACTACTTATTAAAATTGCACAATGTTACACTTAGAAAGACTATCGCTAAGATACGTCTATCATCCCATGATCTAAATATTGAAACTGTTAAACATAGACATATTGAAAGAAATGAACAAAAATGTACTTTACCTGACAATAACGACATAGAGGATGAATATCATTTTATCTTAATTTGTCCTTTATATACAACAGTAAAAACATTATATACCTGCATATTATCACAAAAAACAAGTATGTTTAAATTCCCGGACCTCTTCAATACGGCAAAATTAATTTTATTGAACAGACTGGCTATTTTCTTCGAAAAGGTATTCAAAAGAGGACAAGAAATGTTACTGTAACATTTGATACTGTACTGAATTTAAAAAATGGTTTTGGACACAAATATAGATACTCACCAAATAATACCCATGTGCATTTTTTCAAATTTATTCTGAACATTTTGCATGTTGCGTAACTATGTGAAAATATATAAGAAATGTAGAATATGTATCTTAGAATAACATTTGTATTATATATGTATAAACACTTTTGGTATGATATCGATTGTGACATAATTATTATGAAATAAGTATTGTCGCCATATTTTTTTATTATTATTATTTTGTTTTTTAGGCCCCCAAAGGGAGGCATATAGTTTTTGAACTGTCCGTCCGTCAGTCCGTCCTTCATTCCGTCAGTCAATCAGTCAGTCCGTCAGTCCGTCCGAAAACCTTAACATTGGTAATAACTTTCTTATTAGTAAGTGGATTTACTTCATACTTGGACACAACACCTCACTGGACAAGACCTTTCCACTGACCTATATTTGTTTGACATTGACCCCTGAATGAGCTTTACCTTGAAGATCCAATTGTCCAAAAACTTTAACATTGTCCATAACTTCCTTATTAGTAAGTGGATTTACTTCAAACTTGGAGACAACACCCCTTTAGACAAGACCTTCCCACTGACTTTTAATTATTTGACTTTGACCCCTGAATATCCAATAGTTCAAAAACTAATATTTGGCCATAACTTCCAATAAGTAAGTGGATATATTTCATACTTAAACACTACACCCCTTCGGACAATACCTTTCCACTGACCTATATTTTTTACCTTGATTCCTGAATGACCTTCACCTTGAAGATCCATTAATGTCCAAAAGCTTTAACATTGGCAATAACTTCCTTATTAAGAAGTGGAATTGCTTCATACTTGGACAAAACACCCATTTAGACAAGGTCTTCCCACTGACCTATATTTATTTGACCTTAACCCCTAAATGACCTTTTCCTTGAAGATCCAATTGTCCAAAAACTTTAACATTGTCCGTAACTTCCTTATAAGTAAGGGGAATTACTTCATACTTGGACACAACCTCCTTTGGATAAGACCACCCACTGACCTATATTTATTTGACCTTGACCGCTGAATGACTGCTTCTCAGCTCAAAGGTCAAAGCACCTCTTTCGGGGGTATTGTCATCTTACAGTGGCAGTTCTTGTTGTCTTTGTTTCGCTTTGGTTTTTGTCTCTTCTTTTCTGAAACTTGAAGACTGACTTATGAAAAGTTTCGTTTCTTTTCCTAGCCTCTTAATGCAGCATTTCAGCCTTTATTTTTCATTTTCGTTGTTTGGGTCAACAATAAACAAGAATGCATTAAACAATTAAACTAACTTGTTATTTCACAGTAAATGATAAATAGACTGCGTTATTTAATTAGAATTGTGATGAATTCTCCTAGTTTTGTGGTTGCGTAGATGTAACTGTTTGTTATTCCAATTTTTTAAATTGGTAATTTTTACTATTTTATATTTGATTTGTTTTCATTTTTATCTTTTATATAATGAAGGCAGCTTGCTGGTAAAGTTGCACTTTTTTCAAAACAATTTCAATATTTACTATTGAATATTATGAAATGTTAGATTCAGTATCTTTTCGTGCGGGCTACATATTTGAATGCCGTTGCTTGAATAACTGCGACTGTCTTTTCTTCCTTTTTAAAATATTCAAAATGCTGCTGTTAAGATTTGAACTGTAGAGCTTTAACCATATGTAATAATCAAAGCCACAAAGTTGTCCGTAAGTTTTCATGTGCTATAATATTGTTGTTGAAGTGTTAATAAGAGATTTTATTCCCTCAGTTATTTTGGAATCATTAAGTAATGGCGTCACAAATTTGCAGATGAAAAGGCATACAGACCTATCAGTAACGGCGAATACAGTACCTGTTTTTATGAACAAAACCTGAGGAATATTTTTTTTCAAATAAATTTCGTATATAGTAACTATATGTGTTTATATTAAGGATTTTATACATTTCAAAATTCTGTACCTCTTCGGACGTTTTGCCCATTAGACACTTGTAAAAACGTTTCTTTAGACACACATTAGGACCCAATTATCCCCTCCCGTAGCTAAGACGTCCCTTCAAACCTGCCGTCTTGACATTTATATAATTTTACTGAGAAACCTTATATGACGTTAAAACATTTGGAAGCCATATTATCTTTGCTAAAGTACTTTTTAAAATGCCACTCTAGGTTTATGGTGAAAAAATGTATTTATAAATGGTACTATGGTGTCAGTCTATTAAAATGTCACTGATGCCAACTTTCGCGCATCAGAAACCCCAAAATCAGTAAGTATGGTTTACTTGTCATGACTTTCTTCAAAGTTTGAGGATCTTTGGTTTAGCAGGTTCAGGGTAACTGATCGGAAACAATAGTGCAAGTCTCGACGACCTTGACCTTTTGCAGCCGTTATAAGAAAAGGGGTCATTCTTTCACCATAACCAACCGTCCTATTACGTTTGAGAATCCTAGTATGATGCTCGAGTTATTATTGAAAATTGTTTTAAGTGCAGTTCTATTTGACATTTTACGTACTTAACCTTTGTCCATGTGCTCTTTTGTTATTAATCAAAAACCGTTTTCGAAGTTCTAGTACCTTGGAGCTGACTTTAGATGATCATTTTACTCTCAAGCGGACTTTTGTAAAAACAAGCCTAAGATCTGAAGGGTTGAGTTTATCTACTAATTATGACTATCTACTTCACTAGTAAAAAGACTTTAGTTAGTGATCAGAATCCTTTTGTGTACCAAAGGATTAAAGTATCATAAGACATATACCCCCTACTGCAAATTCAGCTGATTTGGTAACCTGTATAATCATACATTCAATATACTCGAGTAATGTTTTATGGCTATAAACTTCACTTTTTAAATAACCTTATACACAGGTTCAACACACTCTGCCGGTGTTAAAGGAGTATAACTAAGATATCACCAATTAAGACAGGGTTAAACAATTATGTTAAAAGATCTTGTTTAATTGTTTCATGCATTTCTTTTCAGGTCATTTATCATTGTGAATACTATATTTGTTTTGCAATTGCGTGGTCGAGTGGTTAACGCGTCGGACTAGTAGTCCAAGGATTGCTAGCCGCACGGGTTCAAACCCAGTCAGGGGCAAGCCGTAGTTTCCTTGAGCAAGAAACTTTACACTCATTGCTTAGTACTGGTTAGTTCCAGGGACGGATTCGAGAGTGTGTCTATAAGCTAAAAAAAAAGCTTCCTACACAATCGAACTAAAATAAATTTGGTATAAATAATAATAAGTTATTAATACATAATTCACTATGATCAGTGATCTTCTAAGTATGTAAATGTTATTTAAAATGTTTGAATCGATAGAATTATTTGTTTTGGTGGTAGGTAGAAAATTATAGTTGTTAATATGTTATTTGTTATAAGCACACAATCGACCAAGAAACTATTGTTGCCGTATTACAAACTTTAATCTATGCTTAGAAAATTGTGAAGGCAATATCTGGTGACCGATTATTCACTCTATTAAACTGATTGTTTGTGTTAAATTTATTTCGGAGATCGTTCTTCTTTAAATGCCCAGCACCCAATTGTAACGGTCCATCTAGAGAAGCGCTCGTCGGTTACATATGTAAACAAATTTTGTATTTTCAAATCCATTCAAAATACCAAAGTTGCTTTCATGTCGCGTTGTTTTAAGTAAATGGAAAGCATATATAAAACATTTGAGTTTTATTTATGTTCTTCTAGAACAGCCAGATAAAGGGCACTCCTCGAGTTGCATCACATCCCTTATAAGCGTGCTTTCAATCTCGAGAAGAGGACAGGTCGTGTGAGCAAAGGGTGTGTTAAAGATGTTTGGCCTCTTTTGCGTCAATAAGTCCTTAACGATACGACTTATTCTTCGTGGCAAGCTTTGTTGTAATGTTGAAGACGAACATAGTTTAACCGCTTTTTGCTATTTTCATCGATTGTTTTCAATGCGACATGTTTTGTAAAACCGTCTTCTGATAGTTCTGTGTGTTTTAATTAGTTATTAGAAAACAGTTTATTGTGAAAAATATCACAGTTCACGGAGTTTGGCAATATTGGTCGTTTTGTAATTCGTCCAGATACAGCTGCTTACTTTCTTTTCAGCTCTTTTTATAAGATCCACGTTTTGTCAACCGTACCTTAATTCGCAATATAATATTTTTGTGAGTTTTTAAGATACATTTTCAAACGTTTTTTTTTTTACGGTTACCCTGGTCAACTAATGCAGTATCCATCTTGCATTTCTTTTTTAAGTTTCTGATGAATGAGATCGGGTTAATGACAGTTTTATCAACCAAGCGTATTCTCTTACTGTTTATTTAGTGTCAGGTTTTAGAATTTCTCGGAGTTTACGTTACAGAACGAGCACTGTGAGCAGTATCTTTGAACCTTGGTGTACGGATTTAAATGTCGTCACACACGTATATGAAGTTAATTTTCCCATAAACTGCATTTTTTTTTGCTTCTTCACAAGTTATGGTCTTCCTTTAATACAGGCCCTTAATTCTAAGCTGTTGTTTTAGGTTATTTACTACTCATTTGTAATATACAGTAAAACACCGTTCGCTCGAGCATCGATAACTCGAGAACCCTGAATTACCTGAGGACATCGTTCGGTCCTGACCAAATTCCTTTACATTTAATGGAACATTACTCTGGATTATTCGAGCATTAATAACTCGCTCCAGCAATGTTTCCGACCCCAAGGTAATGTTTTGTTCTTTATTCACACGTACAATGTGGGTTAATGATTTTAGATTATTGTATAATTATTCTGACACTGATGAAGTAGACCCTTCAGATATTCAGTCTAGTCAAAATAATGTACATGATAGTGTTCTCAGTAATAGTATTTCTATTCTTGGAGTTAAGAAGGCTGTACATACAGCAAAACGCGGAAAAGCAAATGGTATAGATGGTATTCCTAGTGAAGTTTTGAAAAATGATACTGCAATTTTGCTTTTTAATACATGTTTTGAAAAAGGCACTGTTCCAACAATTTGGGGTAAAAGTATTGTAAACCATATTCCTAAAAACACATCTTCTGATCCAAAAGATCCTATGTCTTACAGAGGTATAGCTCTTGCGTCTTCAATGTATAAGTTATATTGTTCGGTCTTGAATGAATGAATGAAAGAATATTAAGTCATCGGGTGAAACACAATGGAATTTTGATTGATAAACAAAATGGATTTAGAAAAAAGCGCAGTACCGTGGACCATGTTTCATCTTTGTATAAGGTAATTGATACTAGGAAAAAAATGAAACAATTTACTTTTGCAGCCTTAATTGATTTGCGTAAGACATACGATTTTTAAGTAAATTATTGAACAGGTTGGGTAATACTGGTATAAATGGAAAAATGTTGCGTGCTCTAAAGTCTCTCCACAGTTTCTGCTTCAGTTAGAGTAAATGGCTTTTCTACTGATTGGTTTTATGTTACATCAGGTTTAAGACAAGGGTGTATTTTGTCACCTTAACTGTTTAATCTATATATTAATGATCTTGCTGTATTCCTTAAATCATTAAATATAGGTGTTAAAATCAGGGATGAACTATTATCCATCTTAATCTATGCAGATGATATTGTTCTATTAGCAGAGAAAGCTACTGACCTTCAAAAATTGTTGTATGCATTATATGATTGGTGTAATTTAAATGATATGAATATTAATTACTCTAAACGTAATATTGTACACTTTAGACCACCTAGTTGTTTGAGTACAAAGCATGTTTTTACTTGTGGTAGTGATACACTTAAAATTGTGGATAGATATAAATACCTTGGTTTGGTAATGCATGAACATCTTGATTTAAATGTTATGGTTAAAGCTGTAGCACAAAGTGCACGCCGAGCTCACGGTCTTGTCATTGCCAAATGTAAATCTATGGGTGGAGTTCCTTATGACGTGTTCACAAGGCTTTATGACACTGTTGTGTGGCCAGTTATTAGTTATGGCTCAGCTGTCTGGGGATACAGGTCATTTTCCTGCATTGATGCTGTTCACAATAGAGCTATGCGCTTCTATTTGGGAGTTGGCAGGTATACTCCAAATTTAGCACTTGCAGGAGAGATGGCATGGATTCCTACGGTGGTCCGGCAGTGGAAAAATGTTGTGGGGTTTGTGAGCCGTCTATGTAACACTGCAGAGACTAGAATAAATAAGCGAATTGAAATTTGGGCTAGCTCTAATCTAAGCTGAAAGAATTGGTTTTATTTTGTGAAACAGAAGTTTAATGAATATAATAAAGCATACAATATACAGAGTTATTTATCTAAGACATATATTGTTGGTAAAATTGAAAAATATATCATGGATAAATATGTTCACGATTGGTTTAATGGCATCAATAGAAATACTAGTGTTTCCGGTAATGGCAACAATAAGTTGAGGACTTATTGTATGTTAAAACCAGAATTGTCTGTTGAAGAATACTGTGGAATTTTTTTGCCAAGAAAACATATGTCTGCTTTATGTAAATTTCGATGTGGTGTTGCTCTAATACGTATAGAGACTGGTAGATATGAAAATTTCTCCGTTGAAAAAAAGTATGCCCTTTTTGCCAAATGATGTTGAAGATGAAAACATGTTCTTCTGAATTGTGCCCTGTATGATGAACTAAGAGAGTCCCTTTTTAATTGTGCAGTCAAAAGCAATGGATATTTCAAGAATTAATCGTAAGATGATCAATTGAAATATCTATTTACAAATCCATTGGTAGTAAGATCTATTGCCAAAACATGTTGCAAAATGTTAGACCGTCGCGAACTGTTTTTATGTAAATAATTTTATCAAAAGTTGTACAGACTTTCTATTTATTATTATTGGTTTTTGCTTTTTCAGTTGGAAAAGATGATAAAGTTTATTCTGGGGTATTAAGACATTCCAATTCTGAACTGTAGTTACATCTTTTCTCTTTTTTAACAAATGCAGTGTCTATGACGGTTTCTTTGTTGTATATTTTATCATCTGAGAGGCTGGTATTAATCAGTTTACACCACATCTGATTTGGTGTAATATTTGATTTCTTAAATCAATTTCTTCATTGATACACATTAGTGTCTGTATTGTTGATCATATTATTTATAAAACATTTTCTTCATATGGTAGCTTTTAGGCTATAATTGGTCTAGATTAATGCCAGCTTCTCAGGTTCTTAATATGTCTGTGATATTACTTAGTGCTACTACATACATAGATTTTTCATTTATTTATTCTCTCAGTATTATGTACATGTTTAGGTGATGTTAAAACTGTCTGAAAACCCCAATGTTTTGCCTGAAAATAGAACATAGAATTTAAGAATTTTCAAAATTCTGTTTTACATAACATGTACTGTTATACAAAACATGTTTATCCGGTTTCTGGCTCTATTTATTTCCTTTTATTGATAACTTTCATTTAAATTTTTATTGTAAGTATGTTTATATTGTACAGATATTTTGTACTGGGTAAAAGTCTCCTATAATTCTCATAGAATGGTCATATATAATGTATATGAATTTTTATTCTGATGTTTTTATTGTATATGGTATATGAATGAGACTGAAAAAAATAAATAAATACAATTGTCATTATTATAATTAGTCATGCTGACGCCGACAGTTAAAAATAAACTCGTATTTTTCGCACGTCGTAATAATTGCGCAGGCGCGTTTTTTTAATGGTTTTAATTAAGAATTTAGTGATTTGATAGCGGCAATTATGAAACGATATAATTTATATACTACCTGAAGTGTTTACATATCGTATATAGCGTTTCTGTATCGAAAATAGCATATCAATACGTTTTGTGAAAGTAAAACAAATGCATCCCAAGCATCTTCGAATAGAAGAACAACGCCCCTTTGCATTTTAAAATGCAAATATAGACTAACGTAAACAGATCTGAAGGCGAGAATCAAAGTCTGCTGTTATGTCCATAAGGTAAGTACTGTGCGATTTAGCACATCGGCGGTGCCTTCAGGAAGTTCCGTTACAAATATAGCAGATGTCCATAGCTGTAGACTTCGGATACCTCAAGCATTTTGCGTGACCACACTCCCTATGGGACCTCGAGTTACCGATGTTTTACTGTAGTGGCAAATTCTATGTAGAGGTTACTTCCCTCTTAATGATATATTGCAATGATAGTGTGAAATATGGAGAGTTATGTGTAAAAATGCTTAACTTAAATATGCAAGGCACAAATATACAAACATCTCGGAAAAATGACAACATTGTTTAAGATGATAGTAAATTCATTAAGAATCTTTACTGAATACAGTAAATCTTGCCTTTTATTAGATCAGTTCAAACTGTTGTCTTTGAGATAGTTTGTTTAAAAACTGAATTTCTGAATCTGAAACAAATACTATACCATTTGATGTAATTTCATACGTGCTACCTATCAGGTAGAATTAACGCGTGACTAAGTTATAGTGTTCTTAATTTTCATTTATCCTAAACGGCTTTTTGTATTATGTTCAAATCGATTGATTCAATGAACTGTTAAAGCAGCATTTCACAAATTTCATAAAAATAAAACTATCCACATTTCCCGAATAAAAGGTATTTCATGTCTAACCGTGTTCTTATTTTGGTGAAAAAACGAAGGAAATGCTTTTTATAGGCTAGAACAACTTTGACCTCCTTATGCCGAAAACGAAAGTAAAATTCTGGTTTACATATGAAACCCCGCTTTTGGGTCATTCCGATACATTCGAACAGCAAGAAAAATAAACACACATTGCGTCGAGTAGCAGTTCCAATAATTCATCGTTCATTATGGCAAAGACGACGTTTTAGCATATGTCAATCTCTCAAATGTATTAATCGAAATTTTTATTGTGAAGGATGTCTCGATCTTCTTTTTTAAAATTCCCTTATCGACGCTATTCTCTCCTTCCGATTTCTGTTTTAACCTTGCGTTCCGACATGTGTTTTTCTACCTGGTTTTTCCAGTGCTGATTTGATAGTTTATGCGCATATGCGAACTGAATTTAGTACTCATTAGCATGTTAAAAGTTCGTATACGAACTATGCCGAGGGATTTTCCTTTTAAAATAATTATTTCTAAACAGATTTTGTTCAGATTTAAGCCGTAAGTGTGAAAATGGTTATTCAAACGCTAAGATTACCTAAAGTTGTTGTCGTCAGGAAAATATTTTCATTTATTTGTGTAATGCTGCTTTAATGAAGTTTGTCATACATGCTCTAAAGTTTAAGAAGGCAACTAATGTAGATCAAAATAAAACTACGCGTGTGAATATCGATTTTCGTATAACAAATCGTATGGCAGAGATTATGAATCGGGCGGAGCTATGCTTCATGTAATACCTTTGATAAAGTTTGTCAATTTGACTTGGTTTAAATACCGGTGGCTTATACCCATGGTAGATATATACAATGCGGGAGAGATAGATATACAACAAAATACCGTGCAGATCGATTAAATAGCACTAGAAGAGGCTCACTTTGATCCTTCACACCCAGTGACACCAGGTTACATCAGAATTACAAATTAAGACGCTCCAAATGCAGAGGGGAATTCAAAGTTTTATTGCGATATCTTTAGAATAAAAAGGACGAATAAGTAATTTGAATCACTCAAAGCTATTACGACGGTGCATTTGTAAATAGTTTATGGACAGTTTATTGCTTCAGAAAAACTGTAAGAACTCAGATATGAGGAGTGAACATCTATTAAGCGCACGATTTTCGGAAAGCGAGGAAAGTGGCTGTGAAAGTGACAACAGTATGAAAAACGGACAGAAAAAAGTCCATTTCTGTGGAGGCAGTGAAGATACAAATTGTGAAAAAAATCAACAAAGCTGTGACAGAAAAGAGTGTAGGAAAAGGTCCAAAAGACACGGTTTTAATGCTCTGAAAATAGACAGAGGTGACATTCCGAATGGATCTGAGTTGTTCCGACAAGTTCTTAAAGAGATACAGACGGAGAGTGATGATGAGGTCCACATACCGAGGTCAGAGAACGGAGGTTCCAAGCCTCTTAGATCTATACTCAAACACAAGTCGTGACTTAAAATAAGGACGAAAGAAAGTTTATTTTTACAATAATGCAAGAGAAGCATTATCTGGAAAATTTACCAAGCTTGAGTTAGCCATGTTGAAAGTACGAACAGGCGTTTTACAGTTCACAGACAAGTGTTTGACCGGCTGTTTGTGTGACGTAATAGTGTTGACTAGACAAAACATTAACCATTCTCATTTCTTGTTGACTTTATCAAGGACGCATCAGTATTTTGTGAACTGACTATGAAATTTATAGGGAGCAATTTTCGTCGTTTATTTATTACGCTTCCAGTTAAAGCTACAAAGTGTTTTTATTTATAAGACAATATGTAAAACTGTTGTATAATTAATTTTACAAACTCAAAGATAAGATATACAGTTGCTATGATTTAAGAATGTTTGTACGATTATGCCGTAACTAAAATCTAATCTGAATAATTTTGTCTGAAGTAGAATTTGCATAATCTCTTTTTTAATTCAAGTTTTTAATCCTGTATATTTAAAAAGAAATAGGTTGCGATTACTAATTGACTTCATATGATAAGATTTGCCGATCAAAAGTTTACATAAATTTGTAGCGTTGCTTAATGTACCATAACATTCTAATTACTTACATTCAACTTACGTATACTAACTATTTCAGAAGATTGTAGAGGAAGGTTCTATGAAATTGAACAAAAACATTCTGTATACTTTTAGGTGGAGGGCCACTTTATTACTTATCTGTATATGCACTACTCAAAGTTTATTTTAGAAAACAGTTTTTCTTTGTTAACGTAGAAGAAAGAGTATTTGCAAATTCTATGCATTTGTAGCAATTTTATGTGCAATATTTTGTATGCAATAATTGTACAGATTATAAATACATTATTTAATAAAACTGAAAATGAAAATCTGTGAATTGTTTTATCTCTAGTCGGCATTTTTTTTTAATTATTTTGCCACGCAGTGGCATATAGCGACTGACTTGTGTGATTGTGTCCGTTATATAGATTATAGTGAGCTTCAAAAATCTTCTTCTCAGAAACCACACGTTCGATTTCAACCTAACTTGGCAGGATTGTTCCTTGGATGAAAGACTTCCAAAGTTGTTCAAAGAATTTGATTCCGTGCAGAAATTTGGTTGCTATGGCAACAAAAGAAATAATAGGAAAAAACAAAACATTTCCTTCAGAACTGCAAGGTCTAGACTTTTGATATTTTACATGAAGCTTGACTAAGTGGACCTGTACCAATTTTTTTTTTCAAATCATGACCCCCGGGGTCAAATTTGTACCACACGGGGGGCATAGTTTTATATAGAAGTATAATAGTGAAAACTTTAAAATCTCCTTCTCCAAAAGTACTCTACAGAATTTTTGCATGAAGCATTCCCTAGTGGACCTTTACCAAGTTTGTTCAAAGCATGTCCCCCGAGTTCAGTTTTGCCCAGCCCCAGTGGTCAATAGGGCAAACGTTTTAACATTTTTAACTTTATTGCTATTTAAACTATAACCTTCATATTCGGGTATATGAATTATTTGAAAGTTGTTTATCATTTGACATGCTGATATTTGACCTTGATCCCAATATGAGCAAATTTTTAAACCTTCATAACTTCATTATTGTTTAAGTCTTTGCCTTCATATTTGGAATGATGTACATATGAACATTTGTTAATCATTTGACATGCTTCATAATACCCTGACCCATATTCAATATTCACCATTAAGGTCAAGGGTTAAATTTTTATGTCTTCATAATTTGTCATTTGTTTATGCAATGACCTTTATATTTTAACATAAGATACATGTGATAACTGGTTTTTTTCACATGCTTAGATATTTACCTTGAGTTCTGTTTGGCATTGATCATTGTTAGGTGATGTATACAAGCAAATGATAAATTACTTATGTTTTTTCTATTATTTAGTGCTATGCAATGCGTTGGCATTGCATTTTTTCACAAATGCAGCCTTACTTTTTCCTATAAATCGACCTCTTCGTGTACTTTCTTGTTTATTGCAATCATTATTTTCAATTATCTGTTACAAAACGAAAACCCAACAAAAGAAACCTAATTGTTGGGTAATGTGACGCACATCTCGATTTCACGTTTTTCTAAAGAGAATGAAATAAATACGATCCGAGAGTGTGTCGAACAAAGCTTGTTTATGTCTCATGGACAGTACATTAGGGGAATAATAACCGTTAGTTATAATGAATCATTCATAGGTGTAAATAGCTACATAGTTTGTGTAACTCGATATGCCAGTCCTTTGTTCAGGTCACAAAACTTGGCAAATTGTACTTTAAAAAAAAATGGTAGAGAATTGTCCTATCTTCGACGAAAATTCCATTGAAAAAAAACTACTTTGTTAACAGCATAATTGTAAAGAGATGAGTTATATGACGACCAAACTTGTTAACGTATTCTCAGAGAAAGTCGATCAAACGTGTTAACGTATTCTCAGAAAACTTGTTAACGTATTCTCAGAGAAAGTCGATCAAACTTGTTAACGTATTCTCAGAGAAAGTCGATCAAACTTGTTAACGTATTCTGAGATAAAGTCGATCTGCGCGTTTGTGTTCATTTCAAGAACTGTCAGGTAAAAGTTGAAACACTACCAATATGGCGTAACATTATTTAAAACAAAATGGTCCAGCATGATGGAAATAGTCCTAAAATCCATTCATGGGAAAATTGGAAATTTTCTTACAGGGAATTTTAGTATCCATTCATTCCAGTAAAGGTAGATAGGAAAACTGTCCGCCTGACAATACTCTGACTAAGATGGCAGTGAACTCCATAGAAACAAAGAAATCCTAAAAAATGAAGAAATGCTAGAAATGAACAACGTGTCCATCATCAGGACATTTTACGACTAATTGAAAGCGCGAACCGTATAAAACTGAGAAACCTGTAGCCGTACAACATTTATAGATTCCAGTATCGTCTTAAAAGGATTGCACACTTCTCGATACCAGACTGAAAAATATATAGGTTCATTTGTAGAAATATATAGTATTCGGCGGCATAATAAAGGGATTATATTAACTATGGGTCTTTGGCTTTTCTTATTTTAAACCAAGCTTAAACTGTTGCATTATGACTATGTATTTTAGGAAGCAAAAGAACAATTTAACAAAATCTGATACAAACCCTGGTCATATACAATATCATCAAATAAAAGTTCAGTGAGATTTCTCAAAATTCCCTACTTACAAAGCAGGAAGAATTGATCGTTATCAAGCAAAATATTACCCCCTATCCTTGATTTGTTGGAACATGTCACCGAAAATAATACAGCAAATTTGATCTTCCGATTACCTAATGGACTCAATATCTATATTATGAAACATGCTATCAGATGATTTATCTATTAGTCAGTCGTAAAGAAGAATAGATAAAAATCAGACATGTGCGCATTCTTTGCCAGATATCTAGTTTCAACTATTCCACGTCTAACCACCTAAATTAGTAATCAGTCGAAACCTTTATTAAACTTGTTCCGGCAACTATCAGACAGGGCGCCAAGCCGAACAACAAACCTTGCCAACCGTAGAATTTTTAAGAATATATCGTATATGAAAATAGCCTGTACTTTGTGAAAAATACGAAGGAGTTTTTGTCCTCTAAACGACAAATGATCGTCTAAGTTACGAACTCAAGTAGTCAAGAAGCCGTTGAAATAAATAAAATTTACAAAAGGGCCTTATTTACAGTTTCTTTATTACGCGTTTAAATTACACAATGATTGTTTAGCTTTAAAAATAGGTAGCAGATGATATTAATTATTTTCTTATGTTTTACTTTTAAACAACCCGAAACTTGTTATTATGAATTAGAAGAGGGCCGAGTTCTAATTACATTACCGAGTATATATCGCCTGTTTTGTATTAGTTACAATTTTGTTTTATATTAAAAACTCTGGATTTGCATTTTCTTAATAATTAATCGGCTGTACAGGTCGTACGCAGATTTATAGAGTCGACAAAACGAGTAAACAAAACTATGTAGGCTAGTTTTGTCGTATTTTGAAACCGCGTCACTGCAAGTTTTTGGAACGGACCCAGTTTTCATAAGGCGCTAACTGAAATGTTTGTTTTTGACTTGTGATTTATTTAACTAAGTTTGACATCAAAAAAGATAGTATGGCTTTTATGCGTTTTCACTTTCATTGATCGATGAATTTTTATCGTTCAATCATGTTTTGGTTTTGGAATGGAGAGAGATTAATGCCACAGATAGAGTATATTTCACACTTAATATCTATTGTGGACTGATTGATTCAATGTCGTTTGTAGATACTGTACTTGTTTTCGATATCAGATCAAGCAATTGGTAAATGAATCTTCAAAAGAGCATTTGAATGTTTTTTTGATAAGATTTGAAATTTATGAGTCCCCGTACGTCATATTTGCTTTATAATTGAGGATTTAGAGTATCGGTTACTTCCAAAGTAGATAAAGTAGATATATAGCCTTTCTATTTGACGTTATTATATTACAATAATCAATTAATGTTTAATTGTAAATACTTCACGGTGGAAAAGAATTGTTTTGTTTTAAGGGAGACTTGATTCAAACAAAGATGGTCTCTGTGTTGTCTAATGAACTTATGTGTGTACTTGTTACTGATATTAATATCATTAAAAACAATATGACTTAATATTGCAGAAGTCCTCAAGGTTACTTATGAACTGTGACAAGAAACAAGTCTTGCTTGTTGTAGCCGCATGAATACTCATCCACCATATAAACAGGTGTTAATTTTGATTTGAAAAAAAAAGATCAGGAAAAAAACATATTAATGCAATGAATTATGAGAATGGATTTAAGTGGTAAACGTGTTATTTAATTCTATGGCAAATTCTAGTGCTGCATGCCTGTGCATGGAATATAAACCATAATCCACTATAGTCTCACTATTACAGCATCATAAGTTACAGCACCAAATTTTGATTCTATACTGAAGTAGTTACTAAAATATAGCTCACGTATTATGACAATGCATAATCTAAACTAACTCAAGGGGTAAATTAGCTCCTGATATGATATCATAGTTACAATATCTCATATATTTATCACATCTGTTGAGATAGGATCAAGTATTTACTTGATATGGTAGAAAAATGCTGGATGCCTTTTATGGTATATAAAGCATGTGACCATTGTTTTTGTTTTAAACAGACACGCATGGGTGTTGTCATTGTTTCAGTCTGGAAGACCAAGATGGGATTAACAAAGATGTCATGTGTAATTGCTATAACTGTAGTATCTTCAAGAACAAAATGTAATAGTTGTATTTATATTTGATGACAATGTGACGAAGCAAAACTTGGCGCCATTGTACGGAAGAATTTTCTTTGTTTTAATTGGTTATACGTTATTTATTTATAGAAAGGTTTGTTCAAGTAAGACTCTGAATGTCGGGTCTTAATACTGTAAATCGATTTGTTAGCGCATTGACCTCTGAGTATGTCTGTGTGGGAATAGAATGTGCACTAAATGTACTTAACAGCCAAATAACCAAATTGATATAGCTAGAGTCTTTTTGCTTTGCTTGTCAAGACAATGCATTTTACAGTTACATTACTGTAGTAGATTATTTAAAAGCAAGCTGTTGATAATGTTAGAAGATTGTGTCAGACTTCGAACCTCTCAGTCCTATCCTGCATATTTTCACAATGATAATTATAAATGTCACAGTTCTTCCCCTGAAATGGATTTCAATAAAGCAGTATAAACATATTCTGCTGAAGATTCACGGTATTTACGAGTATTTTTATGTATTTGCCATCTAAGTGCAGTAGTATTTTTGTTAAAAATATGATTCAAATGTGCATGATAACTGGTACAGTTATTGACTTTTAAATGTTACCATTAACATATAAACAGTTATTGAATTTTAAATGCTACCATTTACATATCAGTATATCTCTTGTACAGTTCATGGATTTTAAATGTTACTTTTTACATATCAATATATAACTTGTACAGTTCTTGAATTTTAAATGTTACCATTTACATATCAATATATAACTTGTACAGTTCTTGAATTTTAAATGTTACCATTTACATATCAATATATAACTTGTACAGTTCTTGAATTTTAAATGTTACCATTTACATATCAATATATAACTTGTACAGTTCTTGAATTTTAAATGTTACCATTTACATATCAGTATATCTCTTGTACAGTTATTGAATTTTAAATGCTACCATTTACATATCAGTATATCTCTTGTACAGTTCATGGATTTTAAATGTTACTTTTTACATATCAATATATAACTTGTACAGTTCTTGAATTTTAAATGTTACCATTTACATATCAATATATAACTTGTACAGTTATTGAATTTTAAATGTTACCATTTACATATCAGTATATCTCTTGTACAGTTCTTGAATTTTAAATGTTACCATTTACATATCAATATTTAACTTGTACAGTTCTTGAATTTTAAATGTTACCATTTACATATCAATATATAACTTGTACAGTTCTTGAATTTTAAATGTTACCATTTACATATCAATATATAACTTGTACAGTTCTTGAATCTTAAATGTTACCATTTACATATCAGTTTATCTCTTGTACAGTTCATGGATTTTAAATGTTACTTTTTACATATCAATATATAACTTGTACAGTTCTTGAATTTTAAATGTTACCATTTACATATCAATATATAACTTGTACAGTTCTTGAATTTTAAATGTTACCATTTACATATCAATATATAACTTGTACAGTTCTTGAATTTTAAATGCTACCATTTACATATCAGTATATCTTTTGTACAGTTCATGGATTTTAAATGTTACTTTTTACATATCAATATATAACTTGTACAGTTCTTGAATTTTAAATGTTACCATTTACATATATAACTTGTACAGTTCTTGAATTTAAAATGTTACTAATAATTTTCTATATTATGTCTGCTTATTTCTGCCATAGCTGTGTATGTTCTAATGGATTTATACGTAGGACCTTCTAAACTGATGAGATAAACTTGATGTATTTTGGGGGACTTATACATGCATCTAGTTTAGGCAATACATGGATTTAATTTATGCATGCATAGTTTTAATCCTAAATGTAAGCATAGATTTATATGATACTTAAACTTTCTTCATAACACGACGAAGATCACGTAAAATGCGACTTATTTCCTTTTTCAAACTTATATATCATGAATTGTATACGACCATCAGACATAATGAAAAACAATCGCATTCTTTGGAGTGGCTTCCGCCCAAATTTTGCAAAATTTATCACTATATAAAGTCTAGGGCGCAGTATTAAATATTTTATCACCGTAATTTACGATTCCATGCACGCACACAGATAAGCTACTTCATAAAGTTTTAGTGGCTACTTGACTCTCTCGCTCTCTGCAGTTAATAAAATGATCGAACTGTGTTTACTTCGCAGTGACCCATTTCCATGTTCATGATGTTACGGGTTGATAACTTTTGTATTAATCTTGACTTATATGATTTTGACCCGGGACTATGAATTAATTTACTGATTAAATCTTACAAATATGTCGCATGCATTCTTCAGTTGCGTGCATCAACGGGGAACAAAGTTCCAATGAATGCTACTTATTTGTTTTAATGGATTTATTTCTTATATATATCGATCACTATATATCAGCTTTTGTCTCGTTTCAATTAAATCTTTATTAAAGTGTTTTAGATTACTAATTTTTACAACGAATACTAAAGTAAGGTGAAACCCAGGTTGAGATTTTCAACAATCAGAAAGACTCTATTTCAACTGACGAACTTTTGTTAAATAATAATTTATTCAAAACAACGTATGCACCATTGTGCTAACAACCAACACAAAATGTCGTGATCTTTACGACAAATGAAAACCTTTTGAAAGTTGAAACGTACATCAAACACGAAAAGTCATCAAAATTCGCAACACTTCACTGACACACTTTCACCATTTATTTTTTGAAAAGTCAAGAGGGTTGTTGACGTTAGTGTTTGTTTATTCAGATGAGACTTTATATGCAGACCAATATACCAGGGCAAAGTTTAATTGACACTTTTACACTTATTGTAAGAGGATTTTGTCTGACTGGACGTTTTATCTAGTCCTTATGTGTTTATAGGTCATTAACATTATGAATCCCACATTTGTGTCAATATTGTAACAAAATGTTTGTTAAAAAGTGTCCTCCCGTTTGCATTAATATTTCAGGGCGTTTGTTTTGAAAATGTTTATCATGCGCGGTAGAGGTCCACATTTCGTTATGGTCAATATTTATGTATGATGGCTCGCACTTAAAAAGAGTGGATAGGCCAGATGACTGCATTTGTTTTGATCGTCTTGAATACCTTTTAAAGTTTAAAGAACTGTCCTAAAAGTATTAATCATACTGTCTTTATAATATATACTGTAGGAAGTACACCTTTAATGATCGCCAAAAGCCGCAAGCCGAATTGTACAACTGTATTTCAAATCCTTTCAAAAACCTACAGTTCGTCGAGTAGAAATATTCCGTCAAAGTGATTCACTAGCATACTGCCATTTTCTTTAACTATATAACAGGTGGGACATGCAAAATTTTAGAAAAACGTAGTATATAGAAAATAAACTGAAAAATAAACTGTTCTCGCGAAAGCACCTGATAATAACAAAGGAAAATAAAAAGCGATGACGTTGCCGTGCGATAATAATTATAATAAATAAAATATTAATAATAATAAAACGGAAAAAAGTTGGCCAGGATATTGCATATCTCTCCCTCTCTCTCTCTCTCTCTCTCTCTCTCTCTCCCTAATGTCTGGTAACCACAAGAAAATTCCATATGCCCCGTCTGTGCTTCTGTAGTCTTAAGCGAACTCAGGTTGAAACGAGCACTGTTTGAGGTTCATTACAAAATTCTTGTATAGAAATCCGTACGTGTTATGAATTTACCTTGAAGGTGCACTTCACTCAATATACCTGTAATACAAAGAGCAGACTTTTGCGAATGTGACGTTCATGTGTAAATGTAGCATGAAAACTTTGGGTCAGTTCCCAAGAAGACAAGTCCTTGGTTACCTTCTCTTATTTTGAAGGACGCTATATTTTTTCAGATGACTTTGAATATGTTTAAGAAAGACTACAACATTGTTTTGAATATAAATATAGCTGTATATAGTATTTTTAACTCGACCCTTACCCTAGATGCAATAAATCAGATTTCTTGAATAATAAAATCTACAAAGGTTGTTTGATTTATACAAATAATAAGGATTGAAACCTAATTGTGTCGTGCCAAATGCTTAATATGGCAACACGGAATACAATAAACAAACAGGTCGAGGTTATTTGTACATCTTATCTGATCCATCACGAACACTGTAGCTGTGTGTCGGTCAAAATTACAATAACAATGACAACAACAACAAGAACTAAGCCAAGGCAGCCACTTTATACTTTACTAATATTGATATACGTTTTTTAAGTTATGAATTGTAAAATTTGGAGTTATAGAAGATATATTGATCACAACTGTGACAGAGCGTGTTTTATGTAGTAAAAATCCAGTATCTTTATATTTTCTTAAATCTTATCATTCTAAAGTCAAAAAATAATAATTGATTTTGCAACGCCAGTTCCACTGTACCCATATTAAATCAAAGTTGATTCAGTACTGGTTTTAATATATAGAGTTATATTCGCCATATATAGAGTTATATTCGCCAAGGATTAAAGAAGTATAATATCCTATTAAATATATCAAGCCGTCCGTATAATCTGACCCAAAATATAGTTGTGTTATTATTTCAATAGCTAGCCTGATAGCTTTTATCGGTGACGATTAAGACATCGTCAATGACCTATCAGACGAGTATTTGCAGACGACTAGATTTGTTTGGTTTTGTATGATTCCCTGCATCAATGCTTCTGTGATGTAGCCGTGCACAAGTTTCTTGGAAATACGAGAACGACATAAAATTCTGACAAAAGGACCTTCAACATTTCACATAATTCCGATCATTAGCAGGATGGGTACACTTAGTTCTCTCAATAAGTGAGATCTTACCACAGGCGTTCAGATCAAAAGTAAGACAATTTAGCGAAAGATCATTACAAGTACAGTATCGCTTCAGTCCAGTGCAACTGCCCTTTATGACGTGTATATTTGCAGACTAAATGACCTAACACTGTCGACGGTATTGCTGCGATCAATATAAATAAATAATATAAATATTAAACTTAAACATAATTATTTGTAAACTTTTGAAAAAATCTGTATTTTTTCTCATGATAAGTAAATCAAATTTACAGAATTGCATTTACAATGTTATTAACGCACTAATGGTACAGTTAAGAAGGTGACCGCGTGAGAAAGTCTTTGTTACAATTACATGAAGGTGCTATAAGCCGCACTTTTCAAAATGTTCAAGTGGAACGGAATTAATTTTAAGATAGCCCCCCTCCTTCGTAAGTACAAAAGAAATCCTAACATTTACGGAACAGTTTGTTTGCAACACTCAGTTTTTATTTACTTTAATTTACTTAAATATTTACTTACGAATAATGTCAAAATGTTTTATCCACACTTATACTGTTTAACTTCGCTAATTGAAATATTTAGAAAAATATACTTCTTTATTGTGTAAGG